>CM060989.1:81873219-83073219 GCA_030765065.1 Deroplatys truncata | reverse complement strand
CACAATTGTCAAATTTAAATGAACCTTATTTGTTCCATGGGTTTGAAAAGTCTCACAGTGTTAGTTTCTGAGAAAAGCTGTACTTAGTTTTCAAATTTGAAAGAGCATAATTTGATATATGTGGGTAAAAAGTTTCAGAATTGTGAAATCAGTAAGAGGAGATGTACACAATTGTCAAATTTAAATGAACATTTGTTACATGGGGTTGAAAAGTCTCACAGTGTTATTTTCTGAGAAAAGCTTTACTTAGTTTTCAAATTTAAATGAGCATTATTTGTTACATGGGGTGAAAAGTCTCACAGTGTTAGTTTCTGAGAAAAGCTTTACTTAGTTTTCAAATTTAAATGAGCATTATTTCTTACTTGGGGGTGAAAAGTCTCACAGTGTTAGTTTCTGAGAAAAGCTTTACTTAGTTGTCAAATTTAAATGAGCATTATTTGTTACATGGGGGTGAAAAGCCTCACGAGTGTTAGTTTCTGACAAAAGCTTAATTGTCAAATTTAAATGTACATTTTTTTTTAACATTGGGGTAAAAAGCCTCACGAGTATTAGTATCTGAGAAAAGCTTTACTTAGTTGTCAAATTTAAATGAGTATTATTTGTTACATGGGGGTGGAAAGCCTCACGAGTGTTAGTTTCTGAGAAAAGCTATACTTAGTTGTCAAATTTAAATGAGCATTATTTGTTACATGGGGTGAAAAGCCTCACAATTGTTAGTTTCTGAGAAAAGCTTTACTTAATTGTCAAATTTAAATGTACATTTTTTTACATTGGGGTAAAGAGCCTCACGAGTGTTAGTTTCTGAGAAAAGCTTTACTTAGTTGTCAAATTTAAATGAGTATTATTTGTTACATGGGGGTGGAAAGCCTCAAAACTGTTATTTTCTGAGAAAAATTTTACTTAGTTGTCAAATTTAAATGAACATTATTTGTTACATGGGGGTGAGAAGCCTCACAAGTGTCAGTTCCTGAGAAAAGCTTTACTTAGTTGCAAATTTAAATGAACATCATTTGTTACCTGTGGGTGAAAAGCGTCACAAGTGTTAGTTTCTGAGAAAAGCTTTACTTAGTTGTCAAATTTAAATGAGCATTATTTGTTACATGGGGGTGAAAAGTCTTCCCAATGTTTCATTGTAATTTAAATTATAATTTCCTTCTTGAGGACAAAAGTTTGCACATGTGTGAGGCTTTTCATGTATTTCTCTTGAAATTAAAGATGTTTTGACTTAAAACTTGATGTGAACTATACCGATGATTCGTGTAAATGTCCTACTGGTAACATTCTTAACCAATTGTGGAAAAGTAGCATATAGAGATAAACTCAGATTTATTCTCAACATTGGTGCTAAGAATTATTATGGAGAAGTAAATAAATTGCCCTACAATACTGTAAATATTTGTTCCAAAAATTTGTATTAAACACATAATGTGGTTAAATCAGAGGCCATTAAGCTCCACCTACCTTTTGTAAAATTAAGCTGAGAACATGTTCGTTATTGATAAATCACATTTTTAGCTCTTTGCTTCTTATAGAGCTTTTCTTGATTTATATAGTGGTTATGGTTAATACTGTTAGGTAACGTATTATTTGCAGGGTATGTTCCATCTGCTGGAAATAAAAGAGGTCTTTTTATAGAATCATTTGGCAGGCATGACACTGATTATTATACAGAATGGTTGAATTCATTTCTCCTGTGGTTGCACTGCAGCTGTATACAGAGTAATTTTGTCAGCCTTACTTGTGTATAAACTACGTAGTTCATTGTATGTTGCAGACTAATGCAGTTACAGAAATTCCACAACTTAGGCTGACAGATGGATGTATCACACTCGTACAGCTATGTTGTTGCACAAGGTTATTCTTTTGAAAGCCTTAGTTCCTGCAATAGATAAGGTAGGTCATTTTACAGCTCCCCCAATTTCATTCAGTTTTAAGAATCAAGGATTTAATACACAAATTTCTGTAAATCATAGAACAACTGGTGTAACTGACTCTATGGAAGTTCAGTGCAAACTGCATACAGCTTTTTCGATATGAGTTAATTTTTACATAAGTGTGTTGACCTCCATGTTCTAGTGGTACCAAGCTAGCCTCTAGTTCCCGAGGTTGCGAGTTCAAACCCAGTGGAGGGTGATGAATTTTTTCCAGCATAAAAATCCATAGCATAGCTTCCTTCAGAAGGGAAGTAAAGCCACTACCCCATGCCACATATTTATGGCAGATAAAAGAACCTCAAACCTGATAAAAGAGACCTCAGCAAAATTTCCAGTCTTTCGCGTCCAATATAGAGTTGGAACCATAGAGTTAAAGAGCGACCATAACTAAAACTCAGTTAAATTTGTTTTCTCTTATGTGCATAAATATCTTATATTGTAATATTAACTTCCCAGCTAGCATTTCATTAGATAATAGCATATGTATGCTAATCCTGCATGCTTTTTCCAAAATTAACAACGAACATTATGGGTATTCACATAAAGCCTGGTACAGCTACTCACGCACCAAAATTTGGAATTCCATCACCAGCAGGAACAGTGTACACACATGTGTCTCAGTCATTGCTTAGTGTGAGCTGAAGTGAAAACAAGTATTCAGGATGGCTGGTGTTAATTATCCTTAGAGGTCGTTCATGGCAAAGCAAGAACACCACATTGAAGAGGCAGAACAAATAGGCAATTTTGTTGTTTGACGAAAATATGATGTAAGTGATAGTGGCAATCATGGCTGCCACGAAAATACAACTGATCTTGATCAGAAAAATGGTAAATTTGCTGGGCGCTTGCAGACATAAATCAAAGTTTCAAGAAGATGATGAGAAAAAATTGTTTAATTATGTGGTGAAAGACACTTTGGATGTGCCATGCTGAGTGAAGTGTGCGTTGGGAAAGCTACGACAACAGTAAAAGAACGAAGTATAACCCATATTGATTTGAAGGCATAGTTGTAGGAGAAACAGTTGGCTTAACGCCTTCCTGCTGATTTTGAAGAGAAGGTAGGAGAGCTCTACAGATTTATCATCAAATTGTGCCAGAGGAATCAATATTTATTGTCACATATTGGTAATGAAGACCAAGTGCATGTGGACTGTGTAGTACTGCAAGCCTACACAGTCAATAAAATGGATGAATCCATTATGTTAATTAGTACTGGCAATGGTGAAATGCAAAGTTGCGATGTTAGCCTGTGTATAACTGCAGAGATGAAAGCTGTTGCAATATATCATGTTGAAATGAATGTTGAAGGTGTCATACAAGCTCATCCTAAAGAATGGATGGCCAATGAGCTTGTATTTGCATGTTGTAAGTTTGGCAACGCCCCCTGGGAGCACTACCTAACTCAAAGAATATGGTTCTCAATCATACTAACGGTCAATGTACATGAGGGAAGAACTGAGTTGGCTCTCATTTCTGGAGGACTTAGCTGGATTCTGCAAACATTGTAGTATTTTATTCAGCCATTTAAAGCAGCAGCGAAAGAAGCTTATATGAGATGAATAGCCGAGGAGGACTACAAACTGCCTCTGAGGAGTAAAATCAAGTGCCTGGAAGTGACACTTATCTGCAAATGGGTGAAAAGTGCATGGGATTCGATTTCTCTATCACTGATAGAAGTTTCAAGGATTGGGGAAGTTTGAATTCCCTCGATTGAAGGGAGGATGATGTGCTGTGGGAGGATACAGCTCATGAGTTTGTCAAAGATTAGCCTTGTAGAGATGACAAAAGTGATGTTCAATACAGGTATTGTCTCTTTTGTTTTCAATGTAAGTATTTAATACAGCAGTTCAAACAATCTCTTTCCCAAAATCCATGTGTAGGGATTATGTACTGTAATATGTTAACATCTGCTGAAGTATGACTTGACTTTTCAGTTCTATTTTGATATTCTCTGCTCTTAAAACTTCACTTACATAAACGTGTAAAATCTTGTTTTTGTAGACATTCTTGACTGCTCAGTTAGTTACCTTTGTAGACCATATTAATTTATACGTTGGTGAATACGCAATAGTATTTGTATGAATTTAATTTCAAAGAATGAAATCTTAAAAGTAATGTAATGTATTCTTTTTAACAAATTTTAGAGCGGAATTAATCAGCTTTATATACATTAATCAAGAGAATGAAAGTGATCCCTACTTTGCTTTTCTCTGCCATAAAGCATTTCCTTGAATATCATTTTGTGATGCAGATTATTTCTTTAAATTTCCTATCCATTATGTATTCCCTAACCTGCTTCATTAACACCACTTGAAACAGTTATGCAATCCCTGGCTGCGTTTACTGTATGTTGGTCAAGCTGTCGTTCTCCATGATGTAATGGTTACCATGCACGTCTCTAGTTCCTGAGGTGGCAGGTTCAAACCCAGTGGAGAGCGATGGATTTATTCAGACACAAAATCCTTAGCATGGCTTCCTTCAGGAAGGAAGGAAAGCCGGTGGTCCCATGCCTTAGATTTACACCACTTAAAAGAACCTCAAGCCTGATAAAGAGGTCTCTGAGCAAAATTACTGGTCTTTCACGCCCAATATAGAATGGGATGCTAAGGACCACAGCAGTTAAAGGGCGTCCATAAATAAAATTCAATTCAGGTTTTAATTTCCATCAGCTAGTGATGAACTGGTGATCCTGACATGCAATTAGTATGTTGAGATAACAGTGGACACAACATGTGTTCACAAGCACTGTACCTCAACTCCTTGAAACAGTTCTGTACCTCTTTCTCTGGCATATTATTCTACCTGAAGTCGAACGGTTTTTAACAAAAATTTACTTTTCTTTAACTTCTCTGTGTGCTTTCTTATGGCAAAAACTGTGTGTCTGTTTTGTAGTATTATGTCCGTTACTAAGCGAGAACTTTTTTGGATATAGACTCTTGACATGTTTAAACACAGATTGTTTCAGTTGTTTTTAGGTTAGAGAACTTGTAAATATCTATTCGAAACCTCATAGATTGAAATTTCTTCCTATATTATATGAATAATATAAAGAAAATGGTTTTAATAACAGCTTTAGTTTTTGGAATTTAACTTTATCATCGACCATTTAAAAGACTGAAGAAAAACCACTTTTTGCTCCACGTTTTATAGCATTATACCAAATATCATGCAGTGCAATGAACTTAAAAAAAATTTAGCTTTATTTATGGATGCTCTCTAACTGCTGTGGTCTTTAGCATCCCATTGTATATTGGGCATGAAAGACCAGTGATTTTGCACAAAGGCCTCTTTATCGCATTTGCGGTTCTTTAGCGTGCCTAAATCTACGACATGGGACCACTTGCTTTACTTCCCTTTTGAAGGAATTCATGAACTTAACTTGGTTCTGCTGGACATACGGAGCCTGATGCTGTCGAGCTGAGCTATGATACTCCGTAGCTATCAATGAATAAGAGGAATGATGCACGAAGTGTTCAAGTCTCTTTCAAAGGACAGTGCTCTCAGGAAACAATTTATAGGCCTAAATCATAGCTAGTGTGGTATGTTTAAATGCAAACCTTTTTCCTTCACTTTGAAACAAACAGTTTCCTTACAAATTCAGATACTGATAATAGTATGAAACAATGTAGCTTTATGCATTTTCACTTTTCATATTCTGTGCTCAAAATATCAACAATCTTGTTTACACTATTAACAGTAAACAATTAAATGTAATGTTTTTAAAACGATTCTGCACCCAAGTAAACAATTTATAGGGTGTTCTTATGTGATCTTGATAATCCTGCTGGAGATTCACTTTTGCTGCTAGGAATTTAAGTAGTTTCACCAATTAAATCACAAGGCCCTTGCCATGTGAATTCACGAGGCAATGCTATTCAGTGCCAATTCCAAACTTTTCCATTAAAACTCGTATTGACAATATTTTTACTTTCTCTACTACGTATAGTAAGTAGGGAAAGTATTGTATTCCACCCAAAAATTCGAAACCGAGATTTAACCGGAAATACATGTTTTGATAAACATGTCCTTGTGTGTGTCTGTCTGTGAACAGCATAGCTCAGAAACGAACAGTCGGATAAACACCAAACATGGTATTTAGGTTCAGTATCTTCCAGAGATGCGACACGAAGGTTTTCAAGTAAATCCCTCTACCCCAAATTACCCTTTACATGGAACATTTTTCGAAAATTTTAATTTTCTCAAAAATGGCTAACGATTTTGATTAAAATATCATATGTTTAGTATATTTTTATTGCAAGTAAAGTGTATATCTTGAATTTTCTGGGAATGTCTCCAAAAGTATTCTTCATTGTGAACGACTTTTGCATAACTGGTAAACCATAAGAGATAGACAAAATTTTACTACACAGAAAATGCAGTACGCGTTAAAATACACAATTTATGTCATAAATTGTTTTTGTTGAGTGAACCATTTTCGAGATATTGCTTGTTATTCCCTTAAATTTTTCAATACTTATTTTCTCAAATGGGAATTCGTTATTCGTATTTTTGTGTTGCATATGCAAAGAGTATTATTCTGTGGCAAAGGGAATGGTGCTGCACCTAGAAACCAGCTATTCAGAGATATGCATGTGCTTAAAGGCTACTGTATTTCTATACTGTCCTTGTAAATATATATTCCCCTTACATCTACAAGAAAATTAACAATAAGATAGTGTCTTCAAATGTTTATCTGGAATAAAATGAAGTAGACGGAGAATAAGCGTTTATAAAAATAGTTTGTACAAGAGTAAGAAAGTCATGTGGGTTTAACACATCAGATTTTTTTATTGTACTAAATGCTAATGCTATGGGAAAAGTGGATTACCTGTTCCGGATTTCATATTTCCTTCTTTAGTGTGCTTGCTAACAGGTGTTGGTACAGATCAGCAGCATTTGTATCAGGTTTTAAACTTCCTTATATGGCAATATCATTTTGTTTTAAGCTATTGTTTTCTTTAAAGTAAATAAGAAATGGATGGATTGTTGCTAGGCTATTGTTTGAATGTACTCTCTGAAGGGAATCTTGTGTGACAAAATTACAATACTCTCTTAGGTTTCAAGTTTTCTTTGTCAGAAAAAAATGCAGATTATTGTTGAATATAATCATTTAACAATTTTGCTTACAATTTTTCCAGAAAATATTCAAGGGGTTGTATTCTCCCTGCGGTTACCTGCTGTATATCTTTTTATCATGAAAATTCCTGCTGATAAAATATTTTCTTTTAAAAACAGCTGTTGTTTTGATATAAAAACTTGTCCCACATTCAGGCTCAACATGTAATAGGTTTGATTTTTGCATTCACTGTGCATTGAGAAGGTGGTTGCTGTGGTATCCTTAAATGTAATGTACTCCCTGATGTCGGAGATGCGGAAGTGCAGATATCTCTCCGCGATGATTCTCTCTTTGGGTTCTGAGTGTAAATCTCCAATCCTTCTCTTGTTGCATCATAGAACTGGTATTGCTTGAGCTATATGTACTCAGTAATTGTCTGTGTCTAGGTATGGGAAGGTATTCTGAAATACAAATCTCTGCAAAGATAACTGATTCATAATTAGCGAATGTTACCTTACCTGCTAAACTATTTTACAAGTGTTTATAACTTGAGATGCTCATCCAGAATATTGGTGTCTGCAGTTAAGAAAGAAAGTAACGCCAATCTTGCCCCTTTTCAGAAAAACCCTACATAGAAATCATCTTTTCTGTGGCTACGAATCATTAACCATTGTTGTCTGACCCCTCTCCATAGCTAAAATCAAGTTTTCGTTATTCATGTATTTCTTCATAGTAGGCTAAGCAATTTTTCAGATAACTAATATTGTTTTTCCTTTTTTCTCAATATTCCTAATGCTTAACTAATCCAAAATCTACACAAATATTATTTGGAATAAATAAAGAAATGTTACACCTTAATAAAGCATTAACTCAATTCAGATTAACATACATTTTAAAATGCAGGTAATTTTTTAACGATCTCAATTTTGGAATTTTGTTTCTTTTAATATCTGTACCAATACATTTGAACAAACGTCGTCCTGAAGCTTTGCAAATGCATATACTACTGATTGGTGAATACATTGTGTATTTGAAAAATAATTTTAGGTTGTTGATATATGACACAAGATGGAATTTCTAAAACTCCAAATTTCTGTGATAAATAACTAAACTGTTTTAATTTATGTGCTTAAAGTTATATGTATACATATAAAACATTGTATTACACATTTGCAGAGTCACTCTAAGTAGCTTTTGTTTTTGAGCGATAAAGTGTTAAATACTTCTCTCTCTGCATGGAAATGGGCTTGTCAATTAAAGTACCAGTATTTACAGCATGTAACACATGTAGATCCACTTGAGCCATTGTTGCACAGAATTTGCGGCTTTGTAAGCCACATAAGAGCAGTCAATTCCTAATTAAATGTGTTGAGAAATGTGCAACTGAAGAATTGCCTTTTATTTTTGTGAACACTCATGTAAACTTATATCTAATATATACCTTGCTCTTAACCTCAAAGGTGCTCATAATACGTCGTCCTCCGTGGACTAGTGGTACTGTGCTAGCCTCTAGCTCCCAAGGTCGCGGGTTCAAACCCGAAGGAGGGCGATGGATTTTTTCGGGCGTAAAAATCCTTAGCATGGCTTCCTTCGGAAGGGAAGTAAAGCCGGTGGTCCCATGTCGTAGATTTACGGTACGTAAAAGAACCTCAAGCCTGATAAAGGGGCCCTTGAGCAAAATTACCGGTCTTTCACGCCCAATATAGAATGGGATGCTAAGACCCATAGTAGTTAAAGAGCGTCCATAAATAAAACTCAATTTTTTTGCTCTAAATACGCAATGAAATACACGACTAGCAAATGCATGCTGATCGCCCGTAATGTCAGGATTACGATCAACTTAACGTGACATGAAGTTAAGAAAAGCTGGTAAACTAAGGGTGTAATTTGTATGCACTTAACGTAATGGGAATGGCTCTTAAGTGATAGTCCTTCTATTACTTCGAGCTAGAGCTTTACGCCGCTTGCTTGTAATTAGTATATGACATCAAACTTGACGTAACGGGAAGAAAAAGTTTGACATTGCCCAAACTCTTAAAGTTTCATTGTGTCATCCTAAATATTTACATTTAATACAGTATCACCATGTCATGTCTCGTTACGTTATATTCATAATGGTGGTTTAAGTATTTGATATGTTCTGGTACCAAGCACTAGCAGGACGCATAACAATAATTGCAGTTTGGGTTATAGAGCTAAATTCCTGTCTGAATTTTGTTGTAAATGCTCTCAAAGCAGGTTCAAAAGGCATCTAAAGGATTCCTTCCTAATACCGAAACGTTCATCGAACTCTCTCTCTCTCTGTATAAGTATTACATGGTTCTCATATACCACTATCGCATTCCCGTTGTTTTCTCCTTCAAAACCAACATAGCTTAAGTAATCGCTGTTTTCTTTATCAAGATCATCAATGTAATCTAAGTAATTCATGAACATGTCAAAATGTCTTCCTCCAAATACGATACGTTATTCTGGTTCAATCGACGGTTAGTTACTCCACCCAGGTCGAAAAAGTAAATTCTAACCTATATTTGTGCTCTAGTTAATTTCGTAGTAATACACTACATAACGGTGCTCTCAGGCATTTACTTCTGATCTGAGAGTATCTGAAAGGAGTAGAATGCCTCGGAAGTAGTTTACTCTCGTATGGAAGTCGCCGAGTGTTGACTTGAATAATAGTTTACTAGCAAAATAGAGCTAACTCTAGGTTGGTGGACGCCGCCCATAAAGATAACTTCACTGCCCCGGTAGACCTTAGCAATATGACCATACTTCACACATTTGAAGCTCTGCATTAACCTCCGCACATAGGTATTTATTCTGAATGAACTGTAGTATAACCAAAAAAAACGGGGAAGAGTTTGTATCGAAAAGCAATGTCACAAATCGGCTTAGGTTTCTACAAAGTGTGCTCTTCAGGGGTTACCTCTTTATGATTAAAACGATACACCTATTGAATGGGTAGTAGTGCTAAAGTCCATTATTGCTTGTTTAGTTACTGTGTATAATGACTTTGGAATGAATATGAACCAAGGGTATAAAAGAAAGCATCTTAGTGCCATCGTTAATGTTATGTGAATACATTACATACCTTAATAATGCAAGAGCTGTGATAATAGTAAGTTTTAAGTTGTTAGCAATGAGGTAATAATGAGGTAAGCTTGTAGCAATAATGAGTTTGTGAATTTGAATACTACTAGTCATGATTAGGGCAGCAATAACGTAAATCTTGTTACAGTTTTTAAAATAGCCAATCAATAGCAAGGAAAAGGTTTTAAGTGAAACGCAGCTATTCTATTGGACTAGAAATAGCCAATCAGAGACTTAAAATACCAAAGCTTATGGGTTTAACGGTTGAAATAATGTTCCGTTGCAGGCAAACCTTGGTAGTGACCAAATGGAAGATGTGTTCTCTACAGAAATATTACGTGTGAATCGTAAAATATGTCTACGCGTTAGATAAGTGAAAGTATTGAAGATTCTCACAGCTTCTAAAAGTGTAGTGCTTTATTAAAATGTGCAAGGGTTAATAAAAGAAGTGAATTTAAAAACTTAAAATTCTGTGTATGTCTACAATTATTGTCGTACCGCACCCTACCTAAGATATACATGACTCTACAAACATTACTGTCGCAGCCGAGGCAAATTCAAACATAAATAATATATAGAAGCAGTTTTAATAGCAAAGTTAAATATTATAGTGAAAATCTTGGAGTGTAACAACAAAATTACATCTTAAGATCAGCTTCTCGTACGTAGCAGCATATTGCGTAACAACAGTAACTATTACGTAATAAACAACTTCAAGCCGACGCCCAAAGTGTGTTGCAAACTTCTTAAACAAAGTAACTCCAAGAACAATACTTCAAGTTAGCTTCCCAAGTGTGGGGCTAAATAATTTACCTAAAAATAATATTACGTAAGCAAACACCATCAAGTTGGTGAACAAGTGGGGCAGAAAAACAAACACTTTCTCAATTACATAAAGTATAACTACTTAAAATTGGCTTCCCAAGCGAGAGGTTAATAATAAATTACGTAAACAAAAAACCTTTCTTAAGTTTCATTCCCTTACGTAGGGAAAATACTGTTACAAACTACAATTTGAGCAAAAAACATCATCAAGTTGGCGTCTAACTGCGGGGCGAGAATAGACAAGAATTTGTGACGACATCTAAGAAGAAAAGATCGACGAAGCAATGCAGAACAACCAGAATCAACGAAACTACAAGACTACATCTCAGAATTCAAGATCATCAACAACAACAGCATCCAAGGGCAGCAACAATTCTTCAGGAGCAAGGGGCACACGGTTAACAACTCAACAACAATCTGCGTGGGAACACTGAGTATAAAAGTTTAATAACAGCCAGAACAAAAGGTCAGGAACTTCCATTGTATATTATAATAATTGTCAATTGTTATTGAGCAAAATTCATGTTATTAAGAAGTGGAAAATTTAAATTAAGCAATTCAAAGGCAAATATACAAAGTACGATGGAAACTAAAAACAATTAAAGTATGGAAGTGGTAGAGGTTAGGTCAGCCATTACAGATTGCAATCTAGATTTACAATCAGAGCTAGAGAAAATAGATAGGTTAGATGTAGAGGAGCAGTTATCTGAAAATTCAGAGGTAGACGTAGAAAGAGATAGCAGTAGTATACAAGGTCAATTACATTTATACATGTTAGAGCAGGGAACAAAAAAGAAAGAAACAAAAAAAAACCCTCAGACAGCTAGGCAAAAAGAGCAAGAAAACTTCTTTCAACAACAATTTATGTGTCTTCTAAAAGCAATAACTGAAACTAATAATAAGTTAACTGAAACTAGTACAGAGCTGAGAGTAGAATTAAGTAAAGAATTTAATAGTAAGCTAATTGAAACTAGTACAGAGCTAAGAGTAGAGTTAGGTAATAAATTAACTGAAACAAATACAGAACTATCTAATATAAAAAATAATCTAGCTAAACAAATAGAAAACTGTACGAAAGAAAGCAAAGCTGAAAGCAGGAGGTTAGAAATAAAGCTAGAACAATCTTCCAAAGCACTTCAAAAAGACCTAGATGTAAAAGTAAACAAAGGTTGTAAGCAGCTAAAACAAAAATTGTCAAGTCATATTGACAAAAATGTAACTGGAATGGAGTTAAAACTCGCTGAGACTAAACAGGGTATTTGTTACAAGTTAGATAAACAGGGTGAAGAATTGAAAACAATGGTAGAAAAACAAATGCAGATCTTGTACAAGTACAAATAGATTTAACTGGGGAAATTAATAAATTGCATGAAATGGTAAAAACAAATGCAGATGCAGTAAAAGAAGCAAATACAGAGCAAGGTCAAGTAAAGTCAATGATAGATGAAATCAAAGATAAAGTACAGGAAAGTAGTAAAGAAGTTGATAAACTTAGAAATAGTTCTGAAAATTTAAGTACAAGTGTACCAAGGATAAATGCAAGTGTAACTAGTTCTGTAAATGCTAACCAAGTGCATGTCAATAATGCAAGTACAGAAAGAAGTGTATCACCATTGTTAACTAACAACACAAGAGATGCTACTGCTTTTTCCATAGCACCAGCCTCTCAAACACACGACAGTAATGTTGACACACACATGCATGTACCAAATCAGATGTCAAACTATTATTCTGTGCTTAATGAGTTACCATAACCTAATTTTAATGCTTCCTCAAGTCCAGTACAGTTTATAAATGATCTTATAGATAATTCTAAACTGCAAAATGTGCCTGAAGCTTTAAAAATGATCCTTGTTAGAAAATGCTTAGACAACAAAACTTTAGAGTGGTTACATATGGTAGCAGACAGTGAAATGAATTTTGAAACATTTAGAATTTTATTCATGGATAAGTTTTGGAATACCACTGTGCAACATAAAATTAGGGCAAGGCTAAGACGTCCGTGGCAAAGGAAAAAAATGAAAAAGAAAATAAAGTATGTAGGTTATGTGTGGCACAAAAAGAAAGAGAAAAAATATAAACTGTCTGAGAAACAAAAAGAAAATACAATGTTTAGGTTATGTGTGGAACAAAAAGAAACAGAAAATAAATGTAAACAATCTGTGGAACAAAAAGAATAGGAAAGTAAACTATGCAGGTTCTGTCTGGCACAAGAGAAAAACAAAATAAAGTATCTGGGACATAAAAGGTGAAAGCAATGTAATTCAAAATTGTAAAGTACTATTTAAAATAATATTTTACTAAATGTAGAAAATTGTCAATAACAAGGGAAAGTTTAGATAAAGAGAAGTAATAAAAATCCCTTGTTAGTAAGAAAAACTGAATAACAACAACATTTATATTGTAAATTAGAAGTTGTAAGAAATATTAAAAATGATTGGGAAACAAATTGTAAAGAAAGCATAACAAGACTTTATATATTAAAATGTTTAATATATAAAAATGCTTACTAGTGGCTGTGATAGTGAATAAACAAACTTTACTCAGATCATTGATCTTATACCAGGTCATTGACCTTGGAAAGTGTCAAACAAGTGCATATGAAGTGTTCTGCCATACACGAGTGTAGTGAAAAACCAATGAGTGTTAAAGAAAAAGTAAAAAGTTGAGAAAGTGACACTGAAAGACAGGAAGTGCAATTGTAATAAAAGATATGTATCTTTCTTTCAGTAGACTTTTGGAAAATATATAAAAATTTAAAGAATAAAACAAAAACAATAAATTTTAAATATTTCTAAAAGGGGGAAATTTGAGGCAGTATTTTAATACCTGAATAATTTCAATTGTGTTTTATAATAAGTAAATTCAATAACAGCCCGCCTTGTATGTAATAATTATTTAAATTGTATGTAACAGTCATTGCAAATGCTTATATTTATTGTAAACATGTTTAATAATGTTATGTGAATGCATTACATACCTTAATAATGCAAGAACTGTAAGAATAATAAGTTTTAAGTTGTTAACAATGAGGTAATAATGAGGTAACCTTGTAGCAATAATGAGTTTGAGAATTTGAATACTACTAGTCATGATTAGGGCAGCAATAACGTAAATCTTGTGACAGTTTTTAAAATAGCCAATCAATAGCAAGGAAAAGGTTTTAAGTGAAGCGCAGCTATTTTATTGGACTAGAATTAGCCAATCAGAGACTTGAAATACCGAAGCTTATGGGTTTAACGGTTGAAATAATGTTCAGTTGTAGGCAAACGTTGGTAGTGAACAGATGGAAGATGTGTTCTCTACAGAAATATTACGTGTGAATCGTAAAATATGTCTACGCGTTAGCTAAGTTTAAGTATTAAAGAATCTCACAGCTCTTAAAAAAGTGTAGTGCTTTATTAAAATGTGCAAGGATTAATAAAAGAAGTGAATTTTAAAAACTTAAATTCTGTGTATGTCTACAAATATTGTCGTACCGCACCCTGCCTAAGATATACATGACTTTACAAACATTACTGACGCAGCCGAGGCAAATTCAAACACATATACTTTATAGAAGCAGTTTTAATAACAAATTTAAATATTATAGTGTAAAACTTGGAGTGTAACAACAAAATTACATCTTAAAATCACCTTCTCGTGCGTAGCAGCATATTGCGTAACAACAGTAACTATTACGTAATCAACAACTTCAAACCGACGCCCAAAGCGTGTTGCAAAACTTCTTAAAAAAAGTAACTCTAAGAACAATACTTCTTCAAGTTAGCTTCCCAAGCGTGAAACTAAATAATTTACGTAAAAATAAAAATATTACGTAAGCAAACACCTTCATCAATTGGTTGATGTAGATATAATAAACAGTTATCTGTTCGTTACTTATTAAAACTACATCACCAATAAAAGTAATATGCTTTAGCTTTGATTGTCCATAAAAGTTTTGAATCTAGAAATCTCGTAATAAGCTGTATCCTGGCAGTTATGTTAAAAATAAATTAAAAACTTCTCATAGCTGGCGTTTCAGATTTAGAAAAAATATTTTGCACTTGATGTTTCATAGATAAATCAACCCTGCATTATAGGCATAAATAGAGATTTGAATAAATGCGATTTGCTATTAATGGGGTGCTTATTCAACAATTAGCAGAGCAGTTATTTTCCTCTACACAAGTACCATACTACCCTTAGTAAGTAAATCACAGCTGGTGACCCATTCAGTATTCCTCGTTTAACTGTGTTAACAAGTGAGGAAGAAACGTTGAATATATAAGTGACTTCACATTCGTTAAATAACTCCATATTTCCTTCCCCAGGCCTCAGGTTGTAGCAGTAGTCTGTAAAATCAGATTCAGGAGAGTTATCCCATAATCGTAGAAAAAATGTCAACGTTGAGCTTAGTAACCTCTAACATTTCGTAGTTCCTATGTGAAAAGTGGAAAGCCTTGTATATCCAAATTTTTACCATTTCTAATTTTCAATACCAACATTTCCTTTTAACGCCATCTACAGTTTGTTAGCAGTTCATACGCTAAAAGTCCACCGTGAGCTTTAAAACGATATATTCAAAACCTCTTATCTCAAGGGGTAAACAAAAGCTCGTATTTGGAACACCCATATGATATCCATTCTGTATGATCTAAATCTCGTATAAGCCTTGCAATTAAAGTACGATATTTCTTTCAGTACGGTGATAGCTCTAGATCGTTACTTTATCGGAACTACTTCCACGGCGCAGTCGGAGTCATTTCAAGGAAATAGTTTCAGTTCCACTCCGAGGAAAGTAGCTCCGTTGGAAGTACTTCAAACTTTTCACTCCGGAGTGTTAGTGCAAACACTCCCAGCGATCTACCCATAGGACATCCTATGATTCGCAGGTTGTTCCTGACGGAGAGTGTGGTTATGCCCGCTAGACGCAAGCTGGCTGTAAGCAAACGTTTGAGATGCCAACGGCCAAGAAACCTCACGATCTGCGGGAAATGGCCTGTCAACACATACAAGCAGCGAGGGACCGAATGCAGACGCGTTACGACCGGCAAGCCAACAGCCAAGTTTTCCAGAAGGGCGATCTAGTGTGGTTGTATCACCCTACCCGAACCAAGCAGCGTTGCTCGAAGCTTCAACCACAATGGAAAGGACCGTAAAAGTTGGTGAATGGGATGAATGATTTAATCTACCTCATCCAGAGGCTGCCTTGACTGAAGATGCTAGTGGTACACCTAGATCATCTATCCCGTTATGTTAGCACTGGTCGGGACCACCAACCCTAAGGAGGGAACAGTGGGAACGCTCGCGCGGAAATATCCGCGGGACGGCAGTAACCGCATTCCGGCCCAGCACCTGGTTCGGCCCTCGAGCGGACCTCAGAACATTAGACGTGCACGGACTCATTATGTGCCGCTTCCCCGCGGCTTTTAGTGTTCTAGAGGACTCGTTTCAGCCGTTTCCATTAGCTTCTTTTATAACATTTCGCTTTGTTGTGGGGACTGTATAAGTGGGTGTTCTTGCGCTCGGACAGCAGAGTTCAGTTAAGCAATTCCGAAGTTAAGTACAGTCAAGAACCCGAAAGGTGGATAGTGCCAGGTGTAGTTCAGTTGTTAGTTGTGACTCAACTCGACGAATCAGTTGTGTTGTGTGTCAAATGAGTTTCAAATGTAACGTTTGTAAGCTGAAACTATCAGTCACTGACGAGATGGTTGGACATTTCAACTAACGTTTAAATATTGAAGACAATAGAAATTTCCGAGAAAACAAAAGCTAAGCTTTAAAGGTAGAATATGACACAAAATTACAAACGCCAAACGCAAAAATCGTTGATGAGTCTGTTGGAATTAAAACAAAAATTATTTTGGGACTTAATGCCCTGGTGTTTCATGGAGTTCTATAATAATATGTATCGTACGCCTTTTCTTTGCTATTAATTTATTTAACTAGGTAGTAAATCTCTAGTTTACGTTTTACGCTTAACTAAATTACCCTCGTATGATTCAAGTCATACATTTAATTAAAAATTGGAATAAAAATAAAATATCGATCTTATGTTATTACAAATCTACTTTGCCTTTATTTGTGCAGTTTTTAACTCTTTATGTGCAAAATAAGTTGCTAATGGAAGTAGGAATGCAAATGTAGACAAGCAAGACGTGCATCTGCTCCGGGACGCATACCAGTATTGACTGAAGAAGATCTTAAAATTTTGGAAATAGTCCTCGAAAATGATGTTGCAATTGAAATGATCGAGGTACGGGAGCTGTTGGTAGAAATGGTTACAGAGTCGGAGAAAGAAAGCGAAGATGATTTTACAGCAGATGGCGCAATTATAAATGCTTAGAATGATGTAGTGTCTTCTAAACATTTTAGTCATTCAAATAGTCGTACAGTTATGGGGGGCCGCTTTAGAATGGATAGTGATTCATACTTGTAATATAAAAGAATTCGTGACGATATAAAGCTTACCCTGAGTCAGGAACGGGCGGAGAGAAAAGTTGCCCGAACATGCTCATCTGTGAAATGCATTTAATCAAAAGTATGTAATTTTAATACGATTATTGAAGATATCCGAAGTAACTTTATTTAATAATTTTTGGTAAACCATGAACTGGGACATGCGGAAAACTTATATTGCCCCTTTAGTGGAGAAGTTATCAATATGAGCCAGTAAAAATAATTCTAGGCGCAATATTACGCTGAAATATTTTTAAAAAAAGGTTTCAGAAAGAGTTCAGTCATGTTTTTAAATATACGACCTTTTAAGGAATGTTCTGTTAGGGCCTGGGTGCAATCGAGCTTGGATGGTTTTGATATGCTTAAGACCAGTGAATTGGTAGACACCCCTGGAAGAGGTAGGATCACCGTTCAAAGATCAGTAAGCAAAAAATATCTATCAAACTTTCTGAAAAGTATTCCGAAACTTTCTTCTTATTATGTGCGACTAAGGACAAATGAAGGGTATTTAGAGCCTACATTTAAAACCTTTTCTGAATTCCTTTTTGGAATATGAAGTTAAATAAAGTTCTCGTGATGTTAAAACACCTATCCATTGCCAAAATAGGGAAAGGGAAAGATAAACAAGCGTATCAGCAAAATAGTACAGTAGCCACTTTTACCCTGGATGCACAAAGTTTAAAACTTGCTCCATGTTAAGTGCATCCGTATGTTACTAAGCAAAGCCTTGTGTTCACAACTTTGCAGTCTTCAATGTTGCCACCAAAGGTGTAATATGTTAGTTGTGACATGCAGGAGAAGCTGGTTTGGTGCATCTGTTTTACGTCAATCATGATTTACTTCCTGATAGAAAAATTAAAAGAACTTGCTGCAACTGAGAAAATTAACATTTACATGACAGCTTTGGCTACCAAAACAAAACTACAATACTGTATTATACTCTGCTGGGGTTAACCACAAACAAGATGAAACGGCTCAAACCCAGGATAGGATGAAGGATTTTTGGGCCGTAAAAATCATTTGCATAGTTTCTTTCGGAGATTAGGTAAAGCTGGCGGTACCGTGTCGTAGATTTACAGTATATAAAAGAACCTCAAGCCTGATAAAGCGGCCTCTGAGCAAACGTTCCGGTATTTTACGCACCAATATAGACTGGGACGATAAGCAACATGGTAGTTAAAGAGCGTACATAACAACAAGAACGTAGAGATTAGATTAGTTGACCTTTTAAGTTTTATCGACCTTCCACATGCCAGCCTAAAATGTTTCTGCAACTCCATTGGAAATGATGCTTTTATTGTCTATTCCCTGAATAAGTTACAGTAACTGGTTTCAATGTCAGCATCTTTTCCTGGATCATTTTTAGTTAGGGAAAGGGTAAGCCCGTTTTTTGACTGTCAAATGGGAGGTATAGAGCACTTTCCTGCTCCTCCTTCTCCTTGCACATTCTACAATTTTGCTCATTCTTATGATGATGATGATTTGCGTTTAAGGGCGCTCAACCACTAGGTCATTAGCGCCCTGCTCATTCTTGTAGAGCCCTAATTTACGTAGTCGTTTCTTGAAGTGGCCGTGTTCAGAAATTAATGCAACTGCTTTCCTTTTTCTGTTTTCTATCCGATCTCAGGAAAGATGAGGAAAGAGTGTTGCATGGACCTAAGTCCTATTTCCTATGTTGTCTTTGTCTAGGGTTGTTTCGCCACCTGAGATAGTGTTTTTCACTAATCCATGCTTTTAGCGAACCTCGTTCAGTCTGTGTGCTGTTTCCACCGCAGGTTCAGTGCCAACACACGTATCTCGGTACCCTTTCTAGCCAGCTGATGAGCTTTTTCATTTCCTTAGATGCTCTTATACCCCGGCACCCACCGCATTTCAACCATGCTCGCGAAATGATCGAGCGATCAGGGCATTTAGGTATTACCAAACCGTTTTGCTTTTATCTGGTCTAAAGAGACTTATTTTAAAGTAAGTTGACAGTCTGTGAGGATGAGAATTCCTTTTTTATGATAACTTTTCTCAAGTAGACTTAGAGCACAGCTCGAACAGTAAATACTTCTGACTAATAAACTGCAATATTTCCCAAATCTTGTAATATTAAATATTGTTTAATTTTGTTAAAAATTTGTTTTTTTATTTACAATTTTTGGAGATAAATATGTCTGCCCCGAAAATTGTTTCTATACGGAATCCGTCTGCGTAGCTTAGGAATGAATGACTTCCTTTTATCAGGAATAATTCGTTACATCTAGTCTTCTCGAGACCCGAGAGTTATCTTAAATGGATGGAAAAACATTTATTAAGTATTCATTAGGTCAGACTGTATACTCAATACTGGATTGTAACGAGAATGTAATTATAATCAAAGGTTTCTTAGAAGGGGGCCAAAAACAGAGGAGTGGATTCTGTATATGCAACAAGCGAGCGGAAGCTCAAAAACCCGGCAATACGTCTTCCATCTGACTATGTAATTGTATGCAGGGAACCTCGCCCTAAACCACCTTGTAGAGTTAATATTGTAAATGCGATTTGTTCGAGTTGCAAAACCGGATATCCAAAAGTCAACGAAATACGCGGACTTCTCGGGCAGTTTTCTAAAAATGCGTTTATTTATTTAGGGTGTCTCAAAATATGTATTTCCGCTGAAATTACGGTATCGAATTTGGATGGAATGCATTACTTTCTCTACGTACTATATCCCTGGTAGGAAAGGTAGAGAGGATTTTTAGAAAAATACTCGTGTGTGTGTGTGTGTGTGTGAGTGAGTGAGAGAGAGAGAGAGAACAGTATAGCTCAAAAACGAAAAGTCGCATAAATACTCAACTTAGTTTTTAGTTTCAGCACATTCCAAGGATGCGACAAAAGAATTTCAAGAAAATTCCTCGCCCCAAATTACGCTTTACATTGTAGAAACAATTATTGAAATTCTTGATTTTCTCAAAAATGCCTTATTGATCTTGGTTAAAGTAACATAGCCAAGTTGTTCAAATACAGAATAAAATGATGTGAAATGATAGACGAAAACTTGATATAGAACAAATGTAGATCTCCTTAAAACACAACTGATTTCAAATAATTGTTTTTCTTTTCTGTGGCGTAAACCATTTCTGAGTTAAGCGTTATTAATGCCTCGAGCTGTTCATTTTCTGGTCATTCTCTTAATTTCCTGTCAACATTCAGTTGTTTCTCGCGATTGAACGCAAACAGTGTGGAATTTTAAGACCAGCATATAGCGTCCAGTTCTAAAACATTTGACTATCGCTATTCTCTTCCAGTCTGTAACTAAATGGGTAATGTAACTAATTCAGCAGAGATTTATTTGGATTAAAGTTTAGTAGATAGAAAAATAAGCTTTAGTAGGAATAGTTTGTATACTCACTAATAGAGGGTAGTGAAAGTCGTATGAATTTTCACATATATTCTTATTTTCATGAACTCCACAGTAGCTTGAAGACTTTCCTTATCAGGGAAAGATTCACTTGCAATAGAAGCGCAGGTTTCAAAGGTAGCTTCTGAAATCAATAACTTTGCCCATTTGACATTTATTTTCTCGAAATTTTATGGGTACATAATTTTTCTAGTTAAGTGACGTACCCGCTTGAATACCAGATTGCTTTGTAATTTTTAGAGAGTTCTGTCTTGTTTAGCAATTCTCTATCTCCCTTCTGTTTAGGAGTTGAGAGCGAACATTCTTGATTATGTGGCTTTGATCGTAAATTAAAAACAAGTTATCATTTTTATCGAAGGGATGGCATAACCGTGTCACTGCACATCTTTTCAAACCCTGCTACATTGTTTTGGAACTGTTTATCACAATTCTCAAAATGCGAAAAGCTGCTGCTTCAACCGCAACATTTTCATGCAGCTGAAGGCAGTTTAAGTTACTGTAGTAGAAGAATGCAACAGGTACACTATGTGATCAAGGTATCCGGACACCTCCTAAAACGTACATTTTTCATCTTAGGTGCATTGTGCTGTTACCTACTGACTGGTACTCATATCCGCGACATCAGTAGTCATTAGACATCGTGAAACAGCAGAATGGGACGCTCCGTGGAACTCACTGACTTCGAACGTGGTCAGGTGATTGGGTGTCACTTGTGTCAGAAGTCTGTACGCGAGATTTCCACACTCCTAAACATCCCTAGGTCCACTGCTTCTGATGTGATAGTGGAGTGGAAAAGTGAAGGGACATGTACAGCACAAAAGCGTACAGGCCGACCTCGTCTGTTGACTGACAGAGACCGCCGACATTTGAAGAGGGTCGTAAAGAGTAATAGGCAGACATCTATCCAGACCATCACACAAGAATTCCAAACTACATCAGGATCCACTCCAAGTACTATGAGTTAGGCGCGAGGTGAGATACCATGGATTCCATGGTCGAGCGGCTGCGCATAAGCCACACATCGCGCAGGAAAATGCCAAACGAAGCCTCGCTTGGTGTAAGGAGCGTCAACAATACAGGATTGAACAGTGGCAAAACGTTGTGTGGAGTGACGAATCACGGTACACAATGTGGCGATCCAATGGCAGGGTGTGGGTATGGCGAATGCCCGGTGAACGTCATCTGTCAGCGTGTGTAGTGCCAAAATTAAAATTCGGTGGTGGTGGTGTTATTGTGTGGTCGTGTTTTTCCTGGAGGGGGCTTGCACCCCTTGTTGTTTTGCATGGCACGATCACAGCGCAGACCTACGTCTGTATTCTAAGCACCTTCTTGCTTCCCACTGTTAAAGAGCAATTCGGGGATGGCGATTACACCTTTCAACACGATCGAGCACCTCTTCATAATCCACGGGCTATGGCGGAGTGGTTACACGACAATAACATCCCTTTAATGGACTGGCCTTGCACAGATTCTGACTTGAATCTTATAGAACACCTTTGGGATGTTTTGGACCGCCGACTTCGTGCCAGGCCTCACCGAACTACATCGATACCTCTCCTCAGTTCCGCACTCCATGAAGAATGGACTGCAATTCCTCAAGAAAACTTCCAGAACCTAATTGAAAGTATGTTTGCGAGAGTGAACGCTGTCATCAAGGCTAAGGGTGGGCCAACACCATATTGACTTCCAGCATTACCGATGGAGGGCGCCACGAACTTGTACGTCATTTTCAGCCAGGTGTCCAGATACTTTTGATCACGTAGTGTATCTGGCATTTAGTCCAGTGCCCTCTGAAAGTAAAACATAGCAGACTATTTGCCAGCTTTTCACAATGCTGTGGGGGTTTATTATTCAGTTCATCTTGACCATGGTATTGACATTATAGCGTAACTCAGTTTCTGTTCTAAGTCTCTGCCTTATGTTCGATAATTCCTATCATTAGAAGACCCGCCAAGATATTTTTTCAAGGTATCTTTGTGTGGTGGCTGGAACTTTTCGATTTCTGCGGCAAATGCATACCTTTCTGGATACTTTTTCTGCCAGATAACCTTTATAATTTCTTCACTAAGCTTGACTTCCTTTTTTCCAAGTACATTTAGCTGTTCTGAGGGAGCGAATTAAGTTTCTTGCTGAAAGGGGGAAAATATTTTGCTAATATTTTTACACGCAAACATTAAGAAGTAATTCTTCTTAATCAATTTGGTTGTATGTATGTAATAAACCGTATCATTACATAGTTACTGATTTAATATATTAATTAGAAGAAGGATTTATGTTTCAGTAGCCATTTACTACATATATGTAATTTAAAAAATCAAAGAAAAACAAAATAAAATTAAGCAAGCTACTATTATTTTACCTTAAGGAAGCAGTTTGCTTGCGTGAAAGGACGTCCTACACCTCTCTTGTCGATGAGGCTTATCTATAGCACTGTGATGGCGCTTTTATTTAATCGGCTGCAAACCGCTGGGCTGAAACGTCCTTTAAAGCAGGTCTATTTACTGATAGAGACGTTAATGATGATTATCATAATAAGCTTTCTGTTCCTTAGCTTTGTGAGCGTACAGTTCATTAAAGTAAATCTTTTGGGCACTCTGCTGAAGACACAGTTCATTAAAGTAAATCTCTTGGGCACTCTGCTGAAGACACAGACACAAGTTTTGTTCTGTTAAATCACTCCTTTAATCAATCTCCCAAAACGTCCTGGTTGTATAATTCCTTATACAAACCAAATTCCTTAATTATTTTTAAAACAACAGAACTTTCTACATGTTTACCAAGGGATTAAATAGAGCTTTAACGTAGTCATCGCCAAGAGAATAATCTTATTGCAACTTTTAAGCCACCGTAATTGGTTTAATATTTCGCAGTCTTTAAAAAAATGACAGGTATTTGAGAATCTTGCACTAAAATTGTCAGCCAAGCCGTGTAAAACTGTCCCCTTAGGATAAATTCCATCACTGTCCTTCATTGCAGTTAAGGAGGCAGCACATGTACTCATTTCAAAGGAAACAGATATTGCATCAGCGTCCTGTGATTACAAATACTGTGATAATTATTTAGAACTTCTAAAGTGTTTCTTAATCATTGTAACTTCACAACGAAAGACCATGTTGCTAACAGCACTCCTTCATATTTTTCTCTGTGTTTTGAATTTAAGGATCATCATATTCCTTATTTTTCAAAAGCTTAACTAGTGATGTGTAGCTTGTCATTAGAAGATGTGTGTCTTACATTTTTTTTGGGGGGGGGGCTTACTGAGAAAATGCTCTACAAGGAGTCTATAAGTGATTTAAGATGTGTAGCGATTGACATAGAATTAACATCGTTTACATCAAGTTAAAGCTTGCGATTTAAGCAATGAATAACCATCAGGAGGTGGTTATACATATTCTTCAAAAATGTAACCAATCCTCTATAAACTTCTTGTAAATTAGCCGCAACATCTGAGGCAAATCCAGTAAGCTGCTTGCTTAAAGTTACATCTGTGTTGAATTGCTTATTAAATGGTACTGAAATACTTGGGGGCAATAGACTCGCCAAAGATAATTCTATATTATCAAAAAATAGTCGCATGGTTCACCGTAAAGTATGCATTTAACATACAAAATTAAAGTTGACTTGTTTGAAATGGTAGAGTCTTTATCTTTAAGTGAACTAAACGCACAGCTTTACCCAAGTATATGATGCACAAATAATTCAACATTTTATAGTCAATAAAATTGATGATATTAGCAAATCTGTGTTCTGAATGCAGCGTTCGTCAGGTATATCTACATAGTATAAAGGCTGCAGTTTAGATACATTTGTGTAAAGTTTGAATAGCTCAGCTTTTTTACCAATTAAGTAAGCTGTATGAATATCACGTGCTGTTACCTGTATTTCTTTGCATTCTATTTCTTCCCATAGTCAAAATTCTTTTGACATTGAGTTGTCAGTCATTCTTCTCCTCTTTGTTCAAGTATTTCTGAACATATGGGATGAAACTTGCTCTTCTCATGATGACTGACCTTGTTGTTGACTTCTTACTTTCTCTACTACGTATAGTAAGTAGGGGAAGTATTGTATTCCACCCAAAAATTCAATACCGAGATTTCACCGGGAATGTATTTTTGAGACCCCCTGAATCCAAAAAAAGCATTTGGAAACATTTCCGTGTGTGTCTGTCTTTGAACAGCATAACTCAGAAACGAACAGTCGGATAAACACCAAACTTGGTATTTAGGTTCATTATCTTCCAGAGATGCGACACGAAGGTTTTCAACAAAATCCCATCACCCCAGAGTACTCTTTACATGGAACATTTTTCGAAAATTTTAATTTTCCCAACAATGACTCTAACGATTTTGATTAAAATATCATATGTTTAAGATATTTTCATGACAAATAATATGTATATCTTGAATTTTCTGGGAATGTCTCCAAAAGTATTCTTCATTGTGAACGACGTTTGCATAACTGGTAAACTATAAGAGATAGACAAAATTTTACTATACAAAAAATGTAGATCGAGTTAAAATACGCAATTTATGTCACATACTTTTTTTGTTGAGTGAATCATTTTCGAGATATTGCTAGTTATTCCCGTAAATTTTTCAACACATATTTTCTAAAATGGGAATTCATTATTAATTTTTTGTCTTGGATATGCAGAGTTATAATGTGTGGCAAAGGGAATGGTGCTGCACCTAGCAACCAGTTATTAAGAGATATGTATGTGCTTAAAGGCTAATGTATTTCGATATTGCCCTTGTAAATATATATTCCCCTTACATCTACAAGAAAATTAGCAATCAGATAGAGTCTGCAAATGTTTGTCTCGATTAACATGAAGTAGATCGAGAATGAGCGTTCGTAAAAATACGAGGGCTGATCAATAAAGACTGAGACTGATTTCTTTTCAGAGATATTTATTACTCAATTTCAATGTTGACATGATCTTTTTCAAAATAGTCCCCTCCTAACTGAATGCACTTTTTATAGCGCCTCTGCCAGTCCTCGAACACATGGTGCAGGTCATTCTTTGTAAGGCCTTTGAGAATCGTCTCACTTTTCTTTAGCACTGCTTCAGTGCTCTCAAATCGAATGCTACGCAGCTTTCCGTTTAGTAATGTGAATAAAAAGAAATCACAGGGGCTAAGACAGGTTCTTTAAGAAGGATGCGGCACACAGGTAATGTTGAATTTAGCCAAAAATTCCTGGACTTGATTTGCGACGTGAGGCCGCGCGTTGTCGTGATGAAGTCGCCTCCCATTCCGATGGTGTTCTGGACGTTTCCTTGTAATGTGCTTCCTGAGTGTAACCAATACTGACGTGTAGTAGCTGCTGTGGCAGTAGTGTGAGGGGGAACTGCATGCTGGTAAATCATTCCATTCCGAAACACCAAGTCCACCTTGCCTAGCACAGAGGAATCGCCCTTCTTTGAAGTTCCTGAACCACTTAACCCGTTGCACGAGGTAGTGCATCTTCACCGTATGCTTGCTTCAGCTTTTCGAAGGTTTCAAGGCTGTATGATTTAAACGAAAATGAAATTTTATTGCGCTGTATTGCTCCTCTCGTGTCACCTCCATTTTGTGGTATGCGAAATTCAAGTAGGGTCAGCAATATACAGTATTACTACCAACCTACCGTTACGAGAGTGCTGTCGCTAATGGACATTTACATGAAGCCCTGCTCTTTTCAAGTATTCGTGGTAGAGACATAAAAGTATGAAGGAAACTACAGAAAAAATCAGTCTGTCTTTATTGATCAGCCCTGGTAGTTTGTACAAGAGTAGAGAAAGTCATGTGAGTGTAACACGCACTAGAATTTTTTTATTGTTTTTAACATGCATCTCTTTGATAAATGCCATTTCAATATTTAATTAGTAGGACTGCAACTTTGGAGCCGTTACCTTTATTTAGAGGCGTCCTGTAGTCGACTGTTTACAACGAGAAGATTAATTGTATAGTTGAGACAGTATATTGCCGCACAGTGTTCACGTAGACGAAATTCCAAAGGAAAGGCTAAGAAATTCAACAACGTTGCAAAACTACACAGGCGTTTTGGTAATTATGATAGACGCTTTAAGGGAAGATTAAGGACAAATGCATGAATTTGATATAATAAACCCGGTCTGGAAACAACTCATTCGCAAGTTATAATTACTGTATTATAGCTTGACCGTTGTGACAGCTCAGTGATGGACCACGTCACTGCAGCTACGTGTCTGACAGCCAATCACCGTCGATACCACCCAACATCCCTTCGTACCCTCCGCCTATATCTTCCAGCATAACATAATACTTTCACTTGCAATGTTGACGGATTTATTTATACAGCTGGCACGGAATGATACATAATTTTTGGTCTTGTGAACCCTGGAAGGAAAGCATACGCGCATAAATAATAGACAAGACCTTGACGTAATATATAAGAAAGTGTCGTCAGGTGTTATTATAAATAATAATAATAATAATAATAATAATAGTAATAATAACAACTTGAAATGCACACAGGTGTGCAAAGATGAAACAAATCTTTAGTTTAGTTTTCAGCACTGAGTTCTGCCACTGATTTAGAGCACTTAAAAGAATCTAACAGGTGATATTTGTTGCACTTTAGTTCACAGAGTTTTCAAATAGATTTTTCCAGTACTACATGAAAATTAAATTATGGAAGTCATTTTATATACGGCTTATTGCGAGGTTTCTTATGAATTGATTTGATTCTGTTATCAAATGTTTGTTCTGTTATTAGAAGGGCTTCTCACAGAAGCGTATAGCCTTCCGTCCTCCCGCTATCTCACCTCGCAAATTTCATGAAGACAGTACACAAGAGTAAATGTTTGTTTTGTTAACTTGCGGTAATAGTTTTATTGCATGAATTCTTGCAAATTGTAAATAGTTTGAGTGCAATATAAACATGAGGCTCGGAGTCTCTTCACTCAAAATGACTGCACTGCTATTTCCTTTGTTCTTTATAGTGCTTTCTTTATAACGTTATTTCTTTCTGTTATAATAGCAGTAATTAATATGGCTTTTTATAATAACATTAGTAGTTTCACAGTAAGTATAAACGTTAACTTATAGCTTCTTCTTTCGTTAACAGCTTGAGAAAGAAGATTTATTTGGTCATGTATATACAATATG
The DNA here is from genome assembly GCA_030765065.1 of Deroplatys truncata. Lineage (NCBI taxonomy): Eukaryota > Metazoa > Arthropoda > Insecta > Mantodea > Mantidae > Deroplatys > Deroplatys truncata. The sequence goes on along the minus strand of CM060989.1, from coordinate 83,045,358 downwards.
AATCAGCTGTTAGCATTGACAACTGAGCGCGCCAGGTAGCATTTGGCCCTCCCGTTCCTTCCGTGCAAAAGGTTGCAACGTAGCTCTCCCACCACTTCATTCAGCCACATGGCAGCGGAACTGTCTCAAGTGACGAGTTACACGGCGATTATATAAGCGAAAGATGGTTTGGGATATCTATGAACGTGAAATTATGCGGACTTAAGAATAGCTGTATTTTATTTCGCTGTACTACTTACACAATCCGTGATACAACAGCTGTTTGACGTCCTTCAGCTCCAATGACAACGCCGTACTTAGGCGGGCAACCCTGGCGATGCCACAGGCAGTGAGAATTTGATCTTCACTTCTCTGGGTGTGTACTTTTCACCTAGAAGCCTGTTTCACCAAAGACCGCATACTAAAATAGTCGAAATAGCCATGTAAACGTATGAGTCAACATAGTGAATTATGATTTAATTGGCCCAATTTTTTCTTCCACCACGATTAACTGGAGCAGTGCGCACTGTGTTTCTGAGAGACATACTCCCCAGGTTTTTGGAATAGATCACATTAGCGGTACGTCAACGTATGCGGCTTGAATATGAAGGAGCTCCAGCTGAATTTTAACATCATGCTCGAGAACACCATAACCAGTCGTTCCGTGAAAAGTGGATAGGAAGAGGACGTCCTATTGCATGGCAAGCCCCTTTGCATGATCTGACTCCACTTGATTTTTTCTTGTTTGGTCATGTGAAGAATCTGTGTACGAGACACCAGTACCAAATGAAGAGGAGCTACTAGCACGAATTTTCACTGCCTGTGACATCGTCAGAGCGAATCCAGGTTGTTCGCCCAAGTACGACAGAAGTACGTGCGGCGTTGTCATGCCTGTATCAGAACTGAAGGACGCCATTTTGAACAACTGCTGTAGTATCACGGCTTGTGTAAGTAATACAGCGAAGTAAAATACAGATATTGGTAAGTTCGCACAAGTTAACGTTCATAGGTATCGCAAAACAACCTGGGATGGAGTTGTTTTTGGACGTTGGTTCCTTAAACCAAATTTATCTACTTGTCCTTAATCTGCCCTGAAGCTTTGTATCATCACGGAAACATTCTGTATATTGAAGTTCGGGGAAGTTGTTTTATCTATTATCGCTCTGTTACTAATGTCCCAACACCACTCCTCCAGAAAATAAATGGATTTGTCCAAATATTGCACATACAGATAAGCGTGTCACGACGAAAATATCAGCTTATACAATTCGCTCTTGTTATGATCTGTTGGTTAATAGTGCGTGTACGGAGTATCATGCGAGAAGCTATGTAACAAACGTCTTTATACAGAGAGACCAAAATAATTACGAGCCGCCTGGGCGATGTTTTTCCTGTCCGCGTCGTCGGTGCTCGTTGCCGTCTGTCGCTATCTAGAAAGGCGTGGATGAAACCATACAACATTTTTAAAAATGCTTTTAAAGGCTTTACTTACCAATTTTATGAAAGGAGATGCTGAAAACGGCCACAGTTGTTGTCCATACATTTTTGGCACCTCTTTAGGAAAATATCCAACACTCGCCATAGTTCACATTGAGAAATGCTGCCAATTTCCTGGCTGATATTGTATTTTCATTCTTTCAGGGTGTGTGGGTTTGTTTTGTACACTTTATGTTTTAAATTATCCCAGAGATGGAAATCGCTGGCAGTTAAATTCGGGGACCGAGGAAGCCACAAATCTCCACTAATAATTCTGTCCTCAAACACACTATAATTGTTTTTGTCAAAATGTTGGCCGTATGAGCTGTTGCAGAGTTTTGTTGAGAAAAGGCAAAATTACGCTCCCAGTCTGTTAATTCTCTAAAAAAAAGGAGGAGGCTAAATTGCATTTACATATGAACTGGATCAACTACTGACTCGAAAAAATTAGCCCTATAAGTTTTTTAATATATTCTCCAAGCGGGAGAACCGTCTTCAAATCCCGACTGTGGCGTTGAATTTTTCAGTTTACTCTATGTTAATAAACGAGTATTTTGTCTACACACATATCCATGAAAATGGAACCAAGCCTCGTCCGTGAAAAAATATGGATTTATTTAGCCAATGTGTACATTATTGAGACTCTAGTCAACAATGTGCACGTAATTACAGGATCACCAGGTTTAAGATATGTGCCTCAGTTATTTTATATGACTTTACCTTCAGCAATTTGGTAGCTCTTCGTGCAGAGCCATAAGACGTGCCTGCCTGTTGTGAAAGATGCGGAAGTGATTTTTGGGGGATTTCTCGATACGATGACGGATGTCGTCTAATGTTTCTTCGGTAAGAACGGTACATCGTCTTTTAGATTTCTTATCCTGAATACTTCCTGTGGCTTGCAATTTATTGTAAAGTTCATTGATCTTTGTACGGCCTAGAACTTTTACACCTGGAAATCTTCCTCAAATCGTACTTTCACTTGTCGAGCTGAGTTAACAGATACGAATTGTAAATAAATACACGCTGTGCAGTAGAAAATATATACCGATACATAATATACTTTGTGAATAAGTACAGGACAAAATAATAAATAACTCGTAATAATTGAACTACATAACATCACCGTCAACACTGCACTTCACACTGCAGAGCAATACCACGTCACAGCGTCACCTTTATTTATAGCAGGAGTGCGCTATCATGTTTCCACACACCCACTGGAAAAAAACACCGCGCATTCGGTTAGTAATTTCTTAGCTCTCCCGTCAGAAGCATAAGAGGGCGAAATGTTTTGCCCTGGCAAGGAAATAATAATGTAGTTGTGAGCCAGTGAAATTCCCTCTCGCACCCTGGCTGTTCCAGTAAAAACATAGCCTCTTTGCTTTGATGGCACTTGCTACAGGATTATATACCTAGTTTGCCAGATTCTGATTCCTTATTTTTAGCTGGAGTTTTGCGCGTAACGTGGTATTTTCTGCACTCAACATAACTATGATTTTGCTTTTCGTTGAAATGGTTCGTGAATAATATTTTCTCGCATTCTTATTAGAAGAGTGGAGGTTCTCACAAGGATGTCTGATTGAACTTCCGCTTCTACTTTGGTGGAAACATGAATGGCAATGCCCGCACCAGTTTCTATGTCTTATCAGGTGTGTGTGTGGGGGGGGGGGAAGTCAGGCTATTTTCATGGGACTCGAAGAAAGCTTTGCAGTTATTTCGTTTTCTGTGTGGATTTTCAGTTTTTTGTTTACTTATACATATGTTAGATATCCAAGAATAATTGTTGGGACAGAATTGTGAAGAAGGCTTCTATTTTTAGTGGAAATATTAAAACAACTATCATCAAAATGCTAACTAAATTTTACAAACTTCTTAGAAGGCTGCCAAGTACTGTTCTGGGTCCTATCGTGATATAGCTTTTAGGCATTTTTTTTACGCAAGTCGTCATTTTGTTGGAAATTTATGACAGATACCAACAACCTTGTGTTTGCATTTTCACATAATGGAGCGCAGCAATACAACTCTTTTCAGTCGTTTAATGACTGTATTTGATAATAAAGTCGTGTAATGAATACAGAGAAACAAATCTATAATGTGGCTCCGCGCAGGATAAATTACCCACGTTGTTACATATCTGGAGATGATCTATTAATTATGTTTGGGGGAATACTTTTTAATTTGCGGAGGAGAAATATGTGCTTTTGCCGACGACAGTAATGGTAAAGCACATTAAAATCTAGGGTAGGTAACCGAGATATAATGAACATATTTAAAATTATCTTGTTGTATTCTCACAGCTGTTCAAAAAGAAAAGTAAATATTCACCACAAAAATTTGACACAACTTCTTAGTCAATGTCCAAGTGCACAGGGATTGTATAACCCCAGAGATTCAACATGACATTTATGGGGAACATTGTCAAACGTCTATAGGCAGGGTGTTGTAGGTATTCAAATGCCTCCCATCTCGTAGACAACGATAATAAATTACATAGATTGCCTTATACGATGTTGGAAGATATACATTCGCGGGCTGCAGTCGCTGTGTCGCCATATTGCTTATATGTGAATGTTATGCACCCGTCCACTTTGTTTGATTAATTATGATTTAAGGAAGCCGTGACATCAGTCTGTGCGTGTCGTAGAGAGTGTAAGTAATTGTGGCTTGAATTAAAAAATTAAACATTACACAGAAAATATATTACAAAAGCAGCAGTGCAGGAAATAACGGAGCCAAGAGCAGTGTGTTTTCACAGGTATGAGATATCAATACTTTCAACATAATTTGATTGAAAATTACCTTCGTATTTATTATTCCTTGCAGAATCACGAAGCCATACTAGTCAGCGTGGGTTTCAAGTACAATGCTATGCTATGTATGCTTTCTTTTCAATAGCTTCACTCATAACAATACAAGGTAGGAGTATTGTACCTGGCCTGCGTACGCAACATTTCACGCAAATGAAGCGAAATTCCTCGCATAGCACTAACGCCATAAAATAGAACCGTGTATTTACTGGATGCCAGCCGCTACCATGTAATACCTAATAACCTTGACGTTAATCAACCGTGGGACACATACATAGGCGGACTGAAGTATTCAATATCAACATCATGCTCCGAAAAGAGAACATTTAAATAAATTAAAGAAAAATACATTTTCATAAAGAAAACTGAAAAATGTTCTCTTAAGTATTCTTTTAAGTTAAGAACTTCTATTAAGTTGGGCATAAGTATTCAAATAAACAAAACACAGCACACTAGTACTTAGTTTTCTGTCTTTCCTATGAATAACTTCTGCCAAACACCTTGGCATTGAATGTACGTGTTTCCTAGTTAAATCTAAATCAATTTTACATCATTCCTGCCAAATAATGTCTTTCAGTGTTGTTTTACTTGTGATGTGGTGTTTGTTGATCCTATCTTCCAATTCTTGTCATGTGTTCTCGAGTGGGTTCAAAGTCGGGTGATTGAGGTTGTGTTATGAGTGTATGGAGTGTGTTGTAGATGATCCATAACCTAACAACTTCTGAAGTGTGCTTAGGACGATTGTCTTGTGGAAATAAAGATTATATCCAAGATTTAGTTTTTGAGCGCTTCTCTTCAGATGTTCTTGTAGTATGTTCTTATAATCATACTTGTTCATGTTGCCATCAATAAATGCTAGCTCACCCACACCACTTGACGATATGCATCCCCATACCATTACACTGCCGCCCTCATGTGTGACTGTAGCATCCCAATATTTAGGATCCCACTTAGTATTCTTCTGTGTCCACACCTTTAATGAGCCATCAATTCGGTATACATTGAACTTGCTCTCATCTGACCATAACACAGGATCCCAGAACTCATTGTTCTTCGTTACATACTCAATGGCAAATACTAAACAATTTTTTTTGTTTACTTTACTTACATAAGGTTTTCTTCTTGGTGTTCTGAAATTGTTCCTAGTACTATTCAGAACCTTATGAACTGTTCTTTCATGATTCATCTTCCCAAAATGTTCATCCAGATGTGCTGTAATTCTGTTGCTTCTGTTCTGGGATGTTTCTTCACCACTTGTCTTTGATCTCTAGAAGTAAGTTTGGCTATTTTGATTTTATGAGGTCTCCATTGAAAATGCTCAAAAAGCAAGAAGGAATGGAATAAATTACCTTAAGAGTGAGGAAATAAGCAGATGTGACCTTGCCAATACCTGGTGCCCATCTGCGTACCCCTTTTAGGTGTTTTACTTTATAGGAAAATTGCAATATAAACACAGCAAATGTAGCCATCTTCCTGCTAAATCAGACGCTGAATGGGAAGTGACAACCTAAATAAGAAGTGAAATCCGCGAAATAAGGATTTTCTGCAAACACGAATCATTCATGTTATAGACGCGCAGATCCCTCGGCTTGGCCCTGTTGTTGCTTTTTGGCCTCAACTGTTACACTGCTATCCTTCTAAAAAACATCCCTTGGCTACGCCTTGAGGCTGAGTATCTTACCGGGTTTGGCAGCATTAGTTATTCATATGGTGCTAGCATTGCACTGGAGCTAGAGAACGACACAGAGTGACATCTGTAGGACATCACTTGTAGCGCTGCCGGGGACCCCATAAGAGCAACTTACCCGTAAGTTTTGGCAGAGCACCTTTCCTAGGCTTATTGAGAATGGTATTCCTCATTTTATAGCGCTGGATGACACACCACACATGAATAGGTTTCTGTATACAGCTTCTCCAATTTCTTTACATGTCTTACTTTGTTCATGGATACACAAGATGATTTTTCTCTCCTCTAGAGTTGTCTCTTTTCCTTTCCCCCCCATTTGTACTGTGGCCACTTTTAGCTGAAGTTACTTGTGTACTGGATGACAGCAGACACAAATAAGGAGTTGTAAATGTATAAACGTCAAAATTCACTCGTTACTGTGTTTTACTGCCTTATCATAGAGCGCATTTAAACACGTGTCTTACAAGGTAACATAATGTTTATAAGAAAAATCACATGTTTACTAATGCACACAAATTCTTATCATTCATGTACTGCATATGTGTATGAAACACACAATAATGTATCAGTGAAATCACAAAATATTAAATAATTCCACCTACTGTGTCGATTAATTCAACATTTAAAGCTGCTCTCCATAGATTTGAATACTCCTGTCCGCCTCTGTACATATTATGCTGAAATGTGTGTATTATGTCCAGAGTCGCGTGTTGAATAAGACAAAATGCAATGGATGTCACATGCAATGAATACACACATAAAATAAGCTATGTGTGTTCACTATAAAGGGAAATGAAAGTGAAATGCACATAAACATGGGTAAACACAGAAATGTGTGCGGATTGTTTGGGAAAATGCAGAAATGAAAAGCAATAATACCACAAAACAAAACACCTAGATCAAACATAACATAAACAATGCTTAAAGCAAAATATAAATAAACTACATAGTATGTACTAAATGATTGGGAAAGCATTAACTATGTGCTAAATTTTACATGAAATATCGATTTTTTTTTCTTCCATTTTTACTTTTCTACCACATACATATTTGGTAGGGAAGATATTGCATTTCACCTAAAATACACGTTTTGAAACCCCAGAATAAAAAAATGCATTTTTAGGAAAAGGTCTGTGTGTGTGTGTGTGCGTGTGTGAACAGCATAACTCCAACATAAAAGTCAGATAAATTACCAAACTTGGTATTTCGGTTCACTATCTTTCAAAGATGCCACACACAGATTTTCAAGAAACTGCCCCACTGAAAATATGACTGGAATATATATGATGAATATGGAATGTTTTCCAAAGTATTTATCTTCTCAAACATGGTTCTAACATTAAAATGGCACAAATTAAAGATTTGTATATTCCAAATAAAGCACTTATCTTGAATTTTCTGGGAATAGCCTGTGAAGTTGTGTTTATTGTCAAGTACTCTTATACAATCTGTATAACTGGTAAATGTTAAGCAATAGACAAAAACGTACCATTCAGTGTACTATACATAGATCTCTTTAAAACAGACAACTTATTGCAATTAGTTTTTTTGTTTTGTGGCATAAGCTATTACTAGGATATCTGTTGTTAATGTATCAAATTGATCAATACTCTGTTATACTTTAAAGTCTTGTAATATTCAGTTGCTTCTCACAATTACACAGAACGAATAGAAATTTTAAGGCAAGCATATACCATCCAGTTTGTAACATTTGACTATCACTGTTCACTTTTTACCTTAACCAAATGTCTATTTCTGCAGAGGTTTATCTCGATTAAAATGAATTAGACAAGCTTTGTAACAATGATTTGCATAGCCACTATACTCGGCGCCAATCAATAAGGTGATTGACAGTTACTAACCACGTGGCGGAACGCTTTAAATGAATGGGAGGGGATGAATATGTCACAGTGGTCATCATAGTAAGCATTAAAAGGACCAATTGGAACTAAGATGTTTCCATAGCAACAATAGACGCAAATGCCTTGTTGGATATCATAACACGTGATTGGCATGACTTGCCGGGCGAGCTACCGTTGGAGTAAACATGAACTTATCTTCTGCTGTTGCTGCAGTTATAAACAATGTCCTCCTTTTAGCCCCAGCTTGCTTATGTTTTTGTATCAGTTTAGAGATTAACTGCGTACTGAAAAGTTCTTTTGCATCATCCTATTTGTAGGTATTTGCCTTGTGTTATGTGTGTTTGAGTCCGTGAATTTGTGCGTGTTTGCGTTGTGTGAACCTTTATAATTTTGTTAACAGGTTTAATGGATATTTAATAATGCCCAAAAATAGTGACAAAAAAGCGCAGCCAAACAAAAAATTGAGCGCACCTGGGAACCGAATTAAACTGTATATGGTAAAAGTATCCCAATTAAAGAACAGGTGCGGGAAATAATATGCTCTGTGAGAGCATATTTTGAAGAGGAGAAAGTAATTCAATGTCTTGTTCGCCGCAATATACTGATGGAGGGACTGAAGAAAAGTGAGCTACTGGAACTTGTGAAAGCAAACTAACCGCGGTTTCCAAGTTATGTAGTCGATGGCATTGCTGCAGTACCTGGTCATCAAATAGTTAGGCTTCCCCCTTATTATTGTCATTTTAACTCGATTGAATTAATTTGGGCCGATATAAAGGGTTATGTTGGGTGAAACAATGAGGGTTTCACTGTGTTGTCAGTAATAAAGCTTACAGAAGAGCAGTAAAAGCTGAAAACTGGAAAAAAAAAAGGGGGTGACTCATACAAAGGGCGTAAAAAGTGCAGTTTGGGAAAATGAAGAGTTTTAAAAGAAACTATAGTACAGCTTGTCATTTCTGTGGGGAATTCTAGCAGCTCTTCAGATGATGACGACGACGACGGCAACATTGTCTATCAAACGAGCAGCAGCAGTGATCCTTAGATCCTACAGTTTACCGTATAACGATTTGTGGCTTTAAAATTATTCATATTACAACACCAATTTAGTAGGTGACGTAGTATAAATGGTAAGTCTAATAACATTATCCAAAATAATCGAAAACTTTTAGATAGTTCATGCCAAAGTTAACATATACTTAATGCTGTCCCAACATTTCTACATATTGTGTAGTTTATGTATGCTTTTCTGTATACATTATTTATGTTATGCTTCATATACATGTTTGGTTTTACAGTACTTTATTACTTTTCATTTCTGTTTTTTTGCACCCAATTCATGCACATTTTTGTGTTATGCCCATGTTTATGAACATTTCACTTTTGCTTCTCCTTATAGAGAACATACATTACTTATTTTGTGTGTGACATACTATACTTTTCCAACTTTTTCTCTTATTCAAAATGTGCTTTGAACATAATATGCTCATTTCATCATAATAGTATATGTTCGATGGTTGTTTAATGTCTAGTGATGTTAAATATTACATTGGTAGTGGCTGGCATCCAGTGAATACATAGTTCTGGTTTGGTACTTCAATGACGACTACACATGGTCAGCATAGTTAATAGAGTCGTCACACAGATTTAGCTAATATTCTTTGGACATATGTACTAGAATGTGTGCAGTAAATTTGTAAAATGACATGGGTGTTTGTATCTCTCATTTCTAGTGTTAACAAACCTCACTGTGTTTAATGAAGTGTTTTAAACTCAAAAGGAGTAAGAAGTGAGCTCAGGCTTTCAGGACATTGTGACACACACTAAAACCACTTGGGACTGAACTTTGGATTGTGGGTTTGTGACAGATGCAGTGTTACTGCTATAACCAACAATGTTGTGGTTCAGCATGGAGGATCCATCCCCCATACCCATTTACTGTGATGATTGTAGTTTTAAGTTCACACGTGTGATAATTGAAAATAAGGAGCCACTAGATCTATGAATATAAACTAATGTTGGCATTCAGGATAAGTATATGAAAACAAATTTCAGGGAATTATTTACTTTAGTAGCAACACCTCTGCCTACAACCTAATAAGGTGTTACTTTGATAATGAGCTCCTAAAAACACTAACCTAAAATTCTTCTCATATTAGCTATTTAAACAAGAAAACTCAATGGCTTGCTATAGTTTCAATGGTTTAATTGGCGCATAGCCTCATAACTACTATGGTGGCCATGCAGAGTGCTTAAATTAACTACCAACATCATAAGTATGTATTTGGTGGATTCTAGCTTCTGCAAAAATAATATGTAACACCGCTAAACAAACAAGCGTGGAAGTATCAACCATAAATTATAGAGAAACTTTCAACTAACTGTGCATCTTGGCAATGAAATAATCTTAAGTTATTTCTTTTATGCACACATGTAATCCAATGTACTTATGGAATAAATTTCCTGAACTTCATCATGTAGCTGATGATCTGTTTTTGTAGTCTTAGTGCCACAAGCACATCCATTTGGTCATGTCTGATGACAGAGAGATTGCCAGCATGATCTAATATTGTTTGTGTGAACATTTGTTACTGGGTGCACAAAATGCTGGCTGTGGTTTACCATTAGGTGGGCTGGATTACCCTGGGCCATTAATTCATTATGGATTATGCTGGTGAACTCCACTCAGTTAAAGCAAAGAGGGTGGCATACTGCCATCTGCACGTCATTGGTGACAACGGTGATCATCACAATGCAGCCATGATGATGTTTTCGTCTTCAAATGTTACAATTGTCGATCCGAATGTCATGGCCAGCATTGCATATTTTACTCCTGTTGTGTCCAGACAGTAACTGAGCCAGTCAGATATTGTTCTGTGGGTTATGTTCCTGTTTCCAAGAGAGCGCTTGCATGATGCTATATTTGTAGGAAAATTTCTGGGCAAAGCTGTGTGTAATTAAGAGTACTAGGGCAGGTTGTAATATAGAGTTGTCGAAAAACAAGTACCTTTTGCAGCTTTTTATGTCCTCTCCTAGATGAAAATAGCTGGTATTTGTGATCTTGTTTCCTAATAGGTTGAATGGCAGCATCATACTCCCAATGTAATGTTTGAGTTATTAGCAAGATTTTATCGTAAAGCACTGCAGTCATTGTTCATCAGGGTGTGAGATCAAATAATTGTACTATTTTAAACATAGCAGTCAAACATAACTTGCACTTTGCAAATTTCTTGTGCACATCAATGCACAGTGGGGCTAAATAAAATGGAACCCATTTGATGCCAAACATTAAAACATATTTTACTAGAATGTTAAGATGCAGAACTGAAGGAATGCCAGATTCTTGAAGCCACTGCACAACTAGAAAAAGGGACTATTCGATCTAGGAGCAAATACTACAATTTGATCCTTAGATTACAAAACAGGAAGGTCACAAGAAGTCATTTTAGGGTGATGTACTTAAAAGAAATCTTAATTCAAATTAGTCATAGGAATTTTCTTTACACAATATTAAGGACCTGATATGCTACTCATTTTCAAAATAAACACTGAAGCTGATTATATTCTAACAATAGTACATATAGTAAACATCTGTAGAGTTTCAATATCGTAGAGTTTGGTGCAAGAGTTGGCAGCAAATGGTCACATAAGTGTGTATGTTCCCTGCTTGCAACTGCTACTCCCACAGGTTGCATCAGCACTCCTGCATGCCTGTTCAGTTTCTCTAGTTTTGGACTTGTAGGGCATAAAGGAAACCATATCTGCAAAGTTCTGTTTTAAAATACCTCCCAATTAATACAAAAATTATGCTTGTAAAGGCCAAAACTCTTCGGTAATACTTCCATGCTTACCTGCTGGTTAATATGGTAAAATGTAGTTTAAAGAAGGAAAATGTATATACTATACTCCATCCAGACCAAGAAAGAATCCCGGTGTAAAGAATTATACATTCCACTGGTTCAGCACTCCTTTCAATTGAATGAAAATAATTTGATACTGCACTGCATATGTTATCACACTGTTTGTAGTTCAAATATTAAGGACAATGAATAATAATAATAATAATAGTATCTTAAGAATCACTTCTTTTAAATATAACTTAAATAATGAACTTCTATTTATTATAATGGAATAGCATGCAATCATCAGTATTCCTGTGTTTTTTCATTGGAGGGAAGCAACAGTCTTTTTAATCAGTATTGTTAATGTTGAGATCATGATTAAATGCATAGCAGTTCAGAGCAGTCTAACAAAACAGAGAAGTGGCCAAGCCATTAAAAAGTGGGAGAACTATAGTTTTGAATGGGTTCAGCAATTTGTTTAAGCCTTATGCTATGCCTGCTGTTAAAGATGTCATTTAATTAACATCAGATTTTAAGAGGTGTGTCTGTGAATACTAGGGTTGCCAGGTTTCCTGTATTTAAGCCTTAGTTTGCTGCATTACCTGTTTCATGTATTTTGGGCTATTTCTGCTATTTTGCTCATTGGCATTAATTCTTGGTTTCTAATTGGATATTTGGAATGGTAGTGGGAGCTATCAAATACAGATTATCGAACACGACTATGTGATATTTTGAATTGCTGGTTCCTTTTTCCCAATCTTGGCAGCACTACTATAATTGGTAGTTGATAGCTGTGAGCATTCTTTTCTCATTGGCTGGCAGAATGTGGCTTCTCTGTTATCATGAAAGTAAATGCATTTTGCTGATAGTATTCTAGGTACAATATACTCTTTTAAATAGCTTTATTTTATCCATCTGCCTGTCATAACCATAAAATTATCTCAGCATGATATCCTGGTATTCGAGTGACTGTATTTAAGTTGACTCATCAGCGTGACATGACATAAGCAGTATTTCCTGTGGCTAGAGGGTCAAACATCAGCGATGCCACCATGACAACAATTTCTTTTGCAGGATCTCGTGAATCAAAATGGGCAACCAATAAAGGTATTGTACACTTTACTTGCGATTGTTTTGCCATTCATGATGTGTTTCTTTCTCCACAGACTTAGCACCATCAGATCCAGCAACAGTTGTGAAATGGATACCAAAATAGAAATCGAAGAAGGGGATCCTCTCTCAGGTGATACAGCCTCGCGGAATGAGACAGAGTTCTTTAATTTAAAGACAAACTGTGATGCCGTGCTTTTCGACAATGTTAGTGATGTGGTAATCAAAACAGATTTTAAATCAGAGACTCCTTTTTCGGACTTCATTTCACAGAAGGAGAGAGAATGTTTCACCAAACATCTTGTGAAGCAGATTAAGTCTGAAACTGTTTCATGCAGCAACAACTACGAGATAAGTATAAAATCAGAAATTGAGGACCAGACTCTGGTTTCAGACTTTGGTACACACATCAAGAGAGAATTTCTTCCAGAGGATTCTGTAATGAAGTTTAAGAAATACAATCATCATCAAGTGGATAACAAACTAGAAATTAAAGAAGAACCTTTGTGGCTGGAAACAGGAACTTCATCTGTTTGTGATGACATTGAGGTAAGTTCAATTGAAATGTACTACTGTTACAATTTTGTTTATTTTGCACTTGATAAATTGCTTGATGTAATGCATAATTAATAAGGATAAGAAATAGCTATATGAGAGTGCAGAGTGTGTGCCACATAGTATATTTAAAAATGTTTAAAACACTGAGGTGATAGTTCTTGAAGCGGCCTTTGTAAATATCTGGCTTGATTTTGTTGACAAGCTTAGGGTTTTTGACAGCACTCAAGCAGTGCTTCGTAGTGCCTGTATGTTGTTAAACCATAATGAACCCATGTGAGATTCTTATTAAGTGTATCAATTTTAAGTAATATTTGAGGGTATTACAGTATAACATTTTAGTGAAAGTTGCTCTTGGAATATTAGAGAATACCATGCTGCAGTGTTAATTATGGGTGAGGTGTGATAATATAGTAGTAACATTCTGAATTAAAAACAAGTATTGTTATGTTGTGGTGCTTGCAAGTTCTGGAGAATAAATACTGTTACATTGCAGTGTGTTTAATTAGTGCTAGCAATTCCTGTAACTTCAGGTAATGTGCATCATTACATTTCACATTCAAATGCATTGCACGAACGAAAAATTAACCTATAACCATATTTAGGTTAACCTTCAACTTTATTCAACATAATTTATTGTTTACTCTTTTTAACATGGGATGAATGTGTTGTGTGCCAGGATGCACATCAAATTACTGATCCAATAAAGAGGGACCTGTAACATTTATTTTCCCTCATAATGTAAAGAAGGCAAGAAAAATGGTTTCTGTTATACACAGGGATAAGTTAGTGCACAGTTAGTGCACTTGTGTGTGCATTAGTCATTTTAGTCAAAGCTGCATCATTCGGGAAGACAGTGTAAATCGACAGGATGTTTCTTTCTTAACTCTCCCTAGACGAAGACAAAAATTAATGCAAGATGCCATCCCTACAATATTTGCTGGACAAGCTTCTTACTTATCACAGCCAGTTGCTGCAAAAAACAAACACACAGAGGAAAGGAGGCAAAAGTTATTGCAGTAGGATGAAGACAAGTTAAATACCTGGATGAATAAATATAAAATACTGAACTATGAAAATTACTGGGTAAGTTTAAAGATATAAATTTGTAACAGTTTTATAGTAGAGCTGCTGCAGATAATATTTTGCTTTAGATGCTCCATACAAAATATGCTCCATTTGTCGTTATGTCTGAAACTTTTCAAAGATTTAAGTGTGCAAATTTCCTAAATGGGTTCAAAATACCCTCTGAAAAATATAAGTGGGTTTTATGTACTACTTATTCAGCTCTAGTAAGCCCACTAAGCCACTTGAATTGCTTTAACGTTTCTTCTGCTTCATTTATAGATAGCAAACTAAATAGCACATGTACAAAAATCAATGACTCTGTTTCAGAATTACTTTATTCCAATTCTGATAAATCATTGCTACTTACCCAGAAGCAAAAATTCTTAAAAGGACATCTTAAACTTTGTTTCTGTAAACAACCAAAATACTCTCCAGATACACTTACCAAATACTCTCCAGATTCATCTTCTGATTTTTTTCTAATTTTCTGATGCATATATTCAAACAAGAAATTCAAATGTGCTTACCTTACGTCACCCTTCATATTTATGAAAATTATGTGCGGAAATGAAGGATGAAATAGGTTTTAAAATACACTATTTGAAGTTAAAAGCAAAATGCTTACAGCCACATGAAAAAATTGTAAATACCCTTTTTGTTGATATACACATAATGCAGAAGACAACATACAAGGGTGGCTGTTTCACAGAAAGCAATAATGAGAAGATCATTGCCATATATCCTGTAAAAACCTTAAATGCAGAACTGAGGAAGTTAATACTTAAGTTTTACATGATGCTGCTTTTATTGTTTTTTCCTTGATTTGTGACAGTAATAGAATGAACCTTAACTCATTTAAGCTACTATATAATGGTGAGATCTAATTATATATTGAGAATCCTTTTGAGCTATCTCAGAAAGTATATTTCTGTTATTTGATTCAGTTCACCTGTTCAAAAGTGTGAAAAATAATAGCTTCAACAAAGGTAATGAAGAACAAAGTTTTATGTTCCCAAACATTGAAGAATCAGGTATTATTTTGAATGCTAAGCTAAAGGATTTAAAGGATCTTAATTTTTCAGGAGATTGTAATGTAGCAAAACTAGCACCATCTTTGTTGAAGAAAATATTGTATCCCTCAAGCATAGAGTAACAAAATGTGCTATTGGCAGCCCATCTGTTGGATGAGAAAAACATTGTGCCTCTAGAAACATTCTTTAAAGGCAGAAATGTAGTAGGCACTGCTGAGTTCATGAAAATTGTACTTTCATGGTGAACAATTGTAAATGTTGGTACTCCTGTAACAGGTCACCATCTTAGAGATGCATTGCGACTATGTATTTGTAGTGCAGAAGATTTGGTTGATACAGACAACTTTGTGGCTCCTGTACCATGTTTCTGTTTCACAATTACTGGACTCTTAAAATTATGAGTATGTTAAACTGTCATCATAATATTGTATCGTGTATGTGCATTGTCGCGTGGGGCACATTATTGCTTTTTAGCATGATATTGTATACAATTATTTCGCTTGGGGATTTGCATTCTTGTCGGACGTGGCATATTTCTCCCCACCTCCCGGACAGAGGTGGAGAGGAAAGGGAGGAAGTTGCTAGCTTTTCTTTGCCTGATAGCAGTAGTCAGTCTAGTAGCGTCAGTCATGTGTGTGTGTCTTCAGGGCGAGTGGTTGCTGTATGTAAGAATGCATGATAATGTGTGAGTGTGGAGCATCTCCCTCCAATGTTTGCCTGTAATCTGTTGTGAACGATTGAGTGATGCAAGATAATGTATAATAAACCACAGGTAATATGTTAAATGTGAAATCAAGTGTATTTTGTTATGAATATCCTACGCCTGCTTTAAATTGTGCAGCTAATTTCCTGGTCCTCTCATTGCCAGTGAGTCTACGCTCCCCAATCTTTATGCTGGGGTAACTAAATTTAATATCTAGCTTCAAAACCTTTTGGTCTCACCCTGGTATATAACATTATGGGGAATTTGCAGTGAATTTTCAACTGTTCACTTGAAATGTGAGTGGCTTCGATGAGGAACTAACATGCATTGAGGGTTTAAATTTAGCAATTGTAGAATCCAGAAACAGGGAAATTGACTTAAATGCTGCTGTTGTGTTGTTCAACCTTGCTGGTTATATTTCACACTCCTTGCTAAAATATATTAAGGAATGTATTAAATACAAAGTCATTTTAACAGTGGGCAAAGAATTGACATCATAAAGGCTATATGATGAAAGGAACTCAT
Source organism: Deroplatys truncata (assembly GCA_030765065.1). Classification (NCBI taxonomy): domain Eukaryota; kingdom Metazoa; phylum Arthropoda; class Insecta; order Mantodea; family Mantidae; genus Deroplatys; species Deroplatys truncata. The sequence goes on along the minus strand of CM060989.1, from coordinate 83,028,719 downwards.
GTCTTCTTAACTTGTGTAGGGGAGGTCTAAAACAGCCTATAGATTTAGTGTCAGATTGTCGCTGAGGCAAGCTACACTAGGTAATCTGATTGCCATCGAGTCTTGGCTCTCTTTGTTGATCATACCCAAGCTTACAGTATTTAACAGTCATTGGCTTTAATATTTTTGTACAACTTCTTACATTTCTTTTACATAGCTTTTTCATATGTCTACCCTATACTATACTTTATTAACTTATGGCTACCTTGGTTTGCCTTGCACCCAGTCCATTTGCCTCCCACGTAGCTCTTCAACTCTACCATAATTATTTCTCTCTTCAGCTCTGTCTTCTACTTTTGCACTCCTTACTTTTCTTGCCCATTTTTCTTTCTGCAAAAACCCACGTATACTTTAATCTTCCATTCTTCCTTCCTTGTTAACATTTTTATTGCTACAATTTTCTTCTCTATTTTTTCTCATTTTTTCTCCATACTGCTAATTTCTTGCATTCTATCATATAATGTTCTCTATCTTCTTTCTCGCCACACATTTCACATATTCCTTTTTTGCTACCTCTTATCCCACTTAGTAAAATTGTTCCTGTTCTCTTCCAAGCTAGTCCTTCTTTTACTTGCCTGTTACAATAATCTACATATGATTCTCGTCCCCACTCTCTTTTTATTTGTTTGTAAAATTGTAACAATATTTTTTTCTTAAACTTCCCCATATCTCCTGTCTTTCTATATCTTCTAGCATGCATTTTACCCATTTGCCTTCACTACTTTCATTTCTTTTTTAAAGCTTATATATATCTCCCATTTCTATTTCATCCATAATTTTCCCGACCCCTGCCCACCAACTATTTATGTTCTTTAGGATTTTTTGTTGTATCATACATAGCTTTAAGGTTTCTCCATCTTCTTTAGCCAAACATTTATTCCAAAATTATATTATTCTTTCCATTATTACCTCTTTGCTTTTTGTTTTCCCAAGCGATACCAAGTCTACTTCTCTTGGCGCTGATTCTCGGTAACCCCAATATTTCTTTACAGAACATTCTATACATTTGGTCTACCTTCTTATCTATGTCTGTGGCCCCCCAGATCTCTGCTGCATAAAGCATTCTTGATTCCACTAGCGCCTCATGTGTTCTTTCCAGGCACTTGGTTGTCATGTGTAACTTATATTTGCATATTGTAAATCCTAACATTGCTGCTCTTCCTTTTGCTTCAATTTTCCTCGCATATACCTCCTATGCTCCTCTGGTATTGAATCTTACTCATAAATAATCAAATTCCATCAGCACTTCTAATCTCTTCCCATTTAATACCCACTTTCTTCTTTTCTCAATTTAGATCCTTTTTTAAAAACCATAACTTTTAACTTGCTTATATTTATTTTTATTCCCCATTCGTCACAAAATGTTTGAACCTCATTTATTGCCCTTTGTAATTTGACAATTGTTATGGAGCCTACCATTAGATCGTCAGCATATAGCAATCCTGGGATTTCCTTATTCAGTATTACCGGACTGTATTGATGTCCCTTTTGGATTTTCTCTATTATATCATCTACGAATATATTAAATAATATTGGACTCAATTTACATCCTTGTTTCAAACCAATTGTTCCGTCATTTCCATGATTTAATTTTTTCCCCATCTTTTACAGAACTTTATTCCATTGTATGTTTTTTCTACTTCCATTATATAGTTTTCACTCACCCCCTTTCTTCTTAATTTCCATGATAGGGCTTTTCTATTTATTATATCGAATGCCTTCTCAAAATCTGCAAAGAACATGTATACCCTTCCTCTTTTTCTGAGATATTTTCCAACATTCCAGGATCTCCTCACTTTCTCTCATTTTATTTAATACCTTTGTCATTATTCCTGTTTCCCCATATGCTTTCCAGAATTTCCTGGAATTCCATCATATCCTACTGCCTTTTCTTTTTTTATATCTTTTAGTTGCTGAAAGAACTCTTGCACTGTGAACTGACCATCTAACTTGTCTTTTCATTCTATTTTATCTATCCCTCTTATTTGTAAATTTACCTTTTTTTCTTCTCCAATCAGTTCCTTGAAATATCTCCGCCATTCATTTGGTGAAATCTCATTTTTTTACCTCCCCCTTCTTACTTTCCCCTCTTACTGTTTCCCATACCTTTATACTATCTTTTCTCTCTATAGCCTCCTTTATCTTTTTCCCCATATTTTCCAGCCATTCTTTCCTCTTCACCACTAACATAGTTTTTCTGTAAGATTCTTTCTATTCCTTCAGGTCCTGGGTTTAATTCAATTCCTCTGATCCATAGCAATATAAATATGCTTCCTAATACTAACCAATTCATCATCATATTTCGTTCCATTTTGCCTTTCCTTACTTTCATTATCCTAAATAGTCCTATTCTCATTCTATAGATAGTGAGATCTACCCACATTGTCACTTGTTTCACTTTTCTTCTCAGGGACAGCTTCCTGCAGACACAACCTTCTTCTTCCACTGCTCACCTCACTTTCCCATCTGTGTATATTAAACATTAATAAGCATTTCCTTATCAAAGGAAATACCTTCTGCTTAAGCATTTCCTTTACATTTAAGTGATGTCTGTGAATTCAACCCTAAAAGTATAAAACAGATTTAAGAAGCCTATGTTCTAGAATGCTGTGACTTTGTCCAGTTTTTCAACTGTCATTCAATGTTTTTTTTTATTGTTGCTGTTTTGTTTCTATCTGGTTTAACTTCGTTCACACTTTCATTTCACTATGGTGAGTTAGTTCAACTCTCATCACCTCACTTCCTTCGTGATGTAGCCTCTTCATGCCAGGCGGTTTGCTCACTGGGGAGTGGAACACAAGGCTGTAATACCCATCACTCTGCAGTAGTACCTGCTGGTCCTCACCACAGTCACACCTGCTTGCTCAGAGAACTGCTCTTGATGTCACTTGGGAAACTCAGCTGTCAACTTGCTCACTGGGGAGTGGAACACAAGGCCTCCAATACCCATCACTCTGCAGTAGTACCTGCTGCTCCTCACCACAGTCACACCTGCTTGCTCGGAGAACTGCTCTTGATGTCACTTGGGAAACTCAGCTGTCAACTTGCTTACTGGGGAGTGGAACACAAGGCCTCTAATACCCGTCACTCTGCAGTAGTACCTGCTGCTCCTCACCACAGTCACACCTGCTTGCTCGGAGAACCGCTCATGATGTCACTTGGGAAACTCATCTGTCAACTTGCTTACTCGCTGACTGACCGTTGCAACTCAACCTGTGTGAGAGTGACTCCTGCAAGAGCACTTGCTCAGTAAAATTTTCCAGAAGGTTCTTAAACATTCTAGAACTATTTTGGACATATTTTCTGGAGAAGGGAGTAGAAGCTTCTAGAAGGTTCTTGTTATCTGCTGATAATGCTTCCAGTGTTTACGCTGGTGTTGCTTATTCTGACCTGCCATGCCGACCTCCAGATAACCTTGGACCATAGCCACTGTGTCACAATGCAAGCATGTTGGAGTTATAAAACAATGTAATTGAAAGAAAGCCTTGAATTTCGTTGAGTTTGCCATGGAGTAGAGGAAGTTGTTACTGCACAGAAAATGCACATAGAATAAGACAAAGGAGGCAATGTTTCATTCCCCATACTGCATATATAGATGGTCATGATTTAAAGCTAGGACACAGCAAAACAAATGAGAATAGATCCTGCTTATAGTGCTAGGACACCAATGTGAAAATGTTGTAAAAACCCTCATGTAAGAAAGTTTGATTTATGTTGTTTGTATGTTGTAATCCAGTATGTTAGAGTGTATGTTAAATAATTGTTAAAAGATATAATAGTCCAGCTGACATTTTAATTCTTAATGGTTGCAGACTGTGTATCTTCATCAAAAAGTTTGCTTAACCTGTGGCCTTAACACACCAACAAAAACTGAAGCTGGTGAATTTGAAGACTACACATTCCCTTAACCTGTATCCTGGGAATGTGGAATCTTCATATTCACCAGCTTCACCTCTGTTTTGTAAATGTGTTAAGAGTTTCTGTATTATGTGAGAACTATGTGACTGTACTTATTATAACTGTTCCCAAGATTGCAGTTTCAAAGCTGGCGGAGGGCAATGGATTTTTTTTAGGCATAAAACTCCTTAGCATGGTTTCCTTCAGAAGGGAAGTACAGCTGGTAGTCCATGTATAATATTTACGGCATGTGAAAGAACCTCAAGCCTGATAAAGAGGCCTCTGAGCAAAATTTGTGGTCTTTCACGCCCAATATAGAATGGGATGCTAAGAACCATAGCATTTAAAGAGCATCCATAATTAAAAACTCAATTTGTTGGGAATAATAGGGAATTTTTCATCCCATTATTAGGAATAACTAGGGCTGTATAAAATTACAATCTTAAGGGCTAAGGAGAGGAGGAATCACCATCAGAATCTTCTAGATCATTGTACAATAATATCATAAAAATGGGGGAAGTAAATGAAATTAAATCATCATTCCAGTTTGAAACACTACCTATACGAAGTTAGGCAAGCAAACTGGTGATTAACGACCTGCTTACAATTTGTAGGATACAATCTATGAACGCTTAAAATACTTTTTACAAGCCCAGTATGTATCAACTACCAGGTTAGTAGTGTAGAAAAAAGACAACCAATTTTTTTTTCTTTATGATGTACTTTATCTTTTTGTTTAGCTTTTTTTTATGAATTTTATATTAAATTTATTTTCAGGGATGAGTGTTATGCTCCTTTTAGTGAAGATCTTTTGAAATTTTTTATATGCACATTGCTGTAATGTCACTTTTTTCAACACAATTTCCTTTTTGTGAATTTAAGGATGTGTTTTATCATAGTTTGTTGTAGAACTCTTTAATTTAAAATCCAGCATTTCTTTTTTTTAACCATTTTTTCTAGCTGTTATTAAAATTTCCTGGTATTGTAAGCTGTGTTGATTTTGAGTGAGAGTAACTTCTCAAATTTGTAGAACAAACTGTTAAATACAGCAACTTTGTGTAATGATGTTATAGTTATTAGTTATAGTTGAATAAGTGTTTGTTCTGTATTTCAAAAAGCCTACCATTATTCTTCTTCATAATCTTTAGATCTAGGTAGGGAAGCTGGTTATCAGATTCTATTTTCGTAGTGGATTCTGTGTTTCTATCTTGTAGATTCAATAATTTTAGAACATCCTCTTAGCTATTGTGAATGCATAATGAACATATCTAAGCCAGCTTTTAAACATTCATGCGAATGCATTAACTGCTTTTGTCTCTAGAGCACTTGTAAATAAATGGGCTAAAGAAAGGTACCATACCTGTATCTGTATTTTGCTCAAAACATTTTCTGCATAACTGAAAAATGTTTGTTCAGTGCGAAATTTTGTTAAGTTAATGAGTTCTTTAATTTCCAGTGCATTCTGTTGTTGGAGGTTAATAATTTTTTAAGGCTGCTAAAACTATCTTAGGGCACATTGGGGAATATTGAGATTATGTCAGATGAAACTGTGTCATTCTTTAAGGTGTGTGTTCTCTATCTTTTTACTAATCAAAGGAATTTTGAATGGTTAGTGGTTTAAATTTTACAGTTCTTGAAATTTATTTGTTAGCCATTTTGCAGTTTACAGGCTAGTCCTACAATTTGGGTGTATTCTGGGAATTGTTGAAACTAGTGTATGCTTTCCTGTAATTATCTAAAATTACCAATTTGTTTTCTTTATAATCTTTTTGGGATTCTACTGGTTGAAATTTAGGTTTTTTATCATTTCTCCAAAAGAGATACTATTATGGTGTGTAGCTTTTATTTGTTCTAGAGTAGGCTCACGTTTCTAGTTATGAAGTAAATAAGTAATTCAGTGAAAGTTGTATATGTTTGACAACTGGATTACGAATTACAAAGAATTCTGCTTATTTTGAAATAATTCTGATAGAAGAATAAAGCCACTTTGACAAAGCAGCCATAGGAGGACCACAAAATTAGCGCAGATTTCTAGATGCATAATTGAATGTGAAAATCTCGAAGGTTTGCTGCAAGTTTTATATTGGATAACATAATCATTGTTAACCGATATGGAAAGTAATTCATTATTTATAAATAAATAGAATGTTTGTTGTACGAAACAAATAACAGATCGGTAACTTAAATGAGATTTATTTATGGATGCTGTTTAACTACTATGGTTCTTAGTGTCCTTTTCTATATTGGGTGTTGAATAACCAGCACTTTGCACAGAGGCCCTATCTGGCTTGAGATGACATGGGGCCACAGGCTTTACTTCCCTTCCAAAGGAAACCATGCTAAGAATTTTTACGCCCAAAAGTATCTATCATCCTCAGCCAGGTTTGAACCTGCGACCTCAGAAACTAGAGGCTAGAATGTTACCCTTACACCACAGAGGATGACAGCACCTGTCGTGGGGTGGACAAATGGTGGAGTACCATGATTGTACAGTAGCTGGCATAAGATCTTGCATTGTTTGAAAGTTGGTAGTAGTGAGAGAAAGAAATACTGAATTTTCCTCTATGCATGCAGTCATATGTGATTATGTGAAAGCTTCCATTAAATATCATGCATGCAAAGCCTTGTACTTAAGCTGAACCTATGCTTACTCTTTTGAGGAGGTTTAACTGTGTGTATGAAATGTAACATATGTGAATATGTGATTGGTAGAGAAGTTCATGTGAATGCAGCACTAGAGTTTTTTCTTAATACTGGGGTTACTGAATCATAGATTTTTATTTACCTTTGCTAAATATCCCATTTGCCAGTTCTTTAAACCAAACTGTTTATTCAGCTCCAAATACTTTTCCTGTTACTGCATTTTCTTTAACCCTCTTACATGATGTAATGTCAAATTTTTGTTTCTGCATAACGCCTAATACCATATACCAATTTCAAAATAAATTGAATTTGGTAGTTTAAAGATAACTATGTGATTTAGGACATTTAACTAATGTTGCATAGATGATTGTGTGAAACTGTAAGCTTGCATTATTCTGTTACAGAATAGTGACTTCACTCCAGTAAAATCACTAAGGTAAGGCTTGACTCTTGGTTAATATTTTTTTAATAAACCTGATTGTTTGTTACATATTCCTCTACAGGTACTTCTTTATACATGCTAATATAAACAGAGAAAACTTGCATATACGTATGTGGGTGTGTGTATGGAGCTAATCTCAAAACCATGTTACCGTTTTTTAGTACTTTAACCATTCAAAAGCCGTACGTTTTCTGTTGGTCTTGGACTATTACACACCTTATAATTTCAATATATACGTTAATAAAAGACTAAAAACTATTTACAAAGCTTTCATTGAGAATGCCATGGAGTTAAAAGTAGTTACCTCTACAGAGAATGTTTATAGAAACAAAGCCGTTTATTTGCTGTTATTTCACAGAGATAGCTTGTAAAAATAAAAGCCAGATACATTTTCTTCCAAGCATATACGTAGATGGTCATGATGTTACACTTAAGCAATCAGAAAGCAGATCTTAAAAAGTGGCAGTCAATCCTATTTGTAATGGTAACAAATTTTATGCTATGTTTATTTCATTAAATGCTGTTTATAAAATACTGCAAATGTGTGTGAACTGACACTGTATCAAAACCTCGGAATAAGCTTTATTCTGATTTTGTAGGTGTATGCACTGTGTTTCCTGGATGCCAAAACCTAATAATCCTATGTAAGTTTTGCTATATTGTATGTTGTAATCAACTTTATTACCTGTGTACACTAAAAAAAGAAAAAATGAAAATTATATACACACATAAGGGAGAAAATTTTGTCTAGCATAACATTAAAAATCACTTGACTGCTATCTATACTGTGACAAATAAGAACATCAGTTAACTGAAAACAAGCCTTATTTATTACGCCACATGTGCTACGTGCTCTGCAGTTGTGTCTTACAAATTACTTATAATTCACTTGTAACTATCTCATAACTAATACTTATTTTAGCTATCTTTTTATAGTCCCCTGTTGCTAGAGTGGCACATAAATCCAGTGTTTAAGAATTTTCCAGAATGGAAATGGCAAACGTTTTGGAAGGGTAGCCAGTCAAAGCCTCTTCTGGTGCTTTGCCAATTGTGCCATATGGCTTTGCTTTCGTACTGATGTTATTACTCATACCTGTCATTCCTTTATTCATTCATTCATTCATTCCATTATTTGGTTTCTTTTTTTTTAAATATGTAGCAAACCATTTATTAACAATTCCTATAACACCATATGAATGTTTGAATAACATAGGTTCATTAAGACATATGGTAACTCATTCACAGCCTTTCTCTCCTGTGCTGTTCCCTTGTCATCCATAAGAAATTCAGTGCGTCATTTCCTTTTCGAAGGTGTATTGGCGCCATGTCTCACTGTTATTGATATGTCAGGTACAGTCATTCAAGCGCCTCTGTGGATATAGTAAACATGGTGCATCACTTATCTGAGGAAGAATGTGTGTTTATTTACAAAGTCTACTATAAACACAAACCCACTCACACACACTGTACCACAGCAAGAAAAACTACACATGCAATTGTGAATAAATTTGAAGCTTCAGGTGCAATGTTGGACAAGAAACATTGTAACAAGATCAGCTTTAACAGAAAAGAAACTAGATGACATCACTGCCACTTCGGAGTGATCGCCTGAAAAGTTGATAAAGAAAATATTTCAGCAAACAGGGTATCTGTGTCTTTTGCAAGAAATGCTACGCATCTGTTAAAACTAAAACTGTATCGCTGTATTGGAACAAAATTATTCCTGTAAAGGAGTGAATTACTACAATTTGTTTTTCCAGACTGTAGATAGTGCTTTCGTTGATCCACAGCTTTTGTTTTCCTCTGGTTTGACATAAATGGATGTGGAACACACATAACAGTGGATATTGGACTTAAGAAAAATCTGTGCTATTGCACGAAATGACTCACTATGACCTGAACATTGTAGTGTATAATAAGTACTAGTAGAATAATAGGACCAACTTTCTTTAGTGAAAAAATGAATACAGAGCCATATTGGAGACAAATTCTAGGGCCATTTTTTGATTGCTTGATAGAGGAAGAAACATTTTATGGCTAGTTCCAACAAGTTTCTCAACAGCACACACAGCTACCGAATGATTAAGTGAAATAAAAGAGGTGTGTTAGGACAGAATTATAAGAGTTTATTTGTGGCTCTCTTATTCCTTGACCTAAGCAGCTGTGATTTTTATTTATGAGGTTCTTTGAAAGACAAAGTGATCTGTTATAACCCTCGTACACTGCAGTAACGTATTGATAACATCATGCAAGAAATCGCAAGGATTCCTGCTGCTGAGCATATGCGAGTTAGCAAGAACATTTTTACAAGATCTGCTGCCTGTTTGAAAGCTGAAGGTCAACATTTCCAGCATCTACTATAAGATAAGGATTGTAGTGTGTCTCTTACAACACAGTTTTCCCAGCAACTCATGGTTTTCTTGAGCAGTGGAGAAAGCCCACAAATTGGGTTACCATATGTTTTTATGCCCCATGCGATACGTTTGGATAGGTTTAAACATAAACACACACAAAGCTTGAATTTAGTGTCAATGTATAAACATCGTATATACCATATTTACATGCATAATGTGCCACCTTTTTCTTAAAATTTTAAGGTGAAACAATTGTGGAAATTACACAATAATTGAAAAATAAGGAAGTAAATTATGATAAATGTTTCAAGTAGTGTGCCACCTTTTTCTTAAAATTTTAAGGTGAAACAATTGTGGAAATTACACAATAATTGAAAAATAAGGAAGTAAATTATGATAAATGTTTCAAGTAGGTATCTACCCTTAAAATGAAATGGAAATTTATTTTAATAAGAGTTATACATAGAGATACAACAGTATATCCAATTTTGCAATATTTCCACGAGTGCCGTGCCACATTTTGTTACACAGCCATGTTTGAAACATGACCTTGGGCTATCCCCTAAAGCATCGAAAAATGGAGCAATGGTAAATATGATGAAAAATGTGCATAATCTTTGTCATATATTGTCGCGTACCTCACATTTTTGTAATTAATTATTTAACTTCAGTGGTGGGCAACTCGCTGCGAGAGGGATCGTTATTCAAACAAAGGAAACTTTAATTTAAGAGGCACCGACAAAGGGACGCAGCTAAAGTTAAATTCACAAATATTCTTAAACTAACATAATTCCTGGCTGAAGGGAGAGGCAAGGATTCTATACTACCATGATTAAAAAGTCAAAGAAATGGATAGCTGGATTTATTATAATAATATCTCTTACCTTACCCCAATGTGTCCGCCGGGCGAGGATGCCATATTGTAGGGCAGTTATCCGTTCACCTGAACACCGCGAAGACTAGTAACAGACTGACTGAGAAAACCCGTTAAGCTTGGCGTCACTAACGCCATCCCCCACCAATGAGACTGTTTCCCCTTAAACACCCCTCCTCAGATAAACTGCCAACCTTCAACTTGGGTAACCAGAGGGCGCATTACCAATATATAATCTGTGCACATGCCACATCTCCCCCTGGCCACCGAAGTCGACGTCCTCGTCGACAGAAAGAAAATGAATACAATAAATAGGAAAAAAAAAACAAAACAGGGACATACCAAAAAAAAATGACATACAAATGTGTGATGTAAAATAAAAGAGTAATAAATATGTGTGGTTAGCACCCAGCCGACGAAACAATGGTGCTGGGTGATGTGGAGAGAGAGGAGCGATGTAAGTGCTGTCGACTTAGTATTGTTAATGCACTTAGCTTTGGCATCCCGCACACGCACACACCACGCTGCCTTAGTTCACAGGCACACTACACTGCGCAAAAGGGTGATGAACTGCCGTAACTGTTTGTGGGTGGGTTTAGACAGTGCCCACAACGACGATTTGTCCTGGTGTAGAATTAGCACCGCAGGTCTCTGGTGATGACAACAGGGTGGGCAGTCGCTGGCTTGGACTGCCCCCGACATGGTGGCTCCTTATGCCACGGCAGTGTAGTGGCTGCCCGACAGCTTCCCTGTGGTGTTTCTTGACTTCTGGTGTGCCCTGGGGATGCTGGTGCACCTCCTCGCTCTCTGCCACAGCACAATACTAAACAAAACCACCACACAATAAACAGGATGCTCCCACAAAGAATCACACATAAAAGAAGGGTATGTCATTTACAATTAAAGATTTTAAAGTATGAAAAGTGTACACTAAAAGAATTTTTATGACATGGGGTAAAGAGAAAAGAAAATTAGAACAAATTGGCATAAGAAAGAAATTTTACAGAGTTGCCATCCAAAGTGTAACTTACAATGCTTCATAATCCAAATAACAGTAAAACAGACTCAAAATACATAAACATGACAGAAATGAAACATAACCTTATCTTGGGATCCCAATATTACACCTCAATAACCAGCTGTTATCACTAACAAAAGAAAGTAAGTGCACTTACAAGACAATCACACATGACAATGAAATGAACTCATTCACACTGACCATGGCCCCAAATTACACACAACACTGACTTAACTATCTACTCAAACTAGTGTATGCATCACTACAAACTACATCTACAATACATTTCTAAACTACGCCACGTGACATGCTTTCAACTACTAGTGTCCTAATCTTGTCACCAATATAACTTCTCAACCACATCACTATCCTTCTCATCGCAGTGTGAGCATTAACTCAATTATAATCATCAACATCATCAGCAGTAATAGTGCAATCTCGATCATTACTTCAATCATCATCATCTATCAATTTTCTCTCCAAAAAAAAACATCTGCACTTACGTGTCTCATTTAACATGCTGTAAATTCAAAACATCTGACATAGGCATAACCTTCAAGAAATCACATTAATTCAGGAATTACACAAATAACATGACATTATAATGTTGCATCTACATCCTCAAAATCAAGAAATAAGCTGGAAAACAGGTGGTATTAAAATTTGCTATCTAAGATGGTAATACACTTGTTGCATAAACAGAGAAAAAAAAAATTCTTTTCATTACATTCACTTCCATCTATATAATCTCTTGTGTGAATTCATCACACACGCTATACTGGGCACGTTACAGCAACACCAATAAGCAAAATCTCTGAAATCAGACAACAACTGTCGGGGTTACACTGTGGCACTTCCACCGAAGCTGACATCATCTCATCTCTTCTCATCTCTCCTCATCAACACCGTCGGGGTTACTCTTTGGCACTTCCACCGAGGCAAATCTCAACTCTTATTCCTCACACTACGCCATCGGGGTTACACTTTGGCACTCCCACCGAGGCAAATCTCACCTATATCACATAACCTCAAATACACACATACATACAAACACTATTCATGCAACAAATTTCTGCAAATAAAGATCACAGCATCATTATGAAAATCAAATAGAGTCAAAATCAAATCATATCAAATCAAATCGAATGCAACAAAACAACATCACATCATTACTCAAAACAATATTGTCACATAACATTCCTGAAAATGAAAGCTCAATTAAGCACATAGTACACCTGAAACACATTCCTGCAGCATAACACAACAAACAAAACAAATGATTTGCAGTTACCAAAATACAATTCAAAATTTAAATTACACCCAAAATAACAATATACTTGTAATTTAGCAGAGACATTCATAGCACAGTATTCCTGAAAAACAAAGCTTAATTAAGCATCAGTCAGTGAAACAATAAATTTAGCATACCTTTATGAGTCGTGAAACTGTTTCATTTATCCAAACTTTAGTACTCACAATGTTTACATACTTACGGGTGATGTTTTTCTTTTCTCTTACTCGTTTACCACAAAATTCCCGTGCAAATTGTCCAAAATCTGGTAACACACGTACAGCTGGTTCATCAACATCCACATCGTACTGGTCCATATTAGAAGCACATCAAACCTAATTAGGTGTAGATACTGGCAAGGTTGGTAGCTCCTGAAACTTTTACTTACATGAGTAACTGCGAAAGATTTTCCCTTAAAAATATGCATTGCGGAATTAAACCAAACTTGGCAACGGTAAAGCAAAATTACCATCATTCTCAGAGCGGCCAATAGCAGTAGTAGCCAACATTGTAAAATTCTAAAATAACTCATACGGCGACAACTCGTTGGAATGCTCCCTGAGAGAGGGATCAATGACCGGCGGCAGACAGCTGATTGCTTTGCAACAGGCGTACCAACACTGGACAAATTCCACCTCACTGTGCTCGCCAACTGGAGCAATTACTATATCAGACCCCTGCGCAGGACGTCGCTCATGCATGATTGCAGCACAAAAGACAACGCAACCAACAAACAAACCGTAGGACCAAGCAAACAGATTACACCAAACTAAACACTCACAGCAACACACGAATGTAAGCAGCAAGAGCAGAACATAACCAAACAAAACAGTTGCAGAAAGAACACAATTAAGGCGCCCGCGGCGAAACATCAGAAAACTACACCAACACACGGCCACACAATACCAAGACTTTCAAGCAGAATGAACACATGGAAGAAAACAAAATGATAGCTTCAGTGAGAAACCTCGAACTGGAAGCTAAAAAAAACACGTCACACCCACTGTGACCACCGCGAAGATTCCCAAAAGGAGCAGAATACAAACTTGCAACTTAAACCAGCACACAAAACTTCTCCCTTTTTTTTTCTTAAATCAAATGTATATAATCCGACACGCACACGCAAACAAACGCGCCAAAACACGTGCTGAGGAAGACTGGTTTCACAAGCCAAAAACTATTGCTGAAATGCACGACCACGCGGGAATTACACAACACACGCGCGTACACAAAAGCTACACGAAGAATGACCCAGAAAAGCGCAGCAAACAGCCAGAAATCACAATCACTGGAATATAAAGTTATACATTTCCAAAGCACTGCTAATAAGCACAGAAAACAAGATTTGCAAACGGATAGCCAACACGTGACGAGCACATTTTGAAACTACAACTATCTCGCTCGTTTCAGAACTCAACTTTCACAGAAACATTTTTTTTTGAAATTAACCAGCCCGAAGAACGGAACACAGTGATATAATTTAAAGGAAATGAAGCCAACACAAAGGGAAAATGGAGTCAGAAGCTTTAGCGTCACCCGGCAGACAATGGGAAAATATGCAAAAATGAACTCAAAATTGAAATTTCGACACCAAACTTTCAGAAATGGTGGAAACAAAATTTAGAAGAAGATAATCACAAATTAAAGTATAAAAATCCTCACCCTTCAGCCAGAAAGAACTTTACATTTTTCACGACCACGTGTAGCAGAAACCGTTATATTTGGAGGGAAAAAAAATTTTGCACTTAAAATCTCAAAACAAATCAAACTAATTTCTCGGCACCTCCGCCAATTACCCGGCGACTCACCAATTTGTCGCGTACCTCACATTTTTGTAATTAATTATTTAACTTCAGTGGTGGGCAACTCGCTGCGAGAGGGATCGTTATTCAAACAAAGGAAACTTTAATTTAAGAGGCACCGACAAAGGGACGCAGCTAAAGTTAAATTCACAAATATTCTTACACTAACATAATTCCTGGCTGAAGGGAGAGGCAAGGATTCTATACCACCATAATTAAAAAGTCAAAGAAATGGATAGCTGGATTTATTATAATAATATCTCTTACCTTACCCCAATGTGTCCGCCGGGCGAGGACGCCATATCGTAGGGCAGTTATCCGTTCACCTGAACACCGCGAAGACTAGTAACAGACTGACTGAGAAAACCCGTTAAGCTTGGCGTCACTAACGCCATCCCCCACCAATGAGACTGTTTCCCCTTAAACACCCCTCCTCAGATAAACTGCCAACCTTCAACTTGGGTAACCAGAGGGCGCATTACCAATATATAATCTGTGCACATGCCACATCTCCCCCTGGCCACCGAAGTCGACGTCCTCGTCGACAGAAAGAAAATGAATACAATAAATAGGAAAAAAAAAACAGAGACATACCAAAAAAAAAATGACATACAAATGTGTGATGTAAAATAAAAGAGTAATAAATATGTGTGGTTAGCACCCAGCCGACGAAACAATGGTGCTGGGTGATGTGGAGAGAGAGGAGCGATGTAAGTGCTGTCGACTTAGTATTGTTAATGCACTTAGCTTTGGCATCCCGCACACGCACACACCACGCTGCCTTAGTTCACAGGCACACTACACTGTGCAAAAGGGTGATGAACTGCCGTAACTGTTTGTGGGTGGGTTTAGACAGTGCCCACAACGACGATTTGTCCTGGTGTAGAATTAGCACCGCAGGTCTCTGGTGATGACAACAGGGTGGGCAGTCGCTGGCTTGGACTGCCCCCCCGACATGGTGGCTCCTTATGCCACGGCAGTGTAGTGGCTGCCCGACAGCTTCCCTGTGGTGTTTCTTGACTTCTGGTGTGATCTGGGGATGCTGGTGCACCTTCTCGCTCTCTGCCACAGCACAATACTAAAACAAAACCACCACACAATAAACAGGATGCTCCCACAAAGAATCACACATAAAAGAAGGGTATGTCATTTACAATTAAAGATTTTAAAGTATGAAAAGTGTACACTAAAAGAATTTTTATGACATGGGGTAAAGAGAAAAGAAAATTAGAACAAATTGGCATAAGAAAGAAATTTTACAGAGTTGCCATCCAAAGTGTAACTTACAATGCTTCATAATCCAAATAACAGTAAAACAGACTCAAAATACATAAACATGACAGAAATGAAACATAACCTTATCTTGGGATCCCAATATTACACCTCAATAACCAGCTGTTATCACTAACAAAAGAAAGTAAGTGCACTTACAAGACAATCACACGTGACAATGAAATGAACTCATTCACACTGACCATGGCCCCAAATTACACACAACACTGACTTAACTATCTACTCAAACTAGTGTATGCATCACTACAAACTACATCTACAATACATTTCTAAACTACGCCACGTGACATGCTTTCAACTACTAGTGTCCTACTCTTGTCACCAATATAACTTCTCAACCACATCACTATCCTTCTCATCGCAGTGTGAGCATTAACTCAATTATAATCATCAACATCATCAGCAGTAATAGTGCAATCTCGATCATTACTTCAATCATCATCATCTATCAATTTTCTCTCCAAAACAAAACATCTGCACTTACGTGTCTCATTTAACATGCTGTAAATTCAAAACATCTGACATAGGCATAACCTTCAAGAAATCACATTAATTCAGGAATTACACAAATAACATGACATTATAATGTTGCATCTACATCCTCAAAATCAAGAAATAAGCTGGAAAACAGGTGGTATTAAAATTTGCTATCTAAGATGGTAATAAACTTGTTGCATAAACAGAGAAAAAAAAATTATTTTCATTACATTCACTTCCATCTATATAATCTCTTGTGTGAATTCATCACACACGCTATACTGGGCACGTTACAGCAACACCAATAAGCAAAATCTCTGAAATCAGACAACAACTGTCGGGGTTACACTGTGGCACTTCCACCGAAGCTGACATCATCTCATCTCTTCTCATCTCTCCTCATCAACACCGTCGGGGTTACTCTTTGGCACTTCCACCGAGGCAAATCTCAACTCTTATTCCTCACACTACGCCATCGGGGTTACACTTTGGCACTCCCACCGAGGCAAATCTCACCTATATCACATAACCTCAAATACACACATACATACAAACACTATTCATGCAACAAATTTCTGCAAATAAAGATCACAGCATCATTATGAAAATCAAATAGAGTCAAAATCAAATCATATCAAATCAAATCGAATGCAACAAAACAACATCACATCATTACTCAAAACAATATTGTCACATAACATTCCTGAAAATGAAAGCTCAATTAAGCACATAGTACACCTGAAACACATTCCTGCAGCATAACACAACAAACAAAACAAATGATTTGCAGTTACCAAAATACAATTCAAAATTTAAATTACACCCAAAATAACAATATACTTGTAATTTAGCAGAGACATTCATAGCACAGTATTCCTGAAAAACAAAGCTTAATTAAGCATCAGTCAGTGAAACAATAAATTTAGCATACCTTTATGAGTCGTGAAACTGTTTCATTTGTCCAAACTTTAGTACTCACAATGTTTACATACTTACGGGTGATGTTTTTCTTTTCTCTTACTCGTTTACCACAAAATTCCCGTGCAAATTGTCCAAAATCTGGTAACACACGTACAGCTGGTTCATCAACATCCACATCGTACTGGTCCATATTAGAAGCACATCAAACCTAATTAGGTGTAGATACTGGCAAGGTTGGTAGCTCCTGAAACTTTTACTTACATGAGTAACTGCGAAAGATTTTCCCTTAAAAATATGCATTGCGGAATTAAACCAAACTTGGCAACGGTAAAGCAAAATTACCATCATTCTCAGAGCGGCCAATAGCAGTAGTAGCCAACATTGTAAAATTCTAAAATAACTCATACGGCGACAACTCGTTGGAATGCTCCCTGAGAGAGGGGTCAATGACCGGCGGCAGACAGCTGATTGCTTTGCAACAGGCGTACCAACACTGGACAAATTCCACCTCACTGTGCTCGCCAACTGGAGCAATTACTATATCAGACCCCTGCGCAGGACGTCGCTCATGCATGATTGCAGCACAAAAGACAACGCAACCAACAAACAAACCGTAGGACCAAGCAAACAGATTACACCAAACTAAACACTCACAGCAACACACGAATGTAAGCAGCAAGAGCAGAACATAACCAAACAAAACAGTTGCAGAAAGAACACAATTAAGGCGCCCGCGGCGAAACATCAGAAAACTACACCAACACACGGCCACACAATACCAAGACTTTCAAGCAGAATGAACACATGGAAGAAAACAAAATGATAGCTTCAGTGAGAAACCTCGAACTGGAAGCTAAAAAAAACACGTCACACCCACTGTGACCACCGCGAAGATTCCCAAAAGGAGCAGAATACAAACTTGCAACTTAAACCAGCACACAAAACTTCTCCCTTTTTTTTTCTTAAATCAAATGTATATAATCCGACACGCACACGCAAACAAACGCGCCAAAACACGTGCTGAGGAAGACTGGTTTCACAAGCCAAAAACTATTGCTGAAATGCACGACCACGCGGGAATTACACAACACACGCGCGTACACAAAAGCTACACGAAGAATGACCCAGAAAAGCGCAGCAAACAGCCAGAAATCACAATCACTGGAATATAAAGTTATACATTTCCAAAGCACTGCTAATAAGCACAGAAAACAAGATTTGCAAACGGATAGCCAACACGTGACGAGCACATTTTGAAACTACAACTATCTCGCTCGTTTCAGAACTCAACTTTCACAGAAACATTTTTTTTTTAAATTAACCAGCCCGAAGAACGGAACACAGTGATATAATTTAAAGGAAATGAAGCCAACACAAAGGGAAAATGGAGTCAGAAGCTTTAGCGTCACCCGGCAGACAATGGGAAAATATGCAAAAATGAACTCAAAATTGAAATTTCGACACCAAACTTTCAGAAATGGTGGAAACAAAATTTAGAAGAAGATAATCACAAATTAAAGTATAAAAATCCTCACCCTTCAGCCAGAAAGAACTTTACATTTTTCACGACCACGTGTAGCAGAAACCGTTATATTTGGAGGGAAAAAAAATTTTGCACTTAAAATCTCAAAACAAATCAAACTAATTTCTCGGCACCTCCGCCAATTACCCGGCGACTCACCAATTTGTCGCGTACCTCACATTTTTGTAATTAATTATTTAACTTCAGTGGTGGGCAACTTGCTGCGAGAGGGATCGTTATTCAAACAAAGGAAACTTTAATTTAAGAGGCACCGACAAAGGGACGCAGCTAAAGTTAAATTCACAAATATTCTTACACTAACATAATTCCTGGCTGAAGGGAGAGGCAAGGATTCTATACCACCATAATTAAAAAGTCAAAGAAATGGATAGCTGGATTTATTATAATAATATCTCTTACCTTACCCCAATGTGTCCGCCGGGCGAGGACGCCATATCGTAGGGCAGTTATCCGTTCACCTGAACACCGCGAAGACTAGTAACAGACTGACTGAGAAAACCCGTTAAGCTTGGCGTCACTAACGCCATCCCCCACCAATGAGACTGTTTCCCCTTAAACACCCCTCCTCAGATAAACTGCCAACCTTCAACTTGGGTAACCAGAGGGCGCATTACCAATATATAATCTGTGCACATGCCACATCTCCCCCTGGCCACCGAAGTCGACGTCCTCGTCGACAGAAAGAAAATGAATACAATAAATAGGAAAAAAAAAACAGAGACATACCAAAAAAAAAATGACATACAAATGTGTGATGTAAAATAAAAGAGTAATAAATATGTGTGGTTAGCACCCAGCCGACGAAACAATGGTGCTGGGTGATGTGGAGAGAGAGGAGCGATGTAAGTGCTGTCGACTTAGTATTGTTAATGCACTTAGCTTTGGCATCCCGCACACGCACACACCACGCTGCCTTAGTTCACAGGCACACTACACTGCGCAAAAGGGTGATGAACTGCCGTAACTGTTTGTGGGTGGGTTTAGACAGTGCCCACAACGACGATTTGTCCTGGTGTAGAATTAGCACCGCAGGTCTCTGGTGATGACAACAGGGTGGGCAGTCGCTGGCTTGGACTGCCCCCCCGACATGGTGGCTCCTTATGCCACGGCAGTGTAGTGGCTGCCCGACAGCTTCCCTGTGGTGTTTCTTGACTTCTGGTGTGATCTGGGGATGCTGGTGCACCTTCTCGCTCTCTGCCACAGCACAATACTAAAACAAAACCACCACACAATAAACAGGATGCTCCCACAAAGAATCACACATAAAAGAAGGGTATGTCATTTACAATTAAAGATTTTAAAGTATGAAAAGTGTACACTAAAAGAATTTTTATGACATGGGGTAAAGAGAAAAGAAAATTAGAACAAATTGGCATAAGAAAGAAATTTTACAGAGTTGCCATCCAAAGTGTAACTTACAATGCTTCATAATCCAAATAACAGTAAAACAGACTCAAAATACATAAACATGACAGAAATGAAACATAACCTTATCTTGGGATCCCAATATTACACCTCAATAACCAGCTGTTATCACTAACAAAAGAAAGTAAGTGCACTTACAAGACAATCACACGTGACAATGAAATGAACTCATTCACACTGACCATGGCCCCAAATTACACACAACACTGACTTAACTATCTACTCAAACTAGTGTATGCATCACTACAAACTACATCTACAATACATTTCTAAACTACGCCACGTGACATGCTTTCAACTACTAGTGTCCTACTCTTGTCACCAATATAACTTCTCAACCACATCACTATCCTTCTCATCGCAGTGTGAGCATTAACTCAATTATAATCATCAACATCATCAGCAGTAATAGTGCAATCTCGATCATTACTTCAATCATCATCATCTATCAATTTTCTCTCCAAAACAAAACATCTGCACTTACGTGTCTCATTTAACATGCTGTAAATTCAAAACATCTGACATAGGCATAACCTTCAAGAAATCACATTAATTCAGGAATTACACAAATAACATGACATTATAATGTTGCATCTACATCCTCAAAATCAAGAAATAAGCTGGAAAACAGGTGGTATTAAAATTTGCTATCTAAGATGGTAATAAACTTGTTGCATAAACAGAGAAAAAAAAATTATTTTCATTACATTCACTTCCATCTATATAATCTCTTGTGTGAATTCATCACACACGCTATACTGGGCACGTTACAGCAACACCAATAAGCAAAATCTCTGAAATCAGACAACAACTGTCGGGGTTACACTGTGGCACTTCCACCGAAGCTGACATCATCTCATCTCTTCTCATCTCTCCTCATCAACACCGTCGGGGTTACTCTTTGGCACTTCCACCGAGGCAAATCTCAACTCTTATTCCTCACACTACGCCATCGGGGTTACGCTTTGGCACTCCCACCGAGGCAAATCTCACCTATATCACATAACCTCAAATACACACATACATACAAACACTATTCATGCAACAAATTTCTGCAAATAAAGATCACAGCATCATTATGAAAATCAAATAGTCAAAATCAAATCATATCAAATCAAATCGAATGCAACAAAACATCACATCATTACTCAAAACAATATTGTCACATAACATTCCTGAAAATGAAAGCTCAATTAAGCACATAGTACACCTGAAACACATTCCTGCAGCATAACACAACAAACAAAACAAATGATTTGCAGTTACCAAAATACAATTCAAAATTTAAATTACACCCAAAATAACAATATACTTGTAATTTAGCAGAGACATTCATAGCACAGTATTCCTGAAAAACAAAGCTTAATTAAGCATCAGTCAGTGAAACAATAAATTTAGCATACCTTTATGAGTCGTGAAACTGTTTCATTTGTCCAAACTTTAGTACTCACAATGTTTACATACTTACGGGTGATGTTTTTCTTTTCTCTTACTCGTTTACCACAAAATTCCCGTGCAAATTGTCCAAAATCTGGTAACACACGTACAGCTGGTTCATCAACATCCACATCGTACTGGTCCATATTAGAAGCACATCAAACCTAATTAGGTGTAGATACTGGCAAGGTTGGTAGCTCCTGAAACTTTTACTTACATGAGTAACTGCGAAAGATTTTCCCTTAAAAATATGCATTGCGGAATTAAACCAAACTTGGCAACGGTAAAGCAAAATTACCATCATTCTCAGAGCGGCCAATAGCAGTAGTAGCCAACATTGTAAAATTCTAAAATAACTCATACGGCGACAACTCGTTGGAATGCTCCCTGAGAGAGGGGTCAATGACCGGCGGCAGACAGCTGATTGCTTTGCAACAGGCGTACCAACACTGGCCAAATTCCACCTCACTGTGCTCGCCAACTGGAGCAATTACTATATCAGACCCCTGCGCAGGACGTCGCTCATGCATGATTGCAGCACAAAAGACAACGCAACCAACAAACAAACCGTAGGACCAAGCAAACAGATTACACCAAACTAAACACTCACAGCAACACACGAATGTAAGCAGCAAGAGCAGAACATAACCAAACAAAACAGTTGCAGAAAGAACACAATTAAGGCGCCCGCGGCGAAACATCAGAAAACTACACCAACACACGGCCACACAATACCAAGACTTTCAAGCAGAATGAACACATGGAAGAAAACAAAATGATAGCTTCAGTGAGAAACCTCGAACTGGAAGCTAAAAAAAACACGTCACACCCACTGTGACCACCGCGAAGATTCCCAAAAGGAGCAGAATACAAACTTGCAACTTAAACCAGCACACAAAACTTCTCCCTTTTTTTTTCTTAAATCAAATGTATATAATCCGACACGCACACGCAAACAAACGCGCCAAAACACGTGCTGAGGAAGACTGGTTTCACAAGCCAAAAACTATTGCTGAAATGCACGACCACGCGGGAATTACACAACACACGCGCGTACACAAAAGCTACACGAAGAATGACCCAGAAAAGCGCAGCAAACAGCCAGAAATCACAATCACTGGAATATAAAGTTATACATTTCCAAAGCACTGCTAATAAGCACAGAAAACAAGATTTGCAAACGGATAGCCAACACGTGACGAGCACATTTTGAAACTACAACTATCTCGCTCGTTTCAGAACTCAACTTTCACAGAAACATTTTTTTTTTAAATTAACCAGCCCGAAGAACGGAACACAGTGATATAATTTAAAGGAAATGAAGCCAACACAAAGGGAAAATGGAGTCAGAAGCTTTAGCGTCACCCGGCAGACAATGGGAAAATATGCAAAAATGAACTCAAAATTGAAATTTCGACACCAAACTTTCAGAAATGATGGAAACAAAATTTAGAAGAAGATAATCACAAATTAAAGTATAAAAACCCTCACCCTTCAGCCAGAAAGAACTTTACATTTTTCACGACCACGTGTAGCAGAAACCGTTAAATTTGGAGGGAAAAAAAATTTTGCACTTAAAATCTCAAAACAAATCAAACTAATTTCTCGGCACCTCCGCCAATTACCCGGCGACTCACCAATTTGTCGCGTACCTCACATTTTTGTAATTAATTATTTAACTTCAGTGGTGGGCAACTCGCTGCGAGAGGGATCGTTATTCAAACAAAGGAAACTTTAATTTAAGAGGCACCGACAAAGGGACGCAGCTAAAGTTAAATTCACAAATATTCTTACACTAACATAATTCCTGGCTGAAGGGAGAGGCAAGGATTCTATACTACCATAATTAAAAAGTCAAAGAAATGGATAGCTGGATTTATTATAATAATATCTCTTACCTTACCCCAATGTGTCCGCCGGGCGAGGACGCCATATCGTAGGGCAGTTATCCGTTCACCTGAACACCGCGAAGACTAGTAACAGACTGACTGAGAAAACCCGTTAAGCTTGGCGTCACTAACGCCATCCCCCACCAATGAGACTGTTTCCCCTTAAACACCCCTCCTCAGATAAACTGCCAACCTTCAACTTGGGTAACCAGAGGGCGCATTACCAATATATAATCTGTGCACATGCCACAATATATATTATAGCTAAATAAAAAATTAAAATACCTGTTTTTTTTGTACTACTTTCATCAGGTGATGTATCTAAGTCACCGGCGTCAGAATCCGCATCCCATGTTATACAGCCCTGAGAGCCATCCATTGCATCTAAAATGCCAGAGTTCTTGAAGCTCTTTGTGTTGCTTTCTTGTTTGATAAGCTTCCACCCACTTTTTATTCACTGGAGGGCCACTTAATGTTCTCCTTTTAGTAAGACGGTGAATCAGGTGCCATCCAATCTCCATATTCTTAGCGCAGGTAAACTTTAAACTTTTGCTAATTGGTACATCCACTGAAATAAGCCCTCCAGGAATTATAACCAGAATTGTGTTCAGTCGCAACATTTTTTCTTTTATTGGTTCTGCCAAATGGGCCTGAAAACTGTCCAAAACAATCATGACCCTCTTCATTAGCACAGCTTCAAACCATTGATCCCTCATAATTTTCAGCTATTCCTTCATGAGGTCAGCTAACAGCTAAATTCTTTGTTCCCATTGTTATTTCTTCCCACTGCATCTATGTGTAACTGTTTAATGCTTTCAGAACAGGAAAACACTGAACTGCTGCCAGAAGTTAAAAACAATTGTGCAATATGATAGTTGCTTATGTATATAAGTGGAATAAAATAACAAAGTACAATACTAACTAGAATGGCAATTACAATGTGAAGCGTGCGTGCTATCATGGCTGCTAAATAGTCAGGTGTGTCAGGTACCTATATGAGAGGTTGGATGATGGTTCAAGGGATGTCCTAACTATTTCATAAAAATTGCAATAAAGACTACTGTGTTTGAAAACCTAATAATACCAAGGGGGGGGGAAGAATTATGCAAGAAAACACTGTAAGCTGAATTATAGTTGCATACATGGATCTATCTTTACAAAAATGATGTTGTTGACATAATAATATATCATGCTTATAAAAAAAGTTAAAGATCAATAAAAAAACTCAATTTAATTTCACTTAATGTTCTGTGGAATGTTCCAGCAGATAGATTAGGCAGTATGTTTGCCACTGAGCAATTTAGTGAAATGGTGAGTACGTTTCTGATGTGACAACAAGAGAAGTTCTATGAGAGGTTTTGCAAACAGTTGTGAATTTAATTTTGTATATGGCCATTCTTTAACTACTATGGTCCTTAGCATCCCATTCTATATTGAGCATGAAATATCGGAAATTTTGCTTGGAGGCCTCTTTATCCACCTTGAGGTTCATTTACATGGTATAATTTTACAGCATGGGACTACTGAGTTTACTTCCCTTCCAAAGATAGTCATGCTAAGTAATTTTATGCCTAAAAACGTCTATCTCCTGCTGGGTTTGAACCTGCAACCTGTTAAACTAGAAGCTAAATGATAACCGCTACACCATAGAGGACGACTTGGCAACAGTTGTGACATCTAGCAAGAAATTACACTTGTTTAACATAAAGAGAGTAGAAGGTTGTTACACTACATCACTAAAATGTCCTTACTTTAGCACGTTTCGGGAGACGGTTTTCTCCCATCGTCAGCATGCTTTCAACTAATTTTGCTGGTTATTGCCTGGGGAATGTGTGTGGCTAGTGGTGTTCTCTGGTGCTGTGCTGATGAACCGCTAAAGGCTGCTGGGTAGCGGCAGTTCGAAATTCATTAGGTGATTCCTGTGTTTGACGATATGTATTTTTTCCCAGTTGATCAGTTTTATGTTCAGAGTGATATCATCGTACAAAGACCAGAAATGATATGCTACTGCTGATTTATCTGGCTGCTTTTGGTAAATGCATCTCATATGCTCTTTAAGTCTTATTTCAAGATACCTTTGGGTTCTTCCTATGTATACCAGGTTACAGTCATTACAAACAGTTTTATATATACCAGCTGATATGTTGTTGGGGATAGGATCTTTTGTTCTATTGCATAGTAGTTTCTGTATATTGTGGTTATTCTGTGGAGGCAGGGTGATGTATTTCTTGAAAATCCTTTGAAATTTATGATGTGTCCAAGGGTGATAAGTGAATTTCCTATATGCTTGTAGTCTTTGTTGTCTGAGTAAAGTAGTCGTTTGTTGGATGTATTTCTGTCTTTCAAACTTTTTTATCTTCTTATCTATTGTTTTTTTTCGATATCCATTCATAGTGGCTATGTTGGTATTGTTTCTGGTATTCCTCTTTGTCCAATGGTATATGTACTAACCTGTTTGTAATACTATTTAAAATTCCATGTTTGTGGCTTGTAGGATTGTAGGTATTGGTAATGACCTAGACATCAGGATCATCAGAAATAGTGCACACAACAAACCAACCTTAGGCATTTACAGAAAACCAACTCACACAGAAAATTGTATTAAAAACAATAGCTATAATTCTACAAGTCACAAACATGCAAATTTAAATAGTATTACAAACAGGTTAGTACATATATCATTGGAGAAAGAGGAATACCAGAAAGAATACCAACACATTATCCACACAGTAACTATGAATGGATATAAAAAAAAGCAATAGATAAGAAGATAAAAAAGTTTGAAAGACAGAAATACATCCAACAAATGACTACTTTACTTAGACAAAAAAACACAAGCATATAGGAAATTCACTTATCACCCTTGGACACACATAAATTTCAAAGGATTTTCAAGAAATACAACATCACACTGTCTCCACAGAATAATCACAATATACAGAAACTACTATGCAATAGAGCTAAAGATCCTATTCCCAACGATAAATCAGCTGGTATATATCAAACTGTTTGTAATGACTGTAACCTGGTATACATAGGAAGAACCAAAAGAAATCTTGAAATAAGATTTAAAGAGCATATAAGATGCATTTACCAAAAGCAGCCAGATAAATCAGCAGTAGCCCATATTTCTCGTCTTTGTACCATGATATCACTCCGAACATAAAACTGATCAACAGCAGCAATGAATTGGACATCTGGGAAAAAATACATATCGTCAAACACAGGAATCGCCTAATGAATTTCGAACTGCTGCCACCCAGCAGCCTTTGGAGGTTCATCAGCACAGCACCAGAGAACACCACTAGCCACTCACATTCCCCAGACAATAACTGGCAAGATCATTTGAAAGCATGCTGATGATGGGAAAAAACTGTCTCCTGAAATGCGTTCAGTTAAGAACATTTTAATGATGTAGTGTAACCACCCTTAACTCTCTTTATTTTAAATTATGATACATCACTGTTACTACCCTATAAATCTTCAAAATTAATTAAGAAATTAGACGTCTTGTGTTTGACTCCCCAGTGAGTGAAATCAATGGAAGAGGCAGCTTTTTGCATATTAACTACATTATGATACTACATTGAAAAAAAATTAAAAGACATTAAAAATTCAACTTCATCATAGTGAAGTGACACTGAAAAATTAGTGAATTGACAGTAAAAACTGTACAAAATACAGTTTGCTTATTTTTATTTACATTATTTGCACACCCTTCTAATCTTTTGAGGAAAGCTTTTGCTTTTCTAAGGTAACTTTGATTGCAGATAGTTCACAAGATTGTCCTTCATAATATTTTAGCAGCCTATTTATTCCCATTTCAAATGTAAGCTGCCACCATACTGCTTTTGTGTTTTTCTACTGCAAAAGGTGGACCTAAAGTGTAATTTTCATAACAATTCCATTTTTGTTTCCTGTGCCATAAGACAATTTTTAGAATACACTATAATGACGGGCTCATAGTTTAGTGTTTTGTTCAATTTCTGCAAATCTCTGGTGATGCTTTGCATGTTTTGATGTAAGATCTTACAAGCTTTCTATTTATACTTGTTTTCTGATGCCAAGTTACTCATATGATGAAACAAATTACATTAATTTATGCTTTTACAATCATGTAACTTACCTTCTTAGCTTTCAGACAGAATTATATTTTCTCCTATTTCCTTTGTATTAGACAAGATTATTTTACCTCAGATTTTTAGTTTCCTGTAATGTACACATATTGATTACATGTATTCTTTTTAAGTTAGAAGCACCACCAACATGTTTTTCATTTTAAAGGTTTTATAAATCAAATAGGAATATTGCAGATTAACAAAGTCACTTTGCTTTGATGTTTGAGGTTGCTCTATATGAGGAATTTGTAATTACAGGTGACAATTGCTAACAAACAGTAATTCCCACTTCAAATTTAATCCACTTTCATTGTCTATATTATACCTAATTGTAAATC
Organism: Deroplatys truncata; assembly: GCA_030765065.1. Lineage (NCBI taxonomy): Eukaryota > Metazoa > Arthropoda > Insecta > Mantodea > Mantidae > Deroplatys > Deroplatys truncata. The sequence goes on along the minus strand of CM060989.1, from coordinate 83,000,918 downwards.
CTCCAACATTTCAGATTGTGCACAAAAGCAGTCTGTGCAGATAGCTCTGGTGGTTCACCATTGGCCTCTGCTGAACTTCCTGGGAAAAACACAAGCTTCAGTTATGGAAAAGATCCTGTATGTGAAAGTCAAGAAAGTGATCTCCCAAGAATACCATATGTAGAAAAACGTGTTCACTCAGAACAATTGGATAAATGTTGTGATAGGGCAAAACCCTACAGCAGGCTTGTATTGAAACATAAGGTTGTAAAGTCACACAAGTGTGAAATTTGTGAGAAGAGCTTTACTCGTGTTTCACATTTGAAAACATAATTTGATACATGAGGGTAAAAAGCCGCACAAGTGTGAAATTTGTGAGAAGAGGTTTACTCAGATATCGCATATGAAAGAGCATAATTTGATACATGAGGGTAAAAAGCCTCACAAGTGTGAAATTTGCGAGAAGAGCTTTACCCATCTTTCATATTTGAAAAGACATAATTTGATACACGAAAGTAAAAAGCCTCACCAGTGTGAAATTTGTGAGAAGAGGTTTAATCAGATGGCACATTTGAAAAGGCATAATGTGATACATGAGGGTAAAAAGCCTCACAAGTGTGAAATTTGTGAGAAAAGCTTTACTCGTGTTTCACATTTGAAAACACATAATTTGATACATGAGGGTAAAAAGCCGCACAAGTGTGAAATTTGTGAGAAGAGGTTTACTCAGATATCGCATTTGAAAGAGCATAATTTGATACATGAGGGTAAAAAGCCTCACAAGTGTGAAATTTGCGAGAAGAGCTTTAGCCATCTTTCTATTTGAAAAGACATAATTTGATACATGAAAGTAAAAAGCCTCACCAGTGTGAAATTTGTGAGAAGAGGTTTAATCAGATGGCACATTTGAAAAGGCATAATGTGATACATGAGGGTAAAAAGCCTCACAAGTGTGAAATTTGTGAGAAGAGCTTTACTCGTGTTTCACATTTGAAAACACATAATTTGATACATGAGGGTAAAAAGCCGCACAACTGTGAAATTTGTGAGAAGAGCTTTACTCGTGTTTCACATTTGAAAACACATAATTTGATACATGAGGGTAAAAAGCCTCACAAGTGTGAAATTTGCGAGAAGAGCTTTACCCATCTTTCATATTTGAAAAGACATAATTTGATACATGAGGGTAAAAAGCCTCACCAGTGTGAAATTTGTGAGAGGAGGTTTACAGAGATGTCAAGTTTGAAATTGCATAATTTGATACATGAGGGTAAGAAGCCTCACAAGTGTGAAATTTGTGAGAAGAGGTTTACTCAGATGGCACATTTGAAAAAGCATAATTTGATACATGAGGGTAAAAAGCCTCACCAGTGTGAAATTTGTGAGAAGAGGTTTACTCATATGGCACATTTGAAAAGACATAATTTGATACATGAGGGTAATAAGCCTTACAAATGCGGAATTTGTGAGAAGAGGTTTACTCAGATGTCAAGTTTGAAACAGCATAATTTGATACACGAGGATAAAAAGCCTCACATGTGAAATTTGTGAGAGGAGGTTTACTCAGATGTCAAGTTTGAAAGTGCATTATTTGATACATAATGGTAAAAAGCCTCACAACTTTGAAATCTGTAAGAAGAGCTATAAGTGCTTGTCAAGTTTGAAATTGCATAATTTGATACATGAGTCTAAAAAGCCACATAAGAATGAAATTTGTTGAGGAGCTGTATTCTTCTGACACATTTTTTTAAGACGCATAATGTGATGCATGGGGGTAAAAAGCATCACAAACATGAAATTTCTGAGAATAGCTTTAGTCATTTCTCAAGTTTTAATGTACTCTATTCAATCCATTGGTGTAAAAGTTTTGGAAAGGCCTTTACACATTTGTCGATTTGTAGGAGCATAGTTTGTTACATAAGGTAAAAACTCTCACTGGTGTGAAATTTGGAGAAAAGCTTTATTCATTTGTGATATTTGAAAAAGCATATATTGATATATGAGAGTATGAAGCCTCATGGGTATGATTTAGTTGAAGAGATTTAACCTTTTGTCACATTTAAATTGCACAGTTTTATACACAAGGGTAAAAAGCCTCAAATAAAATTTGTGAGAAGAGCTTTACTTGTTTGTCAAATTTGAAGTTGTATAAATTCATACATAAGTGTATAAAGCCAAAGTATTGTAAAATTTGTAAAAAGACTTCTACTCATTTGTTACATTTGAAAGAGTTTTAATTAGATACTTGAGGGTAGAAAGCATCACAAAGTGAAATTAGTAAGATGTGCTTTACTAAGTTATATTATCTGCCTAATTTGATACATGAGGGTAAAAAGTTTCAGAATTGTGAAATCAGTGAGAGGAGATGTACACAATTGTCAAATTTAAATGAACATTGTTACATGGGAGTGAAATGTCTCGCAAGTGTTAGTTTCTAATAAAAGCTTTACTTAGTTTTAAAATTTGAAAGAGCATAATTTGATATATGTGGGTAAAAAGTTTCAGAATTGTGAAATCCGTAAGAGGAGATGTACACAATTGTCAAATTTAAATGAACATTTGTTACATCGGGTTGAAAAGTCTCACAGTGTTAGTTTCTGAGAAAAGCTTTACGTAGTTTTCAAATATAAATGAGCATTATTTGTTACATGGGGGTGAAAAGTCTCACAGTGTTAGTTTCTGAGAAAAGCTTTACTTAGTTGTCAAATTTAAATGAGCATTATTTGTTACATGGGGGTGAAAAGCCTCACGAGTGTTAGTTTCTGAGAAAAGCTTAGTTGTCAAATTTAAATGTACATTTTTTTTCATTGGGGTAAAAAGCCTCACGAGTATTAGTTTCTGAGAAAAGCTTTACTTAGTTGTCAAATTTAAATGAGTATTATTTGTTACATGGGGTGGCAAGCCTTACAAGTGTTAGTTTCTGAGAAAAGCTTTACTTAGTTTCAAATTTAAATGAGTATTATTTGTTACATGGGGTGGAAAGCCTTGCGAGTGTTAGTTTCTGAGAAAAGCTGTACTTAGTTGTCAAATTTAAATGAGCATTATTTGTTACATGGGGTGAAAAGCCTCACGAGTGTTAGTTTCTGAGAAAAGCTTTACTTAATTGTCAAATTTAAATGTACATTTTTCTTACATTGGGGTAAAGATCCTCACGAGTGTTAGTTTCTGAGAAAAGCTTTACTTAGTTGTCAAATTTAAATGAGTATTATTTGTTACATGGGGGTGGAAAGCCTCACAAGTGTTAGTTTCTGAGAAAAGCTTTATTTAGTTGTCAAATTTAAATGAACATTATTTGTTACATGGCGTGAAAAGCCTCAAAACTGTTATTTTCTGAGAAAAGCTTTACTTAGTTGTCAAATTTAAGTGAGCATTATTTGTTACCTGTGGGTGAAAAGCGTCACGAGTGTTAGTTTCTGAGAAAAGCTTTACTTAGTTGTCAAATTTAAATGAGCATTATTTGTTACATGGGGGTGAAAAGTCTTCCCAATGTTTCATTGTAATTTAAATTATAATTTCCTTCTTGAGGACAAAAGTTTGCACATGTGTGAGCTTTTCATGTATTTCTCTTGAAATTAAAGATGTTTTGACTTAAAACTTGATGTGAACTATACAGATGATTCGTGTAAATGTCCTACTGGTAACATTCTTAACCAATTGTGGAAAAGTAGCATATAAAGGTAAACTCAGATTTATTCTCAACATTGGTGCTAAGAATTATTATGGAGAAGTAAATAAATTGCCCTACAATACTGTAAATATTTGTTCCAAAAATTTGTATTAAACACATAATTTGGTTAAATCAAAGGCCATTAAGCTCCACCTACCTTTTGTAAAATTAAGCTGAGAACATGTTCGTTATTGATAAATCACATTTTTAGCTCTTTGCTTCTTATAGAGCTTTTCTTGATTTATATAGTGGTTATGGTTAATACTGTTAGGTAACGTATTATTTGCAGGGTATGTTCCATCTGCTGGAAATAAAAGAGGTTTTTTTATAGAATCATTTGGCAGGCATGACACTGATTATTATACAGAATGGTTGAATTCATTTCTCCTGTGGTTGCACTGCAGCTGTATACAGAGTAATTTTGTCAGCCTTTCTTGTGTATATACTACGTAGTTCATTGTATGTTGCAGACTAATACAGTTACAGAAATTCCACAACTTAGGCTGACAGATGGATGTATCACACTCATACAGCTATGTTGTTGCACAAGGTTATTCTTTTGAAAGCCTTAGTTCCTGCAATAGATAAGGTAGGTGATTTTACAGCTCCCCCAATTTCATTCAGTTTTAAGAATCAAGGATTTAATACTCAAATTTCTGTAAATAATAGAAGAACTGGTGTGACTGACTCTATGGAAGTTCAGTGCAAACTGCATACAGCTCTTTCGATATGAGTTAGTTTTTACATAAGTGTGTTGACCTCCATGATCTAGTGGTACCAAGCTAGCCTCTAGTTCCCGAGGTTGCGAGTTCAAACCCAGTGGAGGGTGATGAATTTTTTCCAGCATAAAAATCCATAGCATAGCTTCCTTCAGAAGGGAAGTAAAGCCACTACCCCATGCCATATATTTATGGCAGATAAAAGAACCTCAAACCTGATAAAAGAGACCTCAGCAAAATTTCCAGTCTTTCGCATCCAATATAGAATTGGAACCATAGCAGTTAAAGAGCGACCATAACTAAAACTCAGTTAAATTTGTTTTCACTTATGTGCATAAATATCTTATATTGTAATATTAACTTCCCAGCTAGCATTTCATTAGATAATAGCATATGTATGCTACTCCTGCATGCATTTTTCCAAAATTAACAACGAACATTATGGGTATTCACATAAAGCCTGGTACAGCTACTGATGCACCAAAATTTGGAATTCCATCACCAGCAGGAACAGTGTACACACACGTGTCTCAGTCATTGCTTAGTGTGAGCTGAAGTGAAAACAAGTATTCAGGATGGCTGGCGCTAATTATCCTTAGAGGTCGTTCATGGCAAAGCAAGAACACCACATTGAAGAGGTAGAACAAATAGGCAATTTTGTTGTTTGACGAAAATATGATGTCAGTGATAGTGGCATTTATGGCTGCCACGAAAATACAACTGATCTTGATCAGAAAAATGGTAAAGTTGCTGGGCGCTTGCAGACATAAATCAAAGTTTCGAGAAGATGAGAAAAAATTGTTTAAGTATGTGGTGAAAGACACTTTGGATGTGCCGTGCTGAGTGAAGTGTGCGTTGGAAAAGCTACGACAACAGTAAAAGAACGAAGTATAACCCATATTGATTTTAAGGCATAGTTGTAGGAGAAACAGCTGGCTTAACGTCTTCCTGCTGATTTTGAAGAGATGGTAGGAGAGTTCTACAGATTTATCATCAAATTGTGCCAGAGGAATCAATATTTATTGTCACATATTGGTAATGAAGACCAAGTGCATGTGGACTGTGTAGTACTGCAAGCCTACACAGTCAATAAAATGGATGAATCCATTATGTTAATTAGTACTGGCAATGGTGAAACGCAAAGTTGCGATGTTAGCCTGTGTATAACTGCAGAGAGAAGAAAGCTGTTGCAATATATCATGTTGAAATGAATGTTGAAGGTGTCATACAAGCTCATCCTAAAGAATGGATGGCCAATGAGCTTGTATTTGCATCTTGTAAGTTTGGCAACGCCCCCTGGGAGCACTACCTAACTCAAAGAATATGGTTCTTAATCATACTAACGGTCAATGTACATGAGGGAAGAACTGAGTTGGCTCTCATTCCTGGAGGACTTAGCTGGATTCTGCAACCATTGTAGTATTTTATTCAACCATTTAAAGCAGCAGCGAAAGAAGCTTATATGAGATGAATAGCCGAGGAGGACTACAAACTGCCTCTGAGGAGTAAAATCAAGTGCCTGGAAGTGACACTTATCTGCAAATGGGTGAAAAGTGCATGGGATTCGATTTCTCTATCACTGATAGAAGTTTCAAGGATTGGGGAAGTTTGAATTTCCTCGATTGAAGGGAGGATGATGTGCTGTGGGAGGATACAGCTCATGAGTTTGTCAAATATTAGCCTTGTAGAGATGACAAAGGTGATGTTCAATACAGGTATTGTAGTCTCTTTGGTTTTCAATGTAAGTATTTAATACAGCAGTTCAAAAAATCTGTTTCCTAAGCTTCTTTCTCAAAATCCATGTGTAGGGATTATGTACTGTAATATGTTAACATCTGCTGAAATATAACTTGACTTTTCAGTTCTATTTTGATATTGTCTGCTCTTAAAACTTCACTTACATAAACGTGTAAAATCTTGTTTTTGTAGACATTCTTGACTGCTCAGTTAGTTACCTTTGTAGACCATATTAATTTATACGTTGGTGAATACGCAATAGTATTTGTGTGAATTTAATTTCAAAGAATGAAATCTTTAGAAGTAATGTAATGTATTCTTTTTAACAAATTTTAGAGCGGAATTAATCAGCTTTATATACATTAATCAAGAGAATGAAAGTGATCCCTACTTTGCTTTTCTCTGCCATAAAGCATTTCCTTGAATATCATTTTGTGATGCAGATTATTTCTTTAAATTTCGTATCCATTATGTATTCCCTAACCTGCTTCATTAACACCACTTGAAACAGTTATGTAATCCCTGGCTGCGTTTACTGTATGTTGGTCAAGCTGTCGTTCTCCATGATGTAATGGTTACCATGCTAGTCTCTAGTTCCTGAGGTGGCAGGTTCAAACCCAGTGGAGAGCGATGGATTTTTTCAGACACAAAATCGTTAGCATGGCTTCCTTCAGGAAGGAAGGAAAGCCGGTGGTCCCATGTCTTAGATTTACACCACTTAAAAGAACCTCAAGCCTGATAAAGAGGTCTCTGAGCAAAATTACTGGTCTTTCACGCCCAATATAGAATGGGATGCTAAGGACCACAGCAGTTAAAGGGCGTCCATAAATAAAATTCAATTCAAGTTTTAATTTCCATCAGGTAGTGATGAACTGGTGATCCTGACATGCAATTACCATGTTGAAATAACAGTGGACACAACATGTGTTCACAAGCACTGTACCTCAACTCCTTGAAACAGTTCTGTACCTCTTTCTCTGGCATATTATTCTACCTGAAGTCGAACGTTTTTAACAAAAATTTACTTTTTTTAACTTCTCTGTGTGCTTTCTTATGGCAAAAACTGTGTGTCTGTTTTGTAGTATTATGTCCGTTACTAAGCGAGAACTTTTTTGGATATAGACTCTTGACATGTTTAAACACAGATAGTTTCAGTTGTTTTTAGGTTAGAGAACTTGTAAATATCTATTCGAAACCTCATAGATTGCAATTTCTTCCTATTTTATATGAATAATATAAAGAAAATGGTTTTAATAACAGCTTTAATTTTTGGAATTTAACTTTATCATCGACCATTTAAAAGACTGAAGATAAACCACTTTTTGCTCCACGTTTTATAGCATTATACCAAATATCATGCAGTGCAATGAACTTAAAAAAATTTAGCTTTATTTATGGATGCTCTCTAACTGCCGTGGTCTTTAGTATCCCATTGTATATTGGGCGTGAAAGACCAGTGATTTTGCACAAAGGCCTCTTTATCGCATTTGCGGTTCTTTAGCGTGCCTAAATCTACGACATGGGACCACTTGCTTTACTTCCCTTTTGAAGGAATTCATGAACTTAACTTGGTTCTGCTGGTCATACGGAGCCTGATGCTGTCGAGCTGAGCTATGATACTCCGTAGCTATCAATGAATAAGAGGAATGATGCACGAAGTGTTCAAGTCTCTTTCAAAGGACAGTGCTCTCAGGAAACAATTTATAGGCCTAAATCATAGCTAGTGTGGTATGTTTAAATGCAAACCTTTTTCCTTCACTTTGAAACAAACAGTTTCCTTACAAATTCAGATACTGATAATAGTATGAAACAATGTAGGTTTATGCATTTTCACTTTTCATATTCTGTGCCCAAAATATCAACAATCTTGTTTACACTATTAACAGTAAACAATTAAATGTAATGTTTTTAAAACGATTCTGCACCCAAGTAAACAATTTATAGGGTGTTCTTATGTGATCTTGATAACCCTGCTGAAGATTGACTTTTGCTGCTAGGAATTTAAGTAGTTTCACCAATTAAATCACAAGGCCCTTGCCATGTGAATTCGCGAGGCAATGCTATTCAGTGCCAATTCCAAACTTTTCTATTAAAACTCGTATTTACAATATTTTTACTTTCTCTACTACATATAGTAAGTAGGGAAAATATTGTATTCCACCCAAAAATTCGATACCGAGATTTCACCGGAAATACATGTTTTGATAAACATGTCCTTGTGTGTGTCTGTCTGTGAACAGCATAACTCAGAAACGAACAGTCGGATAAACACCAAACATGGTATTTAGGTTCAGTATCTTCCAGAGATGCGACACGAAGGTTTTCAAGAAAATCCCCCTACCCCAGATTACCCTTTACATGGAACATTTTTCGAAAATTTTAATTTTCTCAAAAATGACTAACGATTTTGATTAAAATATCATATGTTTAAGATATTTTTATTGCAAGTAAAATGTATATCTTGAATTTTCTGGGAATGTCTCCAAAAGTATTCTTCATTGTGAACGACTTTTGCATAACTGGTAAACCATAAGAGATAGACAAAATTTTACTATACAGAAAATGCAGTATGCGTTAAAATACACAATTTATGTCATAAATTGTTTTTGTTGAGTGAACCATTTTCGAGATATTGCTTGTTATTCCCTTAAATTTTTCAATACTTATTTTCTCAAATGGGAATACGTTATTCGTATTTTTGTCTTGCATATGCAAAGAGTATTATTCTGTGGCAAAGGGAATGGTGCTGCACCTAGCAACCAGCTATTCAGAGATATGCATGTGCTTAAAGGCTACTGTATTTCTATACTGCCCTTGTAAATATATATTCCCCTTACATCTACAAGAAAATTAACAATAAGATAGAGTCTGCAAATGTTTATCTGGAATAACATGAAGTAGACGGATAATAAGCGTTTATAAAAATAATTTGTACAAGAGTAAGAAAGTCATGTGAGTGTAACACATCAGATTTTTTATTGTACTAAGTGCTAATGCTATGGGAAAAGTGGATTACCTGTTCCGGATTTCATATTTCCTTCTTTAGTGTGCTTGCTAACTGGTGTTGGTACAGATCAGCAGCATTTGTATCAGGTTTTAAACTTCCTTATATGGCAATATCATTTTGTTTTAAGCTATTGTTTTCTTTAAAGTAAATAAGAAATGGATGGATTGTTGCTAGGCTATTGTTCGAATATACTCTCTGAAGGGAATCTTGTGTGACAAAATTACAGTACTCTCTTAGGTTTCAAGTTTTTTTGTCAGACAAAAATGCAGATTATTGTTGAATATAAACATTTAACAATTTTGCTTACAATTTTTCCAGAAAATCTTCTAGGGGTTGTATTCTCCCTGCGGTTACCTGCTGTATATCGTTTTATCATGAAAATTCCTGCTGATAAAATATTTTCTTGTAAAAACAGCTGTTGTTTTGATATAAAAACTTGTCCCACATTCAGGCTCAAAATGTAATAGGTTTGATTTTTGCATTCACTGTGCATTGAGAAGGTGATTGCTGTGGTATCCTTAAATGTAACGTACTCACTGATGTTGGAGATGCGGAAGTGCTGATATCTCTCCGCGATGATTTTCTCTTTGGGTTCTGAGTGTAAATCACCAATCCTTCTCTTGTTGCATCATAGAATTGGTATTGCTTGAGCTATATGTACTCAGTATTTATCTGTGTCTAGGTATGGGAAGGTATTCTGAAATACAAATCTCTGCAAAAAATAACTGATTCATAATTAGCGAATGTTACCTTACCTGCTAAACTATTTTACAAGTGTTTATAACTTGAGATGCTCTTCCAGAATATTGGTGTCTGCGGTTAAGAATTAAAGTAACGCCAATCTTGCCCCTTTTCAGAAAAACCCTACATAGAAATCATCTTTTCTGTGGCTACGAATCATTAACCATTGTTGTCTGACCCCTCTCCATAGCTAAAATCAAGTTTTCCTTATTCATGTATTTCTTCATAGTAGGCTAAGCAATTTTTCAAATAACTAATATTGTTTTTCCTTTTTTCTCAATATTCCTAATGCTTAATTTATCTAAAATCTATACAAATATTATTTGCAATAAATAAAGAAATGTTACACCTTAACAAAGCATTAACTCAATTCAGATTAACATACATTTTAAAATGCATGTCATTTTTTAACGATCTCCATTTTGGAATTTTGTTCCTTTTAATATCTGTACCAATACATTTGAACAAACGTCGTCCTGAAGCTTTGCAAATGCATATACTACAGAATGGTGAATACATTGTGTATTTGAAAAATAATTTTAGGTTGTTGATATATGACACAAGATTGAATTTTTAAAAGTCCAAATTTCTGTGATAAATAACTAAACTGTTTTAATTTATGTGCTTAAAGTTATATGTATACATATAAAACATTGTATTACACATTTGCAGAGTCACTCTAAGTAGCTTTTGTTTTTGAGTGATAAAGTGTTAAATACTTCTCTCTCTGGATGGAAATGGGCTTGTCAGGATTATGATCAACTTTACGTGACATGAAGTTAAGAAAAGCTGGTAAATTAAGGGTTCTATTTCGTATGCACTTAACGTAATGGGAATGGCTCTTAAGTGATAGTCCTTTTATTACTTCGAGCTAGAGCTTTACGCAGCTTGGTTGTAATTAGTATATGACATCAAACTTTATGTAACGGGAAGAAAAAGTTTGACATTGCCCAAACTCTTAAAGTTTCATTGTGTCATCCTAAATATTTACATTTAATACAGTATCACCATGTCATGACACGTTACGTTATATTCATAATGGCGGTTTAAGTATTTTATATGTTCCGGTAACAAGCACTAGCAGGACGCATAACAATAATTGCAGTTTGGGTTATAGAGCTAAATTCCTGTCTGAGTTTTGTTGTAAATGCTCTCCAAGCAGGTTCAAAAGGCATGTAAAGGATTCCTTCCTAATACCGAAACGTTCATCGAACTCTCTCTCCCTGTATAAGTATGACATGGTTCTCGCATACCACTATCGGATTCCCGTTGTTTTCCCCTTCAAAACCAATATAACTTAAGTCATCGCTGTTTTCTTTATAAAGATCATCAATATAATCTAAGTACTCTATGAACATGTCAAAATTTCTTCCTTCAAGTACGATATGGTATCCTAGTTCAATCGACGGTTAGTTACTCCATCCAGGTCGAAAAAGTAAATTCTAACCTATATTTGTGCGCTATTTAATTTCGTAGTAATACACTACATAATGGTGCTCTCAGGCATTTACTTCTGTGGTAATTTAATCTGAACTGAGAGTATCTGAAAGGAGCAGAATGCTTCGGAAGTAGTTTACTCTCGTATGGAAGTCCCCGAATGTTGGCTTGAATAATAGTTTACTAGCAAAATAGAGCTAACTCTAGGTTGGTGCACGCCGCCTATAAAGCAAATTTCACTGCTCCGGCAGACCTTAGCAATATGACCATACTTCACACATTTGAAGCACTGCATTAACCTACCACATAGGGATTTATTCTGAATGAACTATAGTATAACAAAAAAATCTTGTGTTACACTCACATGACTTTCTCTACTGTTGTACAAACTATTTTTACAAACGCTTATTCTCCGTATGCTACATGTTAATCAAGATGTCAATCTTATTGCTAATTTTCTTGTAGATGCAAGGGGAATATGAATAACGAATTTGAGAAAAAATATTGGAAAATTTAAGCGAATAACAAGCAATATCTCGAAAATGGTTCACTCATCAAAAAAATGTATATGACTTAAATTGTGTATTTTAACGTCATCTACATTTTTGGTGTAGCATAATTTTGTCTATCTCTTATGGTTTACCAGTTATGCAAAAGTCGTTCACAATGAAGAATACTTTTGGAGACATTCCCAGAAAATTCGAGATAATCATTTCATTTGTCATAAAAATATCTTAAACATATGACATTTTAATGAAAATCGTTAGAGCCATTTTGAGAAGATTAAAATTTTCGAAAAATGTTTCATGTAAAGGGTAATCTGGGGTGGGGGGATTTTCTTGAAAACCTTCGTGTCGCATCTCTGGAAGATATGAACCTAAATACCAAATTTGGTATTTATCCGACAGCTCGTTTCTGAGTTATGCTGTTCACAGACACACACATAGACACACGGACATGTTTTTAAAAATGCTTTTTTTTGATTCCTGGGGTCTCAAAACATGTATTTCCGATGAAATCTCGGTATCGAATTTTTGGGTGGAATACAATACTTCCCCTACTTACTATACGTAGTACAGAAAGTAAAAACGGTGAAGAGTTTGTATCGAAAAGCAATGACATATATCTGCTTAGGTTTATACAAAATGTCCTCTTCAGGGTTTACCTCTCTATATTTAAAACGATACACCTATTGAACGGGTAGTAGTGTCAAAGTTCATTATTTCATGCTTAGTTACTGTGTATAATGACTTTAGAATGAATATGAGTCAAGGGTATAGAAGAAAGCATCTTAGTGCCATCGTCAAAGCCAGAAGGCAAAGATTGGTTTGTATCAGAAGATAACTTAAATTTATTTTTGCCCGCATTTTGCAATTTAGTAATGCGACATTCGGTATATTTCTTAAAAAGAATGTTACCAAGTTTCAGAGGATGCAGTGGCGCTAGCTAGTCGTAGTGCCAACCAAATATGGCTCCAATTCACTGAAAAAATGGAGAAGTATCTAGTTCCCATCAGGGACGTCCTTACCTTAGCATTCAAAACTGATGAAACGCCAACGTCCATTTCCTCCTCCGAGCACGAGGTTGATGGGGTTCCATGAGTAACCATATTGGACGCAATCCCTCCCGTCACCTATGAAAGCAAACACTATATAAGTTCCATCCACCGTCATGTTAGAAACTTTGACACAGCAGTAAAACAAAAGATAAAACGAAAAATCAGATTAATGATGTTCACATTCGCCGAAGGCTAAGCTCCGCAAACCAACACTGTCCTGCCTGCCCTATGGCCAGTGGAGAAATGGTAAGAAACAACTGTCACATGCGTTTCAGCTGAAACATAATGTGTTGAGCTGATCTAACAATTGTCTAAGATGCTTATACTTCATCTATATTTCCTACTTAATACTTAGCTAAAACCAATCTAGCTGTATCTGTGGTTGTTTTATTACCGGATACAAGTATTTTATGCCAGGAAAGATCTTTGGTAAACAGAGCTTTGGGAATGTATCCGTTAGTTGGCGATGCTGTACGTAGTCATGACACCCTAGATTATATCGTTATATCATACAGCCTAATTAATACAACTATATCTAATCTAACACAGATAGTAGTATAACAAGATCTGGTATAATATATTATAAGGTAATTAAAATATTTTTATACTAAGTGCGTCAGTAGATAACGAAATGGTCGTCTTCAAAGTATGAACATCTGCGAATATAAAAACAGTGCCAACGTGACACATACAATCTAATTTCCCAATACACGTAACAGGTTCTTATTTGCGGCATGGATTTATATAACAGCTGGATCGCTAACCATTTACCGAGAATGTGAACTGTCATTTGCCTCCACAATGGACGGATTCATCAGGGAATGAATCGTATAGTTACATAAATAGTCCTTCCTGTTTTCAAGTGTGAGAAATTATGTGCCTTGGAACTTAAGGGGGCACTGTGAGGCAGTATTTTTATTCCTGAATAATTTCAATTGTATTTTATAATAAGTAAATTCAATAACAGATAGCGTTGAAACAATATGTATGTAATAATTATTTAAATTGTATGTAACAGTCATTGCAAATGTTTATATTTATTGTAAACATGTTTAATAATGTTATGTGAATACATTACATACTTTAATAATGCAAGAGCTGTGAAAATAATAAGTTTTAAGTTGTTAACAATGAGGTAATAATGAGGTAATCATATAGCAATAATGAGTTTGAGAATTTGAATACTACTAGTCATGATTAGGGCAGCAATAACGTAAATCTTGTGACTGTTTAAAATAGCCAATCAATAGCAAGGAAAATGTTTTAAGTGAAGCGCAGATATTCTATTGGACTAGAATTAGCCAATCAGAGACTTGAAATACCGATGCTTATGGGTTTAACGGTTGAAATAATGTTCAGTTGCAAGCAAACCTGGTAGTGACCAGATGGAAGATGTGTTCTCTCCAGAAATATTACGTGTGAATCGTAAAATATGTCTACGCGTTAGCCAAGTGAAAGTATTAAAGATTCTCACAGCTCTTAAAAAGTGTAGTGCTTTATTAAAATGTGCAAGGGTTAATAAAAGAAGTGAATTTAAAAACTTAAATTCTGTGTATGTCTACAATTATTGTCGTACCGCACCCTGCCTAAGATATACATGACTCTACAAACATTACTGACGCAGCCGAGGCAAATTCAAACATAAATAATATATAGAAGCAGTTTTAATAACAAAGTTAAACATTATAGTGTAAAACTTGGAGTGTAACAACAAAATTACATCTTAAAATCAGCTTCTCATACGTAGCAGCATACTGCGTAACAACAGTAACTATTACGTAATCAACAACTTCAAACCGACGCCCAAAGCGTGTTGCAAATTTCTTAAACAAAGTAACTCCAAGAACAATACTTCTTCAAGTTAGCTTCCCAAGCGTGAAGCTAAATAATTTACGTAACAATGAAAATATTACGTAAGCAAACACTTTCATCAACTGTTTGATGTAGAATCTAGAAGTCTCATAATAAGCTGTATCCTGGCAGTTGTGTTAAAAATAAAGTAAAAAACTTCTCATAGTTGGTATTTCAAATTTGTAAAAAAAGGTCTCGCACTTGCTGATTCACAGATAAATCAACCCTGCATTATAGGCATAAATAGAGATGTGAATAAATGCGATTTTCTATTAATGGGATGCTTTTTTAAACAGTTAGCAGAGTATTTATTTTCCTCTACACAAATACCATACTACCCTTAGTAAGTAAATCACAGCTGGTGATCCATTCAGTATTCCTCGTTTAACTGTGTTCTTCAACAAGTGAGGAGGAAACGTTGAATATATTGTGACATTTGTGATATAATTGTTATGTGTGTGACTGGCATTGTTGCGTATGTATGTGACCTGGCAACCCAGACCGGATATGTTGCGATAGTGGTGGGGATAGAAACCGGTTCTTAGAATAGCGTGCCTGCCGCTAAGTTAAGCGTGGGTCAGAGTCAGTCGAGTCGCTCATTACAACCAGAACAGTACAGTTTTGCTCACGTCTGCCGGATGGCGTCCCGCCGACGGGCAAGAAGGTAATGTAATCTACTTTTATTGCAATATATACTATCCATTCAAACTAACTTCATGTAATTTCTTGTAGCAGGCGGATCCTTCCTTCCTCCCACACAATCATTTAGGAATATTTTAGTAATTTTCAGGTGTTTTTAGGAACTTCTATTAGCTCGCCCAGTCGGACCTCGTGTAATTTGTGCTATGTTAGATCCTGGTACCGCGCTCTACCCCCTGTGCTTTATAAATAATGTAGAGGTTACGACAATATAAGGGACTTCACATTCGTTAAATTACTCCATATTTCCTTCCCCAGACCTCAGCTTGTAGCAGTAGTCTGTAAAATCGCCAGATTCAAGAGACTTATCCCATAATTGTAGCAGAATTTCAACGTTGAGTTTTAGTAACCTCTAACATTTCGTAGTCCCTATCTCAAAAGTGGAAAGCCTAGTATATCCAAACTTTTATCATTTTTAATTTTCAATACCAGAAATTTCCTTTTAACGCCGTCTACAGTTTGTTAGCAGTTCATACGCTAAAACGTCCACCGTGAGCTTTAAAACGAAATATTCAAAACCTCTTATCTCAAGGGGTAAATAAAAGCTCGTATTTGGATCACCCATATGATATCCATTCTGTATGATCTAAATCTTGTATAAGCCTTGCAATTAAAGTGCGATATTTCGTTCAGTGTGGTGCTAGCTCTAGATCGTTCCTTTATCGGAACTACTTCCACGGCGCAGTCGGAGTCATTTCAAGGAAATAGTTTCAGTTCCACTCCGAGGAAAGTAGCTCCGTTGAAAGTACTTCAAACTTTTCACTCCGGAGTTTTAGTGCAAGCACTCCCAGCGATTTACCCATAGGACATCCTATGATTTGCAGGTTGTTCCTGACGGAGAGTGTGGTTATGCCCGCGAGACGCAAGCTGGCTGTAAGCAAACGTTTGAGATGCCAACGGTCAAGGAACCTCAAGTGTCGTCTTCACGATCTGCAGGACATGGCCTGTCAACACATCCAAGCAGCGAGGGACCGGATGCAGACGCGTTACCCCCGGCAAGCCAACAGCCAAGGTTTCTAAGAGGGCGATCTAGTGTGGTCGTATCACCCTACCCGAACCAAGGAGCGTTGCTCGAAGCTTCAACCACAATGGAAAGCACAGTAAAATTTGGTGAATGGGATGAATGATTTAATCTACCTCATCCAGAGGCTGCCTTGAGTGAAGATGCTAGTGGTACACCTAGTTCATCTATCCCGTTATGTTAGTACTGGTCGGGACCACCAACCCTAAGGAGGGAGCAGTGGGACCGCTCGCGCGGAAATATCCGCGGGACGGCAGTAACCGCATTCCGGCCTAGCACCTGTTTCGGCCCTCGAGCGGACCTCAGAACATTAGACGCGCACGGACCCATTATGTGCCGCTTCCCCGCGGCTTTTAGTGTTCTAGAAGATTCGTTTCAGCCGTTTCCATTACCTTCTCCTTTTATAACATTTTGCTTTGTTGCGGGGACTGTATAAGTGGGTGTTCTTGCGCTCGGACAGCAGAGTTCAGTTAAGCAATTCCGAAGTTAAGTACAGGCAAGAACCCGAAAGGTGGATAGTGCCAGGTGTAGTTCAGTTGTTAGTTGTGACTCAACGTTTATTTGTGGTTGGACATTTCAACTAACGTTTAAACATTGAAGACAATACAAATTTCCTAGAAAACAAAAGCTAAGCTTTAAAGGTAGAATATGACAAAATTACAAACGCTAAACGTAAAATGCGTTGATGAGACTGTTGGAATTAAAACAAAAAATAATTTGGGACTTAATGTCCTGGTGTTTCATGTAGTTCTATTATAATATGTATCGTGCGCCTTTTCTTTGCTATTAATTTATTTAACTAGGTAATAAATCTGCAGTTTACGTTTTACGCTTAATTAAATTACCCTCGTATGATTCAAATCATACATTTAATTAAAAATTGGAATAGAAATAAAATATCGATCTTAGGTTATTACAAATCTACTGGGTTTATTTGTGCAGTATTTAACTCTTTATTTGCAAAATAAGTTGCTCATGGAAATAGGAATGCAATGTACCAGTATTGACTGAAGAAGATCTTAAAGCTTTGGAAATAGTCGTCGAAAATGATGTTGCAATTGAAATGATTGAGGTAGTGGAGCTGTTAGTAGAAATGGTTACAGAGTCGGAGAAAGAAAGCGAAGATGATTTTACAGCAGATGACGAAATTATAAATACATAGAATGATGTATTCTCTTCTAAACATTTTAGTCATTCAAATAGTCGTACAATTATGGGGGGCCGCTTTAGAATGGATGGGGATTCATACTTTTGAATATAAAAGAATTCGTGACGATATAAAGCTTACCCTGAGTCAGGAACGGGCGGAGAGAAAAATTGCCCAAACATGCTCATCTGTGAAATGCGTTTAATCAAAGGTATGTAATTTTAATAGGATTATTGAAGAAATCCGAAGTAACTTTATTTAATAATATTAGGTAAACCATGAACTGCGACATGCGGAAAACGTATATTGCCCCTTTAGTGGAGAATTTATCAATATGAGCCAGTAAACATAATTCTAGGCGCAATATTACGCTGAAATATTTTTATAAAAAGGTTTCAGAAACAGCTCAGTTATGTTTTTAAATATACGAGCTTTTAAGGAATGCTCCGTTAGGGCCTGGGTGCAATCAAGCTTGGATGGTTCTGATATGCACAAGGCCAGTGAATTGGTAGACACCCCTGGAAGAGGTAGGATCACCGTTCAAAGATCAGTAAGCAAGAAATATCTACAAGCTTTCTGAAAAGTATTCCGAAACTTTCTTCTTATTATGTGCGTCTAAGGACATTTGAAGGGTATTTAGAGCCTACATTTAAAATCTTTTCTGGTTTTCTTTTTGGAATATGAAGTTAAATAAAGTTCTCATGATGTTAAAACACCTATCCATTGCCAATTTCATAGCAGAAAAGAGGGAAAAGGAAAGATAAACAAGAGTATCAGGAAAATAGTACAGTAGCCACTT
Organism: Deroplatys truncata; assembly: GCA_030765065.1. Taxonomy (NCBI): domain Eukaryota; kingdom Metazoa; phylum Arthropoda; class Insecta; order Mantodea; family Mantidae; genus Deroplatys; species Deroplatys truncata. Next base: position 82,982,556 of record CM060989.1, on the reverse strand, counting down.
TTACCATGGATGCACAAAGTTTAAAACTTGCTCCATGTTAAGTGCATCCGTATGTCACTACGCAAAACCTTGTGTTCAGGACTTTGCAGTCCTCAATGCTGCCACCAAAGGTGTAATATGTTAGTTGTGGCATGCAGAAGAAGGTGGTTTGGTGCATCTGTTTTACGTCAATCATGATTTACTTCCTGATAGAAAAATTAGAAGAACTTGCTGCAACTTAAAAAGTTAACATTTACATGACAGCTTTGGCTACCAAAGCAAAAACACAACAATGTACTATACTCTGCTGGGGTTATCCACAAACAAGATGAAACTGTTAAAACCCAGCATAGGATGAAGGATTTTTGGGCCGTAAAAATCATTTGCATAGTTTCTTTCGGAGGTTAAGTAAAGCTGGCGGTACCGTGTCGTAGATTTACAGTATATAAAAGAACCTCAAGGCTGATAAAGCGCCCTCTGAGCAAACGTTCAGTTATTTCAGGCATTAGTATAGACTGGGACGATAAGCAACATGGTAGTTAAAGAGCGTACATAAAAACAAGAACGTAGAGATTAGATTAGTTGACCTTTTAAGTTTTATCGACCTTCCGCATGCCAGCCTAAAATGTTTCTGCAACTCCATTGGAAAGGATGCTTTTATTTTCTATTCCCTGAACAAGTTACATAACTGGTTTCAATGTCAGCATCTTTTCCTGGATCATTTTTAGTTAGGGAAAGGGTAAGCCCGTTTTTGACAGTCAAACGGGATGTATAGACCACTTTCCTGCTCCTCCTCTTTGCACGTTCTAAAAATGTGCTCATTCTTATGATGATGGTGATGATTTGTGTTTAAGGGCGCTCAAACACTAGGTCATTAGCATCCAGCTAATTCTTGTAGAGCCCTAATTTACGTAGTTGTTTCTTGAAGTGGCCGTGTTCAGAAATTAATGCAATTGCTTTCCTTTTTCTGTTTTTAAACCGATCTCAGGAAAGAGTATTGAATGAACCTAAGTCCCATTTCCTGGTTTGTCTTTGTCTAGGATTGTTTCGCCACCTGAGATAGTGTTTTTCACTAATCCATGCTTTAGCGAAGCTTCTGTAGTCTGTGTGCTGTTTCCAACCCAGGTTCAGGGCCAACATACGTATCTTAGCTGAGGAGCTTTTTCATTTCCTTAGATGCCCTCATACCCTGGCACCCACCGCATTTCAACCGTGCTAGCGAAATGATCCAGCAATCAGGGCATTTAGGCATTCCCAAACCGGTTTTGCTTTTACCTGGTCTGAAGAGACTTATTTTAAAGTAAGTTTTACAGTCTGTGAGGATAAGAATTCCTTTATTATGATAACCTTTCTCAAGTCCACCTAGAGCACAGCTCGAACAGTAAAAACTTCTGACTAATAAACTGCAATATTTCCCAAATATTGTAATATTAAATATTGTTTAATTTTGTTAAAAATTTGTTTTTTTATTTACAATTTTTTGGAGATAAATATGTCTGCCCCCGAAATTGTCTCTATACGGAATCCGTTTGCGTACCTTAGAAATTAATGACACTTTTTATCAGGAATAATTCGTTCCATCTAGTCTTCTCGAGACCCGAGAGTTACCTTAAGTGGATGGAAAAACGTTTATTAAGTATTCATTAGGTCAGACTGTATACTCAATACTGGATTTAGCGTGAATGTAATTATAATCAAAGGTTTCTTAGAAGGGGCCAAAACCAGAGGAGTGGATTCTGTATATGCAACATGCGAGCGGAAGCTCAAAAACCGGGCAATACGTCTTCCATCTGACTATGTATGCAGGGAACCTCGCCCTAAACCACCTTGCAAAGTTAATACTGTAAATCCGATTCGTTCGAGTTGCAAAACCGGATATCTAAATGTCAACGAAATACGCGGACTTCTCGGGCCGTTTTCTAAAAATGCGTTTATTTATTAAGGGTGCTCAAAATATGTATTTCCGTTGAAATTACGGTATCGAATTTTTGGATGGAATGCATTACTTTCTCTACGTACTATACCCCTGGTAGAAAAGGTAAAGAAGATTTTTAGAAAAGTACCCGTGTGTGTGTGTGTGTGTGTGTGTGTGTGTGTGAGAGAGAGAGAGAGAGAACAGTATACCTCAAAAACGAAAAGTCGCATAAATACTCAACTTAGTTTTAAGTTTCAGCACACTCCAAGGATGCGACATGAAGAATTTCAAGAAAATTCCTCCCCCCAAACTACGCTTTATATGGTAGAAACATTTATTGAAATTCTTGATTTTCTTAAAAATGCCTTAATGATCTTGATTAAAGTAATATATTCAAGTTATTCAAATGACGAATAAAATGTATGTTTTGAATTTTCTGGGAATAGCTTCCTCATTCGGAATGAATTTTGTATACCGTAGATCTGAAATGATAGACGAAAACGTAATATAGAACAAATGTAGAACTCCTTAAAACAAAACTAATTTCAAATAATTTCTTTTTCTATTTTTGTGGCATAATCCACTACTGAGTTAAGTGTTTTTAATGGCTCGAGCTGTTCATTTTCTGGTCGTTCTCTTAATTTCCTGTCAACATTCAGTTGTTTCTCGCGATTGCACCTAAACAGTATGGAATTTTAAGACCAGCATATAGCGTCCAGTTCTGAAACGTTTGACTATCGCTACCAGTCTGTAACGAAATGGGTAATGTAACTAATTCAACAGAGATTTATTTGGATTAAAGTTTAGTAGATAGAAAAATAAGCTTTAGTAGGAATAGTTTGTATACTCACTAATAGAGGGTAGTGAAGGTCGTATGAATTTATCACATATATTTTTATTTTCATGAACTCCACAGTAGCTTGAAGACTTTCCTTATTAGGGAAAGATTCACTTGCAATATAAGCGCAGGTTTCAAAGGCAGCATCTAAAATCAATAACTTTGCCCTATTGACATTTATTTTCTCGAAATTTTATGGGTACAGAATATTTCTGGTTAAGTGACGTACCCGCTTGAATACCAGATTGCTTTGTAATTTTTAGAGAGTTCTGTCTTGTTTAGCAATTCCCAATCTCCCTTCTGTTTAGGAGTTGAGAGCGAACATTCTTGATTATGTGGCTTTGATCGTAACTTAAAAACGAGTTCTCATTTTTATCGAAGGGATGGCCTAACTGTGCCACTACACATCTTTTCAAACACTGCTACATTGTTTTGGAACTGTTTTTCACAATTCTCAAAATGTGAAAACCTGCTGCTTCAACTGCAACATTTTCATGCAGCTGAAAGCAGTTTAAGTTACTGTAGTAGAAAAATGCAACAGGCACACTATGTGATCAAAGTATCCGGACAACCCACAAATATAGGTGCATTGTGCTGTTACCTACTTCCTGCTACTCATATGCGCGACCTAAGTAGTCATTAGACATCGTGAAACAGCAGAATGGGACGCTCCGTGGAACCCACGGACTTCGAACGTGGTAGGTGATTGGGTGTCACTTGTGTCAGAAGTCTGTACGCGAGATTTCCACACTCCTAAACATCCCTAGGCCCACTATTTCTGATGTGATAGTGGAGTGGAAAAGTGAAGGGACATGTACAGCACAAAAGCGTACAGGCCGACCTCGTCTGTTGACTGACAGAGACCGCCGACATTTGAAGAGGGTCGTAAAGAGTAATAGACAGACATCTATACAGACCATCACACAGGAATTCCAAACTGCATCAGGATCCACTCCAAGTACTATGAGTTAGGCGCGAGGTGAGAAACCTTGGATTCCATGGTCGAGCGGCTGCTCATAAGCCACATATCGCGCAGGAAAATGCAAAACGAAGCCTCGCTTGGTGTAAGGAGTGTCAACAATACACGATTGAACAGTGGCAAAACGTTGTGTGGAGTGACGAATCACGGTACACAATGTGGCGATCCAATGGCAGGGTGTGGGTATGGCGAATGCCCGGTGAACGTCATCTGCCAGCGTGTGTAGTGACAACAATAAAATTCGGAGGTGGCGGTGTTATGGTGTGGTCGTGTTTTTCCTGGAGGGGGCTTGCACCCCTTGTTGTTTTGCATGGCGCGATCACAGCGCAGACCTACATCTGTATTTTAAGCACCTTCTTGCTTCCCACTGTTGAAGAGCAATTTGGGGATGGCGATTACATCTTTCAGCACGATCGAGCACCTGTTCATGCTGCACGGGCTATGGCGGAGTGGTTACACGGCAATAACATCCCTTTAATGGACTGGCCTGCACAGAGACTGACTTGAATCTTATAGAACACCTTTGGGATGTTTCAGAACGCCACTTCGTGCCAAGCCTCATCGAACTACATCGATACCTCTCCTCAGTTCCGCACTCCGTGAAGAATGGACTGCCATTCCTCAAGAAACCTTCCAGAACCTGTTCGAAAGTATGCTTGCGAGAGTGAACGGTGTCATCAAGGCTAAGGGTGGGCCAACACCATATTGACTTCCAGCATTAGCGATGGAGCGCGCCTCGAACGTGTACGTCACTTTCAGCCAGGTGTCCAGATACTTTTGATCACGTAGTGTATCTGGCATTTAGTCGAGTGCACTCTGAAAGTAAAACATAGCAGACTATTTGCCAGCTTTTCACAATGCTGTGGGGATTTATTATTCAGTTCATCTTGACCATGGTATTGACTTGTTCATTATAGCGTAACTCAGTTTCTGTTCTCAGTCTCTGCCGTATTTTCGATAATTCCTATCAGTAGAGGACCCGCCAAGATATTTTTTCAAATTATCTTTGTGTGGTGGCTGGAACTTTTCGATTTCTCCGGCAAATGCATACCTTTTTAGACACTTTTTCTGCCGGATAACCGTTATAATTTCTTCACTGAGCTTGACTTCCTTTTTTCCAAGTGCATTTAGCTGTTCCGAGGGAGCGAATTAAGTTTCTTGCTGAAATGGGGAAAATATTTTGCTAATATTTTTACACACAAACATTAAAAACTAATTCTTCTTAATCAATTTGGTGTAGGTATGTAATAAACCGTATCGTTACATAGTTACTTATTTAGTATATTAATTAGTAGAAGGATTTATGTTTCAGTAACCATTTACTACATATAGGTAATTTAAAAAATCAAAGAAAAACAAAATAAAATTAAGCAAGCTACTATTATTTTACCTTAAGGAAGCAGTTTACTTGCGTGAAAGGACGTCCTACACCTCTCTTGTCGACGAGGCTTATCTATAGCACTGTGATGCCGCTCTTATTTAATCGGCTGCAAACCGATTGGCTGAAACGTCCTTTAAAGCAGGTCTATTTACTCATATAGACGTTAATGATGATAGTATCATAATAAGGTTTCTGCTCCTTAGCTTTGTGAGCGTACATTTCATTAAAGTAAATCTCTTGGGCACACTGCTGAAGACATATACACAAGTTTTGTTCTGTTAAATAACTCCTTTAATCAATCTTCCAAAAATTCCTGGTTCTTTATTTCCTTATACAAACCAAACCCCTTAATTATGTTTAAAACAACAGAATCTTCTGCATTTTTACCAAGGAATTACAAAGAGCTTTAACGTTGTCATCACCAAGAGAACACACTCATGCAACTTTTAAGCTACCGTAATTGGTTTAATATTTCGCAGTCTTTAAAAGAAATGACAGGTATTTGAGAATTTTGCACTCAAATTGTCAGCCAAGCGTGTAAAACTGTCCCCTTAGGATAAAGTCCTTCACTGTCCTTCATTTCAGTTAAGGAGGCAGCAAATGTACTCATTTCAAAGGAAACAGATATTGCATCAGCGTCCTGTGATTACAAATACAGTGATAATTGTGTTAGAACTTCTAAAGTGTTTCTTAATCATTGTAACTTCACAACGAAAGACCATGTTGCTAACAGCACTCCCTCATATTTTTCTCTGTGTTTTGAATTTAAGGATCGTCATATTCCTTATTTTTCAAAAGCTTAACTAGTGATGTGCAGCTTGTCATTAGAAGATGTGTGTCTTACATTTTTTTTGGGGGTGGGGGCTTACTGAGAAAATGCTCTACAAGGAGTCTATAGGTGATTTAAGATGTGTAGCGATTGACATAGAATTAACATCGTTTACATCAAGTTAAAGCTTGCGATTTAAACAATGAATAACCATCGGGAGTTGGTTATACTTATTCTTCAAAAATGTAACCAATCCTCTATAAACTTCTTGTAAATTAGCCGCAACATCCGAGGCAAATCCCGTAAGCTGCTTGCTTAAAATTCCATCTGTATTGCATTGCTTATTAAATGGTACTGAAATACTTGGGGCAATAGACTCGCCAAAGATAATTCTATATTATCAAAAACTAGTCGCATGGTTCACCGTAAAGTATGCATTTAACACAGAAAATTAAAGTTGACTTGTTTGAAATGGCAGTCTTCATCATTAAGTGAACTAAACGCACAGCTTTACCCAAGTATATGCTGCACTAATATTTTAACATTTTATAGTCAATAAAATTGATGATATTAGCACAGCTGTGGTCTGAATGCAGCGTTCGTCAGGTATATATACATAGTATAAAAGCTGCAGTTTACATACATTTGTGTAAAGTTTGAATGGCTCAGATTTTTTACCAATTAAGTAAGCTGTATGGATATCACGTGATGTTACCTGTATTTCTCCGCATTCTTTTTCTTCCCATAGTCAAAATTCTTTTGACATTGAGTTTTCAGTCATTCTTCTCCTCTTTGTTCAAGTATTTCTGAACATATGGGATGAAACTTGCTCTTCCCATGATGACTGACCTTGTCGTTCAGTTCTTACTTTCTCTACTACGTATAGTATGTAGGGGAAGTATTGTATTCCACCCAAAAATTCAATATCGAGATTTCACCGGGAATATATTTTTGAGACCCCCTGAATCCAAAAAAAGCATTTTGGAAACATTTCCCTGTGTGTGTCTGTGAACAGCATACCTCAGAAACGAACAGTCGGATAAACACCAAACTTGGTATTTAGGTTCAGCACCTTCCAGAGATGCGACACGAAGGTTTTCAAGAAAATCCCCCCCAGATTACCCTTTACATGGAAGATTTTTCGAAAATTATAATTTTCTCAAAAATGGCTCTAAAGATTTTGATTAAATTATCATATGTTTAAGGTATTTTCATGACAATAAAATGTATATCTTGAATTTTCTGGGAATGTCTCCAAAGGTATTCTTCATTGTGAACGACTTTTGCATAACTGGTAAACCATAGGAGATAGACAAAATTTTACTACACAAAAAAAGTAGATCTCGTTAAAATACACAATTTAAGTCATATACGTTTTTGTTGTTCAGTGAATTATTTTCAAGATATTGCTTGTTATTTCCTTAAATTTATCAATACTTATTTTTCAAATGGGAATTCGTTATTCATTTTTATTTTCTCTACTACGTATAGTAAGTAGGGGAAGTATTGTATTCCACCCAAAAATTCAATACAGAGATTTCACCGGAAATACATGTTTTGAGATCCCTGAATCCAAAAAAAAGCATTTTTGGAAACATGTCCGTGTGTGTGTCTGCCTTTGAACAGCATAACTCAGAAACGAACAGTCGGATAAACACCAAACTTGGTATTTAGGTTCGTTATCTTCCAGAGATGCGACACGAAGGTTTTCAACAAAATTCCCCACCCCAGAGTACCCTTTACATGGAACATTTATCGAAAATTTTAATTTTCTCAAAATGGCTCTAACGATTTTGATTAAAATATCATATGTTGAAGATATTTTCATGCAAATAATATGTATATCTTGAATTTTCTGGGAATGTCTCCAAAAGTATTCTTCATTGTGAACGAATTTTGCATAACTGGTAAACCATAAGAGATAGACAAAATTTTACTACACAAATAAATGTAGATCGAGTTAAAATACGCAATTTATGTCACATACTTTTTTTGTTGAGTGAACCATTTTCGAGATATTGCTTGTTATTCCCTTAAATTTTTCAATACATATTTTCTAAAATGGGAATTTGTTATTCATTTTTTTGTCTTGCATATGCAAGGAGTATTAATGTGTGGCAGAGGGAATGGTGCTGCACCTAGCAACTAGCTATTAAGAGATATGTATGTGCTTAAAGGCTACTGTATTTCTATATTGCCCTTGTAAATGTATATTCCGCTTACATCTAGAAGAAAATTAGCATTAAGATAGAGTCTGCAAATGTTTATCTCGATTAATATGAAGTAGATGGAGAATAAGCGTTTGTAAAAATAGTTTGTACAAGAGTAGAGAAAGTCATGTGAGTGTAACACATCAGATTTTTACTTTCTCTACTACGTATAGCAAGTAGGGGAAGTATTGCATTCCACCCAAAAATTCGATACCGAGATTTCACCGGAAATACATGTTTTGAGACCCCCTGAATCCATAAAAAGCATTTTTGGAAACATGTCTGTGTGTGTGCCTGTGAACAGCATAACTCAAAAACGAACAGTCGGATAAGCACCAAACTTGGTATTTAGGTTCAGTATCTTCCAGCGATGCGACACAAAGGTTTTCAAGAAAATCCCCCCCTAGACTACCCTTTACATGGAAGATTTTTCGAAAATTTATATTTTCTCAAAAATGGCTCTAACGATTTTGATGATAATATCATATGTTTAAGATAATGTCATAAGAAATGAAATGTATATCCCGAATTTTCTGGGAATGTCTCCAAAAGTATTCTTAATTGTGAACGACTTTTGCATAACTGGTAAACCATAAGAGATAGACAAAATTTTACTACACAAAAAATGTAGATCGCGTTAAAATACACAACTTATGTTATATACATTTCTTTTGTTGAGTGAACCGTTTTCGAGATATTGTTTGTTATTTCCTTAAATTTTCCAATACTTATACTTTTTCTCAAATTCGTTATTCATTTTTTTTATGTCCTGGACATGCAAAGAGAATGGAATGCGCCACATAGCAACCAGAGTTAAAATATTTGACTATCGCTTAAAAGCTACCATATTTCCCTTCCATCTACAAGAAAATTGCCAATAAGATTGACATCTCGATTAACATGAAGCATATGGAGAATAGGCGTTTGTAAAATTAGATTGTACAAGAGTAGAGAAAGTCATGCGAGTGTAACACATCAGATTTTTTGTATTGGTTATACAAAGAGTATTTATCTGTGGCAAAGGGAATGGTGCTGCACCTAGCACCACCTATTAAGAGATATGTATGTGCTTAAAGGCTAATGTATTTCGATATTGCCCTTGTAAATATATATTCCCCTTACATCTACAAGAAAATTAGCAATCAGATAGAGTCTGCAAATGTTTGTCTCGATTAACATGAAGTGATGAAGAATAAGCGTTTGTAAGGATAAGAGGGCTGATCAATAAAGACTGAGACTGATTTTTTTACTTTCTCTACTACGTACAGTAAGTAGGGGAAGTATTGCATTCCACCCAAAAATTCGATACCGAGATTTCACCGGAAATACATGTTTTGAGACCTCCTGAATCCAAAAAAAGCATTTTTGGAAACATGTCCGTGTGTGTGTCTGTGTGTGTGTGTGTCTGTGTGTGTGTGTGTCTGTGTGTCTGTGTGTGTGTGAACAGCATAACTCAAAAACGAACAGTCGGATAAACACCAAACTTGGTATTTAGGTTCAGTATCTTCCAGAGATGCGACACGAAGGTTTTCAAGAAAATCCCCCCACCCCAGACTACCCTTTACATGGAACATTTTTCGAAAATTTTAATTTTCTCAAAAATGGCTCTAACGATTTTGATGAAAATATCATATGTTTAAGATAATATCATGAGAAATGAAATGTATATCTCGAATTTTCTGGGAATGTCTCCAAAAGTATTCTTCATTCTGAACGACTTTTGCATAACTGGTAAACTATAAGAGATAGACAAAATTTTACTACACAAAAAATATAGATCGCGTTAAAATACACAACTTATGTCATATACATTTCTTTTGTTGAGTGAACCGTTTTCGAGATATTGCTTGTTTTATGTCCTGGACATGCAAAGAGAATGAAATGCGCCACATACCAACCAGCGTTAAAATATTTGACTATCGCTTATAACCTACCATATTCCCCTTGAATCTACAAGAAAATTACCAATAAGATTAACATCTCGATATCTTGATTAACATGAAGCATATGGAGAATAGGTGTTTGTAAAAATAGATTGTACAAGAGTAGAGAAAGTCATGTGAGTGTAACACATCAGATTTTTTCAGAGATATTTATTACTCAGTTTCAATGTTGACATGATCTTTTTCAAAGTAGTCCCCTCCTAACTGAATGCACTTTTTATACCGTCTCTGCCAGTCCTCGAACACATGGTGCAGGTCATTCTTTGTAATGTCTTTGAGAATCGCCTCACTTTTCTTTAGCAGTGCTTCAGTGCTCTCAAATCGAATGCTACGGAGCTTTGCCTTTAGTAATGGGAATAAAAATAAATCACAGGGGGTAAGACCGGGTCTTTAAGGCGGATGCGGCACACAGGTAATGATGAATTTAGCCAAAAATTCCTGGACTTGATTTGCGACGTGAGGCCGCGCGTTGTCGTGATGAAGTCGCCACCCATTCCGATGATGTTCTGGACGTTTCCTTGTAATGTGCTTCCTGAGTGTAACCAATACTGACGTGTAGTAGCTGCTGTAGCAGTGGTGTGAGGGGGGAAATGCATGCTGGTAAATCATTCCAATCCAAAACACCAAGTCCACCTTGCCTAGCACAGAGGAATCGCCCTTCTTTGAAGTCCCTGAACCACTTAACCCGTTGCACGAGGTAGTGCATCTTCACCGTATGCTTGCTTCAGCTTTTCGAAAGTTTCAGGGCTGTATGATTTAAAAGAAAATGAAATTTTATTGCGCTTATTGCTCCTCTCGTGTCACCTCCATTTTGTGGTATGCGAAATTCAATTAGGGTCAACAATATACAGCACTACTACCAACCTACCGTTACTAGAGTGCTGTCGCTTATGGACATTATACATGAAACCCTGCTCTTTTCAAGTATTCGTGGTAGAGACATAAAACTATGAAGGAAACTACCGATAAAATCAGACTCAGTGTTTATTGATCAGCCCTCGTAGTTTGTACAAGAGTAGAGAAAGTCATGTGGGTGTAACACACCAGCATTTTTTTATTGTTTTTAACATGCATCCCTTTGATAAATACCATTTCAATATGTAATTAGTAGGACTGCAACTTCGGAGCCGTTACCTTTATTTAGAGGCGTCCTGTAGTCGACTGTTTACAACGAGAAGATTAATTGTATAGTTGAGACAGCATATTGCCGCACAGTGTTCACGTAGACGAAATTCCAAAGGAAAGGCTAAGAAATTCAACGTTGCGAAACTACACAGGCGTTTTGGTGATAACGATACAAGCTTTAAGGGAAGATTAAGGACAAATGCATGAATTTGATATAATAAACCCGGTCTGGAAACAACTCATTCGCAAGTTATAATTACTGTATTATAGCTTGACCGTTGTGACAGCTCAGTGATGGACCACGTCACTGCAGCTACGTGTCTGACAGCCAATCACCGTCGATACCACCCAACATCCCTTCGTACCCTCCGCCTATATCTTCCAGCATAACATAATACTTTCACTTGCAATGTTGACGGATTTATTTATACAGCTGGCACGGAATAATACATAATTTTTGGTCTTGTGAACCCTGAAAGGAAAGCATACGCGCATAAATAATAGACAAGACCTTGACGTAATATATAAGAAAGTCTCGTCAGGTGTTATTAGAAATAGAAATAATAATAATAATAATAATAATAATAATAATAATAATAATAATAATAATAATAATAATAATAACGTCAAATGCGCACAGGAGTGCAAAGATGAAACAGCACTGATTTCTGCCACAGATTTAGAGCATTTAAAAGAATCTAGCAGGTGATATTTGTCGCACTTTAGTTCACGGAGTTTTCAAATAGATTTTTCCAGTACTACATGAAAATTAAATTATGGAAGTCATTTTATATACGGCTCATTGCGAGGTTTCTTATGAATTGATTTGATTCTGTTATCAAATGTTTGTTCTGTTATTAGAAGGGCTTCTCACAAAAACGTATAGCCTTCCCTCCTCCCGCTATTTCACCTCGCAAATTTCATGAAGCCAGTACACAAGAGTAAATGTTTGTTTTGTTAACTTGCAGTAATAGTTTTATTGCATGAATTCTTGCAAATTTTAAATAGTTTCAGTGCAATATAAACATGAGGCTCGGAGTCTCTTCACTCAAAATGACTGCACTGCTATTTCCTTTGTTCTTTATAGTGCTTTCTTTATAACGTTATTTCTTTCTGTTATAATAGCAGTAATTAATATGGCTTTTTATAATAACATTAGTGGTTTCACATTAAGTATAAACGTTAACTTATAGCTTCTTCTTTCGTTAAGAGCTTGAGAAAGAGTATTCATTTAGTCATGTATATACAATATGAATCAGCTGTTAGCAATGACAACTGAGCGCGCCAGGTAGCATTTGGCCCTCCCGTTCCTTCCGTGCAAAAGTTTGCAACGTAGCTCTCCCACCACTTCATTCAGCCACATGGCAGCGGAACCGTCTCAAGTGACGAGTTACACGGCGATTATATAAGCGAAAGATGGTTTGGGATACCTATGAACGTGAAATTATGCGGACTTAAGAACAGCTGTATTTTATTTCGCTGTACTACTTACACAATCCATGATACAACAGGTGTTTGACGTACTTCAGCTCCGATGGCAACGCCGTACTTGGGCGGGCAACCCTGGCGATGCCACAGGCAGTGAGAATTTGATCTTCACTTCTCTGGGTGTGTACTTTTCACCTAGAGCCTGTTTCACCAAAGACCGCATACTAAAATAGTCGAAATAGCCATGTATACGTATGAGCCAAAATAGTCAATTATGATTTAATTGGCCCAATTTTTTCATCCACCACGATTAACTGGAGCAGCGCGCACTGTGTTTCTGAGAGACATACTCCCCAGGTTTTCGGAACAGATCACATTTGCGGTACGTCAACGTATGCGGCTTGAATATAAAGGAGCTCCAGCTGAATTTTAACATCATGCTCGAGAACACCATAACCCGGCGTTCCCTGAAAAGTGGATAGGAAGAGGACGTCCTATTGCATGGCAAGCCCCTTTGCATGATCTGACTCCACTTGATTTTTTCTTGTTTGGTCATGTGAAGAATCTGTGTACGAGACACCAGTACCAAATGAAGAGGAGCTACTGGCACGAATTTTCACTGCCTGTGACATCGTCAGAGCGAATCCAGGTTGTTCGCCCAAGTACGACAGAAGTACGTGCGGCGTTGTCATGCCTGTATCAGAACTGAAGGTCGCCATTTTGAACAACTGCTGTAGTATCACGGCTTGTGTAAGTAATACAGCGAAGTAAAATACAGATATTGGTAAGTTCGCACAAGTTAACGTTCATAGGTATCGCAAAACAACCTGGGATGGAGTTGTTTTTGGACGTTGGTTCCTTAAACCAAATTTATCTTTTTGTCCTTAATCTGCCCTGAAACTTTGTATCATCACGGAAGCATTCTGTATATTGGAGTTCGGGGAAGTTGTTTTATCTATTATCGCTCTGTTACTAATGTCCCAACACCACCCCTCCAGAAAATAAATGGATTTGTCCAAATATTGCACATACAGATAAGCGTGTCACGACGAAAATATCAGCTTATACAATTCGCTCTTGTTATGATCTGTTGGTTAATAGTGCGTGTACGGAGTATCATGCGAGAAGCTATGTAACAAACGTCTTTCTACAGAGAGACCAGAATAACTACGAGCCGCCTGGGCAATGTTTTTCCTGTCCGCGTCGTCGGTGCTCGTTGCCGTCTGTCGCTATCTAGAAAGGCGTGGATGAAACCATACAACATTTTTAAAAATGCTTTTAAAGGCTTTACTTACCAATTTTATGAAAGGAGATGCTGAAAACGGCCACAGTTGTTGTCCATACATTTTTTGCACCTCTTTAGGAAAATATCCATCACTCGCCATAGTTCACATTGAGAAATGCTGCCAATTTCCTGGCTGATATTGTATTTTCATTCTTTCAGGGTATGTGGGTTTGTTTTGTACACTTTATGTTTTAAATTACCCCAGAGATAGAAATCGCTGGCGGTTAAATTCGGGGACCGAGGGAGCCACAAATGTCTACTAATAATTCTTTCCTCAAACACACTTTCAATTGTTCTCGTCAAAATATTGGCCGTATGAGCTGTTGCAGAGTCTTGTTGAGAAAAGGCAAAATTACGCTCCCTGTCTGTTAATTCTCTAAAAAAAAGGGGGGGCTAAATTGCATTTACATATGTACGGGGTCAACTGTTGCCTCGAAAAAATTGGCCCTATAAGTTTATTAATATATTCTCCAAGCGGGAGAACCGTGTTCAAATCCCGGCTGTGGCGTTGAATTTTTCAGTTTACTCTATGTTAATAAACGAGTATTTTGTCTACACATATATCCATGAAAGTGGAACCAAGCCTCGTCCGAGAAAAAATATGGGTTTATTTAGCCAATGTGTACATTATTGAGACTCTAGTCAACAATGTGCACGTAATTACAGGATCCCCAGGTTTAAGAATGTGCCTCAGTTATTTTATATGACTTTACCTTCAGCAATTTGGTAGCTCTTCGCGCAGAGCCATAAGACGTGTGTGCCTGTTGTGAAGGATTCCGAAGTGATTTTTGGGGGATTTCTCGATACGATGACGTATGTCGTCTAATGTTTCTTCGGTAAGAACGGTACATCGTCTTTTAGATTTCTCATCCTGAACAGTTCCTGTGGCTTGCAATTTATTGTAAAGTTCATGGATCTTTGCACGGCCTAGAACTTTTACACCTGGAAATCTTTCTGCAAATCCTACTTTCACTTGTCGAGCCGAGTTAACACATACGAATTGTAAATAAATACGCGTTGTGCAGTAGAAAATATATACTGAGACATAATATACTTTGTGAATAAGTACAGGACAAAATAATAAATAACTCGTAATAATTGAACTACATCACATCACCGTCAACACTGCACTTCACACTGCAGAGCAATACCACGTCACAGCGTCACCTTTGTTTATAGCAGGAGTGCGTTATCATGTTTCCACACACCCACTGGAAAAAACACCGCGCATTGGGTTAGTAGTTTCTCTGCTCTCCCGTCAGAAGCGTAAGAGGGCGAAATGTTTTTCCGTGCAAGGAAATAATAATGTAGTTGTGAGCCAGTGAAATTCCCTCTCGCACTCTGGCTGTTCCATTAAAAACATAGCCTCTTTGCTTTGATGGCACTTGCTACAGGATTATATACCTAGTTTGCCAGATTCTGATTTCTTATTTTTAGCTGGAGTTTTGCTCTTAACGTGGTATTTTCTGCACTCAGCATACCTATGATTTTGCTGTTCCTTGTAATGGTTCGTGAATAATGTTTTCTCAAATTCTTTTTAGAAGAGTGGAGGTTCTCACAAGGATATCTGATTGAACTTCCGCTTCTACTTTGGTGGAAACATGAATGGCAATGCCCGCAGCAGTTTCTATGTCTTATCAGGTGTAGTGAGGGGGGAAGTCAGGCTATTATCATGGGACTCGAAGAAAGCTTTGCAGTTATTTCGTTTTCTGTGTGGATTTTCAGTTTTTGTTTACTTATACATATGTTGGATATCCAAGAAAAATTGTTGGGACAGAATTGCGTAGAAGGCTTTCTATTTTAGTCGAAGTAATAAAACATTTATCAGGAAAATGCTAACTAAATTTTACAAACTTCTTAGAAGGCTGCCAAGTACTGTTCTGAACCCTATCGTGATATAGCTTTTAGGCATTTTTTTCACGCAAGTCGTCATTTTGTTGGAAATTTATGAAGATACCAACAACTTTGTGTTTACATTTTCACATAATGGAGCGCAGCAATACAACCCTTTTCAGTCGTTTAATGACTGTATTTGATAATAAAGTCCTGTAATGAATACAGAGAAACAAAACTATAATGTGGCTCCGCGCAGGATAAATTACCCACGTTGTTACATATCTAGAGATGATCTATTAATTATGTTTGGGGGAATACTTTTTAATTTGTCCCAGGAGAAATATGTGCGTTTGCCGACGACAGTAATGGTAAAGCACATTAAAATCTAGGGTAACCGAGATATAATGAACGTACTTAAAATTATCCTGTGTTCTCACAGCTGTTCAAAAAGAAAAGTAAACATTCACCACAAAAATATGACACAATTTCTTAGTCAATGTCCAAGTGCACAGTGATTGTATAACCACTGAGATTCAACATGACATTTTTGGGGAACTTTGTCAAACGTCTATAGGCAGGGTGTTGTAGGTATTTAAATGCCACCCATCTCGTAGACAACAATGATAAATTACATAGAATGCGTTTACGATGGTCGAAGATATACATTCGCGTTTTGCAGTCGCTGTGTCGCCATATTGCTTTCATGTGGATGTTATGCACCCGTCCACTTCCTTTAATTAATTATGATTTAAGGAAGCCGTGACATCAGTTTGTGCGTGTCGTTAGAGAGTATAAGCAATTGTGGCTTGAATTAAAAAATTAAACATTACACAGAAAATATATTACAAAAGCAGCAGTGCAGGAAATAACGGTGCCAAGAGGATTGTGTTTTCACAGGTATGAGATATCAATACTTTCAACATAATTTTATTGAAAATTACCTTCGTATTTATTATTCCTTGCAGAATCACGAAGCCATACTAGTTAGCGTGGGTTCTAAGTACAATGATATGCTATGTATGCTTTCTTTTCAATAGTTTCACTCATAACAATACAAGGTAGGAGTCTTGTACCTGGCCTGCGTACGCAACATTTCACGGTAATGAAACGAAATTCCTCGCATAGCACTAACGCTATAAAATAGAACCGTGTATTTACTGTATGCCAGCCGCTACCATGTAATACCTAATAACCTTGACGTTAATCAACCGTGGGACACATCCTACATAGGCGGACTGAAGTATTCCAATATCAACATCATGCTCCAAAAAGAGAACATTTAAATAAATTAAACAAAAATACATTTTCATAAAGAAAACTGAAAAATGTTCTCTTAAGTATTCTTTTAAATTAAGAACCTCTATTAAGTTGGGCATAAGTATTCTAATAAACAAAACACAGCACTCTAGTACTTAGTTATCTGTCTTTCCTATGAATAACTATTGCCAAACACCTTGGCATTGAATGTACGTGTTTCCTAGTTAAATCTAAATCAATTTTACATCATTCCTGCCGAATAATGTCTTTCAGTCTTGTTTTGCTTGTGATGTGGTGTTTGATGATCCTATCTTCCAATTCTTGTCATGTGTTCTCGAGTGGGTTCAAAGTCGGGTGATTGAGGTTGTGTTATGAGTGTATGGAGTGTGTTGTAGATGATCCATAACCTAACAACTTCTGAAGTGTGCTTAGGATGATTGTCTTGTGGAAATAAAGATTATATCCAAGATTTAGTTTTTGAGCGCTTCTCTTCAGATTTTCTTGTAGTATGTTCTTATAATCATACTTGTTCATGTTGCCATCAATAACTGCTAGCTCACCCACACCACTTGACGTTATGCATTCCCATACCATTACACTGCCGCCCTCATGTGTGACTGTAGCATCCCAATATTTAGGATCCCACTTAGTATCCTTCTGTGTCCACACCTTTAATGAGCCATCAATTCGGTATACATTGAACTTGCTCTCATCTGACCATAACACACAATCCCAGAATTCATTATTCTTCGTTACATACTCAATGGCAAATACTAAACAATTTTTCTTGTCTACTTTACTTACATAAGGTTTTCTTCTTGGTGTTCTGAAATTGTTCCTAGTGTTATTCAGAACCTTATGAACTGTTCTTTCATGATTCACCTTCCCAAAATGTTCATCCAGATGTGCTGTAATTCTGTTGCTTCTGTTCTGGGATTTTTCTTCACCACTTGTCTTTGATCTCTAGAAGTAAGCTTGGCTATTTTGCTCTTATGGTGTACCCATTGAAAATGCTCAAAAAACAAGAAGGAATGGAATAAATTACCTTAAGAGTGAGGAAATAAGTAGATGTGATCATGCCAATACCTGGTGCCCACCTGCATACCCCTTTTAGGTGTTTTACTTTATAGGAAACTTGCTATATAAACACAGCAAACGTAGCCATCGTCACGCTAAATCAGACGCTGAATAGGAAGTGACAACCTAAATAAGAAGTGAAATCTGCGAAATAAGGATTTTCTGCAAACACGAATAATTCAAGTTATAGATGCACAGATCCCTCGCCTATGCCCTGCTGCTTTTTGGCCTCAATTGCTACACTCCTCTCCTTCTAAAAAACATCCCTTGGCTATGCCTTGAAGCTGAGTATCTTACCGGGTTTGGCAGCATTAGTTATCCATATGTTGCCAGTATTGCGCTGGAGCTAGAGAACAACACAGAGTGACATCTGTAGGACATCACTTGTAGCGCTGCCGGCGACCCCGTAAGTTTTGGCAGAGCACCCTTCCTAGGCTTATTGACAATGGTATTCCTCATTTTATAGCGCTGGATGACACACCACACATGAATAGATTTCTGTATACAGCTTCTCCAATTTCTTTACATGTCTTACTTTGTTCATGGATACACAAGATGATTTTTCTCTCCTCTAGAGTTGTCTCTTTTCCTTTCCCCCCCATTTGTACTGTGGCCACTTTTAGCTGAAGTTACTTGTGTACTGGATGACAGCAGACACAAATAAGGAGTTGTAAATGTATAAACATCAAAATTCACTCGTTACTGTGTTTTACTGCCTTATCATAGAGCGCATTTAAACAAGTGTCTTACAAGGTAACATAACGTTTTTAAGGAAAATCACATGTTTATTAATACACACGTATTCTTATCATTCATGTACTGCATATGTGTATGAAACACACAATAATGTATCAGTGAAATCACAAAATAATAAATAATTCTACCTACTGTGTTGATTAATTCAACATTTAAAGCTGCTCTCCATAGATTTGAATACTCCTGTCCGCCTCTGTACATATTAAGCTGAAATGTGTGTATTATGTCCAGAGTCGCGTGTTGAATAAGACAAAAAGCAATGGATGTCACATGCAATGAATACACACGTAAAATAAGCTATGTGTGTTCACTATAAAGGGAAATGAAAGTGAAATGCACATAAACATGGGTACAACACACAAATGTGTGCGGATTGTTTGGGAAAATGCAGAAATGAAAAGCAATAGTACCACAAAACAAAACACCTAGATCAAACATAACATAAATAATGCTTAAAGCAAAATATAAATAAACTACATAGTATGTACTAAATGATTGGGAAAGCATTAACTATGTGCTAAATTTTACATGAAATATCAAAAAAATATCGATTTTGTTTTCTTCCATTTTTATTTTTCTACCACATACATATTTGGTAGGGAAGATATTGCATTTCACCTAAAATACACGTTTTGAAGCCCCAGAATAAAAAAAATGCATTTTTAGGAAAAGGTCTGTGTGTGTGTGTGTGCGTGTGTAAACAGCATAACTCCAACATAAAAGTCAGATAAATTACCAAACTTGGTATTTCGGTTCACTATCTTTCAAAGATGCCACACACAGATTTTCAAGAAACTGCCCCACTGAAAATATGACTGGAATATATATGATGAATATGGAATGTTTTCCAAAGTATTTATCTTCTCAAAAATGGTTCTAACATTAAAATGGCACAAATTAAAGATTTGTATATTCCAAATAGAACACTTATCTTGAATTTTCTGGGAATAGCCTGTGAAGTTGTGTTTATTCTCAAGTACTCTTATACAATCTGTATAACTGGTAAATGTTAAGCAATAGACAAAAGCGTACCATTCAGTGTACTATACATAGATCTCTTTAAAACAGACAACTTTTTACAATTAGTTTTTTTTGTTTTGTGTCATAAGCTATTATTAGGATATCTGTTGTTAATGTATCAAATTGATCAATACTCTGTTATACTTTAAAGTCTTGTAATATTCAGTTGCTTCTCACAATTACACAGAACGAATAGAAATTTTAAGGCAAGCATATACCATCCAGTTTGTAACATTTGACTATCACTGTTCACTTTTTACCTTAACAAAATGTCTATTTCTGCACAGGTTTATCTCGATTAAAATGAATTAGATAGCAAGCTTTGTAAGAATGATTTGCATAGCCACTATACTACGCGCCACTCAATAAGGTGATTGACAGTTACTAACCTCGTGGCGGAACGCTTTAAATGAATGGGAGGGGATGAATATGTCACAGTGGTCGTCATAGTAACCATTAAAAGGACCAATTGGAACTAAGACATTTCCATAGCAACGTTAGACACAATTGCCTTGCTGTGATATCATAACACGTGATTGGCATGACGTGCCGGGCGAGCTACCATTGGAGTAAACATGAACTTATCTTCTGCTGTTGCTGCAGTTATAAACAATGTCCTCCTTTTAACCCCAGCTTGCTTATGGTTTTGTATCAGTTTAGAGATTAACTGCGTACTGAAAAGTTCTTTTGCATCGTCCTATTTGTAGGTATTTGCCTTGCGTTATGTGTGTTTGAGTCCGTGTATTTGTGCATGCGTGTATTGTGTGAACCTTTATAATTTTGTTAACAGGTTTAATGGATATTTAATAATGTCCAAAAATAGTGGCAAAGAAGCGCAGCCAAACAAAAAATTGAGCGCACTTGGGAACCAAATTAAACTGTATTTGGTAAAAGTATCCCAATTAAAGGACAGTGCAGGAAATAATATGCTCTGTGAGAGAATATTTTGAAGAGGAGAAAGTAATTCAATGGCTTGTTCGCCGCAATATACTGATGGAGGGACTGAAGAAAAGTGAGCTACTGGAACTTGTGAAAGCAAACTAACTACGGTTTCCAAGTTATGTAGTCAATGGCATTGCTGCAGTACATGGTCATAAAATAGTTAGGCTACCCCCTTATCATTGTCATTTTAACTCGATTGAATTAATTTGGGCCGATATAAAGGGTTATGTTGGGTGAAACATTGAGGGATTCACTGTGTTGTCAGTAATAAAGCTTACAGAAGAGCAGTAAAAGCTGAAAACTGGAAAAAAAGGGGGGTGACTCATACATAGGGCGTAATAAGTGCAGTTTGGGAAAATGAAGAGTTTTAAAAGAAACCTTAGAACAACTTGTCATTTCTGTGGGGAATTCTAGCAGCTCTTCAGATGATGACGACGACGGTGGCAACATTGTCTATCAAACGAGCAGCAGCAGTGATGCAAGCGATTCGGAAATCTGGCATTTTTCCATTATAATAAGCATCAATATATCACAGGTATGTCTCTTCTGTTAATGCAGATGTTTACACTGATATATTCTTGCATGTTTTATCCTCTGCACGTAGATTCATTATTTTACAATTGTCTTCGTATACAAATATAAAAAATACCTGCTCTACAATGCAGGCGCAACCCAGTTGCCTTCGACGCAGTTCTAGCATGCTCTCCACGTGCTCCCGATTAGTGGCAACGTCACCTCTCTCTCTTTGCAAAATGTCAATCACCTTCTTGATTGGCGCTGAGTATAATACATGATAGAGAGTAGAGAAAGTCATCTGAAAGTATAACATCATTATTCTTTTATTCATAATTAATCACTTTTTGATGTAATATGAAATGCTCCTTGGATCCTACAGTTCACCGTATAACGATTTGTGGCTTTAAAATTATTCATATTACAACACCAATTTAGTAGGTGACGTAGTATAAATGGTAAGTCTAATAAAATTGTCCAAAATAATCGAAAACTTTTAGATAGTTCATGCCAAATTTAACATATACTTAATGCTGTCCCAACATTTCTACATATTGTGTAGTTTATGTATGCTTTTCTGTGTACATTATTTATGTTATGCTTCATATTCATGTTTGGTTTTACAGTACTTTATTACTTTTCATTTCTGTTTTTTTGCACCCAATTCATGCACATTTTTGTGTTATGCCCATGTTTATGAACATTTCACTTTTGCTTCTCCTTATAGAGAACATGCATTACTTATTTTGCCTGTGACATACTATACTTTTCCCACTTGTTCTCTTATTCAAAATGTGCTTTTGAACATAATATGCACATTTCAGCATAATAGTGTGTATTTGATGGTTGTTTAATGTCTAGTGATGTTAAATATTACGTTGGTAGTGGCTGACATCCAGTGAATACATAGTTCTGGGTTGGTACTTCAATGACGCACTACACATGATCAGCATAGTTAATAGAGTCGTCATACAGATTTAGCTAATATTCTTTGGACGTATGTACTAGAATGTGTGCAGTAAATTTGTAAAATGACATGGATGTTTGTATCTCTCATTTCTAGTGTTAACAAAGCTCACTGTATTTAATTAAGTGTTTTAAACTCAAAATGAGTAAGAGGTGAGCTCAGGCTTTCAGGACATTGTGACACTCACTAAAACCACTAGGGACTGAACTTTGGATTGTGGATTTGTGACAGATGCTGTGTTAGTGTTATAAACAATAATGTTGTGGTTCAGCATGGAGGATCCATACCCCATACCCATTTACTGTGATGATTCTAGTTTTAAGTTCACACGTGCAATAATTGGAAAATAAGGAGTAACTAGATCTATGAATATAAACTAATGTTGGCTCTCAGATTAAGGAGATGAAAGCAAATTTCAGGTAATTATTTACTTTAATAGCAACAGCTCTGCCTACAGCCTAATAAGGTGTTACTTTGATAATGAGCTCCTACAAACACTAACCTAAAGTTCTTCTCATATTAGCTGTTTAAACAAGAAAACTCAATGGTTAACTATGACTTGCTATAGTTTCAATGGTTTAATTGGCGCATAGCCTCATACTAATGTGCTGGCCTTGCAGAGTGCTTAAATTAACTACCAACATCATAAGTGTGTATTTGGTGCATTCTGGTTTCTGCAAACATAATATGTAACACCGCTAAACAAACAAGCGTGGAAGGGTCAACCATAAATTATAGGTAAACTTTCAACAAACCGTGCATAATGGCAATGAAATAATCTATGCTATTTCTGTTATGCACACGTCTAATCCAGTGTACTTATGGAATAAATTTCCTGAAGTTCATCATGTAGCTCATGATCTGGTTTTGTATCTTAGTGTCATAAGCACATCCATTTGGTCATGTCTGATGACAGAGAGATTGCCAGCATTGTTTGTGTGAACATTTGTTACTAAATGCACAAAATGCTGGCTATGGTTTACCATTAGGTGGGCTTCATTACCCTGGGCCATTAATTCATTATGGATTATGCGGTGAACTCCACATGCTCCTCAGTTGAAGCAAAGAGGGTGGCATACTGCCATCTGCACGTCATTGGTGACAACGGTGATCATCACAATGCAGCCATGATGATGTTTTCGTCTTCAAATTTTGTAATTGTCGATCCAAATGTCATGGCCAGCACTGCATATTTTACTCCTGTTGTGTCCAGACAGTAACTGAGCTAGTCAGATATTGTTCTGTGGCTTATGTTCCTGTCTCCAAGAGAACTCTTGCATAATGCTATCTTTGTAGGAAAATTTCTGGGCAAAGCTGTGTGTAATTAAGAGTACTTGGGCAGGCTGTAATATAGAGTTGTCAAAACAAGTACCTTTTGCAGCTTTTTATGTCCTCTCCTAGATGAAAATAGCTGGTATTTGTGATCTCGTTTCCTAATAGGTTGAATGGCAGCATCATACTCCCAATGTAATGTTTGAGTTATTAGCAAGAATTTATCATAAAGCACTACAGTCATTGTTTGTCAGGTTGTGAAATCAAATAATTCTACAAATTTAAACATAGCAGTCAAACACAACTTGCACTTTGCAAATTTTTTGTGCATACCAATGCATGGGTAAAAAGGAATTGTAGGGAAATATAACCTTAAACTCCAAAGCCAAGTTGTATTTAAAGTTAACAGTTCCCATCTCTTCAAATCCCAGCTGGTTTGGGAATGTCATAAGTACTTAACATTTTTGAAAAGAAATTCAAAAGAAATGGAAAATAATTTTCACAAAAACTCTCTCGTCAGATGTCTAATATACTGTGTGAAAAATTAAGTAACTCGCTTATTACGCTAAGTGTGCCTTCACTTAGAAAAATTACGACCTTAATAAGAAAAGTTTTGAAATCCTCTGAAGATAGTGGGGCTAAATAAAATGGAACCCATTTGATGCCAAACATATTTTACTAGAATGTTAAGATGTAGAACAGAAGGAATGCCAGATTCTTGAAGCCACTGTGCAACTAGAAAAAGAGGATAATTGATCTAAGAGCAAATACTACAATTTGATCCTTAGATTACAAAACGGGAAGCTCACAAGAAGCCATTTTAGGGTGATGTACTTAACGGAAATCTACATTCAGATTAGTCATAGAAATTATTTTTACACAATATTAAGGACCTGGTATACTACTCATTTTCAAAATAAACACTGAAGCTGATTATATTTCTAACAATAGTACATATAGTAAACATGTATAGAGTTTCAATATCGTCTTGGGTGTTGCTGCAAGAGTTGCCAGCAAATGGCCACATAAGTGTTCATGTTCCCTGCTTGCAACTGCTACTCTGACAGGTTCCATCAGCACTCGTGCGTGCCTGTTCAGTTTGTCCAGTTTTGGACTTGTAGGACATAAAGGAAACCATATCTGCAAAGTTCTGTTTTAAAATCCCTCCCAATTAATACAAAAATTATGCTTGTAAAGGCCAAAACTCATCGGTAATACTTCCATACTTACCTGCTGGTTAATATGGTAAAATGTAGTTTAGAGAAGGAACATGTATATACTATACTCCATCCAGACCAAGAAAGGATCCCAGTGTAAACAACTGTACATGCCACTGGTGCAGCACAATTTTCAATTGAATGAAAATAATTTGATACTGTATTGCATATGTTATCACTCTGTTTGTAGTTGAAATATTAAAGACAGTGAATAATAATAATAATAATATCTTAAGAATCATTTCTTTTAAATATAACTTAAATAATGAGCTTGTATTTATTATAATGGAATAGTGTGCAATCATCAGTACTCCTGTGTTTTTTTATTGGAGGGAAGCAACAGTCATGCTATTCAGTATTATTAATGTTGAGATCATGACTAAATCCATAACAGGTCAGAGCAGTGTAACAAAACAGAGAAGTGGCCAATCGATTAAAAAGTGGTGGGAGAACTATAGTTTTCAATGGGTTCAGCAATTTGTTTAAGACTTATGCTGTGCTTGCTGTTAAAGATGTCATTAAATTAACATCAGATTTTAACAGGTGTGTTTGTGAATAATAGGGTTGCCAGGTTTCATGTATGTGAGCCTTATTTTATTGATTCACCTGTTTCATGTATTTTGGGATATTACTCCTATTTTGCTCATTGGCATTAATTCTTGGTTTTTAATTGGATATTTGGAATAGTAGTGGGTACTATCAAATACAGATTATCAAACACGACTATGTGACATATTGAATTGCTGGTTGATAGCTGTGAGGATTCTTTTCTTATTGTCTGGTAGAATGTGGCTATGACATAATGACAATAAGTGGACAGATGTAAGAAAGAAGAGTTCTCCTGAACTCATTAAAGCCCAATTGTGTATTGCTATAAGTTTTATAACGACTTGCAAGGAGTCGCTTATCTATGTGAAAAGTGATGCCAAGCTTCTGGGTGAGTATAAATCAAATTCCAAACACACATACCTAAAATTTTGATGTAGCTTTTTAAAGGACTATTCAGAATATAGGCATAAATCTTATAAAATCAGCACAGTATAAGGTCAATAATGTGGTGTTCAGGTGTTGCGGAAACATTTCTGAAATATGCCTTATTCTCAGCTTGAGAACCTGTCAGTCTTAGTGAATGCTATGTGTCCAAGTTGTAGACAGTCTGATTAAAAACCTGGAAGATGATTGATGCAATATCACCACTTCTGATTCTGAGCTGGAATTCATGCTGTTATCTGAGGAATTAATATGTAAAGTTTTATTAATAAAAGATATTTCATAATATTTGTTCAGCTGTTCTTGAATTAGTACATTTAGTTTAACAAGTATGGAGGAATGTGTTTCTTTAATACTTAGTGCTGGTGCAGTGTAAGATAGTATGTGGTTAATATAACATACCGGTTTCTTGAAAGTAAAGCTCTAAGGAGCTGTTGAGGTGGAAGAGAGGAAGTGCTACCATGCTTTCACGAAATGTCAAAATGTGGAATGATACCATATGCATTGTTTTATGCATAGGTCTATTCTCAGACCACACTTTCAGAGGAGATGTGAGTATTTAAAGAAGATCTCATCCACCCACCCATTTGAAGACTTTTCTTAAATAGTAAATACATTGCAATGTGTCAACAAAACTACTGGATTTTTGTTAATAGTATGTATGTGTGGATGAAACTGCCAGCACAGCCATATTAGTGTAATCAGCAAGAAGAACAGTGCTAGAGGCAGCAGATGCCCATTTATAGATATGATACCTGTTATTTGAATCCAATTCATATACACACACGAGCCTTAAACTAAAATTATGTGACTCTTAAAACCACAGGATTACATGGTGTCACTTTGTCTCACTATGGCCTGGTGATGTATTCTCCCCTTATATGTACTTCTTCTGTGTCATTTCTATCTCTCTGTTGCTTGCTCAAATGTCAGTGGTGCTTCAGGATGAACTCTATGAATTACAATAGCCACAACCGCTCACTACTTGCCAAACAGTAAATTAATCAGTGAAGTTAAGCATGGAAGTAAGCTGAAATATTGCTTCAGGTTAAGTTCCATTTACCTCAAGACATGTGATAACTGTTATACAGAAACAACTCTCCTTTAATTATCAGGTCCCTCTGGTGCCAGAATATAAAATTATCATCATTTCTCTAGTTCCTGCAGTCATGGCTGATGGAATGCAGTGGATACTTTTGGGTTTAAAAATTCTTAGCATGACTTACTTCAGATGGAAAGTAAAATTGGTTGTCCTGTGTCATAGATTTACCGCATGTAAAAGAACTTCAAGCCTGATAAAGAGGCCTCTGACCAAAATTTGTGGTCTCATGCCCAATACAGAAAGAAATGCTAAGGACCATAGCAGTTAAACAGCGTCCATAAATAAAGCTCTATTTAGTTTTTTAATACTTCTCTTCTGCTGCTCTGTAATCCTTACAAGAAGTAACCTCAGAAATGACCACAGAGCCCTTGAAAGCAGATTCACTGATATTTACATAACTATCCTCATACAAAGTACATAAAACATCTTAAGGCACAAATTATATTCATTTTGTGCACTGACTAACCATTATGACAGCCATGTATAAGGATGCAAATCACTACCAACATAATGGGCATAAATAAAAAATAAATATGGTGCAGTTAATTTATTATTAAGCTTTTGCATTTGTTTTAAATGTTCAGCATCCATCTCAATAGAAATGTTGGTTGAAGATTATACAACATGTTGAAAGATAGGATTTTGAGCTATTCAGCATTTTAAATTGGGAAAAACAATTAAAAAACTGATGTCTTGCATTCACGTGACTTTTTAACCATCATTGTTTATTTTCAGAAGCTTACTATGCAAAAATAGATGTATTTTAAGCTTACAGTATATATCAACATTTTCTGGCAATTATCATTTCAAAGGTGTTTTTTATTGTTGGTTTTAATTTTTATTTGGGTTTATCATATTTTACTGAAGTGCTAAATAAGGATGGCTTGTTATAGCATTATTCAAAGGGTGGAATTTCAAGGATGTGACCCAGCTTTTATATTTTGACATTTGTTTCAGGCTCCTGAATCCTATTGTATGTACAGTGAAATGTGTACATTTGCCTTTCTGCAAAGTTGATTAACATTTTTAAAAAATATTTCGGTAATCACACTGAGGTGTTTATAAATGCATAAATCAACATTGTTGAATTTCAAGTGAATATGAAAACAATTTCCATATTCAAATTTTGACTATCAGGCAAATTATTAAATCAGTGTGTTGTTGTAAACATTATGGAGACTTTGCAAAGTACTTAAATGAACTACCGATTTCATAGCTGTGTCTTCACTGGAACATCCTTAAACGTTAAGCAGGCTTGGAATTCAAATGTCTCCATCAAGTGGTATGTGCATTTTCTTTAAGTGGAAATAAAAGTCAAATGTACATATACAATGACATAATGAATATAAATATGCACCAATTGCATGTGAAGACCTAACTGAAAAATAGTAATACTGTAAAACAATCATCATAGAACAAAACTAATATAAATAATGTTTTAAGGAAAATATGTATAAAATACTAGATGCATAGGCAAGGAATGTTTGGGAAGGCATTAAGGTAATGTATCTGTGAAATGTGCATGTGAATAGCACACCAAGTTGGTGGTTTACTGCTCATTCCTTCTACTGTCATGCAGATGTATGGGGATTTTTTGTATAAGTTGGCTAGAATTGTTACAAATGCTGTGCATGTTGGCTGCAATAGGACTAGTTGTCATGTCATTTCAATGTTCACATTGACATTGGTGAACCTTCAGACTTAAAATATTTCTTGCATCACATGTTCAAAAGTATGTCCAATAACTTATATCTAGGATATGTCTGCTGCCATAGATGAAGTTATTTGAAATAAACTGTGTGTTTCAGGGATCTACATTTTCTGTCTAATAAGATTTTGTCTATAATGGATTAATGATTTTATTATACAAAAGACATTCAGAATGGGATTTCTCAGCCTATCCCTGAAAATTCAAGATGTACATTTAATTGATAATGCAAATATCTTAAACATATGGTATTTTAATCCAAATTTTTAATGCCATTTTTAAGAAAACGAAAAAAGTTTTTTTAAGGAATAATTTATGGCAAGGGGGACGTTCTTGAAACTTTTTGTCATATCTTTGCAAGATTTAAATGCTGAACTTAAAATACCAAGTTGGTATTTAACCAACTTTCTCTTTTTCATTTATGCTATTCACATCCCAATTTTTTTTTCTAAAAGTGCGCTTCTCTCTCCCTTTCTCTTTGGGGTGTCTCAAATGTGTAAATTAGGTGAAATCTCTGTGATGAATTTTTGCATGGATTATTGCTGGTTTGGATATTTTATGTAAGTGGTAGAGAAATAAAAAGTATAAAGTATTTGAAAATTCCAACCAATAAAAGAGTATACCTCTTAGGGCCGGTTTCACCAAACGCGATTAAAGTTTAGAATAGCAACTCCAGGGTAAAATTAACCCGGTGGTCGTTACTCCCGAGTAGCATGTATTCGTTTCACCATGCTTGTGTGGAGGTTGTAATACTCTCGAGTCAGTACTCCAATAATTATACCAAAAATGTGCCGATCGCGTAGTTTCTCATAGTATGTGAGCACTCCTCTCAGCTGTTTTCCGCCATTTTAAGGAATTTAGCGCGAGTAAAAGAAAGTTTTTAGAGGTTAAAGCTCGGAGAAAGAAGTAAACGAAAGCATCGGTAAGTATAAATGCATGGTAATAGATAATATTTTCGAAAAAAAAATATAACTTAACCTTTCGTTATAATGAAATTATCCTCTTAACTTATAATTTTCGTGTGTTAAATTTACAGAATCATGTCAGACGAAGGAAAGCGAAAGAGAAGCCCAAATTGGCATTATTCTGAGAAATTCCTACTGCTTTCTGTGGTAGAAGAATTTATAGGTGTATTGGAGAATAAAAGAATAGATGGTTCAACTATGCGCCAGAAGAAGCAGACATGGGAGAAGGCTGCAGAAAAGTATAATGCTAGCACCACAATGGGACACAGAACTGCAGCTAATCTAAAGGCAGAATGGGAGCTGCTAAAAAAAGCTGCAAAGAAGGATTTAGCTAACAAAAGAATAGCTGCAAATAAGACAGGTAATACATTTGTTTTGTTTTTTTTAATATGCAACATGAATATGTAGTGTAAGCATTTGTTCTATTCTTTCTTCTAATTTGTAGGTGGTGGACCTCCAAGGCCAGATCACAGTGACGACCCAGTATTTACCAAAATACTAAGTCTCATTGGGCATGCTGCAGTTGGCTATTATAATTCCTTTGATCATGATGAAGGAATGAGACAACCAATAGCAGGTTTGTATATTTGCATTAAATATTAATGCCACAATAACTCAAAAATATCATAGACACAAACTTGGAAGTTATCTCATACTCTTGTCCCTAAATAATCACATTTTCATCATCATTTTCAGTTATCTTTAAATTAATTTAAAAAAGCCATTGCCTTTCAACAGAATGAAGTGTGTGAAGTAAATAAAAGAATGTTTAAAGCATATTTTCTAAAATGTCCATTATTCATGGTTTGTACTTCACATAGGCTTTGTGTTGATTAATGATTATGCATTTCCTTATAGCTAGCTTAGTTGCAGCAGAGGTTTTGTCAGAAACTATACATTTGGTTACTGTTAATTCATAGGTAATGCTTTATGTACAGCAAGTAACTTTATCGGATCTACAGTAGCTTTACAATTTAAATCTTACTCCTTTCCCAAAGTGTGTTTAAGAATTAAAATGTTCATGATATGAAAGTAATATAAATAGTGTAGAACTTATAAACATGAGACTGTTTAATGTGTTTGGTTTGAAATATAGGTTAGAAAATTGAAAGCTTAATATAAAAAAGCTAGCTACTCATATCCATTGCATGTAGATGGAGATGGTCGAGTTGTATACACATTTGTTGCCAAAACATTGTTCAGAGCAACAAAACATTATTTTACATTCATAATGTATATTAGCTTAAATCTCTCATCATACAGCATGTACAAATAAATCAACATAGGTTATGGTTATGCCTACATTCTCATTCATGATCCACTAGTTGCCACAGCATGTCAACTGGTAGTTAAAATATGTTACAAAAAGTCTAACTTTTTCCCCTCCATTTTGCACTGCATTTTCCAGTCAACATTAGCATTTAACTTTTGCAACTGTATGTTTTAAGTTGCATGAACTGGTGCAGGGTTTAAGTTAAGACTGATCTGAGCACTAAATAAGGGTCCTTTTGTGAAGTTAATTTCAATGAAATAGAATTTTGTCATATATAAGTAAACCTATTGAAATTAAGTGAAATAATTCTTCTTGTTATCTTTATATTTCTGTTTTAACATGTTTGTGTTCAATGCAATATTTTGTTCTAGTGTTTGACTTGTCTCATGAGGGATCAGAGGGAAAGCAGCAGAATGAGGAGGAATCACATTGTACGATGGCATCTCCCACAGAAGAGAAAGAAATGGAGGCAGGTCTTTCGCATCAGCAGGTACCTACTTAAACATGTTATTATTAGAAATAGTGTATCATTTTTATACTAGCATAAGATCTAAGTAAGATTTCTGTGGCCTTAAGCAAATGTATTATAGGTACTAACTTATCATCTGACAAAATTTCATAACTTTTCAGTGTAAAAGGAGACACATGATCATTCTTAATTTGAAACATGGATAATAGATAACACTTCACATTTCTGGGTAAATAACTGCACAAATTATAATATTTAAATGTGTAGTTCACTATGTAATAAGGAAAATAGGGAGATGAGATGAATTCTATGGTGCACAAAGTTTCTACACAGTAAATAGTTGCTTAGAACCGTATTAACATAAAAAATTACACATCGATTGATTCTATTGATTAGCGATTGATTTACTATTTTCTTAGTATATAGTATGAGATACCTATGTGAGAAATGTCAACTTCTTATGAGTAGATAAAACTGCATTTATTTCCAAATTCTCATCAAAATTAAAGGTATCACAGATGTTAGCTGTGAAGTCAAGAATTATTATAAATAATGTTAATTACAATATATGGTGATAAGCCAAAACATAGGTTTAAAATTTCTGTATTTCAATGGATGAAATTTAAGCTCGAACATTAACTGATTGGTTCAGAGTTTATCTTCAGGTGAAGCAATGCATAAGCAAGATAATGGAATGTGTACATTTAAGGCTTTCTCATTAGTTTGGTTGTAAAGGCTAACTATTAAACAAAATGGATTGTGGCACAGCAAAAATAGTTTGTTTATTCCACATATCTACATAAATTATCAGTTATTTCCAAAGAAAAAGAATAGATGTTTTATTTTTATTAATATTGAAGAAAGAAAGAAACAAAAGAATATGTATACAGAGAAAGAGAGGTTATTTTTTCTACATACTGTAACTACTTTGACATACAAACCATTTGTTGTTAATAATTGATGCATTATCAGATATATCAAAATCTGGAAGAACATTTGCAACCATATACCTCATTGGTAAGTCTAGTAGAGCTATGGCAGTGATAAGGAGAAGCCACTGAAATGAAACTCTCAGCATTCATAGTATAGTGTAACATGAGCACCTGTTTTAAAATGTAGCCACCAGTAATCAGCTTTAAGTTTCCTTTTAGAAGTAACTACAAAATAAATATATTTTACGCGCATCAGATCCTTTTATGCCTGAGGTTGGTATGTCAAACTTATCCAACTCTAGCAGTTCTAAAAACATTGCTCCAGAAAACATTCTGGAGTGTAGTGTTAATATTTTCCATCACAGTTTACTGATATTTGGAGAGGACATGTCATGTCTTGTATGATGATGTAAGAGTGCCATAGTGGCATAGCTTGATACTGTGTTCTGGGTATACTAGACTTTAAAAACTGAATTTAGAATTTTTTAAATGATGCACAAATTCCCGTACCTTAGTGTTTCCTAAAATAATGTGAAATCTCTATTACGATTTGATTATTATTATTATTTGTTGTTGTTTTAGTAGTCATTAGCATCACTACTAATTGCCAAAGTTGACTGAACATGCATTTTAAACTAAACTAGAAATATTATCAGCATATACAAATAAACTAAAAATGAACCAATATAAAGATATATTTTTAAGTAAAAATGTCTAACTTGTCAGTGAAATATTTTTGGGTTTTCAGGCCTTAAGTTTCAAGAACTCTTATATTTTTGAGTATTTTAATCATGCACTATCTCCTTCAATTGTAAAATATTATTTACTGTCAAACCATGCACATTCCTTGTTTACTTTATCTGGGAAGCTATCACTTAAATTTTTCACCTATTGATCCCACTGTAAAAACCAAAAATGTACCACAGCGATCTAAATTTTAAACTTGCATACAGCATATAAATCAAATTAATCAGCATAAAGTAATTGCTGAATATAAAGTTATGAGTTATTTTTTGTTTCAGGACCAAGTTAGTGACTGGTCTACATACAAACCAGATATGCTTCGTACTCCATTATCTGCTGCATTAGTGGCAGATAATGTTATTGAAGACATAACTGAGAATAATTGTAAACAAGCCACCACAAGAACTTGGACAAGCAGGCGAAGACCTTTGCTGCCTAAAACTTCATTGGAGAAAGTCCACCAAAAGAAAATGCAAGCGTTGGAACTGCAGATGCAGCATGCCAGGGAGGAGAGACAGGAAGCAAGGGAACGTCATCTTCTGAAGTTGCAGATTGAAAGGGAGGCAAGGGATGATGCAAAAGAACAACACCTTCTTAACATCAAAATTAAAAAGGAGCAATTTAAACAAGAAAGAATAAGGTCAAGGATAATGTTACAGGAAAAAATAAATAAATTTTCAAACTGATGCTGTTTTTATTTCTTAACAATATACAACCTTTGATGCTTAAGATGGAGGAGTACTGTAGCAATATTCTTCAGAGCAAACTGAAACAAACAAAACTTTATTAGCAATTATTATTTCCTGCACCCAGGTCTATCATATATTTACATTTATAAAAGTTTTTCCTAAACAGTAAAATGAATGACAGAAAAGTTGAATGTAATTAGTTTCTTTCAAAACCTCTATCACTAATCTGTAGTTACCAGAACGTGTTACATTGAATGATATGCAGGTGCCATTTTAAAATACCTTTGCTGAATTTTAGCAATGAAAGAAATTCCATCATTCACATTTATTCAATGTCTGGAGTATAGTAGCTTCAAACATTGCTTCACTTGCCTTTCAAAATAATTTGCAATTAATGCCCTTCGAGCAGCATCATTTGCAGCTCGTCGTCCATGTGGTTCTATGTTGTCAATTCTGCCTTCTTCCAAGAGCTGGTCCCATGGAAGAGGTAAATTGGCTTCTGGATCATCTGGTGGAATATCTTCCCCACGGCGTAGCAAATTGTGAACTACTGCAGTAGCCACAACAACAGCAAAAATGTTTCTTAACTTCAGTCTGATACCTAAAGCAAGAACAGGAAACCGCCGTTTCCAAATTCCAAACAGACGCTCAATGAGATTTCTAGAACGAATTTGTGATTCGTTATACAAATGCTCTGCTGGAGTTTGTGGGTGTTCAAGAGGTGCCATCATGTATGTAGTTGATGCATATCCTCTATCAACAAGCAGAACACCATCACCATGAACTCCACTTTCAAATTTTACACGGCGAGAACAATTATTAAAAATTGTACTATCATGGGTAGAGCCTGGCCATCTTGCCACAATGTCTGTAAACTCCATGTTGGAGTTGCATATTGACTGCACATTTAAGGAAAAATAGTTTTTCCTGTTGCGGAAGAGTTCTGCATTGTCTCCACCTGAAGAAAGAAGAAAACATTGGTAAAACAAGTTACGCTTTTCAATGAAGGGTTGCCTTTTATAGGACTAGAGAATTGCTAATATAAATACTCCTATACCTGGTGAGGAAATCCTAATGTGAGTACAGTCCATAGCACCAACAACTTTTGGAAACTTTGCAATTTGGTAGAAATGTAACTGTTCCCTTTTCAAATCAACATCCTCCTCAGGGAATTGAAGATATTGCGGACAAAGTGAAGCAATGGCAGCACTAACTCTATGCAAATTCTATGCACTGTTGCTTTGCAGGCCCCGATATAGTCCCCTATGGCAAGTTGAGAGCATCCTGTCGCATAAAATCGAAGTGCTGTCAGCAGCTGGTTCATGGGGGACACTGATGCATTCCTACAAACATTTACAATGGATATGTCATATAAATAAGTAGTGCCACTACATACAATATACACCCACTCAAAAAAGTATTCGTCTGCACTTAAAAATTCTAGCAGTCAAATTAATGGAGGGAAAATGTAACTTTTTTGGACATGAAGATCAAACGGTAACAGTTCAGCTTTTACATTTTTGAAAAGTATGCCAACATTGTAACAGTTTTGTATGTGGTGTTTTCAAAACTATCTTTCACGCAATGGGTAGATCATCTTTTTGTGCATGCATCCACACACTTTAATCTGGTGTAACTTAACTGGTGGGGAAATAAATTCACGAAGTCCTAAAAAGTGAACCGAAAATGAGAAATTTAGGCAAAAACGTTGAAAATTCCCAACTTTGACGTTTTATTCCCCCGTAAACTAAAATCATATTTTCACCGCAAAATCAAGTAATACACGAAAAGAAGTGGCTCTACTCAATGTATGTAAGATAATTTTGAAAACACCACGAACAAGTGAGTTGCAATCTTGATATATTTTTAAAAAGTTTAGAAAACTAATAAAATGAACGACCTGAAAAACCGCCAAAACACGTAAACTGTATTACCGTTTGAACTTCATGTCCAAAGAAACCAGTCTTGCCTCCATTAATTTGGCTGCTACAACTTTTAAAATGCAGACGAATACTTTTTTGAGCAGCCATCTATAAATAGTTAACATAACCTATTAAGCAATCATTTACATTATAAACAATGTGCATTAAAACTATTCTTAGTAACAATTATTCTAACTTTTAGAAAATTGTAAAGTTAAGATTATAATATGGTATAATAAAGTCGTATTATTTAAGAAATAGAAGCACGGAAGCATACTGAACCGCGAACGTAACCTCACTAATGTCTACCATGCACGTGAAGTTTTATAAGCTGTTTCTAGATGCTCCTTATAATTATAGGAAAGATGTTAATCTATTTCTGTTACTTACCGATCAGATGTGTACTCCAAATTAGCTTCAATTCTTTGAAGCAAGTGAAGTGCCGAGGTTTTTGTCAACCGGAACCTCGTAACAAAATCCCTATCATCATAATTTACAAACCACTCAGTTCTGTCACGAATCCATCTTGGTCGTCGTTCTGGAGGGTAAAAATCCTCATCTTCACCGCTGGAACTGTCCTCAAAAACCATTCTCATCAATCCTGCAGCCATTGCAAAGTGCTAACTAGCAGTTACTCTGTACTTTATTCCACAATATTTCGCCGAGTAACATTACTCTGTGATTTACTCTCGCATACGCAATTTATTCCAGAGTAAGTTGTTGGTGAAACGCTCAAACGGCTTACTCGCGAGTAAACCACGTTTTACTCGAGAGTAAACGTTACTCGCGTTTGGTGAAACCGGCCCTTAATGTCACAATAAATGATTTACATAAACTGTGTCATGGACGAGATGTACATGTGTACTGGGATTTTGTCTTATCTGTTGCGGTTTACCAATTATACAAAATTTATTAACAGTGAAGGTGTCTTCACAGGATATTCCCCAATTCAAGATGTACACTTTATTATTCATGCAAATACGGTAAGTTATTGAAAATTGTTACAGCCATGTTTTGAGAGAATAAAAAATATAAATTTTTATATATAAGGTGTGGTTTGTGGAAGGGGAATTTTGTTGAAAATCTCCATCCCACATCCCAGAAGGGTTCTGAACTTAAATACCAAGTTTGATATTGGTCCAACTTTTTCTTTGCTCACACAAAGACACGCATATGCAAAATGTAAATCTTTGATTCAGGGGCCGCATAACTTGTATTTAAAGTTAAATCTCTGTATCAAGTTTTAGGGTGGAATGCAGTACTTCCTCTGCTTGCTGTCACTAAGTGAAAGTAGTACGCTTTCGCAAGGGTAGGTGTTGGTGTTATTAGCTTCACCATTGTTATACATAACCTCCAAATACTGAATATTGCTCAGAATGTCAGCAACATTCACCTTGTGGCTATGTTATATTTTAAATGATGTTCTTGTAAATTACGAAGTAACAAGTGTTGTGTGTTATGTCATTGATAACTTAACCTCACTATTTACATCATGCATACTGTGCATTGCTACACTGCATTTTGTGTTTATCTTGGGTGTTATTTAACTTCTCTGTTATCATGAAAGTAAATGCATTTTGCTGATAGTATTATAGCTACAATATACTCTTTTAAATAGCTTTATTTTATCCATCTGCCTGTCATAACCATAAAATTATCTCAGCACGATATCTTGGTATTAGAGTGACTGTATTTAAGTTGACTCATCAGCATGACATCACATTAAGCAGTATTTCCTGTGGCTAGAGGGTCAATACATAAACTTGCTTCATCAGCAGGGTTAGGAAGTTCATGCTATAAAAACTCTTGTAATATGCATGCAAATATGCCCTTGAAATGTGCGAAATATGCACCAAAATATGCCCTAAAAATTATTATATTTAAAGACAGTGTGCACATGCA
The DNA here is from genome assembly GCA_030765065.1 of Deroplatys truncata. NCBI lineage: Eukaryota > Metazoa > Arthropoda > Insecta > Mantodea > Mantidae > Deroplatys > Deroplatys truncata. The sequence continues at coordinate 82,945,151 of CM060989.1, read as the reverse complement.
AACTTAAATTTATTGCTGAGAAGTAGATGCACATGACTCCACATCCAAAATGAGGGATGAATTACAATTTACCACTACTGCACGATATAGACTTTCCATGGTGTATCTTCATCTGTTGTCTCTCAATATACTTTTGTATCTTGAAAAACTTGTTTCAATGTCACATGAGGATATTGGTGCACACTTAAAAGTTGATAGTTGTTCCAAAGAAAGAGGCAAGTCTTCAGGTATCCCTAAGGGCTTTCCTCCAAAAATGTCTCGTGTTTTGGAGATTTGTTTATACCCAGGGTTTCTTAAAAGAACATAGTTTACTTTGTCTTTTATTTTCTGCCCTACTTTACCTGGAATGGACACCAAACCAGAAATGGTAGTATCAAATACATGGCTAACTGAGAGCAAGTTAAGAGATAGGACACACCTGCTTCTTGCTGATTTAGAATACCCACTATTACATTTGCAATGAAACATCCTTCTATATCAGTTGTTTTATCTATTGAGATCCAGAAAAACTCATTTGCTAACTTAGTTTACAAGGTAGACATTACATTGTTGTAACAACGAGGGATGTATGTTTTATGTAAGGTACTTTGGTCAGGCACGTGTTCCTTGGATGTACCTTTCTAAAAAATTATGCAAAATTGGGTTCTTTATTTTCCATAGAGGTATGTCAACTGCTAGGAATGCTTCACAAAGGTCATATGAAAACTGTATAACTCTACTTCCCATACACTTGACTAGTAGACATTGGACACTTTCACTTCTGTCACTTTTTTTCACAATTATTTCCCTGTGCCTTGCAGTATTAATATGTTGAACGACCTGAAACCGTTTTTCCTCCCAATATTTTTTTCACATGCCTTACAGTATAAGACTCTACCAACTGTATTAATAAGATCACTAGAAAATTCACTTTGTAAACTCTTAAGTCTGCTCGCATTACTTGGTTTCACTTTCGGCATTTTTAATACTGTATGTATTCATATCACCTCGTCAATTGTTGCAAACAAACAGGCTGCAGCGGCCAGTGTTGCCAACACTTCCTCACAAATAATGGCTAGATGGTATCTTTAAAAAGGTATTATTTAATAAAAAAAGGCTAGATATAATTGGCATCTAAAATTACCCATATTTTCTTTGCACAAGTTAAACCCCATTAATACATTGTAAATAGCATAACTGATTACATGATTCCATAATATTTAAATATTCTAAAACTATAATTTATTTAATATAAAATTACAATATTCTGCATTACTATCTTCACTGAAAAAGTTAACAGAAGCAAGGGTTAAGTGGCCCTTCTTATATAGTAGTTTTGGCGACTTTTGGAAGGAATTGCTCCCAACGTGAATCATTCGAGTTTTAGACACACACAGATACCTCGACTACGCTATACTCCTCTACTAAAAACATCCCTCAGCTACACTTTGAGGCTGAGGGTCCTCAATCCCTTGGCTACGCCTTGAGGCTGAGGGCTCTCAATCATGTTTTCAGCTATGTTGGGATTTCAAGTGTTGACTTTGAAGACCAAAGTAATTGTAATGGAATAAGGTATATTGTTGCTAAGCACCAACACCGTACGTTAAACATATCTGATATTGAAATATGAAATTTACTGAAATTCTTTAGGTAAAATATGTAAAAACTGACCAATTCTATGTGTCAAGAATCATACATTTTGAGCGCATACTCCAGAAAGTATACCTTATGATTAGTACATATTTTGATGACATGCCATGACTCATGGTAGGAACATAATACAGCTACACAGGTAGTGGGAATTCACCCTAACCTTTTGCATAGCTATAGCGTAGATGAAATTATGCTACTTAGGCTAGATTTTGGCTAAGGGGTTTGTTAAATAGGCTAGATTTCAGGCTATAAGCATTTTATGATTTTATATGGCTAAATGCTACTGTAAAAATGCTACATTTAGCCATAAAATAGCTAAGTTGGCAACACTGGCAGCGGCTGCTTGATTAACACACTGCCTTATTGCTTAATCTGTTCCCCAGTGCAGCGGGGATTTCCCTATCTTCCAAGACATCACATGATTCTTCCCAGCATTGCATCACTCATTCTTCACGTGATCAATGTCATGAATCACTTGCCTCAGTGACATTGACAGAGTGAAACAGGATCCTTTTGTTAGCATCATTTCACAGAAAAACAAGTTGACCATTTAACCAAAATAACCCATTTTAAAAAATATTTCCTGTTTAAGTGCTTGAATATGCCAAATAATCATGCTATTTACTAAATATGATGCAGTTACTTAAAAGAGCATAAATATGCAATTATATGCCCAATATAAATCACTCAGAGCACTAGAAAATTCATAATTCATGAAAATAATTTATCAGCATATCAATAACATGCTTTGAAAAAAATATGCAAATGCATGAACTTCCTAACCCTGTTCATCAGCAAAGGCACCAGGACAACAATTTCTTGTGCAGGATCTTGTGAATCAAAATGGGCACCCAATAAAGGTATTGTACACTTCACTTGCCATTATTTTGCTATTCATGAGGTGTTTCTTTCTCCACAGACTTAGCACCATCAGATCCTGCAACAGTTGTCAAATGGATACCAAAATAGAAATCAAAGAAGGGGATCCTCTCTCAGATGACACGGCCTCGCAGAAGGAGACAGAGTTGTTTAATATAAAGACAAGTTGTGATGGCGTGGTTTTCGAAAATGTTAATGATGTTGCACTCAAAACAGATTTTAAATCAGAGACTCCTTTTCCAGACTTCATTTCACAGAAGGAGAGAGAATGTTTCACCAAACATCTTGTAAAGCAGATTAAGTCTGAAACTTTTACATGCGGCAACAACTACGAGATAAGTATAAAATCAGAAATTGATGAGCAGACTCTGGTTTCAGACTTTGGTTCACACATCAAGAGAGAATTTCTTCCAGAGGATCATGTAATGAAGTTTAAGAAATACAATGATCATCAAGTGGATAACAAAGTAGAAATTAAAGAAGAACCTTGGTGGCTAGAAACAGGAACTTCATCTGTTTGTGATGACATTAAGGTAAGTTCAGTTGAAATATACTGCAGTTACAATTTGGTTTATTTTGCACTTGATAAATTGCTTGATGTAATACATAATTAATAAGGATAAGAAATAGCTTTATAAGAGTGCTTAGTATGTGCCAGATGGTGTATTTAAAAATGTTTAAAACACTGAGGTGAAAGTTCTTAATGAGGCCTTTGTAAATATCCGGCTTGATTTAGTTGACAAGCTCAGGTTTTTTGACAGCACTCAGCAGTTTTTCATAGTACCTGTATGTAGTTAAACTGTAATGAACCCACTTGAGATTGTTACCAATTGTATCAGTTTTAAGTGATATTTGAGGATATTACAGTATAACACTTTAGTGAAATTTGTTCTTGGAATATCAGAGAATGCCATGCTGCAGTGTTAATTATGTGTGAGGTGTGATAATATAGTAGTAACATTCTGAGTTAAAAACAAGTATTATTATGTTGTGGTGCTTGCAAGTTCTGGAGAATAAATACTGTTACATTGCAGCATGTTTAATTAGTGCTAGCAATTCCTGTAAGTTTAGGGAACATGCATTAATACATTTCACATTCCATTGCATTGCACGAACGGAAAATTGGCCTATAACCATATTTAGGTTAACCATCAACTTTATTTTCCCCCATAATGTAAAGAAGGCAAGAAAAATGGTTTCCTGCTATACACAGGGATAAGTTAGTGGTCAGTTAGTGCACTTGTGTGTGCATTAGGCATTTTGGTCAAAGCTGCATCATTCAGGAAGACAGTGTAAATCGACCAGGTGTTTCTGTCTTAACTCTCCCTAGAAGAAGACAAAAATTAATGCAAGAGGCCATCCCTATAAGCACAACCTTCTTACTTATCACAGACAGTTGCTGCAAAAAACAAACTCACAGAAAAGGAGGCAAAAGTTATTGAAGCAGGATAAAGACAAGTTTAATACCTGGATGAATAAATAGAAAATACTGAACTATGAAGATTACTGGGTAAGTTTAAAGATATAAATTTGTAACAGTTTTATAGTAGAGCTGCTGCAGATAATATTTTGCTTTAGATGCTCCACACAAAAAATTGCTCCATTTGTCATTATGTCTGAAATTTTTCAAAGATTTAAGTGTGCAAATTTCCTAAATGGGTTCAAAATACCCTCTGAAAAATATAAGTGGGTTTTATGTACTACTTATTCAGCTCTAGTAAGCCCACTAAGCCACTTGAATTGCTTTAACGTTTCTTCTGCTTCATTTATAGATAGCAAACTAAATAGCACATGTACAAAAATCAATGACTCTGTTTCAGAATTACTTTATTCCAATTCTGATAAATCATTGCTACTTACTGAAGCTAAAATTCTTAAAAGAACACCTTAAACTTTGTTTCTGTAAACAACCAAAATACCCTCCAGATACACTTACCAGATACATCTTCTGAGTTTTTTCTAATTTTCTGATGCATATATTCAAACGAGAAATTCAGATGTGCTCTCCTTACCTCACCCTTCATATTTATGAAAATTATGTGGGGAAATGAAGGCTGAAATAGGTTTGAAAATACACTATTTGAAGTTAAAAGCAAAATGGTTACAGCCACATGAAAAAATTGTAAATATCCTGTTTGTTGAAATATACATAATGCAGAAGACAACATACAAGGGTGGCTGTTTCACAGAAAGCAGTAATGAGAAGATCATTGCCATATATCCTGTAAAAACCTTAAACGCAGAACTGACGAAGTTAACACTTACGGTGTTACATGATGCTGCTTTTATTATTTTGTCCTTTAATTGTGACAGTAATAGAAGGAACCTTAACTCATTTAAGCTACTATATAATGGTGAGATCTAATTATATATTGAGAATCCTTTTGAGCTATCTCGGAAAGTATATTTCTGTTATTTGATTCAGTTCACCTGTTCAAAAGTGTGAAAAATAATAGCTTCAACAAAGGTAATGAAGAACAAAGTTTTATGTTCCCAAACATTGAAGAATCAGGTATTATTTTGAATGCTAAGCTAAAGGATTTAAAGGATCTTAATTTTTCAGGAGATTGTAATGTAGCAAAACTGGCACCATCTTTGTTGAAGAAAGTATTGTATCCCTCAAGCATAGAGCACCAAAGTGTGCTATTGGCAGTCCATCTGTTGGACGAGAAAAACATTGTGCCTCTGGAAACATTCTTTAAAGGCAGAAATGTAGTAGGCACTGCTGAGTTCATGAAAATTGTACTTTCATGGTGAACAATTGTAAATGTTGGTACTCCTGTAACAGGTCACCATCTTAGAGATGCATTGCGACTATGTATTTGTAGTGCAGAAGATTTGGTTGATACAGACAACTTTGTGGCTCCTGTTACCATGTCTCTGTTTCACAATTACTGGACTCTTAAAATTATGAGTATGTTAAACTGTCATCATAATATTGTAGCGTGTATGTGCATTGTTGCGTCGGGCACATTATTGCTTTTTAGCATGATATTGTTGTATACAATTATTTCGCTTGAGGATTTGCATTCTTGTTGGACGTGGCATATTTCTCCCCACTTCCCAGACAGAGGTGGAGAGGAAAGGGAGGAAGTTGCTAGCTTTTCTTCGCCTGATAGCAGCAGTCAGTCTAGTAGCGTCAGTCATGTGTGTGTGTGTGTGTCTTCAGGGCGAGTGGTTGCTGTATGTAAGAATGCATGATAATGTGTGAGTGTGGAGCATCTCCCTCCAATGTTTGCCTGTAATCTGTTGTGAACGATATAGTGATGCAAGATAATGTATAATAAACCACAGGTAATATGTTATATGTGAAATCAAGTGTATTTTGTTATGAATATCCTATGCCTGCTTTAAATTGTGCAGCTAATTTCCTGGTCCTCTCATTGCCAGTGAGTCTACGCTCCCAAATCTTTATGCTGGGGTAACTAAATTTAATATCTAGCTTCAAAACCTTTTGGTCTCACCCTGGTATATAACATTATGGGGAATTTGCAGTGAATTTTCAACTGTTCACTTGAAATGTGAGTGGCTTCGATGAGGAACTAACATGCATTGAGGGCTTAAATTTAGCAATTGTAGAATCCAGAAACGGGGAAATTGACTTAAATGCTGCTGTTGTGTTGTTCAACCTTTCTGGTTATATTTCACACTCCTTGCTAAAATATATTAAGGAATGTATTAAATACAAAGTCATTTTAACAGTGGGCAAAGAATTGACATCATAAAGGCTATATGATGCAAGGAACTCATATCTTAACTTGTGTAGGGGAGGTCTAAAACAGCCTACAGATTTAGTATCAGATTGTCGCTGAGGCAAGCTACACTAGGTAATTTGATTGCCATTGAGTCTTGGCTCTCTTTGTTGATCATACCCAACCTTACAGTATTTAACAGTCATTAGCATTAGTATTTTTGTACAACTTCTTACATTTCTTTTACATAGCTTTTTCATATGTCTACCCTATACTATACTTTATTAACTTTATGTCTACCTTGGTTTGCCTGGTGCCCAGTCCATTTGCCTCCCAGGTAGCTCTTCAACTCTTCCCTCTTTACCTTAATTATTTCTCTCTTCCGCTCTGTCTTCTACTTTTGCACTCCTTACTTTTCTTGTCCATTTTCATTTACTTTCTGCAAAAACCCACGTATACTTTAATCTTCCATTCTTCCTTCCTTTTTAACATTTTTATTGCTACAATTTTCTTCTCTATTTTTTCTCATTTTTTCTCCATACTGCTAATTCCTTGCATTCTATCATATAATGTTCTATACCTTCTTTCTCACCACACATTTCACATATTCCTTTTTTGCTACCTCTTATCCCACTTAGTAAAATTGTTCCTGTTCTCTTCCAAGCTAGTCCTTCTTTTTCTTGCCTGTTACAATAATCTACATATGATTCTCATCCCCATTCTCTTTTTATTTGTTTGTAAAATTATAACAATATTTTTTTTCTTAAACTTCCCCATATCTCCTGTCTTTCTATATCTTCTAGCATGCATTTTACCCATTTGCCTACACTACTTTCATTTCTTTTTTAAAGCTTCCATAAATCTCCCATTTCTATTTCATCCATAATTTTCCCGACCCCTACCCACCAAATATTTATGTTCTTAAGCTTTTTGTTGTATTATACATAGCTTTAAGGTTTCTCCATCTTCTTTAGCCAAACATTTATTCCAAAATGTAATTATTCTTTCCATTATTACCCCTTTGCTTTTGGTTTTCCCAAGCGATACCAAGGCTACTTCTCTTGGCGCTGATTCTCGGTAACCCCAATATTTCTTTACAGAACATTCTATACATTTGATCTACCTTCTTATTTATGTCTGTAGCCCCCCAGATCTCTGCTGCATAAAGCATTCTTGATTCCACTAGCGCCTCATGTGTTCTTTCCAGGCACTTGGTTGTCATGTGTAACTTATATTTGCATATTGTAAATCCTAACATTGCTGCTCTTCCTTTTGCTCCCATGTGCCTCCTATGCTCCTCTGGTATTGAATCTTACTCATAAATATTCAAATTCCTTCAGCACTTCTAATCTCTTCCCATTTAATACCCACTTTCTTCTTTTCTCAATTTAGATCCTTTTTTAAAAACCATAACTTTTAACTTATGTTTATTATTATTCCCTATTCCTCACAAAATGTTTGAACCTCATTTATTGCCCTTTGTAATTTGACAATTGTTATGGATCCTACCATTAGATCATCAGCATATAGCAGTTCTGGGATTTCCTTATTCAGTATTACCGGACTATATTGATGTCCCTTTTGGATTTACTCTATTATATCATCTATGAATATATTAAATAATATTGGACTCAATTTACGTCCTTGTTTCAAACTAATTGTTCCATCATTTCCATGATTTAATTTTTTCCCCATCTTTTACAGAACTTTATTCCATTGTATATTTTTTCTACTTTATATATTTTTCACTCACCCCCTTTCTTCTTAATTTCCATGATAGGGCTTTTCTATTTATTGTATCGAATGCCTTCTCAAAATCTGCAAAGAACATGTATACCCTTCCTCTCCTGTAACTGAGATATTTTCCAACATTCCGGGATCTCCTCACTTTCTTTCATTTTATTTAATACCTTTGTCATTATTCCTGTTTCCCCATATGCTTTCCAGAATTTCCTGGAATTCCATCATATCCTACTGCCTTTTCTTTTTTATAACTTTTAGTTGCTGAAAGACCTCTTGCACTGTGAACTGACCATCTAACTTGTCTTTTCATTCTATTTTATCTATCCCTCTTATTTGTAAATTTATCTTTTTTTCTTCTCCAATCAGTTCCTTGAAATATCTCCGCCATTCATTTGGTGAAATCGCATTTTTTACCTCCCTCTTCTTACTTTCCCCTCTTACTGCTTCCCATACCTTTATACTATCTTTTCTCTCTATAGCCTCCTTTATCTTTTTCCCCATATTTTCCTGTCATTCTTTCCTCTTCACCACTAACATAGTTTTTCTGTAACATTCTTTCTATTACTTCAGGTCCTGGGTTTAATTCAATTCCTCTGATCAATAGCAATATAAATATGCTTCCTAATACTAATCAATTCATCATCATATTTCGTTCCATTTTGCCTTTCCTTACTTTCATTATCCTAAATAGTCCTATTCTCATTCTATAGACAGTGAGATCTACCCCCATTGTCACTTGCTTCACTTTTCTTCTCAGGGACAGCTTCCTGCAGACACAACCTTCTTCTTCAACTGCTCACCTCACACTCCCGTCTGTGTATATTAAACATTAATAAGCATTTCCTTATCAAAGGAAATACCTTCTGCTTAAGCATTTCCTTTACATATAAGTCATGACTGTGAATTCAACCCTAAAACACTAAAACAGATTTAAGAAGCCTATGTTCTAGAATGCTGTGACTTTGTCCAGTTTTTCAACTGTCATTCAATGCTTTTTTTTATTGTCGCTGTTTTGTTTCTATCTGGTTTAACTTCGTTCACACTTTCACTTTACTAAGGTAAGTTGTTCAACTCTCATCACCTCACTTCCTTCGTGATGTAGCCTCTTCATGCCAGGCGGTTTGCTCACTGGGGAGTGGAACACAAGGCCTCTAGTAGCCGTCACTCTGCAGTAGTACCTGCTGCTCCTCACCACAGTCACACCTGCTTGCTCGGAGAACTGCTCTTGATGTCACTTGGGAAACTCAGTTGTCAACTTGCTCACTGGGGAGTGGAACACAAGGCCTCTAATACCCATCACTCTGCAGTAGTACTTGCTGCTCCTCACCACAGTCACACCTGCTTGCTCAGAGAGCTGCTCATGATGTCACTTGGGAAACTCATCTGTCAACTTGCTTACTCGCTGACTGACCGTTGCAACTCAACTTGTGTGAGAGTGACTCCTGCAAGAGCACTTGCTCAGTAAAATTTTCCAGAAGGTTCTTAAACATTCTAGAACTATTTTGGACATATTTTCTGGAGAAGGGAGTAGAAGCTTCTAGAAGGTTCTTGTTATCTGCTGATAATGCTTCCAGTGTTTACGCTGGTGAGAGGCAATTGTTGCTTATTCTGACCTGCCATGCCGACCTCCAGATAGCCTTGCACCATAGCCACTGTGTCACAATGCAAGCATATTGGAGTTATAGAACAATGTAATTGAAAAGAAAGCCTTGAATTTCATTGAGTTTGCCATGGAGTAGAGGAAGTTGTTACTGCACAGGAAATGCACATAGAATAAGACAAAGGAGGCAATGTTTCATTCCCCATACTGCATATATAGATGGTCATGATTTAAAGCTAGGATACAGCAAAACAAATGAGAATAGATCCTGCTTATAGTGGTACGACACCAATGTGAAAATGTTGTAAAAACCCTCATGTAAGAAAGTTTGATTTATGTTGCTTGTATGTTGTAATCCAGTATGTTAGACTGTATGTTAAATAATTGTTAAAAGATAGAATAGTCCAGCTGACATTTTAATTCTTGATGGTTGCAGACTGTGTGTCTTCACCAAAAAGATTGCTTAACCTGTGGCCTTAACACACCAACAAAAACTGAAGGTGGTGAATATGAAGACTACACATTCCCTTAACCTGTATCCTGGGAATGTGGAATCTTCATATTCACCAGCTTCACCTCTGTTTTGTGAATGTGTTAAGAGTTTCTGTATTATGTGAGAACTATGTGAGTGTACTTATTATAGCTGTTCCCAAGATCGCAGGTTCAAAGCTGGCAAAGGGCAAGGATTTTTATAGGCGTAAAACTTCTTAGCATGGTTTCCTTCAGAAGGGAAGTACAGCTGGTAGTCCATGTCACAGATTTACGGCATGTAAAAGAACCTCAAGCCTGATAAAGAGGCCTCTAAGCAAAATTTGTGGTCTTTCATGCCCAATATAGAATGGGATGCTAAGAACCATAGCATTTAAAGAGAATCCATAATTAAAAACTCAATTTGTTGGGAATAGTAGGGAATTTTTCATCCCATTATTAGGAATAACTAGGCCTGTATAAAATTACAATCTTAAGGGCTAAGGAGAGGAGGAATCACCATCAGAATCTTCTAGATCATTGTACAATAATACCAAAAAATGGGGGAAGTAAATGAAATTAAATCATCATTCCAGTTTGAAACAGTACCTATACGAAGTTAGGCAAGTAAACTGGTGATTAACAACCTGCTTACAATTTGTAGGATACAATCTATGAACGCTTAAAATACTTTTTACAAGTCCAGTATGTATCAACTACTAGGTTAGTAGTGTAGAAAAAAGACAACCAAGTGTTTGTTTCTTTATGATTGAGTATTTTATCTTTGTGTTTAGCTTTTTTTTTATGAATTTTATATTAAATTTGTTTTCGGGGACGAGTGTAATGTTCCTTTTTGTGAAGATCTTTTGACATTTTTTATATGCACATTGCTGTAATGTCACTTTTTTCAACACAATTTTCTTTTTGTGAATTTAAGGATGTGTTTTATCATAGTTTGTTGTAGAACTTTTTAATTTAACATCCAGCATTTCTTTTTTTTAACCATTTTTCCTAGCTGTTATTAAAATTTCCTGGTATTGTAAGCTGTGTTGTTTATGAGTGAGAGTAACTTCTCAAATTTGTAGAACAAACTGTTAAACACAGCAACTTTGTGTAATGATGTTATAGTTATTAGTTATAGTTGAATAAGTGTTTGTTCTGTATTTCAAAAAGCCTGCCATTATTCTTCTTCATAATCTTTAGATTTATGTAGGGAAGCTGGTTATCAGATTCTATTTTCGTAGTGGATTCTGTGTTTCTATCTTGTAGATACAATAATATTAGAAGCAACCTCTTAGCTATTGTGAATGCATAATGAACATATATAACCCAGGTTTTAAACATTCATGCGAATGCATTAACTACTTTTGTCTCTAGACATACCTGTATCTGTATTTTGCTCAAAGCATTTTCTGTATAACTGAGAAATGTTTGTTCACTGCCCAATTTTGTTAAGTTAATGTTCTTTAATATCCAGTACATTCTGTTGTTGGAGGTTAATAATATTTTAAGGGTGCTAAAACTATCTTAGGGCACATTGGGGAATATTGAGATTATGTCACATGAAAGTGTGTCATTCTTTAAGGTGTGTATTCTCTATCTTTTTACTAATCAAAGGAATTTTGAATGCTTAGTGGTTTAAATTTTACAATTCTTGAAATTTATTTGTTAGCCATTTTGCAGTTTACAGGCTAGTCCTACTATTTTGGTGTATTCTGGGAATTGTTGAAACTCGTGTATGCTTTCCTGTAATTATCTAAAATTACCAATTTGTTTCCTTTATAATCTTTTTGGGATTCTACTGGTTGATATTTAGGTTTTTTATCATTTCTCCAAAAGAGATACTATTATGGTGTGGTGAGAAGGCTCACGTTTCTAGTTATGAAGTAAATAGGTAATTCAGTGAAAGTTGTATATGTTTGACATCTGCATTACGAATTACAAAGAATTCTGCTTATTTTGAAATAATTCTGATAGAAGAATAAAGCCACTTTCACAATGCAGCCATAGGCATACCACAGAATTAGCGCAGATTTCTAGATTCATAAATGCATGTGAAAATCTTGAGGGTGTGCTGTAAGTTTCATATTGGATAACATAATCAGTGTTAACCGATATGGAAAGTAATCCATTATTTATAAATAGATAGAATGTTTGTTGTATGAAACAAATAACAGATCGGTATCTTAAATTGAGATTTATTTATGGATGTTATTTAACTACTATGGTTCTTAGTGTCCCATTCTATATTGGGTGTTGAATAACCAGCACTTTGCACAGAGGCCCTATCTAGCTTGAGATGACATGGGGCCACAGGCTTTACTTCCCTTCCAAAGGAAACCATGCTAAGGATTTTTACACCCACAAGGATCTATCATCCTCAGCCAGGTTTGAACCTGCGACCTCACAAACTAGAGGCTAGAATGGTACCCTTACACCACAGAGGATGACAGCATCTGTCGTGAGGTGGTCAAATGGTGGAGTACCATGATTGTACAGTACCTGGCATAAGATCTTGCATTGTTTGAAAGTTGGTAGTAGTTAGAGAAAGAGATACTGAATTTTCTTCTATGCATGCAGTCTTATGTGATTATGTGAATGCATCCATTAAATAACATGCATGCAAACCCTTGTACTTAAGCTGAACCTATGCTTACTCTTTTGAGGAGGTTTAACTGTTTGTATGAAATGTAACATATGTGAATTTGTGATTGGTAGAGAAGTTCATGTGAATGCAGCACTAGAGTTTTTTCTTAATACTCGGGTTACTGAATCATAGGTTTTTATTTACCTTTGCTAAATATCCCATTTGCCAGTTCTTTAAACCAAACTGTTTATTCAGATCCAAATACTTTTCCTGTTACTGCGTTTTCTTTAACCCTCTTACATAATGTAATGTCACATTTTTGTTTCTGCATAACTCCTAATACCATATACCAATTTCAAAATAAATTGAATTTTGTAGTTTAATGATAACTATGTGATGTAGGACATTTAACTAATGTTGTATAGATGATTGCGTGAAACTGTAAGTTTGCATTATTCTGTTACAGAATAGTGACTGCACTCCAGTAAAATCACTAAGGTAAGGCTTGACTCTTGGTTATTATTTCTTTAATAAACCTGATTGTTTGTTACATATTCCTCTACAGGTACTTCTTTATACATGCTAATATAAACAGAGAAAACTTGCATATACGTATGTGGGTGTGTGTATGGAACTAATCTTAAAACCATGTTACCGTTTTTTGTAGTACTTTAACCATTCAAAAGCCGTACATTTTCTGTTGGTCTTGGACTATTACACACCTTGTAATTTCAATATATACGTTAATAAAAGACTAAAAACTATTTACAAAGTTTTCATTGAGAATGCCATGGAGTTAAAAGTAGTTAACTCTACAGAGAATGATGTAGAAACAAAGCCGTTTATTTGCTGTTATTTCACAGAGATTGCTTGTAGAAATAAAAGCCAGATACATTTTCTTCCAAGCATATACATAGATGGTCATGATGTTACACTTAAGCAATCAGAAGACAGATCTTAAAAAGTAGCAGTCAAACCTGTTTGTAATGGTAACAAATTTTATGCTATGTTTATTTCATTAATTGTTGTTTATCAAATACTGCAAATGTGTGTGAACTGAAACTGTATCAAAACCTGTGAATAAGCTTTATTTTGATTTTGTACGCTTAATTGCTGTTTATCAAATACTGCAGATGTGTGTGAATTGAAACAATATCAAAACCTGTGAATAAGCTTTATTCTGATTTTTAGGCTTAATTGCTGTTTGTCAAATACTGCAGATGTGTGTGAACTGAAACAATATCAAAACCTCTGAATAAGCTTTATTCTGATTTTGTAGGCTTAATTGTTGTTTATCAAATACTGCAAATGTGTGTGAACTGAAACAATATCAAAACCTCTGAATAAGCTTTATTCTGATTTTGTAGGCTTAATTGTTGTTTATCAAATACTGCAAATGTGTGTGAACTGAAACAATATCAAAACCTCTGAATAAGCTTTATTCTGATTTTGTAGGCTTAATTGTTGTTTATCAAATACTGCAGATGTGTGTGAACTGAAACTGTATCAAAACCTCTGAATAAGCTTTATTCTGATTTTGTAGGCTTAATTGTTGTTTATCAAATACTGCAAATGGTGTGAACTGAAACAATATCAAAACCTCTGAATAAGCTTTATTCTGATTTTGTAGGCTTAATTGTTGTTTATCAAATACTGCAGATGTGTGTGAACTGAAACTGTATCAAAACCTCTGAATAAGCTTTATTCTGATTTTGTAGGCTTAATTGTTGTTTATCAAATACTGCAAATGTGTGTGAACTGAAACAATATCAAAACCTCTGAATAAGCTTTATTCTGATTTTGTAGGCTTAATTGTTGTTTATCAAATACTGCAGATGTGTGTGAACTGAAACTGTATCAAAACCTCGGAATAAGCTTTATTCTGATTTTGTAGGCTTAATTGTTGTTTATCAAATACTGCAGATGTGTGTGAACTGAAACTGTATCAAAACCTGTGAATAAGCTTTATTCTGATTTTTAGGCTTAATTGCTGTTTATCAAATACTGCAAATGTGTGTGAACTGAAACAATAACAAAACCTCGGAATAAGCTGTATTCTGATTTTGTAGGCTTAATTGTTGTTTATCAAATACTGCAGATGTGTGTGAACTGAAACAATATCAAAACCTCTGAATAAGCTTTATTTTGATTTTGTAGGCTTAATTGTTGTTTATCAAATACTGCAGATGTGTGTGAATTGAAACAATATCAAAACCTGTGAATAAGGTTTATTCTGATTTTTAGGCTTAATTGCTGTTTATCAAATACTGCAGATGTGTGTGAACTGAAACTGTATCAAAACCTCTGAATAAGCTTTATTCTGATTTTGCAGGCTTAATTGCTGTTTATCAAATACTGCAGATGTGTGTGAACTGAAACTGTATCAAAACCTCTGAATAAGCTTTATTCTGATTTTGTAGGCTTAATTGTTGTTTATCAAATACTGCAAATGTGTGTGAACTGAAACAATATCAAAACCTCTGAATAAGCTTTATTCTGATTTTGTAGGCTTAATTGTTGTTTATCAAATACTGCAGATGTGTGTGAAGTGAAACTGTATCAAAACTTCGGAATAAGCTTTATTCTGATTTTGTAGGCTTAATTGTTGTTTATCAAATACTGCAGATGTGTGTGAACTGAAACTGTATCAAAACCTGTGAATAAGCTTTATTCTGATTTTTAGGCTTAATTGCTGTTTATCAAATACTGCAAATGTGTGTGAACTGAAACAATATCAAAACCTCGGAATAAGCTATATTCTGATTTTGTAGGCTTAATTGTTGTTTATTAAATACTGCAGATGTGTGTGAACTGAAACAATATCAAAACCTGTGAATAAGCTTTATTTTGATTTTGTAGGCTTAATTGTTGTTTATCAAATACTGCAAATGTGTGGGAACTGAAACAATATCAAAACCTCTGAATAAGCTTTATTCTGATTTTGTAGGCTTAATTGTTGTTTATCAAATACTGCAGATGTGTGTGAACTGAAACTGTATCAAAACGTCTGAATAAGCTTTATTTTGATTTTGTAGGCTTAATTGTTGTTTATCAAATACTGCAAATGTGTGTGAACTGAAACAATATCAAAACCTGTGAATAAGCTTTATTCTGATTTTGTAGGCTTAATTGCTGTTTATCAAATACTGCAAATGTGTGTGAACTGAAAGAATATGAAAACCTCTGAATAAGCTTTACTTTGATTTTGTAGGCTTAATTGTTGTTTATCAAATACTGCAGATGTGTGTGAACTGAAACTGTATCAAAACCTGTGAATAAGCTTTATTCTGATTTTGTAGGCGTATGCACTGTGTTTCCTGGATGCCAAAATCTAATAATCCTATCTAAGTTTTGCTATATTGTATGTTGTAATCAACTTTATTACCTGTGTACACTAAAAAAAGAAAAAATGAAAATTATATACACACATAAGGGAGAAAATTTTGTGTAGCATAACATTAAAAATCACTTGACTGCTATCTATACTGTGACAAATAAGAACATCAGTTAACTGAAAACAAGCCTTATTTATTACGCCACATGTGCTACGTGCTCTGCATTTCTGTCTTACAAATTACTTATATTTCACTTGTAACTATCTCATAACTAATACTTATTTTAGCTATCTTTTTATAGTCCCCTGTTGCTAGAGTGGCACATAAATCCAGTGTTTAAGAATTTTCCGGAATGGAGATGGCAAACATTTTGCAAGGGTAGCCAGTTAAAGCCTCTTCTGGTGCTTTGCCAATTGTACCATATGGCTTTGCTTTCGTACTGATGTTATTACTCATAACTTTCATTCCTTTATTCATTCATTCATTCCATTATTTGGTTTCTTTGTTTTTAAATAGTAGCAAACCATTTATTAACAATTCCTATAACACCATATGAATGTTTGAATAACATAGGTTCATTAAGACATATGGTAACTCATTCACAGCCTTTCTCTCCTGTGCTGTTCCCTTGCCATCCATCAGAAATTCAGTGCGCCATTTCCTTTTCGAAGGTGTATTGGCGCCATGTCTCACTATTATTGGTGTGTCAGGTACAGTCATTCAAGCGCCTCTGTAGATATAGCAAACTTGGTGCATCAGTTACCTGAGGAAGAATGTGTGTTTATTTACAAAGTCTACTATAAACACAAACCCACTCACACACACTGTACCACAGCAAGAAAAACTACACATGCAATTGTGAATAAATTTGAAGCTTCAGGTGCAATGTTGGACAAGAAACATTGTAACAGAAGATCAGCTTTAACAGAAAAGAAACTAGATGAAATCGCTGCCACTTCGGAGTGATCGCCTAAAAAGTTGATAAAGAAAATATCTCAGCAAACAGGGTATCTGTGTCTTTTGCAAGAAATGCTACACATCTGTTAAAACTAAAACTGTATCGCTGTATTGGAACAAAATTATTCCTATAAAGGAGTGAATTACTACAATTTGTTTTTCCAGACTGTAGAAAGTGGTTTCATTGATCCACAGCTTTTGTTTTCTTCTGGTTTGACCTAAATGGATGTGGAACACACATAACAGTTGATATTGGACTTAAGAAAGATCTGTGCTATTGCACGAAATGATTCACTATGACCTGAACATTGTAGTGTATAATAAGTAGTACTAGAATAATAGGACCCACTTTCTTTAGTGTAAAAATGAATACAGAGCAATATTGGAGACAAATTCTAGGACCATTTTTTGATTGCTTGATAGAGGAAGAAAAATTTTATGGCTAGTTCCAACGAGTTTCTCAACAGCACACACAGCTACCAAATGATTAAGTGAAATAAAAGAGGTGTGTTACAACAGAATTATAAGTGTTGATTTGTGGCTCTCTCATTCCTTGACCTAAGTAGCGGTCATGTTTATTTATGAGGTTCTTTGAAAGACAAAGTGATCTGTTATAACCCTCGTACACTACAGGAACGTATTGATAACATCATGCAAGAAATTGCAAGGATTCCTGCTGCTGAGCATATGGGAGTTAGCAAGAACATTTTTACAAGATCTGCTGCCTGTTTGAAAGCTGAAGGTCAACATTTCCAGCATCTGCTATAAGATAAGGATTGTAGTGTGTCTCTTACAACACTGTTTTCCCAACTCATGGTTTTCTTGAGCACTGGAGAGAGCCCACAAGTTGGGTTACCATATGTTTTTATGCCCCATGTGATACGTTTTGGATAGGTTTAAACATAAACCCACACAAAGCTTGAATTTAGTGTCAATTTATAAACTTTGTATATACCATATTTACGCGCATAATGTGCCACGTTTTTCTTAAAATTTTGAGGTGAAACAATTGGAGAAGTTACACAATGATTGAAAAATAAGGAAGTAAATTATGATAAATGTTTCAAGTAGGTATCTACCCTTAAAATGAAATGGAAATTTATTTTAATAAGAGTTATACATAGAGATACAACAGTATATCCAATTTTGCAATATTTCCACGAGTGCTGTGCCAATTTTTGTTACACAGCCATGTTTGAAACATGACCTTGGGCTATCCCCTAAAGCATCGAAAAATGGAGCAGTGGTAAATATGAAGAAAAATGTGCGTAATCTTACTCATATATATATATATATATATATATATTATAGCTAAATGAAAAATTAAAATGCCTGTTTATTTTGTACTACTTTCATCAGGTGATGTATCTAAGTCACTGGCGTCAGAATCCGCATCCCATGTTATACAGCCCTGAGAGCCATCCATTGCATTTAAAATGCCAGAGTTCTTGAAGCTCTTTGTGTTGCTTTCTTGTTTAATAAGCTTCCACTCACTTTTTATTCACTGGAGGGCCACTTAGTGTTCTCCCTTTAGTAAGACAGTGAATCAGGTGCCATGCAATCTCCATATTATTAGCGCAGGTAAACTTTAAACGGTTTGCTAATTGGTACATCCACTGAAATAAGCCCTCCAGGAATTATAACTAGAATTGTGTTCAGTCGCAACATTTTTTTCTTTTATTGGTTCTACCAAATGGGCCTGAAAACTGTCCAAAATAATCATGACCCTCTTCATTAGCAGAGCTTCAAACAATTGATACCTCATAATTTTCAGCTATTCCTTCATGAGGTCAGCTAACAGCTAAATTCTTTGTTCCCATTGTTATTTCTTCCCACTGCATCTATGTGTAACTGTTTAATGCTTTCAGAACAGGAAAACACTGAACTGCTGCCAGAAGTTAAAAACAATTGTGCAATATGATAGTTCCTTATGTATATAAGTGGAATAAAATAACAAACTACAATACTAACTAGAATGGCAATTACTATGTGAAGTGTGCGTGCTATCATGGCTGCTAAATAGTCAGGTGTGTCAGGTACCTATATGAGAGGTTGGATGATGGTTCAAGGGATGTCCTAACTATTTCATAAAAATTGCAATGAAGATAACTTTGTTTGAAAACCTAATAATACCAAGGGGGGGGAATAATGCAAGAAAACACTGTTATGCAAGAAAACACTGTAAGCTGAATTAAAGTTGCATACATAGATCTATCTTTACAAAAATGATATGTTGACTTAATAATATATCATGCTTATAAAAAAAGTTAAAGATCATTAGAAAAACTCAATTTAATTTCACTTAATGTTCTGTGGAATGTTCCAGCAGATAGATAGGCAGCATGTTTGCCACTGAGCAGTTTAGTGAAATGGTGAGTACGTTTCTGATGTGACAACAAGAGAAGTTCTATGAGAGGTTTTGACAACAGTTGAGAATTTAATTTTGTATATGGCCATTCTGTAACTACTATGGTCCTTAGCATCCCATTCTATATTGAGCATGAAACATCGGAAATTTTGCTCCGAGGCCTCTTTATCTACCTTGAGGTTCATTTACATGGTATAATTTTACAGCATGGGACCACTGAGTTTACTTCCCTTCCAAAGATAGCCATGCTAAGTAATTTTATGCCTAAAAACATCTATCTCCTGCTGGGTTTGAACCTGCAACCTGTTAAACTAGAAGCTAAATGATAACCACTACACCATAGAGGACGACTTGACAACAGTTGTGACATCTAGCAAGAAATTAGACTTGTTTAACATAAAGAGAGTAGAAGGTTGTTATACTACATCACTAAAATGCCCTTACTTGAGCGCGTTTCAGGAGACGGTTTTCTCTGATCGTCAGCATGCGTTCAACTGATTTTGCTGGTTATTGTCTGGGGAATGTGTGTGGCTAGTGGTGTTCTCTGGTGCTGTGCTGATGAACCTCCAAAGGCTGCTGGGTAGCGGCAGTTCGAAATTCATTAGGTGATTCCTGTGTTTGACGATATGTATTTTTTCCCAGTTGTCCAATTCATTGCTGCAGTTGATCAGTTATATGTTCAGATTGATACCATGGTACAAAGACCAGAAATGATATGCTACTGCTGATTTATCTGGCTGCGTTTGGTAAATGCATCTCATATGCTCTTTTAGTCTTATTTCAAGATACCTTTTGGTTCTTCCTATGTATACCAGTCATTACAAGCAGTTTGATACATACTAGCTGATATGTTGTTGGGAATAGGATCTTTTGTTCTATTGCATAGTAGTTTCTGTATATTGTGGTTATTCTGTGGAGGCAGGGTGTTGTATTTCTTGAAAATCCTTTGAAATTTATGATGTGTCCAAGGGTGATAAGTGAATTTCCTATATGCTTGTAGTTTTTGTTGTCTGAGTAAAGTAGTCGTTCGTTGGATGTATTTCTGTCTTTAGACTTTTTTATCTTCTTATCTATTGTTTTTTTTCGATGTACGATCTTACAAGCTTTCTATTTATACTTGTTTTCTGATGCAAAGTTGCTCATATGATGAAAGAAATTATATTAATTTATGCTTTTACAATCATGTAACTTACCTTTTTAGCTTTCAGACAGAATTATATTTTCTCCTATTTCCTTTGTATTAGACAAGATTATTTTACCTCAGATTTTTAGTTCCCTGTAATGTACACATATTCATTACATGTATTCTTTTTAAGTTAGAAGCACCACCAACATGTTTTTCATTTGAAAGGTTTTATAAATCAAATAGGAATATTGCAGATTAACAAAGTCACTTTGCTTTGATGTTTGAGGTTGCTCTGTATGAGGAATTTGTAATTACAGGTGACAATTGTTAACAAACAGAAATTCCCATTTCAAATTTAATCCACTTTCATTGTCTATATTATACCTAATTGTAAATCCTCCAACATTTCAGATTGTGCACAAAAGCAGTCTGTGCAGATAGCTCTGGTGATTCACCATTGGCCTCCGCTGAACTTTCTGGTAAAAACACAAGCTTCAGTTATGGAAAAGATCCTGTATGTGAAAGTCAAGAAAGTGATCTCCGAAGAATACCATATGTAGAAAAACGTGTTCACTCAGAACAATTGGATAAATGTTGCGATAGGGCAAAACCCTACAGCAGGCCTGTATTGAAACATAAGGTTGTAAAGTCACACAAGTGTAACATTTGTGTTAAGAGCTTTCGCCATTTAAAATCTTTGAAATTGCATAATATGATACATGAAGGTAAAAAGCCTCACGAATGTGGAATTTGTGAGAAGAGGTTTACTCAGCTGTCAAATTTGAAATTGCATAATATGATACATGAGGGTAAAAAGCCTCACAAGTGTGAAATTTGTGAGAAGAGCTTTACTCATCTTTCAGGTTTGAAAAGACATAATTTGATACATGAGGGTAAAAAGCCTCACAAGTGTGAAATGTGTGAGATGAGGTTTACTCAGATATCACATTTAAAAGAGCATAATTTGATACATGAGGGTAAAAGGCTTCACAAGTGTGAAATATGTGAGAAGAGCTTTATTCGTCTTTCAAATTTGAAAACACATAATTTGACACATGAGGGTAAAAAGCCTTACAAATGCGGAATTTGTGGGAAGAGGTTTACTCATATGTCAAATTGGAAGGTGCATAATATGATACATGAAGGTAAAAAGCCTCACAAATGCGGAATTTGTGAGAAGAGCTTTACTCAGCTTTCAGTATTGAAAAGACATAATTTGATACATGAGGGTAAAAAGCCTCACAAATGCGGAATTTGTGAGAAGAGGTTTACTTTGATGTCAAATTTGAAAAGGCATAATTTGATACATGAGGGCAAAAGCCTCACAAGTGTGAAATTTGTGAGAAGAGGTTTACTCGGATATCACATTTGAAAGAGCATAATTTGATACATGAGGGTAAAAGGCCTTAAGTGTGAAATATGTGAGAAGAGTTTTATTCGTCTTTCACATTTGAAAACACATAATTTGATACATGAAGGTAAAAAGCCTCACAAATGCGGAATTTGTGAGAAGAGCTTTACTCAGCTTTCAGTATTGAAAAGACATAATTTGATACATGAGGGTAAAAAGCCTCACAAATGCGGAATTTGTGAGAAGAGGTTTACTTTGATGTCAAATTTGAAAAGGCATAATTTGATACATGAGGGCAAAAGCCTCACAAGTGTGAAATTTGTGAGAAGAGGTTTACTCGGATATCACATTTGAAAGAGCATAATGTGATACATGAGGGTAAAAGGCCTTAAGTGTGAAATATGTGAGAAGAGTTTTATTCGTCTTTCACATTTGAAAACACATAATTTGATACATGAGGGTAAAAAGCCTTACAAATGCAGAATTTGTTAGAAGATGTTTACTTACATGTCAAGTTTGAAACAGCATAATTTGATACACAAGGAAAAAAAGCCTTACATGTGAAATTTGTGAGAGGAGGTTTACTCAGATGTCAATTTTGAAGGTGCATTGTTTGATACATAATGGTAAAAAGCCTCACGAGTGTGAAATCTGTTAGAAGAGCTATAAGTGCTTGTCAAGTTTGAAATTGCATAATTTGATACATGAGTGCAAAAAGCCACATAAGAATGAAATTTGTTGAGGAGCTGTATTGTTCTGGCGCATTTTTTAAGATGCATAATGTGATGCATGGGGGTAAAAAGCATCACAAACATGAAATTTCTGAGAATAGCTTTAGTCATTTCTCAAGTTTTAATGTACTCTATTCGATACATTGGTTAAAAGTTTTGGAAAGACCTTTACTTATTTGTCGATTTGTAGGAGCATAGGGTAAAAATTCTCACTAGTGTGAAATTTGGAGAAAAGCTTTATTCATTTGTGATATTTGAAAAAGTATATATTGATATACGACAGTATGAAGCCTCATAGGTATGATTTAGTTGAAGAGATTTAACCTTCTGTCACATTTAAATTGCACAGTTTTATACACAAGGGTAAAAAGCCTCAAATAAAATTTGTTAGAAGAGCTTTACTTGTTTGTCAAATTTGAAGTTGTATAACTTCATACATAAGAGTATAAAGCCAAAGTAGTGTAAAATTTGTAAGAAGACTTCTACTCATTTGTTACATTTGAAAGAGTTTTAATTAGATACTTGAGGGTAGAAAGCATCACAAAGTGAAATTAGTAAGATGTGCTTTACTAAGTTATCATATTATCTGCCTAATTTGATACATGAGGGTAAAAAGTTTCAGAATTGTGAAATCAGTGAGAGGAGATGTACACAATTGTCAAATTTAAATGAACATTGTTACATGGGGTGAAATGTCTCACAAGTGTTAGTTTCTAAGAAAAGCTTTACTTAGTTTTCAAATTTGAAAGAGCATAATTTGATACATGAGGGTAAAAAGTTTCAGAATTGTGAAATCAGTAAGAGGAGATGTACACAATTGTCAAATTTAAATGAACATTATTTGTTACATGGGGTAGAAAAGTCTCACAGTGTTAGTTTCTGAGAAAAGCTTTACTTAGTTGTCAAGTTTAAAAGAGCATTGTTTGTCACATGGGGCTGAAAGGCCTCACAAATATTAGTTTCTGAGAAAGCTTTACTTAGTTGTCAAGCTAAATGAGCATTATTTGTTACATGGGGTGAAAAGCCTCACAGGTGTTAGCTTCTGAGAAAAGCTTTACTTAGTTGTCAAATTTAAATGAACATTATTTATTACATGGGGATGAAAAGCCTCACAAATATTAGTTTCTGAGAAAAGCTTTACTTAGTTGTCAAGTTTAAATGAGCTTTATTTGTTACATGTGGTGAAAAGTGCTAATGCAATGGGAAATGTGGATTACCTGTTCCAGATTTCATATTTCCTTGTTTAATGTGCTTGTTAACTGGTGCTGGTACAGATGAGCAGCATTTGTATCAGGTTTTAAACTTTCTTATATGGCAATATCATTTTGTTTTAAGCTATTGTTTTCTTTAAAGTAAATAAGAAATGGATGGATTGTTGCTTGGGTATTGTTCCAATGTACTCTCTGAAGGGAATCTTCTGTGACAAAATTACAATACTCTCTTAGGTTTCAAGTTTTCTTTCTGTCAGACAAAGATGCAGATTATTGTTGTATATAAACATTTAATAATTTTGCTTACAATTTTTCCAGAAAATCTTCAGTGGGTTATATTCTCCCTGCAGTTTTTTATCATTAAAATTCCTGCCGATAAAATATTTTCTTGTAAATACAGCTGTTGTTTTGATATAAGAACTTGTCCCACATTCAGGCTTAAAATGTAATACGTTTTATTTTTGCATTCACTGTGCATTGAGAAGGTAGTTGCTGTGGTATCCTTAAATGTAATGTACTCACTAATGTTGGAGATGCGGAAGTGCTGATATCTCTCCGCGATGATTCTCTCTTTGGGTTCTGAGTGTAAATCTCCAATCCTTCTCTTGTTGCATCATAGAATTTGTATTGCTTGTGCTATATGTACTCAGTATTTATCTGTGTCTAGGTATGGGAAGGTATCTGAAATAGTTCTATGAAACTTATTTTGAAATACAAATCTCTGCAAAAAAATAACTGATTCATAATTAGCGAATGTTACCTTACTTCTGAACTATTTTACAAGTGTTTATGCCCATCCAGAATATTGGTGTCTGCAGTTATGAATGAAAGTAACGCCAATCTTGCCGCTTTTCAGAAAAACCCTACATAGAAATCATCATTGTTGTGGCTATGAATCAACCATTGTTGTCTGACCCCTCTCCATAGCTAAAATCAAGTTATCCTTATTCATGTATTTCTTCACAGTAGTCTAAGCAATTTTTCAAATAACTAATATATTTTTTTTCCTTTTTCCTCAATATTCCTAATGTTTAACGTATCTAAAATCTATACAAATATTATTTGGAATAAAGAAAGAAATGTTACACTTTAATAAAGCATTAACTCAATTCAGATTAACGTACATTTTAAAATGCATGACATTTTTTAACGATCTCCATTTTGGAACTTTGTTCCTTTTAATATCTGTACCAATACATTTGAACAAACGTCCTGAAGCTTTGAAAATGCATATACTACTGAATGGTGAATACGTTGTGTATTTGAAAAATAATTTTAGGTTGTTGATATATGACACAAGATTGAATTTTTAAAAGCCCAAATTTCCGTGATAAATAATTAAACTGTTTTAATTTATGTGTTTAAGGTTATATGTATACATATAAAACATTGTATTACACATTTGCAGAGTCACTCTAAGTAGCTTTTGTTTTTGAGCGATAAAGTGTTAAATACTTCTCTCTCTGGATGGAAATGGGCTTGTCAATTAAAGTACCAGTATTTACAGCATGTAACACATGTAGATCCACTTGAGCCATTGTTGCGCAGAATTTGCGGCTTTATAAGCCACATAAGAGCAGTTAATTCCTAATTAAATGTGTTTAGAAATCTGCAACTGAAGAATTGCCTTTTATTCTTGTGAACACTCATGTATACTTATATCTAATAGATACCTTGTTCTTAACCTCAAAGGTGCTCTAAATACGTCGTCCTCTGTGGACTAGTGGTACTGTGCTAGCCTCTAGTTCCCAAGGTCGCGGGTTCAAACCCGAAGGAGGGCGATGGATTTTTCGGGCGTAAAAATCCTTAGCATGGCTTCCTTCGGAAGGGAAGTAAAGCCGGTGGTCCCATGTCGTAGATTTACGGCACATAAAAGAACCTCAAGCCTGATAAAGGGGACCTTGAGCAAAATTACCGGTCTTTCACGCCCAATATAGAGTGGGACGCTAAGAACTATAGTGGTTAAAGAGCGTCCATAAATAAAACTCAATTTTTTTGCTCTAAATACACAATGAAATACACGACTAGCAGATGCATGCTGATCGCCCGTAATGTCAGGTTTACGATCAACTTTACTTAACATGACATGAAGTTAAGAAACACTGGTAAACTAAGGGTCTAATTCTTATGCACTTAACGTAATGGGAATGGTACTTAAGTGATAGTCCTTCTATTACTTCGAGCTAGAGCTCTACGCCGCTTGCTTGTAATTAGTATACGACATCAAACTTGACGTAACGGGAAGAAAAAGTTTGACATTGCCCAAACTCTTAAAAGTTTCATTGTGTCATCCTAAATATTTACATTTAATACATTATCACACTGTCATGTCACGTTACGTTATATTCATAATGGTGGTTTAAGTATTTGATATGTTCCGGTAACAAGCACTAGCAGGACGCATAACAATAATTGCAGTTTGGGTTATAGAGCTAAATTCCTGTCTGAGTTTTGTTGTAAATGCTCTCCAAGCAGGTTCAAAACGCATGTAAAGGATTCCTTCCTAATACCGAAACGTTCGTCGAACTGTCTCTCTGTATAAGTATTACATGGTTCTCGCATACCACTATCGGATTACTGTTGTTTTCCCCTTCAAAACCAATATAACTTAAGTAATCGCTGTTTTCTTTATCAAGATCATCAATGTAATCTAAATAATCCACGAATATGTCAAAATGTCTTCCTCCAAATACGATACGGTATTCTGGTTCAATCGACGGTTAGTTACTCCATCCAGGTCGAAAAAGTAAATTCTAACCTATATTTGTGCTGTAGTTAATTTCGTAGTAATACACTACATAACGGTGCTCTCAGGCATTTACTTCTGTGGTAATTTAATTTAATCTGATATGAGAGTATCTGAAAGGAGTAGAATGCTTCGGAAGTAGTTTACTCTCGTATGCAAGTCGCCGAGTGTTGACTTGAATAATAGTTTACTAGCAAAATAGAGCTAACTCTAGGTTGGTGGACGCCGCCCATAAAGATAACTTCATTGCCCCAGTAGACCTTAAAATTATGACCATACTTCGCACATTTGAAGCACTGCATTAACCTCCCCACATATGTATTTATTCTGAATGAACTATAGTATAACCAAAAAGAACGGGGAAGAGTTTGTATCGAAAAGCAATGTCACAAATCTGCTTAGGTTTCTACAAAGTGTGCTCTTCAGGGGTTACCTCCCTATGTTTAAAACGATACACCTATTGAATGGGTAGTAGTGCCAAAGTCCATTATTTCTTGCTTAGTTACTGTGTACAATGACTTTAGAATGAATATGAGCCAAGGGTATAAAAGAAAGCATCTTAGTGCCATCGTCAAAGCCAGAAAGCAATGATTGGTTTGTGTCTGAAGATAACTAAAATTCGGTGTATTTCTGAAAAAGAATGTTACCAAGTTCCAGAGGATCCAACGTCCCGTTATCTAGTCGTAGTGCAACCAAATATGGTGCCAAATTATTGAAAGAATGGAGAAGTATCTCGTTCCCATCAGGGACGTCTTTACCTTAGCATTCAAAACTGATGAAACGCCAACGTCCATTTCATTCTCCGAGCACGAGGTTGATGGGGTTCCATGAGTAACCATATTGGACGTAATCCCTCCCGTTACATATGAAAACAAACACTATATAAGTTCCATCCACCGTCATGTTAGAAACAGCAGTAAAACAAAAGATAAAAACGAAAAATCAGATTAATGATATTCACTTTTGCCGAGGGCTAAGCACCGAAAACCAACACCGTCCTGCCTGCTCTATGGCCAGTGGAGAAATGATAAGAAACACCTGTCACATGCGTTTTAGCTGAAACCCATTGTGTTGAGCTGATCTAACAATTGTCTAATGTGCTTATACTTCATCTATATTTCCTACTTAATACTTAGCTAAAACCAATCTAGCTGTATCTGTGGTTGTTTTATTACCGGATACTACAGCTGAAGATGTTACTAAGCATTTTATGCCAGGAATGATCCTTGGTAAAACAGCTTTGGGAATGTATCCGTTAGTTGGGGCTGCTGTACGTAGTCATGACACCCTAGATTATATCATACAGCCTAATTAATACAACTATATCTAATCTACCATAGTAGCATAACAAGATCTGGTATAATAATATATTATAATGTAATTAAAATAACTTTATACTAAGTGCGACAGTAGATAACGAAATGGTCGTCTTCAAAGTATGAACATCTGCGAATATAAAAACAGAGTGCCAACGTAACTGATATATTTCAATTTCCCAATACATGTAACAGGTTCTTATTTGCGGCATGGATTTATATAACAGCTGGATCGCTAACCATGTACCGAGAATGTGGACTGTCATTTGCCTCCACAATGGACGGATTCGTCAGGGAATGAATCGTATAGTTACATAAATAGTCCTTCCTTAGATCTGTTTTCAAGTGTCAGCAATTATGTGCCTTGGAACTTAAGGGGGCACTGTGAGGCAGTATTTTAATACCTGAATAATTTCAATTGTATTTTATAATAAGTAAATTCAATATCAGCCCGCCTTGAAACAATATGTATGTAATAATTATTTAAATTGCATGTAACAGTCATTGCAAATGCTTATATTTATTGTAATCATATTTAATAATGTTATGTGAATATATTACATACCTTAATAATGCCAGAGCTGTGATAATAATAAGTTTTAAGTTGCTAACAATTAAGTAATCTTGTAGCAATAATGAGTTTGAGAATTTGAATACTACTAGTCATGATTAGGGCAGCAATAACGTAAATATTGTGACAGTGTTTAAAATAGCCAATCAATAGCAAGGAAAGGTTTTAAGTGAAACGCAGCTATTCTATTGGACTAGAATTAGCCAATCAGAGACTTAAAAT
Organism: Deroplatys truncata; assembly: GCA_030765065.1. Taxonomy (NCBI): domain Eukaryota; kingdom Metazoa; phylum Arthropoda; class Insecta; order Mantodea; family Mantidae; genus Deroplatys; species Deroplatys truncata. The sequence continues at coordinate 82,916,616 of CM060989.1, read as the reverse complement.
ACCAAAGCTTATGGGCTTAACGGTTGAAATAATGTTCAGTTGCAGACAACCCTTGGTAGTGAACAGATGGAAGATGTGTTCTCTACAGAAATATTAGTCTACGCGTTAGCTAAGTGAAAGTATTAAAGATTCTCACAGCTCCTAAAAGTGTAGTGCTTTATTAAAATGTGCAAGGGTTAATAAAAGAAGTGATTTTAAAAACTTAAAATTCTATGTATGTCTACAATTATTGTCGTACCGCACCCTGCCTAAGATATACATGACTACAAACATTACTGTCGCAGCCGAGGCAAATTCAAACATAAATAATATATAGAAGCAGTTTTAATAACAAAGTTAAATATTATAGTGTAAATCTTGGAGTGTAAGAACAAAATTACATCTTAAGATCAGCTTCTCGTACGTAGCAGCATATTGCGTAACAAGAGTAACTATTACGTAATAACTTCAAACCGACGACCCAAGTGTGTTACAAACTTCTTAAACAAAGTAACTCCAAGAACAATACTTCAAGTTAGCTTCCCAAGTGTGAAGCTAAATATTTTACGTAAAAATAATATTAGTAAGCAAACACCATCAAGTTGGCGAACAAGTGGGGCAGAAAATCAAACACTTTCTCAATTACATAAAGTATAACTACTTCAAATTGACTTCCCAAACGAGAGGTTAATAATAAATTATGTAAACAAAAAACCTTTCTTAAGTTTCATTCCCTTACGTAGGGCAAATACTGTTACAAACTACAATTTGAGCAAAACACATCATCAAGTTGGCATCTAACTGCAGGGCGAGAATAGACAAGAATTTGTGACGACATCTAAGCAGAAAAGATCGACGAAACAACGCAGAAAAACCAGAATCAACGAAACTACAAGACTTCATCTCAGAATTCAAGATCATCATCAACAACAGCATCCAAGGGCAGCAACAATTCTTCAGGAGTAAGGGGCACACGGTTAACCACTCAACAACAATCTGCGTGGGAACACTGAGTATAAAAGTTTAATAACAGCCAGAACATAAGGTCAGGAAATTCCATTGTATATTATAATAATTGTCAATTGTTATTGAGCAAAATTCATGTTACTAAGAAGTGAAAAGTTTAAATTAAGCAATTCAAAGGCAAATATACAAAGTAAGATGGAAACTAAAAACAATTAAAGTATGGAAGTAGTAGAGGTTAGGTCAGCCATTACAGATTGCAATGTAGATTTACAATCAGAGCTAGAGAAAACAGATAGGTTAGATGTAGAGGAGCAGTTATCTGAAAATACAGAGGTAGACATAGAAAGAGATAGCAGTAGTATACAAGGTCAATCACCTTTATACATGTTAGAGCAGGGAACAAAAAAAAAAGAAAGAAAAAAACCCCTCAGACAGCTAGCCAAACAGAGCAAGAAAACGTCTTTCAACAACAATTTGTGTCATCTGAAAGCAATAACTGAAACTAATAATAAGTTAACTGAAACTAGTACAGAGCTGAGAGTAGAATTACGTACAGAATTTAATAGTAAGCTAACTGAAACTAGTACAGAGCTAAGAGTAGAGTTAGGTAATAAATTAACTGAAACAAATACAGAACTATCCAATATAAAAATGATCTAGCTAAACAAATAGAAAACTGTATGAAAGAAAGCAAAGCTGAAAGCAGGAGGTTAGAAATAAAGCTAGAACAATCTTCCAAACACTTCAAGAAAACATAGATGTAAAAGTAAACAAAGGTTGTAAGCAGCTAGAACAAAAATTGTCAAGTCATATTGACAAAAATGTAACTGAAATGGAGTTAAAACTTGCTGATACGAAACGGTATTTGTTACAAGTTAGATAAACAGGGTTAAGAATTGAAAACAATGGTAGAAAAACAAATGCAGATGCAGTAAAAGAAGCAAATACAGAGCAAGGACAAGTAAAGTCAATGATAGATGAAATCAAAGATAAAGTACAGGAAAGTAGTAAAGAAGTAGATAAATTAAGAAATAGTTCTGAAAATTTAAGCACAAGTGTACCAAGGATAAATGCAAGTGTAACTAGTTCTGTAAATGCTAACCAACTGCATGTCAATAATGCAAGTACAGAAACAAGTGTATCACCATTGTTAACTAACAACACATAGCTGCTACTGCTTTTTCCATAGCATCAGCGTCTCAAACACACAACAGTAATGATGACACACATATGCATGTACCAAATCAGATGTCAAACTATTATTCTGTGCTTAATGAGTTGCCATAACCTAATTTTAATGCTTCCTCAAGTCCAGTACAGTTTATAAATGATCTTATAGAAAATTCTAAATTGCAAAATGTGCCTGAAGCTTTAAAAATGATCCTTGTTAGAAAATGCTTAGACAACAAAACTTTAGAGTGGTTACATATGGTAGCAGAATGTGAAATGTATTTTGAAACATTCAGAATTTTATTCATGATTAAGTTTTGGAATACCACTGTGCAACAAAAATTTAGGTCAAGGCTAATACGTCTGTGGCAATGGAAGAAAATGAAAAAGAAAATAAAGTATGTGGGTTATGTGTGGCACAAAAAGAAAGAGAAAAAAATGTGAACTGTCTGAGAAACAAAATGAAAATAAAATGTTTAGGTTATGTGTGGAACAAAAAGAAACAGAAAATAAATGTAAACAATCTGTGGAACAAAAAGAAAGGAAAGTAAACTATGCAGATTATGTAAGGCACAAGAGAAAAACAAAATAAAGTATTTGGAACATAAAAGGGGAAAGATGTAATTTAAAATTGTAAAGTACTATTTAAAATAATATTTTACTAAATGTAGAAAATTGTCAATAACAAATGAACTTTTAGATAAAGAGAAGTAATAAAAGTCCCTTCTTAGTATGAAAAACTGAATAGCAACAACATTTATATTGTAGAAATTGTTAGAAATTGTAAGAAATATTAAAAATGATTAGGAAACAAATTGTAAAGAAAGGGTAACAAGACTTTATATGTTAAAATGTTTAGTATATAAAAATGCTTACTAGTGGCTGTGATAGTGAATAAACAAACTTTACTCAGATCATTGATCTTATACCAGGTCATTGACCTTGGAAAGTGTCAAACAAGTGCATATGAAGTGTTCTGCCATACACGAGTGTAGTGAAAAACCAATGAGTGTTAAAGAAAAAGTAAAAAGGTGAGAAAGTGACACTGAAAGACAGGAAGTGCAATTGTAATAAAAGTTATGTATCTTTCTTTCAGGAGACTTTTGGAAAATATTTAAAAATTTAAAGAATAAAACAAAAAAAATAAATTTTAAATATTTCTAAAAGGTGGAAATTTGAGGCAGTATTTTAATACCTGAATAATTTCAATTGTATTTTATAATAAGTAAATTCAATAACAGCCCACCTGGAAACAATATGTATGTAATAATTATTTAAATTGTATGTAACAGTCATTGCAAATGCTTATATTTATTGTAAACATGTTTAATAATGCTATGTGAATGCATTACATACCTTAATAATGCAAGAACTGTGACAATAATAAGTTTTAAGTTGTTAACAATGAGGTAATAATGAGGTAGCCTTGTAGCAATAATGATTTTGAGAATTTGAATACTACTAGTCATGATTAAGGCAGCAATAACGTAAATCTTGTGACAGTTTTTAAAATAGCCAATCAATAGGAAGGAAAAGGTTTTAACTGGAGCGCAGCTATTTTATTGGACTAGAATTAGCCAATTAGAGACTTGAAATACCGAAGCTTATGGGTTTAACGGTTGAAATAATGTTGAGTTGTAGGCAAACCTTGGTAGTGAACAGATGGAAGACGTGTTCTCTACAGAAATATTACGTGTGAATCGTAAACTATGTCTACGCGTTAGCTAAGTGTAAGTATTAAAGAATCTCACAGCTCTTAAAAAGTGTAGTGCTTTATTAAAATGTGCAAGGGTTAATAAAAGAAGTGATTTTAAAAACTTACAATTCTGTGTATGTGTACAATTATTGTCGTACCGCACCCTGCCTAAGATATACATGACTACAAACATTACTGTCGCAGCCGAGGCAAATTCAAACATAAATAATATATAGAAGCAGTTTTAATAACAAATTTAAATATTATAGTGTAAATCTTGGAGTGTAAGAACAAAATTACATCTTAAGATCAGCTTCTCGTACGTAGCCGCATATTGCGTAACAAGAGTAACTATTACGTAATAAACAACTTCAAACCGACGCCCCAAGTGTGTTGCAAACTTCTTAAACAAAGTAACTCCAAGAACAATACTTCAAGTTAGCTTCCCAAGTGTGAAGCTAAATAATTTACGTAAAAATAATATTAGTAAGCAAACACCATCAAGTTGGCGAACAAGTGGGGCAGAAAATCAAACACTTTCTCAATTACATAAAGTATAACTACTTCAAATTGACTTCCCAAGCGAGAGGTTAATAATAAATTACGTAAACAAAAAGCCTTTCTTAAGTTTCATTCCCTTACGTAGGGCAAATACTGTTACAAACTACAATTTGAGCAAAACACATCATCAAGTTGGCGTCTAACTGCAGGGCGAGAATAGACAAGAATTTGTGACGACATCTAAGTAGAAAAGATCGACGAAACAACGCACAACAACCAGAATCAACGAAACTACAAGACTTCATCTCAGAATTCAAGATCATCATCAACAACAGCATCCAAGGGCAGCAACAATTCTTCAGGAGTAAGGGGCACACGGTTAACAACTCAACAACAATCTTCGTGGGAACACTGAGTATAAAAGTTTAATAACAGCCAGAACAAAAGGTCAGGAAATTCCTTTGTATTTTATAATAATTGTCAATTGTTATAGAGCAAAATTCATGTTACTAAGAAGTGGAAAGTTTAAATTAAGCAATTCAAAGGAAAATATACAAAGTAAGATGGAAGCTAAAAACAATTAAAGTATGGAAGTAGTAGAGGTTAGGTCAGCCATTACAGATTGCAATGTAGATTTACAATCAGAGCTAGAGAAAACAGATAGGTTAGATGTAGAGGAGCAGTTATCTGAAAATACAGAGGTAGACGTAGAAAGAGATAGCAGTAGTATACAAGGTCAATCACCTTTATACATGTTAGAGCAGGGAACAAAAAAAAAGGAAGAAAAAAACCCCTCAGACAGCTAGCCAAACAGAGCGAGAAAACGTCTTTCAACAACAATTTGTGTCTTCTGAAAGCAATAACTGAAACTAATAATAAGTTAACTGAAACTAGTACAGAGCTGAGAGTAGAATTAAGTACAGAATTTAATAGTAAGCTAACTGAAACTAGTACAGAGCTAAGAGTAGAGTTAGGTTATAAATTAACTGAAACAAATACAGAACTATCCAATATAAAAATGATCTAGCTAAACAAATAGAAAACTGTACGAAAGAAAGCAAAGCTGAAAGCAGGAGGTTGGAAATAAAGCTAGAACAATCTTCCAAACACTTCAAGAAAACATAGATGTAAAAGTAAACAAAGGTTGTAAGCAGCTAGAACAAAAATTTTCAAGTCATATTGACAAAAATGTAACTGAAATGGAGTTAAAACTCGCTGATACGAAACGGTATTTGTTACAAGTTATATAAACAGGGTTAAGAATTGAAAACAATGGTAGAAAAACAAATGCAGATCTTGTACAAGTACAAATAGATTTATCTGGGGAAATTAATAAAATGCATGAAATGGTAAAAACAAATGCAGATGCAGTAAAAGAAGCAAATACAGAGCAAGGACAAGTAAAGTCAATGATAGATGAAATCAAAGCTAAAGTACAGGAAAGTAGTAAAGAAGTTGATAAACTTAGAAATAGTTCTGAAAATTTAAGTACAAGTGTACCAAGGATAAATGCAAGTGTAACTAGTTCTGTAAATGCTAACCAACTGCATGTCAATAATGCAAGTACAGAAACAAATGTATCACCATTGTTAACTAACAACACATAGATGCTACTGCTTTTTCCATAGCATCAGCGTCTCAAACACACAACAGTAATGATGACACACATATGCATGTACCAAATCGGATGTCAAACTATTATTCTGTGCTAAATGAGTTGCCATAACCTAATTTTAATGCTTCCTCAAGTCCAGTACAGTTTATAAATGATATTATAGAATATTCTAAATTGCAAAATGTGCCTGAAGCTTTAAAAATGATCCTTGTTAGAAAATGCTTAGACAACAAAACTTTAGAGTGGTTACATATGGTAGCAGAATGTGAAATGTATTTTGAAACATTCAGAATTTTATTCATGAATAAGTTTTGGAATACCACTGTGCAACAAAATTTTAGGGCAAGGCTAATACGTTTGTGGCAATGGAAGAAAATGAAAAAGAAAATAAAGTATGTAGGTTATGTGTGGCACAAAAAGAAAGAGAAAAAAATGTGAACTGTCTGAGAAACAAAATGAAAATAAAATGTTTAGGTTATGTGTGGAACAAAAAGAAACAGAAAATAAATGTAAACAATTAGTGGAACAAAAAGAAAAGAAAGTAAGCTATGCAGATTATGTAAGGCACAAGAGAAAAACAAAATAAAGTATTTGGAACATAAAAGGGGAAAGATGTAATTTAAAATTGTAAAGTACTATTTAAAATAATATTTTACTAAATGTAGAAAATTGTCAATAACAAATGAACTTTTAGATAAAGAGAAGTAATAAAAGTCCCTTCTTAGTAAGAAAAACTGAATAGCAACAACATTTATATTGTAGAAATTGTTAGAAATTGTAAGAAATATTAAAAATGATTAGGAAACAAATTGTAAAGAAAGGGTAACAAGACTTTATATGTTAAAATGTTTAGTATATAAAAATGCTTACTAGTGGCTGTGATAGTGAATAAACAAACTTTACTCAGATCATTGATCTTATACCAGGTCATTGACCTTGGAAAGTGTCAAACAAGTGCATATGAAGTGTTCTGCCATACACGAGTGTAGTGAAAAACCAATGAGTGTTAAAGAAAAAGTAAAAAGGTGAGAAAGTGACACTGAAAGACAGGAAGTGCAATTGTAATAAAAGTTATGTATCTTTCTTTCAGGAGACTTTTGGAAAATATTTAAAAATTTAAAGAATAAAACAAAATAAATAAATTTTAAATATTTCTAAAAGGGGGAAATTTGAGGCAGTATTTTAATACCTGAATAATTTCAATTGTATTTTATAGTAAGTAAATTCAATAACAGCCCACCTGGAAACAATATGTATGTATTAATTATTTAAATTGTATGTAACAGTCATTGCAAATGCTTATATTTATTGTAAACATGTTTAATAATGCTATGTGAATGCATTACATACCTTAATAATGCAAGAACTGTGACAATAATAAGTTTTAAGTTGTTAACAATGAGGTAATAATGAGGTAACCTTGTAGCAATAATGATTTTGAGAATTTGAATACTACTAGTCATGATTAAGGCAGCAATAACGTAAATCTTGTGACAGTTTTTAAAATAGCCAATCAATAGGAAGGAAAAGGTTTTAACTGGAGCGCAGCTATTTTATTGGACTAGAATTAGCCAATTAGAGACTTGAAATACCGAAGCTTAGGGTTTAACGGTTGAAATAGTGTTCAGTTGTAGGCAAACCTTGGTAGTGAACAGATGGAAGATGTGTTCTCTACAGAAATATTACGTGTGAATCGTAAACTATGTCTACGCGTTAGCTAAGTGTAAGTATTAAAGAATCTCACAGCTCTTAAAAAGTGTAGTGCTTTATTAAAATGTGCAAGGGTTAATAAAAGAAGTGATTTTAAAAACTTACAATTCTGTGTATGTGTACAATTATTGTCGTACCGCACCCTGCCTAAGATATACATGACTACAAACATTACTGTCGCAGCCGAGGCAAATTCAAACATAAATAATATATAGAAGCAGTTTTAATAACAAATTTAAATATTATAGTGTAAATCTTGGAGTGTAAGAACAAAATTACATCTTAAGATCAGCTTCTCGTACGTAGCAGCATATTGCGTAACAACAGTAACTATTACGTAATAAACAACTTCAAACCGACGCCCTAAGTGTGTTGCAAACTTCTTAAACAAAGTATCTCCAAGAACAATGCTTCAAGTTAGCTTCCCAAGTGTGAAGCTAAATAATTTACGTAAAAATAATATTAGTATGCAAACACCATCAAGTTGGCGAACAAGTGGGGCAGAAAATCAAAAACTTTCTCAATTACAAAAAGTATAACTACTTCAAATTGACTTCCCAAGCGAGAGGTTAATAATAAATTACGTAAACAAAAAGCCTTTCTTAAGTTTCATTCCCTTACGTAGGGCAAATACTGTTACAAACTACAATTTGAGCAAAACACATCATCAAGTTGGCGTCTAACTGCAGGGCGAGAATAGACAAGAATTTGTGACGACATCTAAGTAGAAAAGATCGACGAAACAACGCACAACAACCAGAATCAACGAAACTACAAGACTTCATCTCAGAATTCAAGATCATCATCAACAACAGCATCCAAGGGCAGCAACAATTCCTCAGGAGTAAGGGGCACACGGTTAACAACTCAACAACAATCTTCGTGGGAACACTGAGTATAAAAGTTTAATAACAGCCAGAACAAAATGTCAGGAAATTCCATTGTATATTATAATAATTGTCAATTGTTATTGAGCAAAATTCATGTTACTAAGAAGTGGAAAATTTAAATTAAGCAATCCAAAGGCAAAATTACAAAGTAAGATGGAAGCTAAAAACAATTAAAGCATGGAAGTAGTAGAGGTTAGGTCAGCCATTACAGATTGCAATGTAGATTTACAATCAGAGCTAGAGAAAACGGATAGGTTTAATGTAGAGGAGCAGTTATCTGAAAATTCAGAGGTAGACGTAGAAAGAGATAGCAGTAGTATACAAGGTCAATCACCTTTATACATGTTAGAGCAGTGAACAAAAAAAAAGAAAGAAAGAAAAAAACCCCTCAGACAGTTAGCCAAACAGAGCAAGAAAACGTGTTTCAACAACAATTTGTGTCTTCTGAAAGCAATAACTGAAACTAATAATAAGTTAACTGAAACTAGTACAGAGCTGAGAGTAGAATTATGTACAGAATTTAATAGTAAGCTAACTGAAACTAGTACAGAGCTAAGAGTAGAGTTAGGTAATAAATTAACTGAAACAAATACAGAACTATCCAATATAAAAATGATCTAGCTAAACAAATAGAAAACTGTATGAAAGAAAGCAAAGCTGAAAGCAGGAGGTATGAAATAAAGCTAGAACAATCTTCCAAAGCACTTCAAGAAAACATAGATGTAAAAGTAAACAAAGGTTGTAAGCAGCTAGAACAAGAATTGTCAAGTCATATTGACAAAAATGTAACTGAAATGGAGTTAAAACTCGCTGATACTAAACAGTATTTGTTACAAGTTAGATAAACAGGGTTAAGAATTGAAAACAATGGTAGAAAAACAAATGCAGATCTTGTACAAGTACAAATAGATTTATCTGGGGAAATTAATAAAATGCATGAAATGGTAAAAACAAATGCAGATGCAGTAAAAGAAGCAAATACAGAGCAAGGACAAGTAAAGTCAATGATAGATGAAATCAAAGATAAAGTACAGGATAGTAGTAAAGAAGTTGATAAACTTAGAAATAGTTCCGAAAATTTAAGTACAAGTGTACCAAGGATAAATGCAAGTGTAACTAGTTCTGTAAATGCTAACCAACTGCATGTCAATAATGCAAGTACAGAAACAAGTGTATCACCATTGTTAACTAACAACACATAGATGCTACTGCTTTTTCCATAGCATCAGCGTCTCAAACACACAACAGTAATGATGACACACATATGCATGTACCAAATCAGATGTCAAACTATTATTCTGTGCTTAATGAGTTGCCATAACCTAATTTTAATGCTTCCTCAAGTCCAGTACAGTTTATAAATGATCTTATAGAATATTCTAAATTGCAAAGTGTGCCTGAAGCTTTAAAAATGATCCTTGTTAGAAAATGCTTAGACAACAATACTTTAGAGTGGTTACATATGGTAGCAGACAGTGAAAAGTATTTTGAAACATTCAGAATTTTATTCATGAATAAGTTTTGGAATACCACTGTGCAACAAAAATTTAGGGCAATGCTAATACGTCTGTGGCAATGGAAGAAAATGAAAAAGAAAATAAAGTATGTAGGTTATGTGTGGCACAAAAGAAAGAGAAAAAAATGTGAACTGTCTGAGAAACAAAATGAAAATAAAATGTTTAGGTTATGTGTGGAACAAAAAGAAACAGAAAATAAATGTAAACAATCTGTGGAACAAAAAGAAAAGGAAAGTAAACTATGCAGATTATGTGTGGCACAAGAGAAAAACAAAATAAAGTATCTGGGACATAAAAGGGGAAAGATGTAATTTAAAATTGTAAAGTACTATTTAAAATAATATTTTACTAAGTGTAGAAAATTGTCAATAACAAATGAACTTTTAGATAAAGAGAAGTAATAAAAGTCCCTTCTTAGTAAGAAAAACTGAATAGCAATAACATTTATATTGTAGAAATTGTAAGAAATATTAAAAATGATTAGGAAACAAATTGTAAAGAAAGGGTAACAAGACTTTATATGTTAAAATGTTTAGTATATAAAAATGCTTACTAGTGGCTGTGATAGTGAATAAACAAACTTTACTCAGATCATTGATCTTATACCAGGTCATTGACCTTGGAAAGTGTCAAACAAGTGCATATGAAGTGTTCTGCCATACACGAGTGTAGTGAAAAACCAATGAGTGTTAAAGAAAAAGTAAAAAGGTGAGAAAGTGACACTGAAAGACAGGAAGTGCAATTGTAATAAAAGTTATGTATCTTTCTTTCAGGAGACTTTTGGAAAATATTTAAAAATTTAAAGAATAAAACAGAAAAAATAAATTTTAAATATTTCTAAAAGGGGGAAATTTGAGGCAGTATTTTAATACCTGAATAATTTCAATTGTATTTTATAATAAGTAAATTCAATAACAGCCCACCTGGAAACAATATGTATGTAATAATTATTTAAATTGTATGTAACAGTCATTGCAAATGCTTATATTTATTGTAAACATGTTTAATAATGCTATGTGAATGCATTACATACCTTAATAATGCAAGAACTGTGACAATAATAAGTTTTAAGTTGTTAACAATGAGGTAATAATGAGGTAACCTTGTAGCAATAATGATTTTGAGAATTTGAATACTACTAGTCATGATTAGGGCAGCAATAACGTAAATCTTGTGACAGTTTTTAAAATAGCCAATCAATAGGAAGGAAAAGGTTTTAACTGGAGCGCAGCTATTTTATTGGACTAGAATTAGCCAATTAGAGACTTGAAATACCGAAGCTTATGGGTTTAACGGTTGAAATAATGTTCAGTTGTAGTCAAACCTTGGTAGTGAACAGATGGAAGATGTGTTCCCTACAGAAATATTACGTGTGGATCGTAAAATATGTCTACGCGTTAGCTAAGTGTAAGTATTAAAGAATCTCACAGCTCTTAAAAAGTGTAGTGCTTTATTAAAATGTGCAAGGATTAATAAAAGAAGTGAATTTAAAAACTTAAATTCTGTGTATGTGTACAATTATTGTCGTACCGCACCCTGCCTAAGATATACATGACTCTACAAACATTACTGACGCAGCCGAGGCAAATTCAAACATATATAATTTATAGAAGCAGTTTTAATACCAAATTTAAATATTATAGTGTAAAACTTGGAGTGTAACAACAAAATTACATCTTAAAATCAGCTTCTCATGCGTAGCAGCATATTGCGTAAAAACAGTAACTATTACGTAATCAACAAGTTCAAACCGACGCCCAAGGCGTGTTGCAAAACTTCTTAAACAAAGTAACTCCAATAACAATACTTCTTCAAGTTAGCTTCCCAAGCGTCAAACTAATTTACGTAAAAATAAAAATATTACGTAAGCAAACACCTTCATCAATTGTTTGATGTAGATTTAATAAAAAGTTACCTGTTCGTTACTTATTAAAACTACATCACCAATAAAAGTAATATGCTATAGCTTTGATTGTCCATAAAAGTTTTGAATCTAGAAATCTCGTAATAAGCTCTATCTTGGCAGTTATGTTAAAAATAAATTAAAAACTTCTCATAGCTGGCGTTTCAAATTTAGAAAAAGTATTTTGCACTTGATGTTTAATAGATAAGTCAACCCTGCATTACAGGCATAAACAGAGATGTGATTAAATGCGATTTGCTATTAATGGGTGCTTATTCAACAATTAGCAGAGTATTTATTTTCCTATACACAAATACAATACTACCCTTAGTAAGTAAATCACAGCTGGTGACCCATTCAGTATTCCTCGTTTAACTGTGTTCTTTAACAAGTGAGGAAGAAACGTTGAATATATAAGTGACTTCACATTCGTTAAATAACTCCACATTTCTTTCCCCAGACCTCAGCTTGTAGCAGTAGTCTGTAAAATCAAATTCAAGAGAGTTATCCCATAATTGTAGAAACATGTCAACGTTGAGCTTAGTAACCTCTAGTATTTTGTAGCCTCTATGTCAAAAGTGAAAAGCCTAGTATATCCAAATTTTTACCATTTTTAATTTTCAATACCAAACATTTCCTTTTAACGCTATCTACAGTTTGTTAGCAGTTCATACGCTAAAACGTCCACCGTGAGCTTTAAAACGATATATTCAAAACCTCTTATCTCAAGAGATAAACAAAAGCTCGTATTTGGAACACCCATATAATAAGTAAAGGTTGTCACTATCCATTCGGTATGATCTAAATCTCGTATAAGCACTGCAATTAAAGCACGATATTTCGTTCAGTGTGGTGATAGGTCTAGATCGTTCCTTTATCGGAACTACTTCCACGGCGCAGTCGGAGTCATTTCAACGAAGTGGTTTAAGTTCCACTCCGAGGAAGTAGTTTTGACCTTTGGTGAAAATAGCTCAATTGGAAGTACTTCAGACTTTTCACACCAGAGTGTTGGTGCAAGAACTCCCAGCAAGAACTCCCACACGTTTGAGATGCCAACGGTCAAGGAACCTCACGATCTGCAGGAGATGGCCTATCAATACATACAAGCAACGAGGGACCGGATGCAGATGCGTTACGATCAGCAAACCAACAGCCAAGGTTTCCAGTAGGGTGATCTAGTGTGGTTGCATCACCCTACCCGAACCAAGGAGCGTTGCACGAAGCTTCAACCACAGTGGAAAGGACCGTAAAGATTGGTGAATGGGATGAATGATTTAATCTACCTCATCCAGAGGCTGCCTTGACTGAAGATGCTAGTGGTACACATAGATCATCTATCCCGTTATGTTAGTACTGGTTGGGACCACCAACCCTAAGGAGGGAGCAGTGGGACCGCTCGCGCGGAAATATCCGCGGGACGGCAGTAAGCGCATTCCGACCCAGCACCTGGTCCGGCCCTCGACCGGACCTCAGAGCATTAGACGTGCACGGACCCATTATGTGCCGCTTCCCCGCGGCTTTTAGTGTTCTAGAAGATTCGTTTCAGCCGTTTCCGTTACCTTCTCCTTTTATAACATTTCGCTTTGTTGCGGGGACTGTATAAGTGGGTGTTCTTTCGCTCGGACAGCAGAGTTCAGTTAAGCAATTCCGAAGTTAAGTACAGTCAAGAACCCGAAAAGTGGATAGTGCCAGGTGTAGTTCAGTTGTTAGTTGTGACTCAACGTTCATTTGTGATTCGTTTCGACGAATCAGTTGTGTTGTGTGTCAAATGTAACGTTTGTAAGCTGAAACTAACATTCACTGACGAGATGGTTGGACATTTCAACTAACGTTTAAATATTGAAGACAATAGAAATTTCCGAGAAAACAAAAGCTAAGCTTTAAAGGTAGAATATGACACAAAATTACAAACGCCAAACGCAAAAATCGTTGATGAGTCTGTTGGAATTAAAACAAAAATTAATTTGGGGCTTAATGTCCTGGTGTTTCATGAAGTTCTATAATAATATGTATCGTACGCCTTTTCTTTGCTATTAATTTATTTAACTAGGTAGTAAATCTGCAGTTTACGTTTTACGCTTAATTAAGTTACCATCGTATGATTCAAATCATTCATTTAATTAAAAATTCGAATAGAAATAAAATATCGATCTTAGGTTATTATAAATCTATTTTGCTTTATTTGTGCAGTTTTTAACACTTTATGTGCAAAATAAGTTGCTAATGGAAGTAGGAATGCAAATGTAGACAGGCAAGACGTGCATCTGCTCCGGGACGCATACCAGTATTGACTGAAGAAGATCTTAAAATTTTGGAAATAGTCGTCGAAAATGATGTGGCAATTGAAATGATCGAGGTACTGGAGCTGTTGGTTGAAATGTTTTGCAGAGTCAGAGAAAGAAAGCGAAGATGATTTTACAGCAGATGACGAAATTATAAATACTTAGAATTATGTAGTCTCTTATAAACATTTTAGTCAATCAAATAGTCGTACAGTTATGGGGGGTCGCTTTAGAATGGATAGTGATTCATACTTGTAATATAAAAGAATTCGTGACGATATAAAGCTTACCCTGAGTCAGGAACGGGCGGAGAGAAAAGTTGCCAGAACATGCTCATTTGTGAAATGCATTTAATCAAAGGTATGTAATTTTAATAGGATTATTGAAGAAATCCTAAGTAACTTTATTAAATAAATTTTGGTAAACCCTTAACTGGGACATGCGGAAAACGTATATTGCCCCTTTAGTGTAGAATTTATCAATATGAGCCAGTAAAGATAATTCTGGGCGCAATATTACGCTGAAATATTTTTAAAAAAGGGTTTCAGAAAGAGCTCAGTTATGGTTTTAAATATACGAGCTTTAAAGGAACGTTCTGTTAGGACCTGGGTGCAATCGAGCTTGGATGGTTTTGATATGCACAAGGCCAGTGAATTGGTAGACACCCCTGGAAGAGGTAGGATCATCGTTCAAAGATCAGTAAGCAAGAAATATCTATCAAGCTTTCTGAAAAGTATTCCGAAACTTTCTTCGTATTATGTGCGACTAAGGACAAATGAAGGGTATTTTGAAGCCTACATTTAAAATCTTTTCTGGTTTCCTTTTTGTAATATGAAGTTAAATAAAGTTTTCACGATGTTAAAACACCTATCCATTGCCAATTTCATGGCATAAAAGAGGGAAAAGGAAAGATAAACAAGAGTATTAGGGAAATAGTACAGTAGCCACTTTTACTCTGGATGCACAAAGTTTAAAACTTGCTCCATGTTAAGTTTATTCGTATGTCCCTACGCAAAACCTTGTGTTCAGAACTTTGCAGTCCTCAATGTTGCCACCAAAGGTGTAATATGTTACTTGTGACATGCAAGAGAAGCTGGTTTGGTGCATCTGTTTTACGTCAATCATGATTTACTTCCTGATAGAAGAATTAGAAGAACTTGCGGCAACTTAAAAAATTAACATTTACATGACAGCTTTGGCTACCAAAACAAAAACACAATAATGTACTATACTCTGCTGGGGCTAACACAAGATGAAACTGTTCAAACCCAGCATAGGATGAAGGATTTTTGGGCCGTAAAAATCATTTGCATAGTTTCTTTCGGAGGTTAAATAAAGCTGGCGGTACCGTGTCGTAGATTTACAGTACATAAAAAACCTCAAGCCTGATAAAGCGGCTTCTGAGCAAACGTTCTGGTATTTCACGCACCAATATAGAATGGGACGCTAAGCAGCATGGTAGTTAAAGAGCGTAAATAGAAAACAAGAACGTAGAGATTAGGTTATTTGACCTTCATTTAAATTTTATCGACCTTCCACATGCCAGGCTAAAATGTTTATTGTGCAAATCCATTGGAAAGGATGCTTTTATAGTCTATTCCCTGAACAATATACAGTAACTGGTTTAAATGCCAGCATCTTTTCCTGGATCTTTTTAGCTAGGGAAAGAGTAAGCCCGTTTTTGACAGTCAAACGGGATGTATAGAGCACTTTCCTGCTCCTCCTCCTCTTTGCGCGTTCTTAAAATGTGCTCATTCTTATGATGATGGTGATGATTTGCGTTTAAGGGCGTTCAAACACTAGGTCATTAGCGTCCTGCTCATTCTTGTAGAGTCCTAATTTACGTAGTCGTTTCTTGAAGTGGCCGTGTTCAGAAATTAATGCAACTGCTTTCCTTTTTCTGTTTTTATCCGATCTCAGGAAAGTGTATTGAAGGGACCTAAGTCCCATTTCCTGGTTTGTCTTTGTCTAGGATTGTTTCGCCACCTGAGATAGTGTTTTTCACTAATCCATACTTTTAGCGAAGCTACTGTAGTCTGTGTGCTGTTTCCAACGCAGGTTCAGGGCCAACATACGTATCTTAGCTGAGGAGCTTTTTCATTTCCTTAGATACCCTGGCACCCACCGCATTTCAACCATGCTTCCGAAATGATCCAGCAATCAGGGCATTTAGTCATTCCCAAACCGGTTTTGCTTTTACCTGGTCTGAAGAGACTTATTTTAAAGTAAGTTTGACAGTCTGTGAGGATAAGAATTCCTTTATTATGATAACCTTTCTCAAGTCCACTTAGAGCACAGCTCGAACAGTAAATACTTCTGACTAATAAACTGCAATATTTCCCAAATATTGTAATATTAAGTATTGTTTAATTTTGTTAAAAATTTGTTTTTTATTTACAATTTTTTGGAGATAAATATGTCTGCCCCCGAAATTGTCTCTATACGGAATCCGTCTGCTTACCTTAGAAATTAATGACATTTTTTATCAGGAATAATTCGTTCCATCTAGTCTTTTCGAGACCCGAGAGTTACCTTAAATGGATGGAAAAACATTTATTAGGTATTCATTAGGTCAGACTGTATACTCAATACTGGATTGTAGCGTGAATGTAATTATAATCAAAGGTTTCTTAGAAGGGGGCCAAAAACAGAGGAATGGATTCTTTATATGCAACAAGCGAACGGAAGCTCAAAAACCGGGCAATACATCTTCTATCTCACTATGTAATTGTATGCAGGGGACCTCGCCCTAAACCACCTTGCAAAGTTAATACTGTAAATCGATTCGTTCGAGTTGCAAAACCGGATATCCTAAAGTCAAGGAAATACGCGGACTTCTCGGGCTGTTTTCTAAAAATGTCTCTTTATTTAGGTGTCTCAAAATATGTATTTTGCTGAAATTAAGGTATGGAATTTTTCGATGGAATGCATTACTTTCTCTACGTACTATATCCTTGGTAGAAAAGGTAGAGAATATTTTTAGAAAAGTACCCGTGTGTGTGTGTGTGTGTGTGAGAGAGAGAGAGAACAGTATACCTCAAAAACGAAAAGTCGCATAAATACTCAACTTAGTTCTTAGTTTCAGCACATTCCAAGGATGCGACATGAAGATTTTCAAGAACATTCCTCCCCCCAAACTACGCTTTATATGGTAGAAACCTTTATTGAAATTCTTGACTTTCTTAAAAAAGCCTTATTAATCTAGATTAAAGTAATATATTCAAGTTATTCAAATGACGAATAAAATGTATGTTTTGAATTTTCTGGGAATAGCTTCCTCATTCGGAATGAATTTTGTATACCCTTGTGTAACTAGTAGATCTGAAATGATATACGAAAACGTAATATAGAACAAATGTAGATCTGCTTAAAACACAACTGATTTCAAATAATTTCTTTTTCTATTTCGTGGCATAATCCATTACTGAGTTAAGCGTTATTAACGGCTCGAGCTGTTCATTTTCTGTTCATTCTCTTTATTTCCTGTCAACATTCAGTTGTTTCTCGCGATTGCACCTAAACAGTATGGAATTTTAAGACCACCATATAGCGTCCAGTTCTAAAACATTTGACTATCGCCATTCTCTTCCAGTCTGTAACGAAATGGGCAATGTAACTAATTCAGCAGAGATTTATTTGGATTAAAGTTTAGTAGGTAAAAAAATAAGATTTAGTAGGAATAGTTTGTATACTCACTAATAGAGGGTAGTGAAAGTCGTATGAATTTATCACATATATTTTTATTTTCATGAAATCAACAGTAGCTTGAAGACTTTCCTTATTAGGGAAAGATTCACTTGCAATAGAAGCGCAGGTTTCAAGGGCAGCTTCTGAAATCAATAACTTTGCCCTTTTGACATTTATTTTCTCGAAATTTTATGGGTACAGAATTTTTCTGGTTAAGTGACGTACCCGCTTGAATACCACATTGCTTTGTAATTTTTAGAGAGTTCTGTCTTGTTTAGCAATTCTCTATTTCCCTTCTGTTTAGGAGTTGAGAGCGAACATACTTGATTATGTGGCTTTGATCGTAACTTAAAAACAAGTTATCATTTTTATCGAAGGGATGGCCTAACCGTGCCACTACACATCTTTTCAAACACTGCTACATTGTTTTGGAATCGTTTATCACAATTCTCAAAATGCGAAAAGCTGCTGCTTCAACTGCAACATATTCATGCACCTGAAGGCAATTAAGTTACTGTAGTAGAAGAATGCAACAGGTACACTATGTGTTCAAAGTATCCGGACACCCCCACAAACGTACATTTTTCATCTTAGGTGCATTGTGCTGTTACCTACTGACTGGTACTCATATCCGCGACATCAGTAGTCATTAGACATCGTGAAACAGCAGAATAGGACTCTCCGTGGAACTCACGGACTTCGAACGTGGTAGGTGATTGGGTGTCACTTGTGTCAGAAGTCTGTACGCGAGATTTCCACACTCCTAAACATCCCTAGGCCCACTATTTCTGATGTGATAGTGGAGTGCAAAAGTGAAGGGACATGTACAGCACAAAAGCGTACAGGCCGACCTCGTCTGTTGACTGACAGAGACCGGCGACATTTGAAGAGGGTCGTAAAGAGTAATAGACAGACATCTATCCAGACCATCACATAGGAATTCCAACCTGCATCAGGATCCACTCCAAGTACTATGAGTTAGGCGCGAGGTGAGAAACCATGGATTCCATGGCTGCTCATAAGCCACACATCGCGCAGGAAAATGCCAAACGAAGCCTCGCTTGGTGTAAGTAGCGTCAACATTACACGATTGAACAGTGGCAAAACGTTGTGTGGAGTGACGAATCACGGTACACAATGTGGCGATCCAATGGCAGGGTGTGGGTATGGCGAATGCTCGGTGAACGTCATCTGCCAGCGTGTGTAGTGCCAACAATAAAATTCGGAGGTGGTGCTGTTATGGTGTGGTCGTGTTTTTCCTGGAGGGGGCTTCCACCCCTTGTTGTTTTGCATGGCACGATCACAGCGCAGACCTACATCTGTATTTTAAGCACCTTGTTGCTTCCCACTGTTAAAGAGCAATTCCGGGATGGCGATTACATCTTTCAACACGATCGAGCACCTCTTCATACTGCAGGGCTATGGCGGAGTGGTTACACGACAATAACGTCCCTTTAATGGACTGGCCTTGCACAGAGTGTGACTTGAATCTTATAGAACATCTTTGGGATGTTTCGGAACGCCGACTTCGTGCCAAGCCTCACCGAACTACATCGATTCCTCTCCTCAGTTCCGCACTCCGTGAAGAATGGGCTGCCATTCCTCAAGAAAACTTCCAGAACCTGATTGAAAGTATGCTTGCGAGAGTGAATGCTGTCATCAAGGCTAAGGGTGGGCCAACACCATATTGACTTCCAGCATTACCGATGGAGCGCGCCTCGAACGTGTACGTCATTTTCAGCCAGGTGTCCAGATACTTTTGATCACGTAGTGTATCTGGCATTTAGTCGAGTGCCCTCTGAAAGTAAAACATAGCAGACTATTTGCCAGCTTTTCACAATGCTGTGGGGGTTTATTATTCAGTTCATCTTGACCATGGTATTGACTTGTACATTATAGCGTAACTCAGTTTCTGTTCTAAGTCTCTGCCGTATGTTCGATAATTCCTATCATTAGAAGACCCGCCAAGATATGTTTTCAAGGCATCTTTGTGTGGTGGCTGGAACTTTTCGAATTCTGCGGCAAATGCATACCTTTTTGGATACTTTTTCTGCCAGATAACCTTTATAATTTCTTCACTGAGCTTGACTTCCTTTTTTCCAAGTACATTTAGCTGTTCCGAGGGAGCGAATTAAGTTTCTTGCTGAAAGGGGGAAAATATTTTGCTAATATTTTTACACACAAACATTAAAAA
Organism: Deroplatys truncata; assembly: GCA_030765065.1. Taxonomy (NCBI): domain Eukaryota; kingdom Metazoa; phylum Arthropoda; class Insecta; order Mantodea; family Mantidae; genus Deroplatys; species Deroplatys truncata. The sequence continues at coordinate 82,896,506 of CM060989.1, read as the reverse complement.
GTAATTCTTCTTAATCAATTTGGTTGTAGGTATGTAATAAACCGTATCATTACATAGTTACAGATTTAATATATTAATTAGAAGAAGGATTTATGTCTCTGTAGCCATTTATTACATACAGGAAATTTAAAAGATCAAAGAAAAACGAAATAAAATTAAGCAAGCTACTATTATTTTACCTTAAGGAAGCAGTTTGCTTACGTGAAAGGACGTCCTACACCTCTCTTGTTGATGATGCTTATCTATAGCACTGTGATGGCGCTCTTATTTAATCGGCTGCAAACCGCTGGGCTGAAACGTCCTTTAAAGCAGGTCTATTTACTGGTATAGACGCTAATGATGATAGTATCATAATAAGGTTTCTGCTCCTTAGCTTTGTGAGGGTACATTTCATTAAAGTAAATATCTTGGGCACTCTGCTGAAGACACAGACACAAGTTTTGTTCTGTTAAATCAATCTCCCAAAATATCCTGGTTCTTTATTTCCTTATACAAACCAAACCCCTTAATTATTTTTAAAACAACAGAATCTTCTACATTTTTACCAAGGAATTACAAAGAGCTTTAACGTTGTCATCACCAAGAGAACAAACTCACTGCAACTTTTAAGCCACCGTAATTGGTTTAATATTTCGCAGTCTTTAAAAAAAATACAGGTGTTTGAGTATCCTGCACTCAAATTGTCAGCCAAGCCGTGTAAAACTGTCCGCTTATGATACATTTCATCACTGTCCTTCATTGCAGTTAAGGAGGCAGCACATGTACTCATTTCAAAGGAAACAGATATTGCATCAGCGTCCTGTGATTACAAATACAGTGATAATTATTTAGAACTTCTAAAGTGTTTCTTAATCATTGTAACTTCACAACGAAAGACCATGTTGCTAACAGCACTCCCTCATATTTTTCTCTGTGTTTTGAATTTAATGGTCATCATATTCCTTATTTTTCAAAACCTTAACTAGTGATGTGTAGCTTGTCATTAGAAGATGTGTGTCTTACTGATAAAATGCTCTACAAGGAGTCTATAGGTGATTTAAGATGTGTAGCGATTGACATAGAATTAACATCGTTTACATCAAGTTAAATCTTGCGATTTAAACAATGAATAACCATTAGGAGTTGGTTATACTTATTCTTCAAAAATGTAACCAATCCTCTATAAACTTCTTGTAATTTAGCCGCAACATCCGAGGCAAATCCAGTAAGCTGCTTGCTTAAAATTCCATCTTTAATGCATTGCTTATTAAATGGTACTGAAATACTTGGGGCAATAGACTCGCCAAAGATAATTCTATATTATCAAAACATAGTCGCATGGTTCTCCGTAAAGTATGCATTTAACATAGAAAATTAAAGTTGACTTGTTTGAAATGGTAGAGTCTTCATCATTAAGTGAACTAAACGCACAGGTTTACCCAAGTATATGCTGCACTAATATTTCAACATTTTATAGTCAATAAAATTGATGATATTAGCACAGCTGTGGTCTGAATTCAGCGTTCGTCAGGTATATCTACATAGTATAAAGGCTGCAGTTTACATAAATTTGTGTAAAGTTTGAATGGTTCAGTTTCTTACCAATTAAGTAAGCTGTATGGATATCACGTGATGTTACCTGTATTTCTCTGCATTCTTTTTCTTCCCATACTCAAAGTTCTTTTGACATTGAGTTGTCAGTCATTCTTCTCCTCTTTGTTCAAGTATTCCTGAACATATGGCATCTGCAAATGATGACTGACCTTGTCGTTCAGTTCTTACTTTCTCTACTACGTATAGTATGTAGGGGAAGTATTGTATTCCACCCAAAAATTCGATACCGAGATTTCACCGGGAATATATTTTTGAGACCCCCTGAATCCAAAAGAAGCATTTTGGAAACATTTCCGTGTGTGTGTCTGTCTGTGTGTCTGATTGTGAACAGCATAACTCAGAAACGAACAGTCGGATAAACACCAAACTTGGTATTTAGGTTCAGTATTTTCCAGAGATGCGACACGAAGGTTTCTCAAGAAAATACCCCTAGATTACCCTTTACATGGAAGAGTTTTCGAAAATTTTAATTTTCTCAAAAATGGTTCTAACGATTTGGATTAAAATATCATGTTTAAGATATTTTCGTGACAAATAAAATGTATATCTTGAATTTTCTAGGAATGTCTCCAAAAGTATTCTTCATTGTGAACGACTTTTGCATAACTGGTAAAACATAAGAGATAGATAAAATGTTACTACACAAAAAATGTAGATCTCGTTAAAATACACAATTTATGTCATATACATTTTTGTTGTTCAGTGAATTATTTTCAATATATTGCTTGTTATTCCCTTAAATTTTTCAATACTTATTTTTTCAAATGGGAATTCGTTATTCATTTTTACTTTCTCTACTACGTATAGTAAGTAGGGGAAGTATTGTATTCCACCCAAGAATTCGATACCGATATTTCACCGGAAATACATGTTTTGAGATCCCTGAATCCAAAAAAAGCATTTTTGAAAACATGTCCGTGTGTGTCTGTCTGTGTGTCTGCCTTTGAACAGCATAACTCAGACACGAACAGTCGGATAAACACCAAACTTGGTATTTAGGTTCAGTATCTTCCAGAGATGCGACACGAAGGTTTTCAACAAAATCCCCCACCCCAGAGTACCCTTTACATGGAACATTTTTCGAAAATTTTAATTTTCTCAAAAATGGCTCTAACGATTTTGATTAAAATATAATATGTTTAAGATATTTCCATGACAAATAATATGTATATCTTGAATTTTCTGGGAACGTCTCCAAAAGAATTCTTCATTGTGAACGACTTTTGCATAACTGGAAAACCATAAGAGATAGACAAAATTTTACTACACAAAAAATGTAGATCGAGTTAAAATACACAATTTATGTCCCATACATTTTTTGTTGAGTGAACCATTTTCGAGATATTGCTTGTTATTCCCTTAAATTTTTCAATACATATTTTCTAAAATAGGAATTCGTTATTCATTTTTTGTCTTGGATATGCAGAGTTATAATGTGTGGCAAAGGCAATGGTGCTGCACCTAGCAACCAGCTATTAAGAGATATGTATGTGCTTAAAGGCTACTGTATTTCTATATTGCCCTTGTACATATATATTCCTCTTACATCTAGAAGAAAATTAGCAATAAGATAGACTCTGCAAATGTTTATCTCGATTAATATGAAGTAGATGGAGAATAAGCGTTTGTAAAAATAGTTTGTACAAGAGCAGAGAAAGTCATGTGAGTGTAACATATCAGATTTTTTGTACTGGATATACAAAGATTATTTATCTGTGGCAAAGGGAATGGTGCTGCACCTAGCAACCAGCTATTAAGAGATATGTATGTGCTTAAAGGCTAATGTATTTCGATATTGACCTTGTAAATATATATTCCCCTTACATCTACAAGAAAATTAGCAATCAGATAGAGTCTGCAAATGTTTGTCTCGATTAACATGAAGTAGATGGAGAATAAGCGTTTGTAAAAATACGAGAGCTGATCAATAAAGACTGAGACTGTTTTTTTTCACAGATATTTATTACTCAATTTCAATGCTGACATGATCTTTTTCAAAGTAGTCCCCTCCTAACTGAATGCACTTTTTATAGCTTCTCTGCCAGTCCTCGAACACATGGTGCACGTCATTCTTTATAAGGTCTTTGAGAATCGTCTCACTTTTCTTTAGCACTGCTTCAGTGCTCTCAAGTCGAATGCTACGGAGCTTTGCCTTTAGTAATGGGAATAAAAAGAAATCACAGGGGGTAAGACCGGGTCTTTAATGCGGCACACAGGTAATGTTGAATTTAGCCAAAAATTCCTGGACTTGATTTGCGACGTGAGGCTGCGCGTTGTCGTGATGAAGTCGCCACCCATTCCGATGATGTTCTGGACGTTTCCTTGTAATGTGCCTCCTAGGTGTAACCAATACTGACGTGTAGTAGCTGCTGTAGCAGTGGTGTGAGGGGGAACTGCATGCTGGTAAATCATTCCATTCCGAAACACCAAGTCCACCTTCCCTAGCACAGAGGAATCGCCCTTCTTTGAAGTGCTTGAACCACTTAACCCGTTGCACGAGGTATCGCATCTTCACCGTATGCTTGCTTCAACTTTTCGAAAGCTTCAAGGCTGCATGATTTAAACGAAAATGAAGTTTTATTGCGCTGTATTGCTCCTCTCGTGTCACCTCCATTTTGTGGTATGCGAAATTCAAGTAGGGTCAACAATATACAGCATTACTACCAACCTACCGTTACGAGAGTGCTGTCGCTTATGGACATTATACATGAAACCCTGCTCTTTTCAAGTATTCGTGGTAGAGACATAAAACTGTGAAGGAAACTACAGAAAAAATCAGTCTCAGGCTTTATTGATCAGCCCTCGTAGTTTTTACAAGAGTAGAGAAAGTCATGTGAGTGTAACACACCAGAAATTTTTTATTGTTTTTAACATGCATCCCTTTGATAAATACCATTACAATATGTAATTAGTAGGACTGCAACTTCGGAGCCGTTATCTTTATTTAGAGGCGTCCTGTAGTCGACTGTTTACAACGAGAAGATTAATTGTATAGTTGAGACAGTATATTGCCGCACAGTGTTCACGTAGACAAAATTCCAAAGGAAAGGCTAAGAAATTCAACAACGTTGCAAAACTACACAGGCGTTTTGGTAATTATGATACAAGCTTTAAGGGAAGATTAAGGACAAATGCATGAATTTGATGTAGTAAACAACTCATTCGCAAGTTATAATTACTGTATTATAGCTTGACCGTTGTGACAGCTCAGTGATGGACCACGTCACTGCAGCTACGTGTCTGACAGCCAATCACCGTCGATACCACCCAACATCCCTTCGTACCCTCCGCCTATATCTTCCAGCATGACATAATACTTTCACTTGCAATGTTGACGGATTTATTTATACAGCTGGCACGGAATAATACATAATTTTTGGTCTTGTGAACCCTGGAAGGAAAGCATACGCGCATAAATAATAGACAAGACCTTGACGTAATATATAAGAAAGTGTCCTCAGGTGTTATTAAAAATAGAAATAATAATAATAACAACAACGTGAAATGCGCACAGGTGTGCAAAGATGAAACAAATCTTTAGTTTAGTTTCCAGCACTGAATTCTGCCACAGATTTAGAGCATTTAAAAGAATCTAGCAGGTGATATTTCTCGCACTTTAGTTCACGGAGTTTTCAAATAGATTATTCCAGTACTACATGAAAATTAAATTATGGAAGTCATTTTATATACGGCTCATTACGAGGTTTCTTATGAATTAATTTGGTTCTGTTATCAAATGTTTTATTCTGTTATTAGAAGGGCTTCTCACAAAAACGTATAGCCTTCCCTTCTCTCGCTATCTCACCTCGCAAATTTCATGAAGCCAGTACACAAGAGTAAATGTTTGTTTTGTTAACTTGCGGTAATAGTTTTATTGCATGAATTCTTGCAAATTGTAAATAGTTTGAGTGCAATATAAACATGAGGCTCGGAGTCTCTTCACTCAAAATGACTGCACTGCTATTTCCTTTGTTCTTTATAGTGCTTTCTTTATAACGTTATTTCTTTCTGTTATAATAGCAGTAATTAATATGGCTTTTTATAATAACTTTAGTAGTTTCACATTAAGTATAAACGTTAACTTATAACTTCTTCTTTCGTTAACAGCTTGAGAAAGAGGATTTATTTAGTCATGGTTATACAATATGAATCAGCTGTTAGAATTGACAACTGAGCGCGCCAGGTAGCACTTGGCCCTCCCGTTCCTTCCGTGCAAAAGTTTGCAACCACTTCATTCAGCCACATGGCAGCGGAACCGTCTCAAGTGACGAGTTACACGGCGATTATATAAGCGAAAGATAGTTTGGGATACCTATGAACGTGAAAGTATGCGGACTTAAGAATAGCTGTATTTTACTTCGCTGTACTACTTACACAATCTGTGATACAAAAGGTGTTTGACGTCCTTCAGCTCCGATGACAACGCCGTACTTGGTCGGGCAACCCTGGCGATGCCAAAGGCAGTGAGAATTTGGTCTTCACTTCTCTGGGTGTGTAGTTTTCACCTAGAAGCCCGTTTCCCAAAGACCGCATACTAAAATAGTCGAAATAACCATGTAAACGTATGAGCCAAAATAGTCAATTACGATTTAATTGGCCCAATTTTTTCTTCCACCACGATTAACTGGAGCAGTGGGCACTGTGTTTCTGAGTGACATACTCCCCAGGTTTTTGGAACAGATCACATTTGCGGTACGTCAACGTATGCGGTTTGAATATGAAGGAGCTCCAGCTGAATTTTAACATCATGCTCGAGAACACCATAACCAGGCTTTCCCTGAAAAGTGGATAGGAAGAGGAGGTCCTATTGCATGGCAAGCCCCTTCGCATGATCTGACTCCACTTGATTTTTTCTTGTTTGGTCATGTGAAGAATCTTGTGTATGAGACACCAGTACCAAATGAAGAGGAGCTACTAGCACGAATTTTCACCGCCTGTGACATCGTCAGAGCGACTCCAGCGTTGTTCGCCCAAGTACGACAGAAGTACGTGCGGCGTTGTCATGCCTGTATCAGAACTGAAGGACGCCATTTTGAACAACTGCTGTAGTATCACGGCTTGTGTAAGTAATACAGCGAAGTAAAATACAGATATTGGTAAGTTTGCATAAGTTAACGTTCATAGGTATCGCAAAACAACCTGGGATGGAGTTGTTTTTGGACGTTGGTTCCTTAAACCAAATTTATCCACTTGTCCTTAATCTGTCCTGAAACTTTGTATCATCACGGAAACATTCTGTATATTGGAGTTTGGGGAAGATGTTTTATCTATTATCGCTCTGTTACTAATGTTCCAACACCACCCCTCCAGAAAATAAATGGATTTGTCCAAATATTGCACATACAGATAAGCGTGTCAAGACGAAAATATCAGCTTATAGAATTCGCTCTTGTTATGATCTGATGGTTAATAGTGCGTGTACGGAGTATCATGCGAGAAGCTATGTAACAAACGTCTTTATACAGAGAGACCAAAATAACTACGAACCGCCTGGGCGATGTTTTTCCTGTCCGCGTCCTCGGAGCTCGTTGCCGTCTGTCGCTATCTAGAAAGGCGCGGATGAAACAATACAACATTTTTAAAAATGCTTTTAAAGGCTTTACTTACCAATTTTATGAAAGGAGATGCTGAAAACGGCCACAATTGTTGTCCATACGTTTTTGGCACCTCTTTAGGAAACTATCCAGCACTCGCCATAGTTCACATTGAGAAATGCTGCCAATTTCCTGGCTGATATTGTATTTTCATTCTTTCAGGGTGTGTGGGTTTGTTTTGTACACTTTATGTTTTAAATTACCCCAGAGATAGAAATCGCTGGCGGTTAAATTCGGGGACCGAGGGAGCCACAAATCTCTACTAATAATTCTGTCCTCAAACACACTTTCAATTGTTCTCGTCAAAATATTGGCCGTATGAGCTGTTGCAGAGTCTTGCTGAGAAAAGGCAAAATTACGCTCCCTGTCTGTTAATTCTCTAAAAAAAAGGGGGGGCTAAATTGCATTTACATATGTACGAGGTCAACTGTTGCCTCGAAAAAATTGGCCCTATAAGTTTATTAATATATTCTCCAAGCGGGAGAACCGTGTTCAAATCCCGGCTGTGGCGTTGAATTTTTCAGTTTACTCTATGTTAATAAACGAGTATTTTGTCTACACACATATCCATGAAAATGGAACCAAGCCTCGTCCGTGAAAAAATATGGGTATATTTAGCCAATGTGTACACTATTGAGACTCCAGTAAAAAATGTGCACCTAATTACAGGATCACCAGGTTTAAGATATGTGCCTCAGTTATTTTATATGACTTTACCTTCAGCAATTTGGTAGCTCTTCGTGCAGAGCCATAAGACCTGCCTGCCTGTTGTGAAAGATGCGGAAGTGATTTTTGGGGGATTTCTCGATACGGTGACGGATGTCGTCTAATGTTTCTTCGGTAAGAACGGTACATCGTCTTTTAGATTTCTTATCCTCAACACTTCCTGTGGCTAGCAATTTATTGTAAAGTTCATGGATCTTTGTACGGCCTAGAACGTTTACAACTGGAAATCTTTCTGCAAATCCTACTTTCACTTTTCGAGCTGAGTTAACACATACGAATTCTAAATAAATAAATGCTGTGCAGTAGAAAATATATACTGAGACATAATATACTTTGTGAATAAGTACAGGATAAATAATAAATAACTCGTAATAATTGAACTACATCACATCACCGTCAACACTGCACTTACAACTGCAGAGCAATACCACGTCACAGCGTCACCTTTGTTTATAGCAGGAGTGCGTTATCATGTTTCCACACACCCACTGGATAAAAACACCGCGCATTCGGTTAGTAGTTTCTTAGCTCTCCCGTCAGAAGCGTAAGAGGGCCAAATGTTTTTCCGTGCAAGGAAATAATAATGTAGTTGTGAGCCAGTGAAATTCCCTCTCGCACTCTGGCTGTTCCATTAAAAACATAGCCTCTTTGCTTTGATGGCACTTGCTACAGGATTATATACCTAGTTTGCCAGATTCTGATTCCTTATTTTTAGCTGGAGTTTTGCTCTTAACGTGGTATTTTCTGCACTCAGCATAACTATGATTTTGCTGTTCCTTGTAATGGTTCGTGAATAATGTTTTCTCAAATTCTTATTAGAAGAGTGGAGGTTCTCACAAGGATATCTGATTGAACTTCCGCTTCTACTTTGGTGGAAACATGAATGGCAATACCCTCAGCAGTTTCTATGTCTTATCAGGTATAGTGAGGGGGAAAGTCAGGCTATTATCATGGGACTCGAAGAAAGCTTTGCAGTTATTTCGTTTTCTGTGTGGATTTTCAGTTTTTGTTTTCTTATACATATGTTGGGTATCCAAGAAAAATTGTTGGGACAGAATTGCGTAGAAGGCTTCTATTTTAGTCGAAGTAATAAAACATTTATCATCAAAATGCTAACTAAATTTTACAAACTTCTTAGAAGGCTGTCAAGTACTGTTCTGAACCTTATCGTGATATAGCTTTTAGGCATTTTTTTTCACGCAAGACGTCATTTTGTTGGAAATTTATGAAGATACCAACAACCTTGTGTTTACATTTTCACATAATGGAGGGCAGCAATACAACCCTTTTCAGTCGTTTAATGACTGTATTTGATAATAAAGTCCTGTAATGAATACAGAGAAACAAAACTATAATGTGGCTCCGCGCAGGATAAATTACCCACGTTGTTACATATCTAGAGATGATCTATTAATTATGTTTGGGGGAATACTTTTTAATTTGCGCCAGGAGAAATATGTGCGTTTGCCGACGACAGTAATGGAAAAGCACATTAAAATCTAGGGTAACCGAGATATAATGAACGTACTTAAAATTATCTTGTTGTATTTTCACAGCTGTTCAAAAAGAAAAGTAAACATTCACCACAAAATTATGACACAACTTCTTAGTCAATGTCCAAGTGCACAGGGATTGTATAACCCCTGAGATTCAACATGACATTTTTGGGGAACTTTGTCAAACGTCTATAGGCAGGGTGTTGTAGGTATTTAAATGCCACCCATCTCGTAGACAACGATGATAAATTACATAGATTGCCTTTACGATGTTGGAAGATATACATTCGCGTTTTGCAGTCGCTGTGTCGCCATATTGCTTTCATGTGGATGTTATGCACCCTTCCACTTCCTTTAATTAATTATGATTTAAGGAAGCCGTGACATCAGTCTGTGCGTGTCGTTAGAGAGTATAAGTAATTGTGGCTTGAATTAAAAAATTAAACATTACACAGAAAATATATTACAAAAGCAGCAGTGCAGGAAATAACGGAGCCAAGAGGATTGTGTTTTCACAGGTATGAGATATCAATACTTTCAACATAATTTGATTGAAAATTACCTTCGTATTTATTATTCCTTGCAGAATCACGAAGCCATACTAGTTAGCGTGGGTTCTAAGTAGAATGATATGCTTTCTTTTCAATAGCTTCACTCATAACAATACAAGGTAGGAGTCTTGTACCTGGCCTGCGTACCCAACATTTCACGGTAATGAAGCGAAATTCCTCGCATAGCACTAACGCTATAAAATAGAACCGTGTATTTACTGTATGCCAGTCGCTACCATGTAATACCTAATAACCTTGACGTTAATCAACCGTGGGACACATACCTACATAGGCGGACTGAAGTATTCAAATATCAACATCATGCTCCGAAAAGAGAACATTTAAATAAATTAAACAAAAATACGGACATAATGCTCTTTTCATTGCAAAATAACTTAAAGCATTTCATAAACAGAAAATTCTCCATATGTACTGTGCATCATTGGGAATTTTTTGTCATTCTGGGTAACTCGGTTAAGCGCTCGCCTTGGAAGCACAAATAGTTACATAAAACTTGTGTATTACCACATTATTGCTGAATGATTTCTACATATTGAAATGTCAGCTACCATACCTATGACAAAACACCCAACTTAAATTATATAAATGTATAATATGTATTGCATGGCAAAATACCTGCTGAAATAGTCATTCTTTTTTTAAGTATCTATTATTGCTTTATTTATATACACCTCATTTGTGAAGTCATAGTGGGAGCTGCCTTGTAAAACAACTTCTTGGTTTCATTGATAGTATTGAGTAATACTATCTCTGTTTTAAATGTTGTCTCATATTCACACTTCTAATTGGGCAGCACTATGGCCTCTCACAAAAAAAGCCTGGATTTAATCCTAGGGATCAGAGGTGGGATTTTGTGGTAGATAAAATGGCACTTAGAATGAGTGTTCTCTGGTTTTCCCCACCATAATTCCATCAATTGCACCATCTTCATCATTGTCAGTCTCCAATCTCTGTAAACCTGTGAAGTTAAAAGGGACATTAAAATTAAAAATACTATGGAGGACAGAGAGCAATACAAATGAACAAGTGTCTCATCCAGCCACCCAAATTTATAAACCAGCATGTGCTGTTAACATTCTTTCTGCAGTCAACATATGAAAAAACAATTAATACTGGCACACTAAACTACATGTTAAAGTGATTGACAATTATGAAGGGTGGGTGTGATATGGTTAAACACAAAGAGACATTGCATTCACATTCATATTTAATAATACTGTATAATACATTTGTATGGTATTTTAAGGAACATGTGCCTACATTAATATACATTTGAATGGCCTACCCAATTAAAATGTCCATTAAATTCTAACCTCTTGAATGTCTGTTATTGCAATCTATTGGAATGATCTTATAGGTAATTGTAATTGCACTTAATCACTTATGCATACACAAAGCCAGTTCTAGTTAATAAAACTTACAGTTATTGAATAGAAAATATACTTTGATTCCTTTTCCTGGGAAAGGTTCTATATATAACATTTGATATAACACAGTGGAGGTCCTACAGCACATGGGAACCTTAAATTTATTGACAGGTCATATGGGAAAAAACAAATTGAGCCCATACACTGATGTTTGTTTGTGTTTGTTCATTTGGCTCCACTGTGAGCAATGTTCAGGGAAATTGAACACATCATACAATTATGAAGTATGCAGAGTAAGTAGGAATATACCCAACGCCAAGAACAGCCTTTGGGGCGGGAGGATGCTCCCCTCCCCATCATGCATTACCTAAGAGAGAAAAATTTGTAAACCATCACCATTTCAACAGTAAACTTCTCGACATGCATTACAGTAGGACAACAATAGCAAATAAGTGTTAATCACCATCACATGCAATCTGCCCTACATAAAGTGTTTACATGAGGTTGATACTATTATGATGATTAATTCACTTTGAATAAGCTCAAAATTATAACTTTATACTTATGTTATGCTTAAATTTCAATTTCCCATGTAATTTCTATTACCTTGAAGACATGTTTGAGAAAGACATCACTTGAAATGAGAAATTCTCATTATTACTGCATGGGTATTATTTGGGAGGACAGTGTACAGGGTGGAAGGTACTCCTTAAACCGTACGTTAATCATGAATTCTATATAATGAGTAGTGCAAATATGTCCAATACATTTTTTGTCATTAAACCTACAAAAGTGAAACATAGTGATGTTCCTTGTGCCTGTGTCTATTAGCCATTTTATTACAGTTCAAGCAATACCTTTCACTCTGTATAAGAAAACATTTAGAAGATGGTGCAGTTTGCATATACATAAAACATAACATATAAAACTGGGATGCAACAGATCCATCTATCCCATTGACTAACAATTATGCAATCACTGTGTGCTTCCGGTATTCCTACTACTTTCTATCCAGCAGTAGTATTTACATGGTAGCCTAAGTATTTAAAGTCCAATATCAAACCTGCTATGTCTGTAGAGACTGGCACTGTAGCAAGATGACAATATCACAAAAGACATGTCAGGAATGGGGAGAAGTATAATTTCCTCTGCTTCCTCACCATGTGTGTTCAGCTACAAGTAGACAGACAACCAAGGAATTATTGCACTTTGCTGCTACATGTGTTCAAACAAGCATTATACAAACTTATGCAACTCAACTAGGTGAATTAGCACACAAAAGTTGAAATGGCAACCCTGTACTCTCTAGACTACTTCATTATCACCATTTGGAAATGGAAGAAAGGAATTTCAGTTACAGTTGCGTCCATGTGATAACTCTGCATAGACCAGCAGCAGAAGACTAGTCATGATATACAATCAGAAAAGCAGCAGAACAAATTCAGCACACCAGAAATATCTTGGCACTACCCTTCTCTAGCTACTCAGTCATTGGTGCAAATCCACTACTGAGCTGTACCGCTAACTGGTTACATTCTTCATGATTACTGGTGCTATAAAAAGTTATTTGGAATAAACTGTGTGTTTTAAAGAGATCTACTTTTTGTGTAGCCCATTTTCCTCTGTTACTTAAATTTACCAGTTACACAAGATTATACAAAATTCCTTCCGAATGAAGAGGACTTCACAAGCTATTCCCAGAAAATTAAAAATAAACATTTTATTTTTCATGTAAATATCTTGAATACAATGGCATTTTAATCAAAATCATTTGAGTCATTTTCAGAGAAAAAATTCGAGAATTATTCCATGTAAAGGATTTTTTTGGGTGTGGAATTTTCTTGAAAATCTTTGTGTCCCATCTTTGGAAGGTACTGAACTTAAACCAATTTGTACTTTGTATGTACAAATTCCTGCTTTGAAACGCATGGCCTTATGCATTCACTTTCAATTGCCAGTCGAAATGCGCGCCGCCAATGTTCCACGTTGCATATTTGACCACAGTCAATGGGAGCAAAATGTGCCGGAATGGACTACCTTCCCCCTTGCACTGGAATGCTCCCTTAAGATCGTTCGCTTTCATTCATTTTCGGCATTCGCTCGAACTTCGTCGGGCAACTTTGATGTGCTGTCTCCAAGCGCTTGTTGCGCAGACCCTTATTGAAGTGCCAGCACCAGAACTGTATATTTGCGGCATGCCAGCCACTACCTACGTAATATAACATCGCTAGACATTTAACAAACATGGAAAGCCCACGCACATTATGTTGAAATATCCATGATATTTTGAAATGCGCATTTCGAACAAGAGAAGAACCTGGATAACCAGTGGATGCCACACAATGAAGACACGCGTAATATAACTAATACGTGCTTTCGTAAGGGGAAATAAAAAGTGAAATGTGCATAAACATGGATATTAGGCACATAAATATGTCTGGATTGGGTGTGAAAACAAAAAATGAAAAGCAATGATGTAAAACAAAACACGTAGGTAAAGCCAAACATAAGCAATGTTTAAAGCCAAGCATACGTGAACTGCACAATAAATATACATAACATTTTGAGAAAATCTGCAATATATGAAGTTTGGAATGGTCGATTTCTTAAAATTCATTTTTACTTCCCATTCATTATTCTACCACGTACATTGTCGGCAGAGGAGGTATTTCATTCCATACAAAAAATTTGATACCGGGCTTTCACCGCAAATATATGTTTTGAGGCCCTATGGATCCAATAAATCCAGTTTTAGAAAGCAAAACTGACAAATATGTTTTCCTGCAGATATGTGGTAGAAAAGGTAAAAATGTTTTTTTTACAGGGTGGCTCAAAATATGTATTCCAGTGAAATCTCGTATGGAATTTTATGTGGTATACAATACCTCCTCCACCTTTTTAGGTGCGTGGTACAGCTAAAGTGCTTTTTTTATTCTGGGGCCTCAAAACAGGTATTTCCTGTTAAATCTCGGTACCTATTGCATTTTTGTGTGGAATGCAATATCTCCTCTATTTACTAGGTACGTGGTAGAATAAGTAAATGTTTCTTTTATTTTCATTCAGGGATCTCGAAACACGTATTTCCAGTGAAATCTTGTTATCGAATTTTTAGGTGGAATGCAATACCTTCTCTGTCTACCATGTACGTGGTAGAATAATGACTGAGAAAAAGAATAAGCAAGAATGAACTTTAAAAATCGACAAATCTAAACTTCATATGTTGCAGATTTTTCCCAAAATTTTTATGCATATTTATTGTGTAGTTTACATTTGCTTTGCTGTAAACGTTGTTTATTTTTGGTTTCATCTACGTGTTATGTTTTACGGCGCCATTGCTTTTCATTTTTGTGTTTTCCACACACTCCACGAATATTTATGTGCGTTAGACTCATGTTTATGCACATTTCACTTTTTATTTCCCCTTCAGTACTTTCAACATAATTTCATTGAAAATTACCTTTGTATTTATTATTCCTTGCAGAATCACGAAGCTGTACTAGTTACCGTGGGTTTTAATTACAATAATATGCAATGTATGCTTTCTTTTGAATAGTTTCACTCGTAACAATACGATGTGCAGTTAGGAGTCTTGTACCTGGCCTGCGTATGCACCATTTCATGGTAATCACATGAAATTCCTCGCATAGCACTAACACCATAATATAGAACCATGTATTCACTCGATGCCAGCTGCTACCGTGTAATACTTAATATCCTTGATGTTAAACAACCGTGGAACACATACAGATGCGGACGGAAGTACTCAAATATCACCATCATGCTACGAAAAGAGAACATTTAAATACCAAAACATACACAATAAAATAAACATCTCTTCTAAGTTTTTAGCACACCTTTATTTCATTTTAAATGTCACATGCATTTATTTAAATTAAATAAAAATACATTTTCATAAAGAAAACTGAAAAATGTTCTCTCAACAGTTGGGCGTAAGTATTCAAATAAACAAAACACAGCACTGAAGTACTTAGTTATCATGTCTTTTCTATGAATAACTGCTGCCAAACGTCTTGGCATTGAATGTACCTGCATGCTAGTAAGTCTAAATCAATTTTACTCCATTCCTGCCGAATAATGTATTTCAGTCTTGGTTTGCTTGTGGTGTGTTTTTGATCGTATCTTCCAATTCTTGTCATATATTCTTGATTGGGTTCAAAGTCGGGTGATTGAGGTTGTGTTTTGAGTATATGGAGTGTGTTGTAGATGATCCATAACCTAACAACTTCTGAAGTGTGCTTAGGACGAGTGTCTTGTTGGAAATAAGATTTAATTTTTGAGTGCTTCTCTTCAGATGTTCTTGTAGTATGTTCTTATAATCCTACTTGCTTATGTTGCCATCAATAAAAGCTAGCTCACACACACCACCTGATGCTATGCATCCCCATACTATTATACTGCTGCTCCCATGTTTGACCGTAGCTTCCAAATATTTAGGATCCCACTTAGTATTGCTCTGTCTCCACACCTTTAATGAGCCATCACTTCAGTATACATTGAACTTGCTCTCATCTGACCATAACACATGATCCCAGAACTCATTGTTCTTCGTTACATACTCAATGGCAAATACTAAACACTTTTTCTTGTTTATTTTACCTACCTAAGGTTTTCTTCTTGGTGTTCTGAAATTGTACCCAGTACTGTTCAGAACACTGCGAACTGTTCTTTCATGAACCACCTTCCCAAAATGTTCATCCAGATGTGCTGTAATTCTGTTGCTTCTGTTCTGGGATTTTTCTTCACCATTTTCACCACTTGTCTTTTGATCTCTAGAAGTAAGTTTTGGCAGAGCACCTTTCCTAGGCTTATTGATAATGGTATTCCTCATTTTATAGCACTGGATGACACACCACACATGAACAGATTTCTGTATACAGCTTCTCCAATTTCTTTACATGTTTTATTTTGTTCATGCATATGCAAGATGAGTTTCTATCCTCTAGAGTTGTCTCTTTTCCTTTCCCCCCCATTTGTACTGTGGCCACTTTTAGCTGAAGTTACTTGTGTACTGGATGACAGCAGACACAAATAAGGAGTTGTAAATGTATAAATGTCAAAATTCACTCGTTACTGTGTTTTACTGCCTTATCATAGAGTGCATTTGAACACTTGTCTTACAAGGTAACATAATGTTTTTTAGAAAAATCACATGTTTATTAATACACACGTATTCTTATCATTCGTGTACTGCATATCTGTATGAAACACACAATAATGCATCAGTGAGATCACAAAATATTAAATAATTCCACCTACTGTGTTGATTAATTCAACATTTAAAGCTGCTATCCATAGATTTGAATACATCTGTCCGCCTCTGCACATATTGTGTTGAAATGTGTGTATTATGTCCAGAGTCGCGTGTTAAATAAGACAAAAGCAATGGATGTCACATGCAATGAATACACACATAAAATAAGCAATGTGTGTTCACTATAAAGTGAAATGAAAGTGAAATGCACATAAACATGGGTACAACACACAAATGTTTGCGGATTGTTTGCAAAAATGCAGAAATGAAAAGCAATCATACCATAAAACAAAACATATAGATCAGACATAACATAAATAATGCTTAAAGCAAAATATAAATAAACTACATAGTATGTACGAAATGATTAGGAAAGCATTAAGTATGTGCTAAATTTGACATGAAATATCGAAAAGATTCCGATTTTTTTTTCTGCCACATACATAGTTGGTAGAGAAGATATTGCATTTCATCTGAAATACACGTTTTGAAGCCCCAGAATAAAAACATGCATTTTTAGAAAAGAGTCCGTGTGTGTAAACAGCATAACTCCAACATAAAAGGTCAGATACATTACCAAACGTGGTATTTCGGTTTACTATCTTTCAAAGATGCCACACAAAGATATTCAAGAAAATGTCCTACTGAAAATATGACTGGAATATATATAATGAATGTGGAATGTTTTTCAAAGTATTTATCATCTCAAAAACGGTTCTGACGTTAAAGTGGCACAATTTAAAGATTTGTGTATTCCAAACAAAACGCTTATCTGGAATTTTCTGGGAATAACCTGTGAAGTTGTGTTTATTCGCAAGTACTCTTACATAATCTTGTATAACTGGTAAATGTTAAGCAATAGACGGAAACGTACCATTCAGTGTACTATTCATAGACCTCTTTAAAACAGACAACTTAATGCAACTAGTTTTTTTTTTGTGGCGTAAGCTATTACCAAGATATCTGTTATTAATGTATCAAATTGATCAATACTCTGTTATGCTTTAAAGTCTTGTAATATTCAGTTGCTTCTCACAATTGCACAGAAAGAATAGGAATTTTAAGGCAAGCATATACCATCCACTTTGTAAAGATTTGACTATCGCTGTTCACTTTTTACCCTAACAAAATGTCTATTTCTGCAGAGGTTTATCTCAGTTAAGATGAATTAGATAGACAAGCTTTGTAAGAATAATTTGCATAGCCACTAGTACATGATAGAGGGTAGAGAAAGTCATCTGAAAGTGTAACATCATATTATTTTATTCATAATTAATCACTTTTTGATGTAATATGAAATGCTCCTTAGACCCTACAGTTTACCGTATAACAATTTGTGGCTTTAAAATGATTCATATTACAACACCAATTTAGTAGGTGACATAGTATAAATGGTAAGTCTAATAAAATTCTCCAAAACAATTGAAATCTTTTGATAGTTCATGCCAAAGTTAACATATACTTAATGCTGTCCCAATATTTCTACATATTGTGTAGTTTACGTATGCTTTTCTGTATACATTATTTATGTTATACTTGATATACATGTTTGGTTTTACAGTACTTTATTGCTTTTCAGTTCTGTGTTCTTGCACCCAATTGATGCACATTTATGTGTTATGCCCGTGTTTATGCACATTTCATTTTTGCTTCTCCTTATAGAGACCTTGCATTACTTATTTTGTGTGTGACATACTATACTTTTCCAACTTGTTCTCTTATTCAAGATGTGCTTTTGAACATAATATGCACATTTCAGCATAATAGTGTGTGTTCGATGGTTGTTTAATGTCTAGTAATGTTAAATATTATGTTGGTGGTGGCTGGCATCCAGCGAATACATAGTTCTGGTGTTGGTACTTCAACGAGGCACTACACATGGTCACCATAGTTAATAGAGTCGTCACACAGAATTGCCTAATATTCTTTGGACATAAATACTAGAATGTGTGCAGTAAATTTGTAAAATGCCATGGGTGTTTGCATCTCTCATTTTTAGTGTTAACAAACCTCACTGTGTTTAATGAAGTGTTTTAAACTCAAAATGAGTAAGAGGTGAGCTCAAGCCTTCAGGACATTGTGACCCACACTAAAACCACTAGGGACTGAACTTTGGATTGTGTGTGTCAGTGTTACTGTTATAACCAACAATGTTGTGGTTCAGCATGGAGGATCCATCCCCCATACCCATTTACTGTGATGATTCTAGTTTTAAGTTCACATGTGCGATAATTGGAAAATAAGGAGCAACTAGATCTATGAATATAAACTAATGTTGGCTTTCAGGCTAATCATATGATAGCAAATTTCAGGTAATTATTTACTTTAGTAGCAACACCTCTGCCTACAGCATAATAAGGTGTTACTTTGATAATGAGCTCCTACAAACACTGACCTAAAATTCTTCTCAGATTAGCTATTTAAACAAGAAAACTCAATGGCTTACTATGACTTGCTATAGTTTAAATGGTTTAATTGGCGCATAGCCTCATAACTACTATGGTGGCCATGCAGAGTGCTTAAATTAACTACCAACATCATAAGTGTGTATTTGGTGGATTCTGGCTTCTGCAAACATAAAATGTAACATCGCTAAACTAACAAGCATGGAAGGGTCATCCATAAATTATAGGGAAACGTTCAACAAGCTGTGCATCACGCCAATGAAATAATCTAAGTTATTTCTTTTATGCACACATCTAATCCAATGTACTTACGGAATAAATTTCATCATGTAGCTCATGACCTAATTTTGTAGTCTTAGTGCCACAAGCACATCCATTTGGTCATGTCTGATGACAGAGAGATTGCCAGCATGATCTTATATTGTTTGTGTGAACATTTGTTACTGGCTGCACAAAATGCTGGCTGTGGTTTACCATTAGGTGGGCTGGATTACCCTGGGCCATTAATTCATTATGGATTATGCTGGTGACTCCACATGCTCCTCAGTTAAAGCAAAGAGGGTGGCATACTGCCATCTGCACGTCATTGGTGACAATGGAGATCATCACAATGCAGCCATGATGGTGTTTTCGTCTTCAAAATTTACAATTGTCGATCCGATTGTCATGGCCAGCACTGCATATTTTACTCCTGTTGTGTCCAGACAGTAACTGAGCCAGTCAGATATTGTTCTGTGGCTTATCTTCCTGTCTCCAAGAGAGCTCTTGCGTGATGCTATCTTTGTAGGAAAATTTCTGGGCAAAGCTGTGTGTAATTAAGAGTACTAGGGCAGGTTGTAATATAGAGTTGTCGAAAAACAAGTACCTTTTGCAGCTTTTTATGTCTTCTCCTAGATGAAAATAGCTGGTATTTGTGATCTCGTTTCCTAATAGGTTGAGTGGCAACATCATACTCCCAACGTAATGTTTGAGTTATTAGCAAGGTTTTATCGTAAAGCACTGCAGTCATTGTTTGTCAGGGTGTGAGATCAAATAATTCTACAAATTTAAACATACCAGTCAAACACAACTTGCACTTTGCAAATTTCTTGTCCACACCCAATGCAGGGATAAAAAGGAATTATAGGGACATCAAGCTTAAACTCCAAAGCCAAGTTGTATTTAAAGTTATCAGTTCCCGTCTCTTCAAATCTCAGCTGGTATGGGAATGTCACAAGTACTTAACATTGAGCTTGAAAAGAAATTCAAAAGAAATGGAAAATAATTTTCACAAAAAAACTCTGTAGTCAGATGACTAATATACCTTGTGAAAAATTAAGTAACTCGTTAAGTATGCCTTTACTTAGAGAAATTACGACCTTAATAAGAAAAGTTTTGAAGACAGTGAGGCTAAATAAAATGGAACCCATTTGATGCCAAACATTAAAACATATTTTACTAGAATGTTCAGATGTAGAACAGAAGGAATGCCAGATTCTTGAAGCCACTGCGCAACTAGAAAAAGAGACTAATCGATCTAGGAGCAAATACTACAATTAGATCCTTAGATAACAAAACAGGAAGCTCATAAGAAGCCATTTTAAGGTGATGTACTTAAGGAAAATCTTCATTCAAATTAGTCATAGGAATTTTCTTTACACAATATTAAGGACCTGGTATGCTACTCATTTTCAAAATAAACACTGAAGCTGATTATGTTCTAACAATAGTACATATAGTGAACATCTGTAGAGTTTCATTATTGTCTTGGGTGTTGGTGCAAGAGTTGGCAGCAAATGGCCACTTAAGTGTGTATGTTCCCTGCTTGCAACTGCTACTCTGACAGGTTCCATCAGCACTCGTGCGTGCCTGTTCACTTTGTCCAGCTTTGGACTTGTAGGACATAAAGAAAACTATATCTACAAAGTTCTGTTTTAAAATCCCTCCCACAAAAATTTTCCTTGTAAGGGCCAAAACTCTTGGGTAATACTTCCATACTTACCTGCTGGTTAATATGGTAAAATGTAGTTTAGAGAAGGAACATGTATATACTATACTCCATCCAGACCAAGAAAGGATCCCGGTGTAAAGAACTGTACATGCCACTGGTGCAGCACACCTTTCAATTGAATGAAAATAATATGATACTGTATTGCATGTTATCACTCTGTTTGTAGTTCAAATATTAAAGACAGTGAATAATAATAATAATAATAATAATAATAATAATATCTTAAGAATCACTTCTTTTAAATATAACTTAAATAATGAACTTGTATTTATTATAATGGAATAGCGTGCAATCATCAGTACTCCTGTGTGTTTTTATTGGAGGGAAGCAACAGTCATGTTAATCAGTATTGTTAATGTTGAGATCATGATTAAATGCATAGCAGGTCAGAGCAGTGTAACAAAACAGAGAAGTGGCCAAGGCCTTAAAAAGTGGTGGGAGAACTATAGTTTTGAATGGGTTCAGCATTTTGTTTAAGACTTATGCTGTGCTTGCTGTTAAAGACTTCATTAAATTAACATCAGATTTTAACAGGTGTGTCTGTGAATACTAGGGTTGCCAGGTTTCGTGTATGTAGGCCTTATTTTATTGAATCACCTGTTTCATGTATTTTGGCCTATTTCTCCTATTTTGCACATTGGCATTAATTCTTGGTTTTTAATTGGATATTTGGAATAGTAGTGGGTACTATCAAATACAGATTATCAAACACGACTATGTGACATATTGAATTGCTGGTTCCTTTTTCCCAATCTTGGCAGCACTACTATAATTGGTAGTTAATAGTATGAGCATTTTTTTCTTATTGGCTGGCAGAATGTGGCCATGACCTAATGAGGAATAAGTGGACAGATTTGAGAAAGAAGAGTTCTCCTGAACTCATTAAAACCCAATTGTGTATTGCTATAAGTTTTATAACGACTTGCAAGGAATCACTTATCTATGTGAAAAGTGATGCCAAGCTTCTGAGCGAGTATAAATCAATTCCAAACACACATCATACCTAATGCTTTGATGTAGCTTTTAAAGGAGTGGTGAAATTAGCAAACTTATAAGATAACCATACTGTAAATATACTTAATATGTTAGGAATAAATATGTTAAACTTAGTTCTATACAGAATATAGGCATAAATCTTGTAAAATCAGCACAGTAAAAGGTCGATAATTCTGTGTTCAGGTGTTGGGGAAACATTTCTGAAATCTTCTTTATTTTCAGCTTGGCTACCTGGCAATCCTGGTGAATGCTTTGTGACCAAGTTGTAGACAGTCTGATTAAAAACCTAGAAGATGATTGAAGCAATATCACCAGTTTTGATTCTGAGGTGGAATTCATGCTATTAACTGAGGACTTAACATGTAAGTTTTTATTAATGAAAGATATTTCATAATATTTGTTCATCTGTTTATGAATTAGTACATTTAGTTTAACAAGTATAGAGGTATGTGTTTATTTAATACTTAGTGCTGGTGCAGTGAAAGATAGTATGTGGTTAATATAACATGTCAGTTTCTTGAAATCTTGAAAGTAAAGCTTTAAGGAGCTGATGAGGAGGAAGAGATAAAGTGCTACCATGCTTTCACAAAATGTCAATGTGGAGTGATACCATATGCATTGTTTTATGCTTGGGTCTATTCTCAGACCACAACAAAATTACTGGATTTTTGTTAATGCTGTGGATAAAACTGCCAGTACAACATAATTATTAGTGAATTAGCAAGAATAACAGGAGGCAGATGCCTAGTTACAGATATCACACCTATTATTTGAATCCAGTTCATATACACACTAACCTTAACCTAAAATTATGTAAATCTCAAAACCACAGGATCGTATGGTTTCACTGTGACCTGATGATGTATTCCCCCCTTATATGTACTATTTCTGTGTCATTCCTATCTCTCAGTATTGCTTGCTCCAATGTCATTGGCGCTTCAGGATGAGCTATATCAATTACAGTAGCCACAAACCACTCACTACTTGCCAAACAGTAAATTAATCAGTGAAGTTAAGTGTGGAAGTAAGTTGAAATATTGCTTCAGCTTAAGTTCCATTTACATCAAGACATGCGATACATGTAATACAGAAACAACTCCCCTCAAATTTGCAGGTCCCTCTGGTGCCAAAATATAAAATTATCGTCATTTCTCTAGTTCCTGCAGTTATGTGGAATGTGGAGTCTTTTTTGCCTGTAAGAATCCTTAGCATGGCTTCTTTCAGAAGGCAAGTAAAAGTGGTTGTTCCGTTTCATAGATTTACAGCATGTAAAGGAACTTCAAGCCTGATAAAGAAGCCTCTGTGCAAAATTTGTGGTCTTTCACGCCCAACATAGAATGAGATGTAGGGACCATAACAGTTAAAGAGCATCCATAAATAAAACTCAATTTAGTTTTGTAATACTTCACTTTTGCTGCTCTGTAATCCTTACACGAAGAGGAAACCTCAGGAATCACGTCAGAGCCCTCAAAAGGAGATTTACCAACAATTACATAACTATCCTGATACAAAATACATAAAACGTCTTGAGTCCCATATTATATTCATTTTGTGCACTGACTAACCTGTTTTGACAGCCATGTACAAGGATGCAAGCTACTACCAACATAATGGGTGTAAATAAAACAATAAATATTGTGCAGTTAGTTTATCATTAAAGTTTTGCAGTTGTTTAAAACTAAATGTTCAAGAATGACAGTTTCTATCACAATAGTAATGTTGGTTTAACATTATACAATATGTTGAAAGATAGGATTTTGAACAATTCAACGTTTTAAATTGGAGAAAAAATTAAAAACCTCATGTCTTTCAATCATATGACTTTTTAACCTTGATTATTTATTCTTAAAAGCTTAGTATGCAAAAGATAGATATATTTGAAACTTGCAGTTTATATCAAACTTTTCTGTGGCAATAATCATTGCCATGGTGTTTATTCTTTATTGTTGGTTTGAATTTATCAGTTGAGTTTATCATACTTTTCTGAAGTGCTAAATAAGCATTGTTTCTTATAGTATTATTCAAAGGGGGGAATTTCAATGCCAGCATACAGTACCCCACCTTTTATATGCTAAGCAGTTGCTTCAGCCTCCTGAATCCTCTTGTATGTACAAGAAAATATATAAGATGGTCTTTCTGCAAACTTGATAAATGTTTTTTAAAAATATTTGTGAAATCACAGGAAGTATTTATAAATGCAGAAATTAACATTTTTGACTCTCAAGTGAATATGAAAACAATTTCCCTTAATCAAATTTGGCCTACAAGGCAAATTGCTAAATTTGCTTGATGTTAAAAATATTATGGAGACTGTTCAAAGCACTTAAATGAACTTCCAACCTCATAACTGTGTATTTGCTGGATGCTTACCCCTATCAACATATTATGTTACATCGCTAGTCATTAAGCAAGCTTGGAATTCAAATGTATACATCTGGTGAAATTTAAATTTTCTTTAAGGGGAGGTAAAAGTCAAATGTGCATATACAAGAGCATAATGAATATAAATATGCACCACTTGCATGTGAAGACCTAATTGAAAGGTAGTTATACTGTAAATCAATAATCATAGAACAAAACTAATATAAATAATGTTTTAAGAAAAATATGTATAACATACTTGATGCATTGGCAAGGAATGTTTGGGAAGGCATTAAGGTAATGTATCTGTGAAATGTGTGTTTGAATAGCACACCAAGGTGGTGGGGTACTGCTCATTCCTTCCACTGTTGTGCAGATGTATGGGGATTTTTTGTATAAGTTGGCTACGATTGTTACAAATGCTGTGCATGTTGGCTGCAATAGGACTAGTTGTCATCTGTCATTTCAATGTTCACATTGACATTGGTGAACCTTCAGACTTAAAATATTTCTTGCATCACATGTTCACAAGTAATATGTAATATGTAATATTTATTTCATCATCATCATTATTACAATAATACAAATAAAGCTTACATCTAAAACTTATGTCTAGTGCACCAGTTTTCTAGCTCCCCCATATTTAGCCCCTAGGCTGTATATATGGGATAAAGCTACTATACCATCTCTCCACTTTACAAACTATGCTCGTTCAGCTGTACCTTTCTTAAGCTCCTTATCCACTTATCCCTTGTGTTGCCTAAAAATGTCCCCATCATTTTAATTATTTCTACTTTTGTGCTTCCCAACATTCTTAATGCTACTGCTTCTTTGTTTAACTTGTCCCATTTTTTATTCCATATAACCTCTCTCCACCTTTTAACCTTATCACATTCTATTAGACAATGAAAAGTACTACCTGATTCATCACACATAATACATCTCCCCAAACCATTATATCCATTCCTTTTTAAAAATATTACTCCTGTGCGCATCCACGCAAGACCTATTCTACCAAATTGATTGCATATATCTACATACTTCTCCCTTCCCCAATCTCTTTTAACTGATTTATACAAGATCAATGACCTTTTATCCTCAAAACTAGCCCATATCTCTTGTTTCTCGATATCTTCCACCCTCAATCTCACTTCTTTCCAAAACCCACTATTATTATATTTATCTAATAGGAAAATATTCCTCATGCCAATTTCTTTTAGGACATTTCCCATCTCCCCTAACCAACACTCTTCTCCTAGCATAGCTTTTTGAAACTGTATACATTCTTTTAATATATTATTATATTCTAAATTTAAACATCTATACCAATACTTCAATATTCTTTCCACTATTATACCTTTTCTCCCTACCCTTCCTAGCTCTGCCAGTGCCACGCCCCTTGGTGAACTCTTGGGTAAACCCAAAACTTCTTTACAAAACATT
The DNA here is from genome assembly GCA_030765065.1 of Deroplatys truncata. Lineage (NCBI taxonomy): Eukaryota > Metazoa > Arthropoda > Insecta > Mantodea > Mantidae > Deroplatys > Deroplatys truncata. The sequence continues at coordinate 82,870,691 of CM060989.1, read as the reverse complement.
CTATGGACTATATCAATCTTAATCCATCCCTTTGCCACCCCCCATATTTCTATTCCATATAACATTTTTGACTCTACTACAGCTTCATATAGCCTTTCCAACCAGTTCATTGTTAGCGTGGGTGTTTTGCACAAGCAAACTCTAACAGCTTTCATCGCTAGCTTTCCTTTCAATTGTGCATATTTAGCTTGTGCTTCCCACTTCCCGTTGCTTGAGAATCTAATGCCCAAGTAATCAAATTCTTTTACCACCTCTATTTGCTCTCATTTTGTTCACAAGTATGTCCAATAACTTATATCTAGGATATGTCTGCTGCCATAGATGAAGTTATTTGAAATAACTGTGTGTTTCAGAGATCTGCATTTTCTGTGTAATAAGATTTTGTCTATAATGGGTTAATGAATTTATTATACAAAAGACATTCAGAATTGGATTTCACAGGCTATTCCCAAAAAAATTGAAGATATACATTTAATTCATAATGCATATAACTTAAACATATGGTATTTTAATTCCATTTTTAAGAAAGTAAGAAAAAGAAAGATTATTTTAAACAATAATTTATGGGGGGGAGGGACTTTCTTGAAAATCATTGTATCATATCTTTGGAAGATGCAGATGCTGAAATTAAAATACCAAGTTGGTATTTAACCAACTTTCTCTTTTTCAGTTATGCTATTCACACATCCCTTTTTTCCAAAAGTGCTCTTCTCTCTCTGTGTGTACTGTTTGTTTTAGTTAAAATCTCTCTAATGCAATTTTGGGGAGATTATTGCTGGTTGGATATTGTATGTAAGTGCTAGAAAAATAAAAATTAGGATGTATTTGAAAATTCCAACCAATAAAAGAGTATACCTCAGAAAGGGCTACTGTCTCAAAAAAATTATTTTACATAAACTTTGTAATTTAATGAGATGTACATGTGTCCTGAGATTTTGGCTTATCTCTTACGGATTACCAATTATACTAAATTGATTAACAGTGAAGGTGACCTCAAAGGTTATTCCCCAAAAATTCAAGATATACAGTGTATTTCTCATGCAGATATGGTAAGTTATTGAAAATTGTTATAGCTATTTTTTGAGAAAATAAAAAAAGATAAATTTTTGTATATAAAGTGTAGCTTGTGGTAGGGGAATTTTATTGAAAATCTCTGTGCTACATCCCAGAAAGATCCTGAACTTAAATATCAAGTTTGATATTCGTCCAACTTTTTCTTTGCACACACAAAGAGATACCACATATGCAGAATGTAAATTTTGGATTCAGGGGACCTCTTTACTAGTACCTAGAGTTAAATCTCTGTATCAAGTTTTAGGGTGGAATGCAGTACTTCCTCTGCTTGCTGTCGCTAAAAGAAATTAGTGCGCTTTTGCAAGGGTAGCTTGTGGTGTTATTAGCTTCACTATTGTTAAACTCGCACATAACCTCCAAATACTGAATATTGCTCAGAATGACGCCAACTCACCCTGTGGCTATGTTATATTTTGAATGATATTCTTGTAAATTATGAAGCAACCAATGTTATGTCGTTAATAACTTAACCTTACTATCTACATCGCACATACTGTAAATTGCTACCTGCATTTTGTGTTTATCTTGGCTGTTTAGCTTCTCTGTTATCATGAAAGTAGATGCATTTTACTGATAGTATTCTAGGTACAGTATACTCTTTTAAATAGTAGCTTTATTTTGTTATCTGCCTGTCATAACCATCAAATTATCTCAGCACGATATCCTGGCCCTAGAGAGATTATATTTAAGTTGACTAATCAGCAATGGCATTGCTTTAAGCAGCATCTCCTGTGGCTAGAGAGGCAATACATGAACTTGCTTCATCAGCAATGACACTATAACATTTCCTTGCGCAGGATCTCACGAATAAAAATGAGCACCCAGTAAAGGTATTGTACACTTCACTTGTCATTGTTTTGCTATTCATGATGTGTTTCTTTCTCCACAGACTTTAGCACCATCAGATCCAGCAACAGTTGTGAAATGGATACCAAAATAGAAATCAAAGAAGAGGATCCTCTCTCAGATGATACAGCCTTACAGAAGGAGACAGAGTTGTTTAATATAAAGACAAGTTGTGATGGCGTGGTTTTTGACAATATTAGTGATGTAGTAATCAAAACAGATTTTAAATCAGAGACTCCTTTTCCAGACATTTTTTCATAGAAGGAGAGAGAATGTTTTACCAAACATCTCGCAAAGCAGATTAAGTCTGAAACTGTTACATGCAGCAACAACTACGAGATAAGTATAAAATCAGAAATTGAGGAGCAGACTCTGGTTTCAGACTTTGGTTCACACAGTAAGCGAGAATTTCTTCCAGAGGATCCTGTAATGAAGTTTAAGAAATACAATTATCATCAAGTGGATAACAAAGTAGAAATTATTGAAGAACCTTGGTGGCTGGAAACAGAAACTTCATCTGTTTGTGATGACATTAAGGTAAGTTCAGTTGAAATATACTGCAGTTGAAATTTTGTTTATTTTGCACTTGATAAATTGCTTGATGTAATACATAACACTAGTCTGCATTTTCAAACTTTTTGTCAGATGATTTCTTAAAAGTAGGTGTTCTTGAATCAAGTTTTTATGCTGATTCCAGAAATAACTTCCATTTTTTTCTATCATGTCAGGTTTTTACACAAAATAAGAAGTAATGTTTTGACAATTTTATTAATAAGTGTAGAAAAATATTCAAATACCATTTCAGGATATGTTTTTATTCAAGAAACATTTTAAGAATACTCTCAAGAACTCCCGTTATTTATTTCATGACTACATTTTAACAAAACAAGAAGCCAAAGTGTTTCATTTAATTTTTTTCAAACTTTCTCTTCTTTGACTTCCTTGCAGATCCTTGAAGATGACTGTCCCTCCTCAACATCCAACAGTAGTCGGCCATCATAGTTTCATTCCATCTCCCCCGGTACCTCCTCTCCATTTCCATAATATCTTGGTGAAAACGTTCATCCTGCTTTTCACTATAATGTCCCAGATTTTCTGGAAAGTAGTCGATATGTAAATGCAGCTTTACACTCATGTTACAACCCATCTTCTTGAAATTTTCCAGCATTGTTTTGACAATGCCCTTGTAATTAGGATCTTTGTTATTGCCAAAGAAGTTTTCAGTAACTGGTCGGAAGGCGGTCCATGCTTCCATTTCTCTGTCATTCATTGTCTTCTCAAAATCTTCATCCTTCATCAGTTTCTTTATTTGAGGACCAACAAAAATTCCAGCCTTTAATTTGTCTTGTGTAATGAAGGGAAATTTCTTGGAAAGGTACTTGAAGAAGGGTCCATCCTGTGGTAGAGGCCCAATTTTATGTGTAGTGGCAGAAGCAATATCTTTATATCTCTATATTTTTGAAGTGAAATTGTGAAAAAACTATATGTTATGGAAAAAACTAAAAGCAGCTCTGAAATCAGCATAAAAAAGTGAGCCAGAATCACTTACTGGTTTTCAGTCATCCGATATCATGCAGACTAGTGTAATTAATAAGGATAAGAAATACTTTCATGAGTGTGTGCCGGATGGTATATTTACTAATGTTTAAAAGACTGCAGTGATAGTTCTTGACGCAATCTTTGTACATTTCAGTTAACAAGTTCAAGTTTTGTGACATTACTCAAGTAGTGTGTATATGTTGTTAAACCATAATGAACCCACATGAGATTGTTACTAATTGTATCAGTTTTAAGTGTTATTTGAGAGTATTACAGTATAACGCTTTAGTGAAACTTGCTCTTGGAACATCAGAGAATGTCATGCTGCAGTGTTAATTACGTGTGAGGTGTGATACTGCAGTAGTAGCATTCTGAAGTCAGGTTGTGGTGAATAAATACTGTTACATTGCAGCGTGTTTAATTAGTGCTAACAATTCCTGTAACTTCAGGTAATGTGCATCATTACATTTCACATTCCAATGCATTGAATGAACGGAAAGTTAGCCTATAACCATATTTATGTAAGGTTTACCTTCAACTTTAACATATATTATTGTTTACTCTTTTTAGCATGAGATGAATGTGTTGTGTGCCAGGGTGCACATCAAATTACCGATCCAATAAAGCGGGACCTGTAACATTTATTTTCCCTTATAATGCAAAAAAAAAAGGCGAGAAAAATGGTTTCTTGCTATACACAGGGATATAAGTTAGTGCACTTGTGTATGCATTAGGCATTTTAGTCAAAGCTGCATCATTCAGGAAGACAGTGTAAAACGACCGGATGTTTCTGTCTTAACTCTCCTTAGAACAAGACCAAAATTAATGGAAGATACATCCCTTCAATATTTGCTGGACAACCTACTTACTTATCACAGCCAGTTGCTGCAAAAAAACAAAATAACCGGAGAAAAGGAGGCAAAAGTTATTGCAGTAGGATGAAGGCAAGTTTAATGCCTGAATGATAAAATATAAAATAGTGAACTATGAAAATTTACTGGGTAACTTTAAAGATATAATTTATTTAAAGGTGAGTCGGAATTGTTACACTAACATCACTTAAGTTTACTCACTTAACATGTTTCGGGAAACCGTTGTTCCCATCCTCAGAAGGTTAACTCGACTGGCCCATGTTGGTGTTTCCGTTTTTTGGACTGGATCCTGTGGTGGCATCTTGTGGTGGAGAAATGTACTTCCAGAGAGGATTTGGTGGCGGCAAATCAAAATTCATTAGATGTGTGTTGTGTTTTTGAATGGTGATCTTCTCCCATGCATCTAATTCGGCTGCAAATTTGGCTGGTTTGACTAATGCAATATTGGGTTTGATGTTGTGATTAGTGATCCAAAAATGGTGTGAAACTGCAGATTTGTCCATTTGTTTGTAGTTAATACATCTCATGTGCTCCTTTAGCCTAGTTTCTAGGTTTCTTTTTGTCTTACCTATGTATACTTTATTGCAATCTGAACAATTGATTTTATAGATTCCAGCTTTTTTGTCTTGTGGAATGGGGTCTTTTAACTTGTTACAAAGTAATTTCTCTATGTTAAATTTGTTCTGTGGAGCTAGGCTGATGTTATGTTTCATGAAAATCTTCTTAAATTTGTGAAAAGTTCCTGGGTGGTATGTGAATTTCTTGAACTTTAGCTCTTTATCTTGCTGGCTGAGATTTGTTGTGTTTCTGATGTACATCTGTCGTTTGAATTTTGCAATTTTTTTGTCAATAGTTGTTTTGTTGTACCCATTATGTATTGCTGTGTCTACTATATGCTGGTATTCTAACTGGTATTCTTTTTTATTTAAGGGGGTATATACCAGTCTATGTGTTAGGCTGTTTAGTACTGCATGTTTGTGTGTGGTTGGATTGAAACTCTTATTTTTTATGTAATTAGTAGAGTGTGTTGGCTTCCTGTATATGCCAAAGGTTAGGTTCTTTTGTTCTCTGATGATTTTTAGGTCTAAAAATGGTAGCATGCCTTCTTTTTCTATTTCTATGGTGAATTTTATTGATTGGTTCTGTAGGTTTAGTAAGGCTAAGGAGTCTTGTATGAACCTGTTAGGGACAACAGCGAAGATGTCGTCAGCATATCTGTGCCAAACTTTAAACATGTATGGAAAGGAAGTTGTTATGTGTGTTTCTAAGTAGCTCATAAATAAATCTGCCAAGAAGGGTGAAAGTGGGTTGCCCATGGTTAAACCCGTTGGTTGTTGATAGAACTTCTTATTGAAACTAAAACAATTTTGTGCAATGCATAAATTGGTAAGTTGTATGAGGTCTACTATTTCTTCTTCAAGTAGGTTAGTCTGCTGTAGCCATTTCTTTAACTGACGCAGGAGTTGATCTGTAGGAACACTTGGAAATAGTGCAGTGACATCAAAGGAAACTAATCTGTCTTCTGGTTCGAGTTCCAGGGATTTTATCTTCTGTATTAAATCTTCTGAATTCCTTATGTTTTTGCTATTGAATTTTGGTAGTGAAGAGAATCTCTGTACTAACCATTTTGCCAGTTTGGAGGTAGGAGAATCAATATTGCTGACAATTGGTCTCATCTTATTACCCGGTTTGTGTATTTTAGGTAGAGCATACATTCTTGGTAAAGTGGGGTGATCTGGTTTTAATCTAGATTTATCAGTGTCTGTTATAGTTTTGCTTTCCTGGATGGTTTGATTGAAGGCTTTTAAATGTAATTTTAATGGGTCTTCTTGAATTTGTATGTAATTTTCTTGTTGCAGCATATTTTCTACTCTGGCAATATAATCATCTTTTTGCAGTACAACTAGTTTATTTCCCTTGTCAGCTTTTGTGTATACTACTGGTTTTGATTTTAATGTTTTGATCACATGTTTGGTTGGGAAATTGTTATGTTTATCTGCTTGTATTTCTTGGAGAACCATTTCACATTCTTTTTTTATAGTGGTTTTACTATTTTCATTTAGGTTGTAAGTAGCAATCTCAATGTCTGCGACTATTTCATCGGTTGTTTTTGTGTAACCAACATATGTTTTTAGGCCAAGGTTTAATAGCGATAATTCTGCTTTGGTGAAAGTTACATTTGAAAGATTAATTACGTCTGGGTATGACGTCGTTTTTTCATTTTTTAGGTTAGGTTTATATGAATGTTGCTTCCGGTGTAGTATGTCTAGTTTTTTCTTTAATTTCAGCGTTTTTGTTTTCATCCTGTAGCTAAGAATAGTGAGGAATTTTGATTGCATGTTTTGCCAAAGTGGGTAGCCGAGTGTGTCCGTTAATTTAAGGTGAAGAGCATATAATTCCAGTTCCAATTTTTGTAATTTTGCGTAGTGGTTGTTTCTCTCAATTATTATTACTTTTTTATCGGCTGATGTTTGGTGTTTGCTGTTTTTGTCATATTTTACAATTCTCCTTACAAACTTTGGTGTGACTTTGCTTTGTATGCATAGGTTTAAAAAACGGATGTCCGCAAATGTGTTTTTTCTCTTTTCTTCAATTTTTTGGTATCTTTTGATGTCAGTTTTTATTCCACTGAAATCTGTATTGAAATTTAGGGTTTCTAATCTTACCTTGTTTTCTGCCATGACTTGTATTTTTTCCAACGTGGTGGCCAATTATAACTTTTGCTTCTTGTGACTTGTTGGTCCTAAATTACGTTGATATTGTAATGAAAAGAAGTGAGTAAACTTAAGTGATGTTAGTGTAACAATTCCGACTCACCTTTAAATAAATGCAATACACATCACTGTTTCTAGCTTCTTTTCATTACAATATCAACGCAATTTAAGACCAACAAGTCACAAGAAGCAAAAGTTATAATTGGCCACCACGTTGGAAAAAATACAAGTCATGGCAGAAAACAAGGTAAGATTAGAAACCCTAAATTTCAATACAGATTTCAGTGGAATAAAAACTGACATCAAAAGATACCAAAAAATTGAAGAAAAGAGAAAAAACATATTTGCGGACATCCGTTTTTTAAACCTATGCATACAAAGCAAAGTCACACCAAAGTTTGTAAGGAGAATTGTAAAATATGACAAAAACAGCAAACACCAAACATCAGCCGATAAAAAAGTAATAATAATTGAGAGAAACAACCACTACGCAAAATTACAAAAATTGGAACTGGAATTATATGCTCTTCACCTTAAATTAACGGACACACTCGGCTACCCACTTTGGCAAAATATGCAATCAAAATTCCTCACTATTCTTAGCTACAGGATGAAAACAAAAACGCTGAAATTAAAGAAAAAACTAGACATACTACGCCGGAAGCAACATTCATATAAACCTAACCTAAAAAATGAAAAAACGACGTCATACCCAGACGTAATTAATCTTTCGAATGTAACTTTCACCAAAGCAGAATTATCGGTATTAAACCTTGGCCTAAAAACATGTGTTGGCTACACAAAAACAACCGATGAAATAGTCGCAGACATTGAGATTGCTACTTACAACCTAAATGAAAATAGTAAAACCACTATAAAAAAAGAATGTGAAATGGTTCTCCAAGAAATACAAGCAGATAAACATAACAATTTCCCAACCAAACATGTGATCAAAACATTAAAATCAAAACCAGTAGTATACACAAAAGCTGACAAGGGAAATAAACTAGTTGTACTGCAAAAAGATGATTATATTGCCAGAGTAGAAAATATGCTGCAACAAGAAAATTACATACAAATTCAAGAAGACCCATTAAAATTACATTTAAAAGCCTTCAATCAAACCATCCAGGAAAGCAAAACTATAACAGACACTGATAAATCTAGATTAAAACCAGATCACCCCACTTTACCAAGAATGTATGCTCTACCTAAAATACACAAACCGGGTAATAAGATGAGACCAATTGTCAGCAATATTGATTCTCCTACCTACAAACTGGCAAAATGGTTAGTACAGAGATTCTCTTCACTACCAAAATTCAATAGCAAAAACATAAGGAATTCAGAAGACTTAATACAGAAGATAAAATCCCTGGAACTCGAACCAGAAGACAGATTAGTTTCCTTTGATGTCACTGCACTATTTCCAAGTGTTCCTACAGATCAACTCCTGCGTCAGTTAAAGAAATGGCTACAGTAGACTAACCTACTTGAAGAAGAAATAGTAGACCTCATACAACTTACCAATTTATGCATTGCACAAAATTGTTTTAGTTTCAATAAGAAGTTCTATCAACAACCAACTGGTTTAACCATGGGCAACCCACTTTCACCCTTCTTGGCAGATTTATTTATGAGCTACTTAGAAACACACATAACAACTTCCTTTCCATACATGTTTAAAGTTTGGCACAGATATGTTGACGACATCTTCGCTGTTGTCCCTAACAGGTTCATACAAGACTCCTTAGCCTTACTAAACCTACAGAACCAATCAATAAAATTCACCATAGAAATAGAAAAAGAAGGCATGCTACCATTTTTAGACCTAAAAATCATCAGAGAACAAAAGAACCTAACCTTTGGCATATACAGGAAGCCAACACACTCTACTAATTACATAAAAAATAAGAGTTTCAATCCAACCACACACAAACATGCAGTACTAAACAGCCTAACACATAGACTGGTATATACCCCCTTAAATAAAAAAGAATACCAGTTAGAATACCAGCATATAGTAGACACAGCAATACATAATGGATACAACAAAACAACTATTGACAAAAAAATTGCAAAATTCAAAACGACAGATGCACATCAGAAACACAACAAATCTCAGCCAGCAAGATAAAGAGCTAAAGTTCAAGAAATTCACATACCACCCAGGAACTTTTCACAAATTTAAGAAGATTTTCATGAAACATAACATCAGCCTAGCTCCACAGAACAAATTTAACATAGAGAAATTACTTTGTAACAAGTTAAAAGACCCCATTCCACAAGACAAAAAAGCTGGAATCTATAAAATCAATTGTTCAGATTGCAATAAAGTATACATAGGTAAGACAAAAAGAAACCTAGAAACTAGGCTAAAGGAGCACATGAGATGTATTAAATACAAACAAATGGACAAATCTGCAGTTTCACACCATTTTTGGATCACTAATCACAACATCAAACCCAATATTACATTAGTCAAACCAGCCAAATTTGCAGCCGAATTAGATGCATGGGAGAAGATCACCATTCAAAAACACAACACACATCTAATGAATTTTGATTTGCCGCCACCAAATCCTCTCTGGAAGTACATTTCTCCACCACAAGATGCCACCACAGGATCCAGTCCAAAAAACGGAAACACCAACAACACGGGCCAGTCGAGTTAACCTTCTGAGGATGGGAAAAACGGTTTCCCGAAACATGTTAAGTGAGTAAACTTAAGTGATGTTAGTGTAACAATTCCGACTCACCTTTAAATAAATGCAATACACATCACTGTTTCTAGCTTCTTTTCATTACAATATCAACGTTAAAGATATAAATTTATGGCAGTTTTCTGGTAGCATTGATGATGACAATATTTTACTGTAGAGACTGCACACAATAGATACTCCATTTGTCGTTAAGTCTGAAAGTTTTAATTGTGCAATTTTCATAAATGGGTACAAAATACTGTCCAAAAAATATAAGTGGATTTTAGGTACTACTTATTCAGCTCTAGAAAGCCTACTAAGCCATTTGATTGTTTTTCTGCTTCACTTATAGATAACAAACTAAATAATACGTGCACAAGCATTGATGACTCTATTTCAGAATTTATTGATTGCAATTCTGATAAATCACTGCTACTTATTCGGAAGCTACAATTCATAAAAGAACTTCTAAAACTTTTTTTCTGTAAACCAAAATACTCTCCAGATACACTTATATGGGTATTCTCTTTTGTTTTTTCTCATTTTCTGATGCATATATTCAAATGAGAAATTCAGATGTGCTTACCTTATCCTACCCTTCATGTTTAAGATAATTATGTGGAAACATGAGGCTGAAATGGGTTTGGAAATACACTATTTGAAGGAAAAAGCAAAATGCTTACAGCCATATGACAAAATTGTGAATATGAAATAAACACAATGCAGAAGACAACATGCAGGGGTGGCCATCTGGAAGGTTTGACAGAAAGTAACAATTAGCAAATAAAATTCAGGCCTTCATGCTATATTCTCTGTTTATCTCCTATGAGGTGATGATTGCCATATATCCTGTAAAAACCTTAAATGAAGAACTGAGGAAGTTAACACTTGAGGTGTTACATGATGCTGGTTTTATTGTTTTGTTCTTGATTTGTGACAATGATAGAATGAACTGCAACTCATTTAAGCTACATGTAATGGTGAGATCAAATCATATATTGAGAATCCTTTTGAGCAATCTCAGAGAGGATATTTCTGTTATTTAATTCAGATCACATGTTCAAAAGTGTGAGAAATAATTGGTTGAACCATGGTAATGAAGAACTAAGTTTCCTGTCCCATGCATGGAAGAATCAATTGTTATTTTGAATGCTAATCTAAAGGATTTAAAGCATCTTAATTTTTCAGAAGAATGTAATGTAGCAAAACTAGTACTATCTTTGTTGAAGAAAGTATTGTATCCCTCAAGCATAGAGCACCAAAATGTGCTATTGGCAGTCCATCTGTTGGATGAGAAAGACGTTCTGGCTCTAGAAGCATTCTTTAAAGAAAAAATGTAGTAGGCACAGTTGAGTTCATGAAAATTGTACTTTCATAATGGAAAATTATATTTGTTGGTACTCCTGTAACAGGCCATCATCTCAGAGATGCATTGCGAGAATGTATTTGTGTGGTGCAGAAGATTTGGTTGATAAGACAACTTTATGGTTCCTGTTACCATGTCTCTGTTTCACAAGTACTGGACTATGAAAAAAAATCTTAAAATTATGAGTATGTTAAACTGTCTTCATCATATGGGGAATTTTTAGTGAAAGAGTTCACTTGGAATGTGAGTGACTTTGCCAGGGAATTAACATGCATTGAGGACTTAAATTTAGCAATTGTAGATTCCAGAAACAGGGAAATTGACTCAAATGCTGCTGCTGTGTTGTTCTAACTTGCTGGTTACATTTCACACTTGTTGCTAAAATATATTAAAGAAATTGTTGTATGCAAAGTCATTTTAACAGTGGACAAAGAATTGCCACCATAGAGACTATAAGATGAAAGGAACACATATCTTCTTAACTTGTGTAGGGGAGGTCTAAAACAGCCTACAGATTTAGTGTTTCAGAATGTCACTGAGGCAAGCTATACTGGGTAGTCTGAATAACCAGTCAACTGATTTTGATAATTTTTTTGATTCAAAAGCCCTATTCCTTGGATGGATATAGTATATAAAACACCTAATTTCTATTCAGAAGTTACTAAAGGTCGAATTCATAGCCATACTTATTTAAAGGAACTCCTTAAGCAGCAATTTTCCATTCACAGATGTTACTGTCAGACAAATAAGGAAATGCTTATTCATTAAAGGAAGCTCAAACCTCTGCTTATTAAGGAAAGCAAATGCCATCTTGAATCAACTGCCTACAATATAGGCTAACGATAAAGGCAATATCATGGAGTATATGAAGTTTCATAACAAAATTGTACTCCACAGTAATGAGTGGTATTTGTGTGACTTGCAGATATTTTTTTATTGTCGCTGTTTTGTTTCTATCTGGTTTAACTTCGCTGATAGTTCTCTTCGTTCACACTTTCAGTTCACTAAGGTGAGTTAGTTCAACTCTCAGGCACCTCAATTCCTTCATGATATAGCATCTTCATGCCAGGCGGTTTGCTCACTGGGGAGTGGAACACAAGGCCTCTAATACCCATCACTCTGCAGTAGTACTTGCTGCTCCGCACCACAGCCATGCTTGCTTGCTCAGAGAATCACTCTTGATGTCACATGGGAAACTCACCTGCCAAGTTGCCCACTCACTAAAATTAAATTAAATTGTGTTTTATTTATGGATGCTCTTGGAAATTTTGCTCTGAGGCCTCTCTATCAGGCTTGAGGCTCTTTTATGTGCCATAAATCTACTACACAGGACTACTGGCTTTACTTCCCTTCCAAAAGAAGACATGCCAAGGATTTTTCCACCCAAAAGAATCCATATTACTTCACCAGGTTTCAACCTGCGACCTCGGGAACTAGAGGCTAGCATGGTAACCACTACTCCACGGAGGCCGACACTTGCTTGCTGACTGACTGTTGCAACTCAACTTGTAGGAGAGTAACACCCGCAAGAGTACTTGTTCAGTGAAATTTTCCAGAAGGTTCTTAAACGTTCTAGAACTATGTTGGACATATTTGCTCAACAAGGGAGGGAAAGGTTCTCGTTATATGCTGATAATGCTCCCAATATTTATGTTGGTGAGTGGCAGTTATCATTGTTTATTCTGACTGCCCACGCTGACCTCCAGATAACCTTGGACCATAGCCACTGTGTCACAAAGCAAGCACATTGGATTAATAAAAGAATGTAATTGAAAAGGAAACCTCGACTTTTCATTGAAATTGAGATGGAGTAGAAAATTTTGTTACTCCACAGAAAATGCACATAGAATAAGACAAAGGAGGCAATGTTTCGTTCCCTACACTACGTATATAGATGGTCATGATTTAAAGCTAGGACACAGCAAAACAAAACAGAACACATCCTGCTTATAGAGGTACGACACCAATGTGAAAATTTTGTAAAAATCGTCATGTAAGAAAGTTTGGTTTATGTTGTTTATATGTTGTAATCAAGTATGTTAGAGTGTATGTTAAATAATTGTTAAAAAAGAGAAGAGTCTAAGCTAAAATTTTAATTATGGTTGCAGACTGTGTGTCTTCACCATGAAGATTGCTTAACCTGTGTCCTGGGAATGTGGCATCTTCATTTCACCAGCTTCACCTCTGTTTTGTCGATGTGTTAAAGGTTTCTGTATTATTGAGAACTATGTGGCTGTTCCCAAGGTCGCAGGTTCAAACTTGGCATCCACTATTTCCTTTTTTTTTAACCATTTTTCCTGGTTGGTCTTAAGATTTCCTGGTATTGTAAGCTGTGTTGATTTTGAGTGAGAGTAACTTTCACTAATTTGTAGATCAAATTGCTTAATACAGCAACTTGATGTAATGGTGTTATAATTGTTAGCTATAGTTAAATATGTGTTCGTTCTCTATTTCAAAAACATAGCCATTATTTTTCTTCATAATCTTTAGATCTAGGTAGGGAAGCTGGTTATCAGATTCTATTTTAATAGTGGATTCTGTGTTTCTATCTTGTAGATTCAATAATTTTAAAACATCCTCTTAGCTGTTGTGAATGCATAATGAACATATTTAACCAAAGTTTTAAACATTCATGGGAATGCCATAACTACCTTTGTCTCTAGAGCACTCATAAATAAGTTGGCTGAGAAGGGTGATATAATTACATCTGTATTTTGCTCAAAGTATTTTCCTGCAAAACTGAAAAATGTTTGTTCAGTTCACAATTTTGTTAAATTAATGAGCTCTTTAATTTTCTGTTCATTTCTGGTGCCATCAACAACATTAACGTTATTAACCTCCATGGTTAATAATTATTTTAAGGTGCTAAAATCCTATCTTAGGGCACATTTGGGAAAATTGAAAATGTCGGATGAAACTGTGTCATTCTTTAAGGTATGTGTTCTCTACCTTTTTTTTTTACTAAGTCAAAGCAATTCTTAATGTTAATGGTTCAAATTCTACAATTCTTGAAATGTATTTGTTTACCTTTTTGCCACTTTATAGGTTAGTGCTCCAGTTTTGGTATATTCTGAGAATTGTTGAAACTCGTACATGCTTTGGTGTTATCTTTATGTAAAATTACTAATTTGTTTCCTTTATCATCTTTTTGGGATTCTACTGGTTTGATATTTAGGTTTTTTACAATTTCTCCAAAAGGCTTACTGTTATGGTGTGTATCTTTTGTTTTTTTTTTTCTAGAATAGGCTCGCATTTCTAGTTATGAGGTAAGTACGTATTTCAGTGAAAGTTGTATATGTGACATCTGTATTGCAAATAACAAAGAGTTCTGCTTATTTTGAAATAATTCTGGAAAAAACAGACTGTAATGAAATCTAGATAGAAGAGTAAAGCCCCTTTCAATACAGCAATAGGCATAACACAGAATTAGCGCAGATTTCTACTTCCAAAATTACATATGAAGATCTTGAGGGTGTACTGCAAGTTTTAAATTGGATAACATAACCAGGTTAACCAAAATGGAAAGTAATCCATTACTTATAAATAAACAGAATGTTGTTGTATGAAGCAAAGAATAGATCAGTACCTTAAATTGAGTTTTATTAATGGATGCTCTTCAACTATTACGGTTCTTAGCGTCCCATTCTATATTGGGTGTTGAATGACCAGAAGCTTTGCTCACAGGCCCCTATCTGGCTTGACGTTCTTTTTTGTGCAGAAAATCTATGACATGGGGCCACCGGCTTTACTTTGCTTCCAAAGGAAGCCATGCTAAGGATCTTTACACCCAAAAAGATCTATCACCCAGCTAGGTTTGAACCTGCGACCTCACAAACTAGAGGTTACAATGTTACCCTTAGACCACAGAGGATGACAGCATCTGGAGTGGGATGTTTAAATGGAGGAGTACCATGATTGTACAGTAGCTGGCATAAGATCTTGCACTGTTTGAAAGTTGGTGGTAGTGAGAGAAAGAAATACTGAATTTTCCTCTTTGCATGCAGTCTTATGTGATTATGGGAATGCTTCCATTAAATCACATGCATGTAAAGTCTTGTATTTATGCTGAACCTATGCTTACTCATTTTGAAGAGGTTTAACTATTTGTATGAATTGTAACATATGTGAATTTGTAATTGATACAGAAGTTCATGTGAATGCAGCACTAGAGTGTTTTTCTTAATTCTAGGCTTACCGAATCATAGATTTTTATTTGCGTTTGCTAAATATCCCTTTTGCCGGTTCTTTCTTCTTTAAACCAAACTGTTTATTCAGATCCAAATACTTTTCCTGTTACTGGGTTTTCTTTAACCCTCTTACATGATGTAATATCAAATTTTTGTTTCTGCTAACTGCTAATAATATATGATATGATATCTTTATTGAGTGTTGAGCTAATACAATACATTTGGGCATGATCAGCGTTGAGCCTTGTCTCCTTTTGCCGATCATACCCAAGCTTCCAAATTTATAAAATATGTGTGTTGAGTTAGCTTCATATCGCTAACGTTTCTTATTTAAAGTCACCATACTGCTTAGAGTTCTTCTCCCCTTCCCATTTCCTTCCCTTACTTCCTCCGTCTTTGAAACTCCACTATCAGCGGGAAATGGGAACTATTAGATGCAATTTAAAGAATACTTATTGTGTACCCCGTACTGATCATCCATAACAGCACGTGTTGTTCATATTAAGAAATATACCTCTTCCACCTAACCCTCTCCGTGTTTACCGTCCTTTATATCTAAATCATTCACTTCACGATTTCATATAAATCTATCACTTACTTATCAATACACTTGCCTTTACTTTGTTTAATTTGTTTCCTTCTATTCATTGTATAGTCTCTCTCCCTCCCTATTCTATTAATTCCCCCATTATTACTGCTTCTGTTTTCCCATACTTCTCACAGAGCCTGCTCTATTTCTATACATATGGCACACTTTCCTACTCCATAAATCTATTTCTGTTGGCTCTCTTGACGGTCCCGCTTTGTTTCTGTCCAAAATCTGTAAACTCCCATTGGGTGTCAACACAGTGCTTTCTTCTTCCACCAATTCGTCACTCTGAAACTACGCCTCTGCCCTGCCCGCAACCATATCATGTGGCGATTGAACTTCCTCCCTCCTGGATGAGTCACATTCCTAACTTTGCCGGCTGTTGCCCATATGTCACTCTGAACTGACGTCACTGCCTTGTCTCTCAATCTTCTCTATGACACGACCATCTTCTTCTCGCCAGCCTCACATAGCAGTGACGTAACTTCCATGTGTCCATCGTTCTCCGATTTCCAATCGCTCTTTGGAATTCCTTCCGATCTGCATTCCTTCTCTCTGGTCTCGGATGTATTTAGCTGAATCATTTCCTGCTCCTGCAAACTGCTGCTCCTTGTGTCACTTTCGCATTCAGCCACCATGCACCCATCGACCCACAACCGTAGATTCTTTATGACGGCCCGTTTCCCTTCCATTCTTGCCAGCTTCATTTGTTGTATTAAATCTTTCTTCAAGGCCCGTTGTTCCTTTTAGTTGCTTTGTTTTCTTTAACACTTCATAAACAGACTGCACTGACGTAAATCTTGCAACTATCATTCTGGCTCCCCTTGATCTCCCCACTCGGAAAGTTTCCTTAATCTCCCAGCCCTGTAGCACCATTCCAAACTTTCCTTCTATAATCTCTCTGACCTCTTCAAGAGGCCATACTCCATTCCTTTCTTTCACTCCTGTCATAACTAGATTAAATCTGTGGTGTCTCTCTTCCAACAGCTCTATTAATACTGTATACCAATTTAAAAATAAATCGAACCTGATAGTTTAAAGATAACTATGTGATGTAAGACATTTAACTAATGTTGTATAGATGATTGTGTGAAACTAAATTTGCATTTATCTGTTACAGAATGGGGACTTCACACCAATAAAATCACCAAGGTAAGGCTTGACTCTTGGCTAATATTTCATTAATAATCCTGATTGTTTGTTACATTTTCCTTTACAGGTACATTTTTATACATGCTAATATAAAGAGAGAAAATTCTGTCTGCAGTTCTGTCTTACAAATTACTTATAGTTCACTTGTAACTATCTCATAACTAATATTTATTTTAGCTATCTTTTTATAGTTCCCTGTTGCTAGAGAGGCACATAAATCCAGTGTTTAAGATTTTTCCGGAATGGAAATGGCAAACTTTCTGGAAGAGTAGCCAGTCAAAGCCTCTTCTGGTGCTTTGCCGACTGTACCATATGACTTTGCTTTCATACTGATGTTATTATTTATAACTTTCACTCCTTTATTCATTCATTCCATTATTTGTTTTCTTTTTTTTTTAAATATGTAGCAAACCATTTATTAACAATTCCTATAACACCATATATATGTTTGAATAATATAGATTCATTAAGACATATGGTAACTCATTCACAGTCTTTCTCTCCTGTGCTGTTCCCTAGCCATCTATGAGAACTTCAGTGCGTCATTTCCTGCTTGAAGGTGTATTGGTGCCATGTCTCACTGTTATTGCTGTATCAGGTACAGTCATTCAAGCGCCTCTGTAGATATAGTAAACATGGTACATCAGTTACCTGAGGAAGAATGTGTGTTTATTTACAAAGTCTACTGTAAACACAAACCCACTCACACACACTGTACCACAGCAAGAAAAACTACACATGCAATTGTGAATAAATTTGAAGCTTCAGGTGCAATGTTGGACAAGAAACATTGTAACAAGATCAGCTTTAACAGAAAAGAAACTAGATGACATCACTGCCACATCGGAGTGATCGCCTGAAAAGTTGATAAAGAAAATATTTCAGCAAACAGGGTATCTGTGTCTTTTGCAAGAAATGCTACGCATCTGTTAAAACTAAAACTGTATCGCTGTATTGGAACAAAATTATTCCTGTAAAGGAGTGAATTACTACAATTTGTTTTTCCAGACTGTAGAAAGTGGTTTCATTGATCCACAGCTTTTGTTTTCCTCTGGTTTGACATAAATGGATGTGGAACACACATAACAGGTGATATTGGACTTAAGAAAAATCTGTGCTATTGCACGAAATGACTCACTATGACCTGAACATTGTAGTGTATAATAAGTACTAGTAGAATAATAGGACCCACTTTCTTTAGTGAAAAAATGAATACAGAGCGATATTGGAGACTAATTCTAGGGCCATTTTTTGATTGCTTGATAGAGGAAGAAAAATTTTATGGCCAGTTCCAACGAGTTTCTCAACAGCACATACAGCTACCGAATCATTAATGAAATAAAAGAGGTGTGTGTTAGGACAGAATTATAAGTGTTGATTTCTGGCTCTCTTATTCCTTGACCTAAGTAGCTGTGATTTTTATTTATGAGGTTCTTTGAAAGACAAAGTGATCTGTTATAACCCTCGTACACTACAGGAACGTATTGATAACATCATGCAAGAAATCGCAAGGATTCCTGCTGCTGAGCATATGCGAGTTAGCGAGAACATTTTTACAAGATCTGCTGCCTGTTTGAAAGCTGAAGGTCAACATTTCCAGCATCTACTGTAAGATAAGGGGTGCTAAGCAAGCAGTGGAAGAGAGTGGATGTGTGTGGAGGAAGCTCCTGGAATGGAAGAAAGAAGGGCTTAAGTAACCATGGGAATTGTTATTGAGGTGCACAGAGCAAGAATTGGAGTATTTAATAAATTAAAATGGAAGGATTTCAAAACAAACAAAGGTGTAGAAGAGATGGTAAACATGTTTCTTCTCACATGTGTAATAGGTATACTATTGGTAATTGGTGGAGTTGAAATTAACCCTGGGCCAAATGGGGATCGAAACGTCATGGAACAAACATTTGCATACATTAAAGGTATGGATGAGAGATTAGGAAATAAACTCAATGGAATGGAAAAGGAACTAATAGATATTAAGGGAGAGATTAAAAATGAAATGCAAGATATACGAAATCAGGTACAGAAAGTTAAAAGAAGAGTTGCGCTGCTGGAAGAGAGACTCCGAAGATTTAATTTGGTTATAGCAGGAGTGAAAGAAAGGAATGGAGTATGGCCTGTAGATGAGGTCAGAGAGATTATAGAAGGAAAGCTTGGTTTGAAGGTACAGGGCTGGGAGATTAGAGAAGCATTTAGACTGGGGAGATCAAGAGGAGCCAGAATGATAGTTGCAAGATTTACGTCAGTGCAGTTTGTTTATGAAGTATTGAAGAAATCAAAGCTACTAAAAGGAACAAATATCTTTATAAATAGAGATTTATTGGTGGAACAATGGACCTTGAAGAAGGATTTAATACAACAAATGAGGCTGGCAAGAATGGAAGGGAAACGGGCCTTCATAAAGAACCTACGATTATGGGTCGATGGGCGTATGGTGATGGGATACGAAAGTGACACAAGGAACAGCAGATCGCAGAGGCAGGATATGATTCAGCGATATTCATGGGCGACTAGAGAGAAGGAATGCAGAGGAAGTCCAAAGAGTAATCGGAGACCAGGGGATAAGGTTAGACATATGGAAGTTATGTCACCGGCACGTGGGGCTGGCGGAAAAAAGATGACGGTATTAGAGGGTAGGCGTGGCCAAGACGCAGGCAGAACGTCAGATCAGAGTGACATAAGGGCATCAGCTGGCGAAATAAGGAAAATGGAAGTTATGTCACTGCTAAGTGGGGCTGGTGGGAAGATAGCTGAGTCAGAGAAGAGATCAGGAGCCGAAGCAGTGACGTCAGATCAGAGTGATGTATGGACAACAGCTGGCAAAGTTAGGAAAGTGGCATCATCGAGGAGGGAGGGAGTTCAATCGTCACGTGATATGATTGCGGGCAGGGCAGAGGCGGGGTTTCAGAGTGGTGAATTGGTGGAAGAAGAAACTATTGTGTTAACACCCAATGGGAGTCTACGGATTTTGGACAGAAACAATGCTGGACTGTTAAAGGAGCCACCAGAAATAGATTTATGGAGTAGGAAAGTGTGCCATACTTATAGAAATAGTGCAGGTTCTGTGAGAAATATGGGAAAACAGAAGCAGTAATAATGAGGAAGTATATAGAATAGGAAGGGAGAGTGACTATAGAATGTATAGAAAGCTACAAAGTAGACAAAGTAAAGACAAGGTTTTGATAGGCAAGTGATAGATTTTATGAAATCGTGAAGTGAATGATTTAGAATATAAAGGACGGTAAATACGAGAGGGTTAGGAGGGAGAGGTACATTTCTTAGTATGAACGAGCAAGTGTTGTTATGGACGATTAGTGCGGGGTACAAGTAAACATTCTCTAAATTGCATCTAATAGTTCCCATTTCCCGCTGATAGGGAGTATTAAAGACGGCGGAGGAAGCAAGGGAAGGGGATGGGAAGGGGACAAGAACAGTAAGCAGTATAGTGAATTTAAATGAGAAACATTAGCGATATGAAGCTAACTCAACACACATGCCTTGTAAATGCGGAAGCTTGGGTACGATCGGCAAAAGGAGCTAGGGCTCGACGCTGATCATGCCCAAATGATTGTATTAGCTCAACACTCAATAAAGATAAAGATAAGATAAGGACTGTAGTATGTCTCTTACAACACAGTTTTTCCAGCAACTCATGGTTTTCTTGAGCAGTGGAGAGAGCCCACAAGTTGGGTTACCATATGTTTTTATGCCCCATGTGATACGTTTCGGATAGGTTTAAACATAAACCCACACAAAGCTTGAATTTAGTGTCAATTTATAAACATCCTATATACCATACTTACGAATTTTAAGGTGAAACAATTGGGGAAATTACACAATAATTGAAAAATAAGGAAGTAAATTATGATAAATGTTTCAAGTAGGTATCTACCCTTAAAATGAAATGGAAATTTATTTTAATAAGAGTTATACATAGAGATACAACAGTATATCCAATTTTGCATTATTTCCACGAGTGCCATGCCACGTTTTGTTACACAGCCATGTTTGAAACATGACCTTGGGCTATCCCCTAAAGCATCGAAAAATGGAGCAATGGTAAATATGATGAAAAATGTGCATAATGTTAGTCATATTATAGCTAATTGAAAAATTAAAATACCTGTTTATTTTGTACTACTTTCCTCAGGTGATGTATCAAAGTCACCGGGGTCAGAATCCACATCCCATGTTATACAGCCCTGAGAGCCATCCATTGCATTTAAAATGCCAGAGTTCTTGAAACTCTTTGTGTTGCTTTCTTGTTTGATAAGCTTCCACCCACTTTTTATTCTCTGGAGGGCCACTTAATGTTCTCCCTTTAGTAAGACAATGAATCAGGTGCCATCCAATGCCCATATTATTAGCGCAGGTAAACTTTAAACGGTTTGCTAATTGGTACATCCACTAAAATAAGCCCTCCAGGAATTATAACTAGAATTGTGTTCAGTCGCAACATTTTTTTTTCGTTTATTGGTTCTGCCAAATCTGCCTGAAAACTGTCAAAAACAATCATGACCCTCTTCATTAGCAGAGCTTCAAACCATTGATCCCTCATAATTTTCAGCTATTCCTTCATGAGGTCAGCTAGCAGCTAAATTCTTTTTTCCCATTGTTCTTTCTTCCCACTGCACACTATGTGTAACTGTTTAATGCTTTCAGAATAGGAAAACACTGAACTGCTGCCAGAAGTTAAATGCAATTGTGTAATATGATAGTTGCTTATGTATATAAGTGGACTAAAATAACAAACTACAATACTAACTAGAATGGCAATTACTATGTGAAGCATGCATGCTATCATGGCTGCTAAATAGTCAGGTGTGTCAGGTACCTACATGAGAGGTTGGATGATGGTTCAAGGGATGTCCAAACTATTTCATAAAAATTGCAATGAACATTACTTTGTTTGAAAACCTAATAATACGAAGGGAGGGGGGGGGAATTATGCAAGAAAACACTGTAAGCTGAATTAAAGTTGCATACATAGATCTATCTTTACAAAAATGATGTTGTTGACATAATAATATATCATGCTTATAAAAAAAGTTAAAGATCAATAAAAAAACTCAATTTAATTTCACTTAATGTTCTGTGGAATGTTCCAGCAGATAGATAGGTAGCATGTTTGCCACTGAGCAATTTAGTGAAATGGTGAGTACGTTTCTGATGTGACAACAAGAGAAGTTCTATGAGAGGTTTTGACAACAGTTGAGAATGTAGTTTTTGTATATGGCCATTCTTCAACTACTATGGTCCTTAGCATCCCATTCTATATTGAGCATGAAAGATCAGAAATTTTGCTCGTAGGCCTCTTTATCCACCTTGAGGTTCATTTACATGGTATAATTTTACAACATGGGACCACTGAGTTTACTTCCCTTCCAAAGATAGCCATGCTAAGTAATTTTATGCCTAAAAACATCTATCTCCTGCTGGGTTTGAACCTGCAACCTGTTAAACTAGAAGCTAAATGATAACCACTATACCATAGAGGTCGACTTGACAACAGTTGTGACATCAAGCAAGAAATTACACTTGTTTAACATAAAGAGAGTAGAAGGTTGTTACACTACATCACTAAAATGTCCTTACTTGAGCGCGATTCGGGAGACGGTTTTCTCCCATCGTCAGCATGCTTTCAACTGATTTTGCTGGTTATTGTCTGGGGAATGTGTGTGGCTAGTGGTGTTCTCTGGTGCTGTGCTGATGAACCTCTAAAGGCTGCTGGGTAGCGGCAGTTCGAAATTCATTAGGTGATTCCTGTGTTTGACGATATGTATTTTTTCCAAGTTGATCAGTTTTATGTTCAGAGTGATATCATGGTACAAAGACCAGAAATGATATGCTACTGCTGATTTATCTGGCTTCTTTTGGTAAATGCATCTCATATGCTCTTTAAGTCTTATTTCAAGATACCTTTGGGTTCTTCCTAAACTATGTACACCAGAAGAATAAAGTAGGCATAAACAAATCACCGGTTTGTATCACTGCACGGCCATGTGCGCTCCAAATGAGGTTACGCCCACCCTCCATCAGGTACCAGTAGTTAATTATGTTCAGTTTATTGAACACATTTACCCATACGGTAACTTATATGAGTTTTTCACCACTAGGAATATTTATTCACTCTAAATAACATACAGCACGCTAGTAACAGAAATTGCTATTTACTTACGTCATCTCTATTCGTCTAATCTGAGCTTGACATTGGTTGAATGCCCTCCAGGTCGGACGTCTCTGTGATCTTTCATTCCACGGAGAAAATCTCTACGCCATAAAATACTGTCATCTCTGTCCACAATAATACTTTTTCTTTTCCTGCTGACAAAACTTGAAACCTATCTCCAGGAGCAACTTGTGGAGGGAGGTTCGTTTTAAGTTTGGGAGGTCCGAATCAGAGTTAACTGCAAACAGCACTTTGTTTAAGGTGGGGGGTTGATTGTTAATAAAGAACTGGTGAACTTTTTTGCAGATTGCTGACCTCACAAACTCAATCACAAACAACATCCAGCACTCTTCTCACATGTGGTCTCTTCTTGCCAGGAGTTCTAACCTCACCAACTGTGGATTTTTCTTTGCGTGCGCTGTAAACACTTGAAATTGACACACCAGTAAACTCAGATGTTAATTTCACCACATCATCGATAGCAAGTTCTGGATATTTCTCGCAGAACTTGTTGTACACGTTCAAACCTATCGTCTTCTCACCACTATGTAAAGGCTATCCGCGCTTATGATAAACAACACCAGTTATTTCCGCCATGTTGATACATACTAAGTGTTTTGCTTTTTACTCCTTCCCAAACCAGTTCCAGCAACCAATCAGCATCGTTACAATTTGAGTAATGCTAGTTACAAATTAATTTATTTATCATTTTACATATTGAGTTGAACTATGCTTAGTACTCAATAGTTTGTGCTTTATGAAATTAAGTGAGCTTCAAACCTTAGTATTTAGTAACACTTTTCAGGAATTATTTAGAGGGCGGAAGCATCCAGCAAACCGTGAAGAAGGCACACTGCGGTCAAAACGCACGAGGTTTTGTTTATGCTTACCTTGACCTTTTGATGAACATAGAATATATATACCTGGTTACAGTCATTACAAACAGTTTGATACATACCAGCTGATATGTTGTTGGGGATAGGATCTTTTGTTCTATTCCTTAGTAGTTTCTGTATATTATGGTTATTTTGTGGAGGGAGGGTGATGTTGTATTTCTTGAAAATCCTTTGAAATTTATGATGTGTCCAAGGGTGATAAGTGAATTTTCTATATGCTAGTAGTTTTTGTTGTCTGAGTAAAGTAATCGTTTGTTGGATGTGTTTCTGCCATTCAAACTTTTTTATCTTCTTATCTATTGTGTTTTTTATATCCATTCATAGTGGCTATGTTGGTATTCTTTCTGGTATTCCTCTTTCTCCAATGGTATATGTACCAACCTGTTTGTAATACTATTTAAAATTCCATGTTTGTGGCTTGTAGGATTGTAGGTATGGTAATGACCTAGACATCAGGATCATCAGAAATAGTGCACACAACAAACTAATCTTAGGCATTTACAGAAAACCAACTCGCACAGAAAACTGTATTAAAAACAATAGCTATAATTCTATAAGCCACAAACATGCAAATTTTGTGTTTTTCTACTGCAAAACCTGGACCCTAAAGTGTAATTTTAATAATAATTCAATTTTTATTTCCTGTGCCATAAGACAACTTTTAGAATACACTATAATGACTCGCTCACACGTTAGTGTTTTGTTCAATTTCTGCAAATCTCTGGTGATGCTTTGCATGTTTTGATGTAAGATCTTACAAGCTTTCTATTTATACTTGTTTTCTGATGCCAAGTTGCTCATATCATGAAAGAAATTATATTAATTTATGCTTTTACAATCATGTAACTTACCTTCTTAGCTTTCAGACAGAATTATATTTTCTCCTATTTCCTTTGTATTAGACAAGATTATTTTACCTCAGATTTTTAGTTTCCTGTAATGTACACATATTCATTACATGTATTCTTTTTAAGTTAGATGCACCACCAACATGTTTTTCATCTGAACGGTTTTATAAATCAAATAGAAGTATTACAGATTAACAAAGTCACTTTGCTTTGATGTTTGAGGTTGCTCTATATTGAGGAATTTGTAATTACAGGTGACAATTGTTAACAAACAGAAATTCCCATTTCAAATTTAATCCACTTTCATTGTGTATATTATACCTAATTGTAAATCCTCCAACATTTCAGATTGTGCACAAAAGCAGTCTGTGCAGATAGCTCTGGTGATTCACCATTGGCCTCCGCTGAACTTTCTGGGAAAAACACAAGCTGCAGTTATGGAAAAGATCCTTTATGTGAAAGTCAAGAAAGTGATCTCCCAAGAGTA
The DNA here is from genome assembly GCA_030765065.1 of Deroplatys truncata. Lineage (NCBI taxonomy): Eukaryota > Metazoa > Arthropoda > Insecta > Mantodea > Mantidae > Deroplatys > Deroplatys truncata. The sequence continues at coordinate 82,845,253 of CM060989.1, read as the reverse complement.
CCATATGTAGAAAAACGTGTTCACTCGGAACAATTGGATAAAAGTTGTGATAGGGCAAAACCCTACAACAGGCCTGTATTGAAACATAAGGATGTAAAGTCACACAAGTGTAACATTTGTGTTAAGAGCTTTCGTCATTTATCATCTTTGAAATAGCATAATATGATACATGAAGGTAAAAAGCCTCACAAATGCCGAATTTGTGAGAAGAGGTTTACTCAGATGTCAAATTTGAAATTGCATAATATGATACATGAGGGTAAAAAGCCTCACAAGTGTGAAATTTGTGAGAAGAGCTTTACTCATCTTTCAGGTTTGAAAAGACATAATTTATACATGAGGGTAAAAAGCCTCACAAATGCGGAATTTGTGAGAAGAGCTTTACTTTGATGTCAAATTTGAAAAAGCATAATTTGATACATGAGGGTAAAAAGCCTCACAAGTGTGAAATTTGTGAGAAGAGCTTTATTCATCTTTCACATTTGAAAAGACATAATTTGATACATGAGGATAAAAACCCTCACAAGTGTGAATTTTGTGAGAGGAGGTTTACACCGATGTCAAGTTTGAAAGTGCATTATTTGATACATAATGGTAAAAAGCCTCACAAGTGTGAAATGTGTAAAAAGAGCTATAAGTGCTTGTCAAGTTTGAAAGTGCATAATTTGATACATGAAGGTAAAAAGCCTCACAAGTGTGAAATTTGTGAGAAGAGGTTTACCCAGATATCACATTTGAAAGAGCATAATTTGATACATGAGGGTAAAAAGCCTCACAAGTGTGAAATTTGTGAGAAGAGCTTTATTCATCTTTCACATTTGAAAACACATAATTTAATACATGAGGGTAAAAAGCCTTACAAATGCGGAATTTGTGAGAAGAGGTTTACTCAGATGTCAAGTTTGAAACAGCATAATTTGATACACAAGGATAAAATGCCTCACATGTGAAATTTGTGAGAGGAGGTTTACTCAGATGTGAAGTTTGAAAGTGGATTATTTGATACATTAATGGTAAAAAGCCTCACAAGTGTGACATCTGTAAGAAGAGCTATAAGCGCTTGTCAAGTTTGAAATTGCGTAATTTGATACATGAGGGTAAAAAGCCTCACTAGTGTGAAATTTGTGAGAAGAGCTTTATTCATCTTTCACATTTGAAAACACATAATTTGATACATAAGGGTAAAAAGCCTCACAAGTGTGAAATCTGTAACAAGAGTTGTAAGCGCTTGTTAAGTTTGAAATTGCATAATTTGATACATGAGGGTAAAAAGCCTCACGAGTGTGAAATTTGTGAGAAGAGGTTTACTCAGATGTCACATTTGAAAAAGCATAATTTGATACATGAGTCTAAAAAGCCACATAAGAATGTAATTTGTTGAGGAGCTGTATTTTCTGGCACATTTTTTTAAGATGCATAATGTGATGCATGGGGGTAAAAAGCATCACAAACTTGAAATTTCTGAGAATAGCTTTAGTCATTTGTTAAGTTTTAATTTACTCTATTTGATACATTGGTGTAAAGGTTTTGGAAAGACCTTTACTCATTCGTCGATTTGTAGGAGCATAGGGTAATAATTCTCACTAGTGTGAAATTTGCAGAAAAGCTTTATTCATTTGTGATATTTGAAAAAGCATATATTGATATATGAGAGTATGAAGCCTCATAGGTATGATTTGGTTGAAGAGATTAAACCTTTTGTCACATTTAAATTTCACAGTTTTATTCACAAGGGTAAAAAGCCTCAAATAAAATTTGTGAAAAGAGCTTTACATGTTTGTCAAATTTGAAGTTGTATAACTTCATACATAAGAGTATAAAGCCAAACTAGTGTAAAATTTGTAAGAAGACTTCTACTCGTTTGTTACATTTGAAAGAGTTTAATTAGATACTTGAGGGTAGAAAACGTCACAAAGTGAAATTAGTAAGATGTGCTTTACTAAGTTATCATATTTGCCTAATTTGATACTTGAGGGTAAAATGTTTCAGAATTGTGAAATCAGTGAGAGGAGATGTACACAATTGTCAAATTTAAATGAACATTATTTGTTACATGGCGTTGAAAAGTCTCACAGTGTTAGTTTCTGAGAAAAGCTTTACTTAGTTGTCAAGTTTAAATGAGCATTATTTGTTACATAGGGGTGAAAAGCCTCACAGGTGTTAGCTTCTGAGAAAAGCTTTACTTAGTTGTCAAATTTAAATGAACATTATTTGTTACATGGGGATGAAAAGCTTCACAAATATTAGTTTCTGAGAAAAGCTTTACTTAGTTGTCAAGTTTAAATGAGCTTTATTTGTTACATGGGCTGAAAAGTGCTAATACAACAGGAAATGTGGATTACATGTTCCAGGTTTCATATTTCCTTGTTTAGTGTGCTTGTTAACTGATGTTGGTACAGATGAGCAGCATTTGTATCAGGTTTTAAACTTTCTTATATGGCAATATCATTTTGTTTTAAGCTATTGTTTTCTTTAAAGTAAATAAGAAATGGATGGATTGTTGCTTGGGTATTGTTCCAATGTACTCTCTGAAGCGAATCTTGTCTGACAAAATTACAATACTCTCTTAGGTTTCAAGTTTTCTTTCTGTCAGACAAAGATTCAGATTATTCTTGAATATAAACATTTAATAATTTTGCTTACATTTTTTCCAGAAAATCTTCAGCGGGTTGTATTCTCCCTGCGGTCTTTTATCATGAAAATTCCTGCCGATAAAATATTTTCTTGTAAATACAGCTGTTGTTTTTATATAAGAACTTGTCCCACATTCAGGCTCAAAATCTAATAGGGTTTATTTTTGCATTCACTGTGCATTGAGAAGGTGGTTGCTGTAGTATCCTTAAATGTAATGTACTCACTAATGTTGGAGATGTGGAAGTGCTGATATCTCTCCGCGATGATTCTCTCTTTGGGTTCTGAGTGTAAATCTCCAATCCTTCTCTTGTTGCATCATAGAATTTGTATTGCTTGAGCTATATGTACTCAGTATTTATCTGTGTCTAGGTATGGGAAGGTATCTGAAATAGTTATATGAAACTTATTTTGAAATACAAATCTCTGCACAAAAATAACTGAATTATAATTAGCGAATGTTTCCTTACCTGCTGAACTATTTTACAAGTGTTTATGCCCATCCAGAATATTGGTGTCTGCTGTTAAGAATGAAAGTAACGCCAATCTTGCCGCTTTTCAGAAAAACTCTACATAGAAATCACCATTGCTGTGGCTATGAATCAATAATCATTGTTGTCTGACCCCTCTCCATAACTAAAATAAAGATTTCCTTATTCATGTATTTCTTCATAGTAAGCTAAGCAATTTTTCAAATAACTAATATATTTTTTTTACTTTTTCCTCAAAATTCCTAATGTTTAACGTATCTAAAATCCATACAAATATTATTTGGAATAAATAAAGAAATGTTACACCTTAATAAACCATTACCTCAATTCAGATTAACATACATTTTAAAATGCAAGTCATTTTTTAACGATCTCCATTTTGGAATTTTGTTCCTTTTAATATCTGTACCAATACATTTGAACAAACGTCGTCCTGAAGCTTTGCAAATGCATATACTACGGAATGGTGAATACATTGTGTATTTGAAAAGTAATTTTAGGTTGTTGATATATGACACAAAATTGAATTTTTAAAAGTCCAAATATCTGTGATAAATAACTAAACTGTTTTAATTTATGTGCTTAAAGTTATATGTATACATATAAAACATTGTATTACACATTTGCAGAGTCACTCTAAGTAGCTTTTGTTTTTGAGTGATAAAGTGTTAAATACTTCTCTCTCTGGATGGAAATGGGCTTGTCAATTAAAGTACCAGTATTTACAGCATGTAACACATGTAGATCCACTTGAGCCATTGTTGCACAGAATTTGCGGCTTTGTAAGCCACATAAGAGCAGTCAATTCCTAATTAAATGTGTTGAGAAATCTGCAACTGAAGAATTGCCTTTTATTTTTGTGACCACTCGTGTATACTTATATCTAATAGATACCTTGCTCTTAACCTCAAAGGTGCTCTGAATACGTCGTCCTCCGTGGACTAGTGGTACTGTGCTAGCCTCTAGTTCCCAAGGTCGCGGGTCCAAACCCGAAGGAGGGCGATGGATTTTTTCGGGCGTAAAAATCCTTAGCATGGATTCCTTCGGAAGGGAAGTAAAGCCGGTGGTCCCATGTCGTAGATTTACGGTACGTAAAAGAACCTCAAGCCTGATAAATGAGCCCTTGAGCAAAATTACCGTTCTTTCACGCCCAATATAGAATGGGATGCTAAGAACCATAGTAGTTAAAGAGCGTCCATAAATAAAACTCAATTTGTTTTGCTCTAAATACGCAATGAAATACACGACCAGCAGATGCATGCTGATCGCCCGTAATGTCAGGATTACGATCAACTTAACGTGACATGAAGTTAAGAAAAGCTGGTAAACTAAGGGTCTAATTCTTATGCACTTAACGTAATGGGAATGGCACTTAAGTGATAGTCCTTTTATTACTTCGAGCTAGAGCTCTACGCCGCTTGCTTGTAATTAGTATATGACATCAAACTTGACGTAACGGGAAGAAAAAGTTTGACATTGCCCAAACTCTTAAAGTTTCATTGTGTCATCCTAAATATTTACATTTAATACAGTATCACCATGTCATGTCACGTTACGTTATATTCATAATGGTGGTTTAAGTATTTGATATGTTCCGGTACCAAGCACTAGCAGGACGCATAACAATAATTGCAATTTGGGTTATAGAGCTAAATCCCTGTCTGAATTTTGTTGTAAATGCTCTCAAAGCAGGTTCAAAAGGCATCTAAAGGATTCCTTCCTAATACCGAAACGTTCATCGAACTCTCTCTGTATAAGTATTACATGGTTCTCGCATACCACTATCGCGTTCCCGTTGTTTTCCCCTTCAAAACCAACATAACTTAAGTAATGGCTGTTTTCTTTATAAAGATCATCAATGTAATCTAAGTAATCCATGAACATGTCAAAATGTCTTCCTTCAAGTACGATATGGTATCCTAGTTCAATCGACGTTTAGTTAGTCCATCCAGGTCGAAAAAGTAAATTCTAACCTATATTTGTGCTCTAGTTAATTTCGTAGTAATACACTACATAACGGTGCTCTCAGGCATTTACTTCTGTGGTAATTTAATTTAATCTGATATGAGAGTATCTGAAAGGAGTAGAATGCTTCGGAAGTAGTTTACTCTCGTATGGAAGTCGTCGAGTGTTGACTTGAATAATAGTTTACTAGCAAAATAGAGCTAACTCTAGGTTGGTGGACGCCGCCCATAAAGATAACTTCACTGCCCCGGTATACCTTAGCAATATGACCATATTTGACACATTTGAAGCACTACATTAACCTCCCCACATAGGTATTATAGTATAACCAAAAAGAACGGGGAAGAGTTTGTATCGAAAAGCAATGTCACAAATCTGCTTAGGTTTCTACAAAGTGTGCTCTTCAGGGGTTATCTCTATGTTTAATACGATACACCTATTGAATGGGTAGTAGTGCTAAAGTCCATTATTTCTTGCTTAGTTACTGTGTATAATGACTTTAGAATGAATATGAGCCAAGGGTATAAAAGAAAGCATCTTAGTTCCATCGTCAAAGCCAGAAAGCAAAGATTGGTTTGTATCTGAAGATAATTCAAATTCGGTGTATTTCTGAAAAAGAATGTTACCAAGTTCGAGAGGATCCAACTTATCTAGTTATCTAGTCGTAGAGCCAACCAAATATGGTGCCAAATCATTGAAAGAATGGAGAAGTATCTCGTTCCCATCAGGGACGTCTTTACCGTAGCATCCAAAACTGATGAAACACCAACGTCCATTTCATTATCTGAGCACAAGGTTGATGGGGTTCCATGAGTGACCATATTGGACGTAATCCCTCCCGTCACATATGAAAACAAACACTATATAAGTTCCATCCACCGTTATGTTAGAAACAGCAGTAAAACAAAAGATAAAAACGAAAACTCAGATTAATGATATTCACTTTTGCCGAGGGCTAAGCACCGCAAACCATCACCGTCCTGCCTGCCCTATGGCCAGTGGAGGAATGGTAAGAAACACCTGTCACATGCGTTTTAGCCGAAACATAATGTGTTGAGCTGATCTAACAATTGTCTAAGGTGCTTATACTTCATCTATATTTCCTACTTAATACTTAGCTAAAACCAATCTAGCTGTATCTCTGGTTGTTTTATTACCGGATACTAAAGCTAAAGATCCTTGGTAAAAACAGCTTTGGGAATGTATCCGTTAGTTGGGGCTGCTGTACGTAGTCATGACACCCTAGATTATATCATACAGCCTAGTTAATACAACTATATCTAATCTAACATAGTAGTATAACAAGATCTGGTATAATAATATATTATAACGTAATTAAAATAATTTTATACTAAGTGCGTCAGTAGATAACGAAATGGTCTTCTTTAAAGTTTGAACATCTGCGAATATAAAAACAGAGTGCCAACGTAACTGATATAATCCAATTTCCCAATACATGTAACAGGTTCTTATTTGCGGCATGGATTTATATAACAGCTGGATCGCTAGCCATGTACCGAGAATGTGGACTGTCATTTGCCTCCACAATGGACGGAATCGTCAGGGAATGAATCGTATAGTTACATAAATAGTCCTTCCTTAGACCTGTTTTCAAGTGTAAGCAATTATGTGCCTTGGAACTTAAGGGGCACTGTGAGGCAGTATTTTAATACCTGAATAATTTCAATTGTATTTTATAATAAGTAAATTCAATACCAACCCGCCTTGAAACAATATGTATGTAATAATTATTTAAATTGTATGTAACAGTCATTGCAAATGCTTATATTTATTGTAAACATGTTTAATAATGTTATGTCAATATATTACATACTTTAATATTGCAAAAGCTGTGAGAATAATAAGTTTTATGTTGCTAACAATGAGGTAATAATGAGATAACCTTGTAACAATAATGAGTGAGAATTTCAATGGGTCATGATTAGGGCAGCAATAACGTAAATCTTGTGACAGTTTTTAAAATAGCCAATCAATAGCAAGGAAAACGTTTTAAGTGAGATGCAATTATTCTATTGGACTGGGATTAGCCAATCAGAGACTTGAAATGCCAATGCTTATGGGTTTAACGGTTGAAATAATGTTCAGTTGCAGGCAAACTTTGGTAGTGACCAGATGAAAGATGTTTTCTCTACAGAAATATTACGTGTGAATCGTAAAATATGTCTACGCGTTAGCTAAGTGAAAGTATTAAAGATTCTCACAGCTCTTAAAAAGTGTAGTGCTTTATTAAAATGGGCAAGGGTTAATAAAAGAAGTGAATTTAAATAGTTAAATTCTGTGTATGTCTACAATTATTGTCGCACCGCACCCTGCCTAAGATATACATGACTCTACAAACATTACTGACGCAGCCGAGGCAAACTCAAACATAAATAATATATAGAAGCAGTTTTAATAACAAAGTTAAATATTACAGTGTAAAACGTGGAGTGTAACAACAAAATTACATCTTAAAATCAGCTTCTCGTACGTAGCAGCATACTGCGTAACAACAGTATCTATTACGTAATCAATACTTCAAACCGACGCCCAAAGCGTGTTGCAAACTTCTTAAACAAAGTAAATCCAAGAACAGTACTTTTTCAAGTTAGTTTCCCAAGCGTGAATCTAAATAATTTACGTAAACATAAAAATATTACGTAAGCAAACACCTTCATCAATTGCTTGATGTAGATTTAATAAACAGTTATCTGTTCGTTACTTATTAAAACTACATCACCAATAAAAGTAATATGCTTTAGCATTGATTGTCCATAAAAGTTTTGAATCTAGAAATCTCGTAATAAGCTGTATCCTGGCAGTTATGTTAAAAATAAAGTAAAAACTTCTCATAGTTGGTGTTTCACGTTTAGAAAAATTCTTCCACTTGATGTTTCACAGATAAATCAACTCTGCACTATAGTTATAAATAGAGATGTGAATAAATGCTATTTGCTATTAATGGGGTGTTTATTCAACAATTAGCAAGTATTTATTTTCCTCTACATAAATATCATACACTCCTTAGTAAGCAAATCACAGCTGGTGACCCATTCAGTATTCCTCGTTTAACCGTGTTCTTTAACAAGTGAAGAGGAACGTTGAATATATAGGGACTTCACATTCGTTAAATAACTCCATATTTGCTTTCCCAAGCCTCAGCTTGTAGCAGTAGCCTGTAAAATTACCAGATTCAAGAGACTTATTCCATAATTGTAGAAAAATGTCAACGTTGAGCTTTAGTAACCTCTAGCATGTCGTAGTCTGAGGCAGTATGTTATATCACAACACTGTGAATGCCAGAGTGATTGTAGTGTAAGTTAAATTATTGTATGACAATGATTTTAGATGTTTGTTAATTATAAGCATTGCTAGGAAATACGTTTACACGGCCTCGCTGAAACTGACAATAGGAGCGGTTAACAATGAAGCGATGGGGTGAGTTGTTTATCAATTAGAAGAGACAAACAAATGACGTCAGAGTGGCGTGCCTTTCTGTAAAAATGGAGGGAATATCTTCCCTAGAGCTTATGTGTTTGTAATTTTGATTGGTTTATAAAACAGACGCTAATGTTGGCGCGATTTATTAACCAATAACAGCTCTATTATAATGTTTAGGCATATCGGGGTGAGGGAGTATAAATTCTTGAGCCAAGTGAAAGTATCGCGCAGTTCTACAGAATCATTCACAAGGCAAACGTCGCACAGTTCTAAGAAATCTCTCTCGCGAGTTACACGTCAGGCATTTCTATGGCAGCATTCACGAAGTACACATTACGCAATTCTACAGAATCTCTCGCGTCGTAAACTTAGTTACAAAATGTGAAATACGCGAATTAATAGTGCGTGGCAAATAAGTGATTGTAGTTACATTCGAAAATATAACAGTTTCAGTCAGGCGTGTATCAAGATTAAATATGTGAAATTAATTGAGTGTGACGGCAATAAAAGTGTAAAACCAAATTCTTTTTATCAGTGTTATCTTTTAATAACAACTACTTTCCGTTTACACACCCTGTTCAAGAGATATTTGTTCGACTGAGTAATAATACCTAGCCGGAGGACAATGAACCCAAAATTCAAAATAATAAAACAATAACAGGCGCCAGCAAATAAGATAACACGACAGTTACTGCGACAAGTTCCTATGTCAAAATGGAAAACCTAGTATATCCATGTTTTTACCATTTTTAATTTTCAATACCAAAAATTTCCTTTTAACGCCATCTACAGTTTGTTAGCAGTTCAAGCGCTAAAACGTCCACCGCGAGCTTTAAAACGAAATGTTCAAAACCTCTTATCTCAAGAGGTAAACAAAAGCTCGTATTTGGAACACCCATATGATAAGTAAAGGTTGTTGAAAGGAGATATATCATACATATTATACATTGTACATATGAAAGGGGAACCATACATATAAGAATTGTATAGTAATAATTTAATTCACTGAATGTTAAAACATTCAACATGTAACTTTGTACAGAGATATTTGTAAGTAACGGGCGCTAGCTAATTGAATGGAATTCCTGGAACTCATAACGACCGTGCCTAGCACAGAGTGGTACGACGCTACATGATGGCGCTGAAGCGCAAAGTACTGAAACCTAATATTTTCATACATGCTTGGGTAACGCGGCCTGAGGGCCAATGGGAAGCATCGTTACATTTTCAAACGTAGAAGATAGCGTGGGTTAGCCGCCCTATATAAGACCAGATTTTGCCGAGCGGGGCACTCTTACTTATTACCAGGTCAGCGCAACAAGAAGGTACGCCAACGCAAGGTGCTATACATGCACGTGGGTGCATGTAAGGGTGGGATGCGTGTGAAGATAGATAGGCTCCTGATGAATATTCAAGTGGTGGGATAAAGTCAATGGGAAAAGCTAGCCGCCCATATTTATTTAAATAATGGAATAAACATCAATTATAAAGGGAAAACTTGCAGTGTATTTTTTAACTTGCCTCACCCACAAGAACCTGAGATTAACGAAACTTAGCAATTAGGTAGGAATGGAGTACTCAACTACCGACGAGCATCACTAGCCGAGGAAGAAGAATACTACAACAGCACGCTGCAAGAGTCGACCACCATTTCCCGCTACATTGTCACTAGCCATTCTGTATGATCTAAATCTCGTATAAGCCTTGCAATTAAAGTACGATATTTCTATCAGTGCGGTGATAGCTCTAGATCGTTCCTTTATCGGAACTACTTCCACAGCGCAGTCGGAGTCATTTCAAGGAAATAGTTTCAGTTCCACTCCGAGGAAAGTAGCTCCATTGGAAGTACTTCACACTTTTCACTCCGGAGTGTTGGTGCAAGCACTCCCATCGATCTACCCATAGGACATCCTATGATTTGCAGGTTGTTCCTGACGGAGAGTGTGGTTATACCCGCTAGACGCAAGCTGGCTGTAAGCAAACGTTTGAGATGCCAACGGTCAAGAAACCTCACGATCTGCAGGAGATGGCCTGTCAACACATACAAGCAGCGAGGGACCGGCTGCAGACGCGTTACGACCGGCAAGCCAACAGCCAAGGTTTCCAGCAGGAAGATCTAGTGTGGTTGTATCACCCTACCCGAACCAAGCAGCGTTGCTCGAAGCTTCAACCACAATGGAAAGGACCGTAAAGGTTGATGAATGGGATGAATGATTTAATCTACCTCATCCAGAGGCTGCCTTGACTGAAGATGCTAGTGGTACAGCTAGATCATCTATCCCGTTATGTTAGTACTGGTCGGGTCTTCCAACCCTAAGGAGGGAACAGTGGGACCGCTCGCGCGGAAATATCCGCGGGACGGCAATAACCGCATTCCGGCCCAGCACCTGGTTCGGCCCTCGAGCGGACCTCAGAACATTAGACGTGCACGGACCCATTATGTGCCGCTTCCCCGCGGCTTTTAGTGTTCTATAAGACTCGTTTCAGCCGTTTCCATTAGCTTCTTTTATAACATTTCGCTTTGTTGCGGGGACTGTATAAGTGGGTGTTCTTGCGCTCGGACAGCAGAGTTCAGTTAAGCAATTCCGAAGTTAAGTACAGTCAAGGAGCCGAAAAGTGGATAGTGCCAGGTGTAGTTCAGTTGTTATTTGTGACTCAACGTTCATTTGTGATTCGTTTCGACGAATCAGTTGTGTTGTGTGTCAAATGTAACGTTTGTAAGCTGAAACTATCAGTCACTGACGAGATGGTTGGACATTTTAACTAACGTTTAAATATTGAAGACAATAGAAATTTCCGAGAAAACAAAAGCTAAGCTTTAAAGGTAGAATATGACACAAAATTACAAACGCCAAACGCACAAATCGTTGATGAGACTGTTGGAATTAAAACAAAAAGTATTTTGGGACTTAATATCCTGGTGTTTCACGGAGTTCTATAATAATATGTATCGTACGCCTTTTCTTTGCTATTAATTTATTTAACTAGGTAATAAATCTGTAGTTTACGTTTTACGCTTAATTAAGTTACCATCGTATGATTCAAATCATACATTTAATTAAAAATTGGAATAGAAATAAAATATCGATCTTAGGTTATTACAAATCTACTTTGCTTTATTTGTGCGCTTTTAACTCTTTATGTGCAAAATAAGTTGCTAATGGAAGTAGGAATGCCAATGTAGACAAGCAAGACGTGCATCTGCTCCGGGACGCATACCAGTATTGACTGAAGAAGATCTTTAAATTTTGGAAATAGTCCTCGAAAATGATGTTGCAATTGAAATGATCGAGGTACGGGAGCTGTTGGTAGAAATGGTTACAGAGTCGGAGAAACAAAGCGAAGATGATTTTACAGCAGATGACGAAATTATTAATACTTACAATGATGTAGTGTCTTCTAAACATTTTAGTCATTCAAATAGTCGTACAGTTATGGGGGGTCGCTTTAGAATGGATAGAGATTCATAATTGTAATATAAAAGAATTCGTGACGATATAAAGCTTACCCTGAGTCAGGAACGGGCGGAGAGAAAGGTTGCCCGAACATGCTCCTCTGTGAAATGCATTTAATCAAAAGTATGTAATTTTAATAGGATTATTGAAGATATCCGAAGTAACTTTATTTAATAATTTTTGGTAAACCATGAACTGGGACATGCGGAAAACGTATATTGCCCCTTTAGTGGAGAATTTATCAATATGAGCCAGTAAAGATAATTCTAGGCGCAATATTACGCTGAAATATTTTTTAAAAAAAGGTTTCAGAAAGAGCTCAGTTATGGTTTTAAATATACGTGCTTTTAAGGAATGTTCTGTTAGGACCTGGGTGCAATCGAGCTTGGATGGTTCTGATATGCACAAGACCAGTGAATTGGTAGACACCCCTGGAAGAGGTAGGATCACCCTTCAAAGATCAGTAAGCAAGAAATATCTATCAAACTTTCTGAAAAGTATTCCGAAACTTTCTTCTTATTATGTGCGACTAAGGACAAATAAAGGGTATTTAGAGCCTACATTTAAAAATTTTTCTGAATTCCTTTTTGGAATATGAAGTTAAATAATGTTCTCATTATGTTAAAACACCTATCCATTGCCAATTTCAAGGCAGAAAAGAGGGAAAAGTAAAGATAAACAAGAGTATCAGCAAAATAGTACAGTAGCCACTTTTACCCTGGATGCACAAAGTTTAAAACTTGCTCCATGTTAAGTGCATGCGTATGTTACTAAGCAAAGCCTTGTGTGTACAACTTTGCAGTCCCCAATGTTGCCACCAAAGGTGTAATATGTTAATTGTGACATGCAGGAGAAGCCGGTTTGCTGCATCTGTTTTATGTCAATCATGATTTACTTCCTGATGGAAAAATTAGAAGAACTTGCTGCAACTGAGAAAATTAACATTTACATGACAGCTTTGGATACCAAAACAAAACTACAATACTGTATTTTATTCTGCTGGGGTTAACCACAATCAAGATGAAACGGTTCAAACCCAGGATAGGATGAAGGATTTTTGGGCCGTAAAAATCATTTGCATAGTTTCTTTCGGAGATTAAGTAAAGCTGGCGGTACCGTGTCGTAGATTTACAGTATATAAAAGAACCTCAAGCCTGATAAAGCGGCCTCTGAGCAAAAGTTCCGGTATTTCACGCACCAATATAGACTGGGACGATAAGCAACATGGTAGTTAAAGAGCGTGCATAAAAAACAACATAGAGATTAGATTAGTTGACCTTTTAAGTTTTATCGACCTTCCACATGCCAGCCTAAAATGTTTCTGCAACTCCATTGGAAACGATGCTTGTATTGTCTATTCCCTGAACAAGTTACAGTAAGTGGTTTCAATGTCAGCATCTTTTCCTGGATCATTTTTAGTTAGAGAAAGGGTAAGCCCGTTTTTTGACAGTCAAATGGGATGTATAGAGCACTTTCCTGCTCCTCTTTGCACGTTCTACAAATGTGCTCATTCTTATGATGATGGTGATGATTTGCGTTTAAGGGCGCTCAAAAACTAGGTCATTAGCGCCCTGCTCGTTCTTGTAGAGCCCTAATTTACGTAGTCGTTTCTTGAAGTGACCGTGTTCAGAAATTAATGCAACTGCTTTCCTTTTTCTATTTTTTATCCGATCTCAGGAAAGAGTATTGAATGGCCCTAAGTACCATTTCCTGGCTTGTCTTTGTCTAGGATTGTTTTGCCACCTGATATAGTGTTTTTCACTAATCCATGCTTTTAGCGAAGCTACTGTAGTCTGTGTGCTGCTTCCAACGCAGGTTCAGGGCCAACATACGTATCTTAGCTGAGGAGCTTTTTCATTTCCTTAGATACCCTCATACCCTGGCACCCACCGCATTTCAACCATGCTCGCGAAATGATCCAGTAATCAGGGCATTTAGGCATTCCCAAACCGGTTTTGCTTTTACCTGGTGTGAAGGGACTTATTTTAAAGTAAGTTTGACAGTCTGTGCGGATGAGAACTCCTTTATTATGATAACGTTTCTCAAGTCCACTTAGAGCACAGCTCGAACAGTAAATACTTCTGACTAATAAACTGCAATATTTCCCAAATATTGTAATATTATATATTGTTTAATTTTGTTAAAGATTTGTTTTTTTATTTACAATTTTTGGAGATAAATATTGTGGCATGTGCACAGATTATATTAATGGTAATACGCCCTCTGGTTACCGGAGTTGAAGGTTGGCAGTTTATCTGAGAGTAGGGGCGAAGGAGGGGAAACTGTCATTGGGGGGATATGACGTCAGTGACACTAAGCTTAGCGTGGGTTTTTCTTAGCATTCTGTGACTAGTGTCCGCGGGAGTTAGACGGATAACTGCGACATGGCGTCCTCGCCCGGCAGACACATGGGGTAAGAGAACATTTTATAATAAATCTACCAACTATTCATTTCCTTGCCGTTTTAATTATGGTAGAATAGAATCCTTGCCTCTCCCTTCAGCCAGGAATTATGTTATTGTAATTATGTTGTGAATATAACTTTAGCTACGTCCCTTGTCGATACCTCAGTTTAAAGTTCTTTGTTTGTTCAACGATCCCTCTCATAAGCGAGTTGCCCTCCTCTGAAGTTAAATAGTTTCTAAATTTATGAGGTATACGACAAATTGGTGTGAGGCGCCGAGCAATTGGTTTGATTTGTTTTGAGATTTTAAGTGCAAAATTTTTTTCCCTCCAAATTTAACGGTTTGTGCTCCACGTGGTCGTGAAAAATGTAAAGTTCTTTCTGGCTAAAGGGTAAGGATTTTTATACTTTTATTTGTGATTCTCTTCTTCTAAATTTTGTTTCCATCATTTCTGAAAGTCTGGTGTCGAAATTTCAATTTTGAGTTCATTTTTGCATTTTTTCCCATTGTCTGCCGGGTGACGCTAAAACTTCTGACTCCATTTTCCCCTTGTGTTGGCTTTATTTCCTTTAAATTATATCACTGTGTTCCGTTCTTCGTGCTGGTTATTTTCAAAAAAATGTTTTTCTGAAAGTTGAGTTGTGAAACGAGCGATATAGTTGTAGTTTCAAAATGTGCTCGTCACGTGTTGGCTATCTGTTTGCCAATCTTGTTTTTTTGTGCTTATTAGCAGTGGTTTGGAAACGTATAACTTTATATTCCAGTGATTGTGATTTCTAGCTATTTACTGCACTTTTCTGGGTCATTTTTCGTGTAACTTTTATGTACGCACGTGTGTTGTGTAATTCCTGCGTGGTCATGCATTTCAGCAATAATTTTAGCTTGTGAAACCAGTCTTCCTCAGCACGTGTTTTGGCGCGTTTATTTGCGTGTGCATATCAGATTATATACATTTGATTTAAAAAAAAAAGAAGAGAAGTTTTGTCTGCTAGCATAAATTACAAGTCTGTATTCTGCTCCTTTTGAGAATATTAGCGGTGGTCACAGTAAGTGTGACGTAGTTTTTTTTAACTTCAGTTCGAGGTTTCTCACTGAAGCTATCATTTTGTTTTCTTCCATGTGTTCATTCTGATTAAAAATCTTGGTATTGTGTCCAAGTGGCTTGTGTAGCCTTGTGTTAGTATAATTTTCTGATATTTCGCCGCGGGCGCTTAATTGTATTCTTTCTGCAACTGTTTTATTTGGCTATGTTCTGCTCTTGCTATTTACATTCATGTGATGCTATAAGTGTTTAGTTTGGTGTAATCTGTATTGCTTGGTCCTACTGTTTGTTTATTGGTTGCGTTATCTTTTGTGCTGCAATCATGCCTAAGCGATGTACTGCACAGAAATCTGATATAGTAATTGCTCCAGTTAGCGAGCACAGTGACGTAGAATCTGTCCAGTGTTGGTACGCCTGTTGCTCAGTTATCAGCTGTTTGCCGCCTGGTCATTGACCCCTCTCACGTGAAGAATCCCAGCGAGTTGTCAGCGTATGAGTTACTTTAGAATTTTGAAATGTTGGCTACTACTGCTAGTGGCCGCTCTGAGAAACTGATAATTTTGCTTCACCGTTGCCAAGTTTGGTTTATTTAATTCCGCAATGCATATTTTTAGGGGAAAATCTTTCGCAGTTACTCATGTAAGTAAAAGTTTCAGGAGCTACCAACCTTGCCAGTATCTGCACCTAATTAGGTTTGATGTGCTTCTGATATGGACCAGTACGATGTGGATGTTGATGAACCAGCTGTACGTGTGTTACCAGATTTTGGACAATTTGCACGGGAATTTTGTGGTAAACGAGTAAGAGAAAAGAAAAAAATCACCTGTAAGTATGTAATCATTGTGAGTGCTAAAGTTTGGATGAATGAAACAGTTTTACGACTCACACAGGTATGCTAAATTTATTGTTTCATTGACTGATGCTTAATTAAGCTTTGTTTTTCAGGAATACTGTGCTATGAATGTCTCTGCTAAATTACAAGTGTATTATTATTGTGGGTATAATTTAAATTTTGAATTGTGTTTTGGGAACTGCAAATCATTTGTTTGTTGTATTATGCTGCAGGAATGTGTTTCAGGTGTACTATGTGCTTAATTGAGCTTTCATTTTCAGGAATGTTATGTGACAATATTGTTTTGAGTAATGATGTGATGTTGTTTTGTTGCATTCGATTTGATTTGATATGATATGATTTGATTTTGGGTTCCATAATGATGCTGTGATCTTTATTTGCAGAAAATTGTTGCATGAATAGTGTTTGTATGTATGTGTGTATTTGAGGTTATGTGATATAGGTGAGATTTGCCTCGGTGGGAGTGCCAAAGAGTAACCCCGATGGCGTAGTGTGAGGTTATGTGAGGAATAAGAGTTGAGATTTGCCTCGGTGGAAGTGCCAAAGAGTAACCCCGACGGTGTTAATGAGATGAGGAGAGATGAGAAGAGACGAGATGATGTCAGCTTCGGTGGAAGTGCCACAGTGTAACCTCGACAGTTGTCTGATTTCAGAGATTTTGCTTATTGGTGTTGCTGTAACGTGCCCAGTATAGCGTGTGTGATGAATTCACACGAGAGATTAAATGGATGGAAGTGAATGTTATGAAAATAATTTTTTTTCTCTGTTTATGCAACAAGTTTATTACCATCTTAGATAGCAAATGTTAATACCACCTGTTTTCCAGCTTAAATTTTCATTTTGAGGATGTAGATGCAACATTATAGTGTCATGTTATTTGTGTCATTCCAGAAATTGTTAATGTGATTTCTTGAAGGTTATGCCTCTGTTAGATGTTTTGAATTTACAGCCTGTTAAATGAGACACGTAAGTGCAGATGTTTTGTTTTGGAGAGAAAATTGAAAGATGATGATGCTTGAAGTAATGATCGAGATTGCACTATTACTGCTGATGATGTTGATAATGATTATGATTGAGTTAACTCATACTGCGATGAGAAAGATAGTGATGTGGACGAGAAGTTGTATTGGTGACAAGAGTAGGACACTAGTAGTTGAAAGCATGTCACGTGGCGTAGTTTAGAAATGTATTGTGGATGTAGCTTGTAGTGATGCATACACTAGTTTGAGTAGATAGTTAAGTCAGTGTTGTGTGTAATTTGGGCCATGGTCAGTGTGAATGAGTTCATTTCATCGTCATGTGTGATTGTCTTGTAAGTGCACTTACTTTCTTTTGTTAGTGATACCAGCTGGTTATTGAGATGTAATATTGGGATCCCAAAATAAGGTTATGTTTCATTTCTGTCATGTTCATGTATTTTGAGTCTGTTTTACTGTTATTTGGATTGTAAAGCATAGTAAGTTACACTTTGGATGGCAACTCTGTAAAATTTCTTTCTTATGCCAATTTGTACTAATTTTTTTTTCTCTTTCTTTGCCCCATGTCATAAGAATTTTTTTTAGTGTACACTTTTCATACTTTAAAATCTTTAATTGTAAATGACATACCCTTCTTTTATGTGTGATTCTTTGTGGGAGCATCCTGTTTATTGTGTGGTGGTTTTGTTTTAGTCTTTCGCTGTGGCAGAGAGCGAGAAAGTGCATCAGCATCCCCAGGGCACACCAGAAGTCAAGAAACACCACAGGGAAGCTGTCGGGCAGCCACTACACTGCCGTGGCATAAGGAGCCACCATGTCGGGGGGCAGTCCAAGCCAGCGACTGCCTACCCTGTTGTCACCACCAGAGACCTGCGGTGCTAATTCTACACCAGGACAAATCGTCGTTGTGGGCACTGTCTAAACCCATCCACAAACAGTTACGGCAGACCATCACCCTTTTGCGCAGTGTAGTGTGCCTGTGAACTAAGGCAGCATGGTGTGTGCGTGTGCGGGATGCTAAAGCTAAGTGCATTAACAATACTAAGTCGACAGCACTTACGTCTCTCGCCTCTCCACATCACCCAGCACCATTGTTTCGTCGGCTGGGTGCTTACCACACACATGTCTATTGTTATATTTTACTTCACACATTTGTATGTCATTTTTGGTATGCCTTTGTCTTGTTTTTTCATGTTTATTGTATTTATTTTCTTTCTGTCGACGAGGACGTCGACTTCGGTGGCCAGGGGGAGATGTGGCATGTGCACAGATTATATTAATGGTAATACGCCCTCTGGTTACCGGAGTCAAAGGTTGGCAGTTTATCTGAGAGTAGGGGCAAAGGAGGGGAAACTGTCATTGGGGGGGATATGGCGTCAGTGACACTAAGCTTAACGTGGGATTTTCTTAGCATTCTGTGACTAGTGTCCGCGAGAGTTAGACGGATACTGCGACATGGCGTCCTCGCCCGGCAGACACATGGGGTAAGAGAACATTTTATAATAAATCTACCAACTATTCATTTCCTTGCCGTTTTAATTATGGTAGAATAGAATCCTTGCCTCTCCCTTCAGCCAGGAATTATGTTATTGTAATTACGTTGTGAATATAACTTTAGCTACGTCCCTTGTCGATACCTCAGTATAAAGTTCTTTGTTTGTTCAACGATCCCTCTCATAAGCGAGTTGCCCTCCTCTGAAGTTAAATAGTTTCTAAATTTATGAGGTATACGACAATATGTCTGCCCCCGAAATTGTCTCTATACGGAATCCGTTTGCGTACCTTAGAAATTAATTACATTTTTTATCAGGAATAATTCGTTCCATCTAGTCTTCTCGAGACCCGAGAGTTACCTTAAATGGATGGAAAAACGTTTATTAAGTATTCATTAGGTCAGACTGTATACTCAATACTGGATTGTAGCGTGAATGTAATTATAATCAAAGGTTTCTTAGAAGGGGCCAAAAACAGAGGAGTGGATTCTGTATATGCAACATGCGAGCGGAAGCTCAAAAACCGGGCAATACGTCTTCCATCTGACTATGTAATTGCATGCAGGGAACCTCGCCCTAAACCACCTTGCAAAGTTAATACTGTAAATCCGATTCGTTCGAGTTGCAAAACCGGATATACACGGACTTCTCGGGCCGTTTTCTAAAAATGCGTTTATTTATTAAGGGTGCTCAAAATATGTATTTCCGTTGAAATTATGGTATCGAATTTTTGGATGGAGTGCATTACTTTCTCTACGTACTATACCCCTGATAGAAAAGGTAAAGAAGATTTTTAGAAAAGTACCCGTGTGTGTGTGTGTGTGTGTGTGAGAGAGAGAGAGAGAGAGAGAGAACAGTATACCTCAAAAACGAAAAGTCGCATAAATACTCAACTTAGTTTTAAGTTTCAGCACACTCCAAGGATGCGGCATGAAGAATTTCAAGAAAATTCCTCCCCCAAACTACGCTTTACATGGTAAAAACGTTTATTGAAATTCTTGATTTTCTTAAAAATGCCTTAATGATCTTGATTAAAGTAATATATTCAAGTTATTCAAATGACGAATAAAATGTATGTTTTGAATTTTCTGGGAATAGCTTCTCATTCGGAATGAATTTTGTATGCCGTAGATCTGAAATGATAGACGAAAACGTAATATAGAACAAATGTAGAACTCCTTAAAACACAACTAATTTCAAATAATTTCTTTTTCTATTTTTGTGGCATAATCCATTACTGAGTTAAGTGTTTTTAATGGCTCGAGCTGTTCATTTTCTGGTCATTCTCTTAATTTCCTGTCAACATTCAGTTGTTTCTCGCGATTGCACCTAAACAGTATGGAATTTTAAGACCAGCATATAGCGTCCAGGTCTGAAACATTTGACTATCGCTACCAGTCTGTAACGAAATGGGTAATGTAATTAATTCAACAGAGATTAATTTGGATTAAAGTTTAGTAGATAGAAAAATAAGTTTTAGTAGAAATATTTTGTATACTCACTAATAGAGGGTAGTGAAAGTCGTATGAATTTATCACATATATTTTTATTTTCATGAACTCCACAGTAACTTGAAGACTTTTCTTATTAGGGAAAGATTCACTTGCAATAGAAGCGCAGGTTTCAAAGGCAGCATCTGAAATCAATAACTTTGCCCTATTGACATTTATTTTCTCGAAATTTTATGGGTACAGAATTTTTCTGGTTAAGTGACGTACCCGCTTGAACACCAGATTGCTTTGTAATTTTTAGAGCGTTCTGTCTTGTTTAGCAATTCTCAATCTCCCTTCTGTTTAGGAGTTGAGAGCGAACATCCTTGATTATGTGGCTTTGATCGTAACTTAAAAACAATTTATCATTTTTATCGAAGGGATGGACTAACCGTGCCACTACACATCTTTTCAAACACTGCTACATTGTTTTGGAACTGTTTATCACAATTCTCAAAATGTGAAAAGCTGCTGCTTCAACTGCAACATTTTCATGCAGCTGAAGGCAGTTTAGGTTACTGTAGTAGAAGAATGCAACAGGAACACTATGTGATCAAAGTATCCGGACACCCCACAAACATAGGTGCATTGTGCTGTTACCTACTGCCTGGTACTCATATCCGCGACCTCAGTAGTCATTAGACATCGTGAAACAGCAGAATGGGACGCTCCGTGGAACCCACGGACTTCGATCGTGGTAGGTGATTGGGTGTCACTTGTGTCAGAAGTCTGTACGCGAGATTTCCACACTCCTAAACATCCCTAGGCCCACTGTTTCTGATGTGATAGTGGAGTGGAAAAGTGAAGGGACATGTACAGCACAAAAGCATACAGGCCAACCTCGTCTGTTGACTGACAGAGACTGCCGACATTTGAAGAGGGTCGTAAAGAGTAATAGACAGACATCTATCCAGACCATCACACAGGAATTGCAAACTGCATCAGGATCCACTCCAAGTACTATGAGTTAGGCGCGAGGTGAGAAACCTTGGATTCCATGGTCGAGCGGCTGCTCATAAGCCACATGTCGCGCAGGAAAATGCCAAACGAAGCCTCGCTTGGTGTAAGGAGCGTCAACAATACACGATTGAACAGTGGCAAAACGTTGTGTGGAGTGACGAATCACGGTACACAATGTGGCGATCCAATGGAAGGGTGCGGGTATGGCGAATGCCCGGTGAACATCATCTGCCAGTGTGTGTAGTGCCAACAATATAATTCGGAGGTGGCGGTGTTATGGTGTGGTCGTGTTTTTCGTGGAGGGGGCTTGCACCCCTTGTTGTTTTGCATGGCGCGATCACAGCGCAGACCTACATCTGTATTTTAAGCACCTTCTGGCTTCCCACTGTTGAAGAGCAATTCGGGGATGGCGATTACATCTTTCAGCACGATCGAGCACCTGTTCACACTGCACGGGCTATGGCGGAGCGGTTACACGACAATAACATCCCTTTAATGGACTGGCCTGCACAGAGTCTGACTTGAATCTTATAGAACACCTTTGGGATGTTTCAGAATGCCGACTTCGTGCCAAGCTTCACCGAAATACATCGATACCTCTCCTCAGTTCCGCACTCCGTGAAGAATGGACTGCCATTCCTCAAGAAACCTTCCAGAATCTGATTGAAAGTATGCTTGCGAGAGTGAACGCTGTCAAGGCTAAGGGTGAGCCAACACCATATTGACTTCCAGCATTAGCGATGGACCGCGCCTCGAACGTGTACGTCATTTTCAGCCAGGTGTCTAGATACTTTTGATCACGTAGTGTATCTGGCATTTAGTCGAGTGCCCTCTGAAAGTAAAACATAGCAGACTATTTGCCAACTTTTCACAATGCTGTGGGGGTTTATTATTCAGTTTATCTTGACCATGGTATTGACTTGTTCATTATAGCGTAACTCAGTTTCTGTTCTCAGTCTCTGCCGTATGTTCGATAATTCCTATCAGTAGAGGACCCACCAAGATATTTTTTCAAATTATCTTTGTGTGGTGGCTGGAACTTTTCGATTTCTGCGGCAATGCATACCTTTTTAGACACTTTTTCTGCCAGATAACCTTTATAATTTCTTCACTGAGCTTGACTTCCTTTTTTCCAAGTGCATTTAGCTGTTCCGAGGGAGCGACTTAAGTTTCTTGCTGAAAGGGGGAAAATATTTTGCTAATATTTTTACACACAAACATTAAAAAGTAATTCTTCTTAATCAATTTGGTTGTAGCTATGTAATAAACCGTATCGTTACATAGTTACTTATTTAATATATTAATTAGAAGAAGGATTTATGTCTCAGTAGCCATTTATTACATATAGGTAATTTAAAAGATCAAAGAAAAACGAAATAAAATTAAGCAAGCTATTATTATTTTACCTTAAGGAAGCAGTTTGCTTACGTGAAAGGACGTCCTACACCTCTCTTGTTGATGATGCTTATCTATAGCACTGTGATGGCGCTCTTATTTAATCGGCTGCAAACCGCTGGGCTGAAACGTCCTTTAAAGCAGGTCTATTTACTGGTATAGACGCTAATGATGATAGTATCATAATAAGCTTTCTGCTCCTTAGCTTTGTGAGGGTACATTTCATTAAAGTAAATATCTTGGACACTCTGCTGAAGACACAGACACAGACACAAATTGTGTTCTGTTAAATAACTCCTTTAATCAATCTCCCAAAATATCCTGAATCTTTATTTACTTATACAAACCAAATCCCTTAATTATTTTTAAAACAACAGAATCTTCTACATTTTTACCAAGGAATTACAAAGAGCTTTAACGTTGTCATCACCAAGAGAACAAACTCACTGAAACTTTTAAGCCACCGTAATTGGTTTAATATTTCGCAGTCTTTAAAAAAAAAGACAGGTGTTTGAGTATCCTGCACTCAAGTTGTCAGCCAAGCCGTGTAAAACTGTCCCCTTATGATACATTCCATCAGTGTCCTTCATTGCAGTTAAGGAGGCAGCACATGTACTCATTTCAAAGGAAACATATATTGCATCAGCGTCCTGTGATTACAAATACAGTGATAATTATTTAGAACTTCTAAAGTGTTTCTTAATCATTGTAACTTCACAACGAAAGACCATGTTGCTAACAGCACTCCATATTTTTCTCTGTGTTTGGAATTTAATGGCCATCATATTCCTTATTTTTCAAAAGCTTAACTAGTGATGTGTAGCTTGTCATTAGAAGATGTGTGTCTTACATTTTTTTTTTGGGGGGGGGAGCTTACTGAGAAAATGCTCTACAAGGAGTCTATAGGTGATTTAAAATGTGTAGCGATTGACATAGAATTAACATCGTTTACATCAAGTCAAATCTTGCGATATAAACAATGAATAACCATCAGGAGTTGGTTATACTTATTCTTCAAAAATGTAACCAATCCTCTATAAACTTCTTGTAAATTAGCCGCAACATCCGAGGCAAATCCAGTAAGCAGCTTGCTTAAAATTCCATTTGTAGTGCATTACTTATTAAATGGTACTGAAATACTTGGGGCAATAGACTCGCCAAAGATAATTCTATATTATCAAAAAATAGTCACATGGTTCACCGTAAAGTATGCATTTAACATAGAAAATTAAAGTTGACTTGTTTGAAATGGTAGAGTCTTCATCATTAAGTGAACTAAACGCACAGCTTTACCCAAGTATATGCTGCACTAATATTTCAACATTTTATAGTCAATAAAATTGATGATATTAGCACAGCTGTGGTCTGAATTCAGCGTTCGTCAGGTATATCTACATAGTATAAAGGCTGCAGTTTACATAAATTTGTGTAAAGTTTGAATGGCTCAGTTTTTTTACCAATTAAGTAAGCTGTATGCATATCACGTGATGTTACCTGTATTTCTCTGCATTCTTTTTCTTCCCATAGTCAAAGTTCTTTTGACATTGAGTTGTCAGTCATTCTTCTCCTCTTTGTTCAAGTATTTCTGAACATATGGGATAAAACTTGCTCTTCCCATGATGACTGACCTTCTCGTTCAGTTCTTACTTTCTTTACTACAT
The DNA here is from genome assembly GCA_030765065.1 of Deroplatys truncata. Taxonomy (NCBI): domain Eukaryota; kingdom Metazoa; phylum Arthropoda; class Insecta; order Mantodea; family Mantidae; genus Deroplatys; species Deroplatys truncata. The sequence goes on along the minus strand of CM060989.1, from coordinate 82,820,994 downwards.
ATAGTATGTGGGGGAAGTATTGTATTCCACCCAAAAATTCGATACCGAAATTTCACCGGGAATATATTTTTGAGACCCCCTGAATCCAAAAAAGAGCATTTTGGAAACATTTCCGTGTGTGTGTGTGTCTGTTTGTTAACAGCATAACTCAGAAACGAACAGTTGGATAAACACCAAACTTGGTATTTAGGTTCAGTATCTTCCAGAAATGCGACACAAAGGTTTTTCAAGAAAATCCCCCAGATTACCCTTTACATGGAGGATTTTTCGAAAATTTTAATTTTCTCAAAAATAGCTCTAACGATTTGGAATAAAATATCATATGTTTAAGATATTTTCGTGACAAATAAAATGTATATCTTGAATTTTCTGGGAATGTCTCCAAAAGTATTCTTCATTGTGAACGACTTTTGCATAACTGGTAAACCATAAGAGATAGATAAAATGTTACGACACAAAAAATGTAGATCTCGTTAAAATACACAATTTGTCATATACATTTTTGTTGTTCAGTGAATTATTTTCAAGATATTGCTTGTTATTCCCTTAAATTTTTCAATACTTATTTTTTCAAATGGGAATTCGTTATTCATTTTTACTTTCTCTACTACGTATAGTAAGTAGGCGAAGTGTTGTATTCCACCCAAGAATCCGATACCGATATTTCACCGGAAATACATGTTTTGAGATCCCCTGAATCCAAAAAAAGCATTCTGGAAACATGTCCGTGTGTGTCTGTCTTTGAACAGCATAACTCAGACACGAACAGTCGGATAAACACCAAACTTGGTATTTAGGTTCAGTATTTTCCAGAGATGCGACACGAAGGTTTTCAACAAAATCCCCCACCGCAGAGTACCCTTTACATGGAACATTTTTCGAAAATTGTAATTTTCTCAAAAATGGCTCTAACGATTTTGATTAAAATATCATATGTTTAAGATATTTTCATGACAAATAATATGTATATCTTGAATTTTCTGGGAACGTCTCCAAAAGTATTCTTCATTGTGAACGACCTTTGCATAACTGGTAAACCATAAGAGATAGACAAAATTTTACTACACAAAAATGTAGATCGAGTTAAAATACACAATTTATGTCACATACTTTTTTGTTGAGTGAACCATTTTCGAGATATTGCTCGTTATTCCCTTGAATTTTTCAATACATATTTTCTAAAATGGGAATTCGTTATTCATTTTTTGTCTTGGATATGCAGAATTATAACGTGTGGCAAAGGCAACGGTGCTGCACCTAGCAACCAGCTATTTAGAGATATGTATGTGCATAAAGGCTACTGTATTTCTATATTGCCCTAGTAAATATATATTCCTCTTACATCTAGAAGAAAATTAGCAATAAGATAGACTCTGCAAATGTTTATCTCGATTAATATGAAGTAGATGGAGAATAAGCGTTTGTAAAAATAGTTTGTACAATAGTAGGGAAAGTCATGTGAGTGTAACACATCAGATTTTTTGTATTGGATATACAAGGGTATTTATCTGTGGCAAAGGGAATGGTGCTGCACCTAGCAACCAGCTATTAAGAGATATGTATGTGCTTAAAGGCTAATGTATTTCGATATTGACCTTGTAAATATATATTCCCCTTACATCTACAAGAAAATTAGCAATCAGATAGAGTCTGCAAATGTTTGTCTCGATTAACATGAAGTAGATGGAGAATAAGCGTTTGTAAAGATACGAGGGCTGATCAATATAGATTAAGACTGATTTTTTTCAGAGATATTTATTACTCAATTTCAATGTTGACATGATCTTTTTCAAAGTAGTCCCCTCCTAACTGAATGCACCGTCTCTGCCAGTCCTCGAACACATGGTGCAGGTCATTCTTTGTAAGGTCTTTGAGAATCGTCTCACTTTTCTTTAGCACTGCTTCAGTGCTCTCAAATCGAATGCTACGGAGCTTTGCCTTTAGTAATGGGAATAAAAAGAAATCACAGGGGGTAAGACCGGGTCTTTAAGGCGGATGCGGCACACAGGTAATGTTGAATTTAGCCAAAAATTCCTGGACTTGATTTGCGACGTGAGACCGCGCGTTGCCGTGATGAAGTCGCCACCCGTTCCGATGATGTTCTGGACGTTTCCTTGTAATGTGCTTCCTGGGTGTAACCAATACTGGCGTGTAGTAGCTGCTGTAGCAGTGGTGTGAGGGGGGAACTGCATGCTGGTAAATCATTCCATTCCGAAACACCAAGTCCGCCTTGCCTAGCACAGAGGAATCGCCCTTCTTTGAAGTCCTTGAACCACTTAACCCGTTGCACGAAATAGTGCATCTTCACCGTATGCTTGCTTCAGTTTTCGAAAGTTTCAAGGCTGTATGATTTAAACGAAAATGAAATTTTATTGCGCTTTATTGCTCCTCTCCTGTCACCTCCATTTTGTGGTATGCGAAATTCAATTAGGGTCAACAGTATACAGCACTACTACTAACCTACCGTTACGAGAGTGCTGTCGCTTATGGACATTATACATGAAACCCTGCTCTTTTCAAGTATTCGTGGTAGAGACATAAAAGTATGAAGGAAACTACAGAAAAAATCAGTCTGTCTTTATTGATCAGCCCTCGTAGTTTGTACAAGAGTACAGAAAGTCATGTGAGTGTAACACACCAGAATTTTTTTATTGTGTTTAACATGCATCCCTTTGATAAATACCATTACAATAAGTAATTGGTAGGACTGCAACTTCGGAGCCGTTACCTTTATTTAGAGGCGTCCTGTAGTCGACTGTTTACAACGAGAAGATTAATTGTATAGTTGAGACAGTATATTGCCGCACAGTGTTCACGTAATGAAATTCCAAAGGAAAGGCTAAGAAATTCAACAACGTGGCAAAACTACACAGGCGTTTTGGTAATTATGATACAAGCTTTAAGGGAAGATTAAGGACAAATGCATGAATTTGATATAATAAACCCGGTCTGGAAACAACTCATTCGCAAGTTATAATTACCGTATTACAGCTTGACAACCGTTGTGACAGCTCAGTGATGGACCACGTCACTGCAGCTACGTGTCTGACAGCCAATCACCGTCGATACCACCCAACATCCCTTCGTACCCTCCTCCTATATCTTCCAGCATAACATAATACTTTCACTTGCAATGTTGACGAATTTATTTATACAGCTGGCACGGAATAATACCTAATTTTTGATCTTGTGAACCCTGGAAGGAAAGCATACGCGCATAAATAATAGACAAGACCTTGACGTAATGTATAAGAAAGTGTCGTCAGGTGTTATTAAAAATAGAAATAATAATAATATCAACGTGAAATGCGCACAGGTGTGCAAAGATGAAACAAATCTTTAGTTCAGTTTTCAGCACTGAATTCTGCCACAGATTTAGAGCATTTAAAAGAATCTAGCAGGTGATATTTCTCGCACTTTAGTTCACGGAGTTTTCAAATAGATTATTCCAGTACTACATGAAAATTAAATTATGGAAGTCATTTTATATACGGCTCATTACGAGGTTTCTTATGAATTGATTTGATTCTGTTATCAAATGTTTGTTCTGTTATTAGAAGGGCTTCTCACAAAAACGTATAGCCTTCCCTCCTCCCGCTATCTCACCTCGCAAATTTCATGAAGCCAGTACACAAGAGTAAATGTTTGTTATGTTAACTTGCGGTAATAGTTTTATTGCATGAATTCTTGCAAATTGTAAAGAGTGCAATATAAACATGAGGCTCGGAGTCTCTTCACTCAAAATGACTGCACTGCTATTTCCTTCGTTTTTTATAGTGCTTTCTTTATAACGTTATTTCTTTCTGTTATAATAGCAGTAATTAATATAGCTTTTTATAATAACTTTAGTAGTTTCACATTAAGTATAAACGTTAACTTATAGCTCCTTCTTTCGTTAACAGCTTGAGAAAGAGAATTTATTTAGTCATGTATATACAATATGAATCAGCTGTTAGCATTGACAACTGAGCCCGTCAGGTAACATTTGGCCCCCCCCCGTTCCTTCCGTGCAAAAGGTTGCAACGTAGCTCTCCCACCACTTCATTGAGCCACATGGCAGCGGAACCGTCTCAAGTGACGAGTTCCACGGCGATTATATAAGCGAAAGATAGTTTGGGATATCTATGAACGTGAAATTATGCGGACTTAAGAATAGATGTATTTTACTTCGCTGTACTACTTACACAATCCGTGATACAACAGGTGTTTGACGTCCTTCAGCTCCGATGACAACGCCGTTCTTGGGCGGGCAACCCTGGCGATGCCACAGGCACTGATAATTTGATCTTCACTTCTCTGGGTGTGTACTTTTCACCTAGAAGCCCGTTTCCCAAAGACCGCATACTAAAATAGTCGAAATAGCCATGTAAACGTATGAGCCAACATAGTCAATTATGATTTAATTGGCCCAATTTTTTCCTCCACCACGATTAACTGGAGCAGTGCGCACTGTGTTTCTGAGAGACATACTCCCCAGGTTTTTGGAATAGATCACATTAGCGGTACGTCAACGTATGCGGCTTGAATATGAAGGAACTCCAGCTGAATTTTAACATCATGCTCGAGAACACCATAACCAGACGTTCCGTGAAAAGAGGATAGGAAGAGGAGGTCCTATTGCATGGCAAGCCCCTTTGCATGATCTGACTCCACTTGATTTTTTCTTGTTTGGTCATGTGAAGAATCTGTGTACGAGACACCAGTACCAAATGAAGAGGAGCTACTAGCACGAATTTTCACTGCCTGTGACATCGTCAGACGGACTCCAGGGTTGTTCGTCCAAGTACGACAGAAGTACGTGCGGCGTTGTCATGCCTGTATCAGAACTGAAGGACTCCATTTTGAACAACTGCTGTAGTATCGCGGCTTGTGTAAGTAATACAGCGAAGTAAAATACAGATATTGGTAAGTTCGCATAAGTTAACGTTCATAGGTATCCCAAAACAACCTGGGATGGAGTTGTTTTTGGACGTTGGTTCCTTAAACCAAATTTATCTACTTGTCCTTAATCTGTCCTGAAACTTTGTATCATCACGGAAACATTCTGTATATTGGAGTTCGGGGAAGATGTCTTATTTATTATCGCTCTGTTACTAATGTCCCAACACCACCCCTCCAGAAAATAAATGCATTTGTCCAAATATTGCACATACAGATAAGCGTGTCACGACGAAAATATCAACTTATAGAATTCGCTCTTGTTATGATCTGTTGGTTAATAGTGCGTGTACGGAGTATCATGCGAGAAGCTATTCAACAAACGTCTTTATACAGAGAGACCAAAATAACTACGAACCGCCTGGGCGATGTTTTTCCTGTCCGAGTCCTCGGCGCTCGTTGCCGTCAGTCGCTATCTAGAAAGGCGCGGATGAAACCATACAACATTTTTAAAAATGTTTTTATAGGCTTTACTTACCAATTTTATGAAAGGAGATGCTGAAAATGGCCACAGTTGTTGTCCATATGTTTTTGGCACCTCTTTAGGAAACTATCCAGCACTCGCCATAGTTCACATTGAGAAATGCTGCCAATTTCCTGGCTGATATTGTATTTTCCTTCTTTCAGGGTGTGTGGGTTTGTTTTGTACACTTTATGTTTTAAATTACCCCAGAGATAGAAATCGCTGGCGGTTAAATTCGGGGACCGAGGGAGCCACAAATCTCTACTAATAATTCTGTCCTCAAACACACTTTCAATTGTTCTCGTCAAAATATTGGCCGTATGAGCTGTTGCAGAGTCTTGTTGAGAAAAGGCAAAATTACGCTCCCTGTCTGTTAATTCTCTAAGAAAAAGGGGGGGCTAAATTGCATTTACATATGTACGGGGTCTACTGTTGCCTCGAAAAAATTGGCCCTATAAGTTTATTAATATATTCTCCAAGCGGGAGAACCGTGTTCAAATCCCGGCTGTGGCGTTGAATTTTTCAGTTTACTCTATGTTAATAAACGAGTATTTTTTCTACACACATATCCATGGAAATGGAACCAAGCCTCGTCCGTGAAAAAATATGGGTTTATTTAGCCAATGTGTACATTATTGAGACTCTAGTCAACAATGTGCACCTAATTACAGGATCACCAGGTTTAAGACTGTGCCTCAGTTATTTTATATGACTTTACCTTCAGCAATTTGGTAGCTCTTTGTGCAGAGCCATAAGACGTGCCTGCCTGTTGTGAAAGATGCGGAAGTGATTTTTGGGGGATTTCTCGATACGATGACGGATGTCGTCTAATGTTTCTTCGGTAAGAACGGTACATCGTCTTTTAGATTTCTTATCCTGAACACTTCCTGTGGCTTGCAATTTATTGTAAAGTTGATGGATCTTTGCACGGCCTAGAACTTTTACACCTGGAAATCTTTCTGCAAATCCTACTTTCACTTGTCGTGCTCAGTTAACACATACGAATTGTAAATAAACACACGCTGTGCAGTAGAAAATATATACTGAGACATAATATACTTTGTGAATAAGTACAGGACAAAATAATAAATAACTCGTAATAATTGAACTACATCACATCACCGTCAACACTGCACTTCACACTGCAGAGCAATACCACGTCACAGCGTCACCTTTGTTTATAGCAGAGTGCGTTATCATGTTTCCACACACCCACTGGAAAAAACACCGCGCATTCGGATAGTAGTTTCTTGGCTCTCCCGTCAGAAGCGTAAGAGGGCCAAATGTTTTTCCGTGCAAGGAAATAATAATGTAGTTGTGAGCCAGTGAAATTCCCTCTCGCACTCTGGCTGTTCCATTAAAAACATAGCCTCTTTGCTTTGATGGCACATGCTACAGGATTATATACCTAGTTTGCCAGATTCTGATTCCTTATTTTTAGCTGGAGTTTTGCTCTTAACGTGGTATTTTCTGCACTCAGCGTAACTATGATTTTGCTGTTCCTTGTAATGGTTCGTGAATAATTTTTCTCAAATTCTTATTAGAAGAGTGGAGGTTCCCACAAGGATATCTGATTGAACTTCCGCTTCTACTTTGGTGGAAACATGAATGGCAATGCCCGCAGCAGTTTCTATGTCTTATCAGGTGTAGTGAGGGGGAAAGTCAGGCTATTTTCATGGGACTCGAAGAAAGCTTTGCAGTTATTTCGTTTTCTGTGTGGATTTTCAGTTTGTGTTTACTTATACATATGTTGGATACACAAGAAACGTTTTTGGGACAGAATTGCGTAGAAGGCTTCTATTTTAGTCGAAGTAATAAAACATTTATCATTAAAATGTTAACTAAATTTTACAAACTTCTTAGAAGGCTGCCAAGTACTGTCCTGAACCCTATCGTGATATAGCTTTTAGGCATTTTTTTCACGCAAGTCGTCATTTTGTTGGAAATTTATGAAGATACCAACAACCTTGTGTTTACATTTTCACATAATGGAGCGCAGCAATACAAACCTTTTCAGTCGTTTAATGACTGTATTTGATAATAAAGTCCTGTAATGAATACAGAGAAACAAAACTATAATGTGGCTCCATGAAGGATAAATTACCCACGTTGTTACATATCTAGAGATGATCTATTAATTATGTTTGGGGGAATACTTTTTAATTTGCGCCAGGAGAAATATGTGCGTTTGCCGACGACAGTAATGGAAAAGCAGATTAAAATCTAGGGTAACCGAGATATAATGAACGTACTTAAAATTATCTTGTTGTATTCTCACAGCTGTTCAAAACGAAAAGTAAACATTCACCACAAAAATATGACACAACTTCTTAGTCAATGTCCAAGTGCACAGGGATTGTATAACCCCTGAGATTCAACATGACATTTTTGGGGAACTTTGTCAAACGTCTATAGGCAGGGTATTTGTAGGTATTTAAATGCCACCCATCTCGTAGACAACGATGATAAATTACATAGATTGCCTTTACGATGTTGGAAGATATACATTCGCGTTTTGCAGTCGCTGTGTTACCATATTGCTTTCATGTGGATGTTATGCACCCGTCCACTTCCTTTAATTAATTATGATTTAAGGAAGCCGTGACATCATCTGTGCGTGTCGTTAGGGAGTATAAGTAATTGTGGCTTGAATTAAAAAATTAAACCTTTTACAGAAAATATAATACAAAAGCAGCAGTGCAGGAAATAACGGAGCCAAGAGGATTGTGTTTTCACAGGTATGAGATATCAATACTTTCAACATAATTTGATTGAAAATTACCTTCGTATTCATTATTCCTTGCAGAATCACGAAGCCCTACTAGTTAGCGTGGGTTCCAAGTACAATGATATGCTGTGTATGCTTTCTTTTCAATAGCTTCACTCATAACAATACAAGGTAGGAGTCTTGTACCTGGCCTGCGTACGCAACATTTCACGGTAATGAAGTGAAATTCCTCGCATAGCACTAACGCCATAAAATAGAACCGTGTATTTACTGGATGCCAGCCGCTACCATGTAATACCTAATAACCTTGACGTTAATCAACCGTGGGACACATACCTACATAGACGGACTGAAGTATTCAAATATCAACATCATGCTCCGAAAAGAGAACATTTAAATAAATTAAACAAAAATACATTTTCATAAAGAAAACTGAAAAATGTTCTCTTAAGTATTCTTTTAAATTAAGAACCTCTATTAAGTTGGGCATAAGTATTCAAATAAACAAAACACAGCACACAAGTACTTAGTTATCTGTCTTTCCTATGAATAACTATTGCCAAACACCTTGGCATTGAATGTACGTGTTTCCTAGTTAAATCTAAATCAATTTTACATCATTCCTGCCGAATAATGCCTTTCAGTCTTGTTTTGCTTGTGATGTGGTGTTGTTGATCCTATCTTCCAATTCTTGTCATGTGTTCTCGAGTGGGTTCAAAGTCGGGTGATTGAGGTTGTGTTATGAGTGTATGGAGTGTGTTGTAGATGATCCATAACCTAACAACTTCTGAAGTGTGCTTAGGATGATTGTCTTGTGGAAATAAAGATTATTTCCAAGATTTAGTTTTTGAGCGCTTCTCTTCAGATGTTCCTGTACTATGTTCGTATAATCATACTTGTTCATGTTGCCATCAATAAATGCTAGCTCACCCACACCACTTGACGATATGCATCCCCATACCATTACACTGCCGCCCCCATGTGTGACTGTAGCATCCCAATATTTAGGATCCCACTTAGTATCCTTCTGTGTCCACACTTTTAATGAGCCATCAATTCGGTATACATTGAACTTGCTCTCATCTGACCATAACACAGGATCCCAGAACTCATTGTTCTTCATTACATACTCAATGGCAAATACTAAACAATTTTTCTTGTTTACTTTACTTACATAAGGTTTTCTTCTTGGTGTTCTGAAATTGTTCCTAGTACTATTCAGAACCTTAATAACTGTCCTTTCATGATTCACCTTCCCAAAATGTTCATCCAGATGTGCTGTAACTCTGTTGCTTCTGTTCTGGGATGTTTCTTCACCACTTGTCTTTGATCTCTAGAAGTAAGTTTGGCTATTTTGATTTTATGAGGTCCCCATTGAAAATGCTCAAAAAGCAAGAAGGAATGGAATAAATTACCTTAAGAGTGAGGAAATAAGCAGATGTGACCTTGCCAATACCTGGTGCCCATCTGCGTACCCCTTTTAGGTGTTTTAATTTATAGGAAAATTGCGATATAAACACAGCAAATGTAGCCATCTTCCCGCTAAATCAGACGCTGAATGGGAAGTGACAACCTAAATAAGAAGTGAAATCCGCGAAATAAGGATTTTCTGCAAACACGAATCATTCATGTTATAGACGCGCAGATCCCTCGGCTTGGCCCTGTTGTTGCTTTTTGGCCTCAACTGTTACACTGCTATCCTTCTAAAAAACATCCCTTGGCTACGCCTTGAGGCTGAGTATCTTACCGGGTTTGGCAACATTAGTTATTCATATGTTGCCAGTATTGCGCTGGAACTAGAGAACGACACAGAGTGACATCTTTAGAACATCACTTGTAGCGCTGTCAGGGACCCCATAAGAGCAACTTACCCGTAAGTTTTGGCAGAGCACCCTTCCTAGGCTTATTGACAATGGTATTCCTCATTTTATAGCGCTGGATGACACACCACACATGAATAGATTTCTAATACAGCTTCTCCAATTTCTTTACATGTCTTACTTTGTTCATGAATACACAAGGTGATTTTTCGCTCCTCTAGAGTTGTCTCTTTTCCTTTGCCACCCGTTTGGACTGTGGCCACTTTTAACCGAAGCTGCTAGTGTACTGTGTGACAGCAGACACAAATAAAAAGTTCCAAATGTATAAACGTCAACAATCCCTTGTTACTGTGTTTTACTGCCTTATCATAGAGCGCGTTTGAACACTTGTTTCACAAGGTAACATAACGTTTTTAAGGAAAATCACATGTTTATTAATACACACGTATTCTTATCATTCATGTAGTGCATATGTGTATGAAACACACAATAATGCATCAGTGAAATTACAAAATATTAAATAATTCTACCTACTGTATCGATCAATTCAACATTCAAAGCTGCTCTCCATAGATTTGAATACTCCTGTCCGCCTCTGTACATATTACGTTGAAATGTGTGTATTATGTCCAGAGTCGCGTGTTGAATAAGACAAAAAGCAATGGATGTCACATGTAATGAATACACACATAAAATAAGCAATGTGTGTTCACTATAAAGTGAAATTAAAGTGAAATGCACATAAACATGGGTACAACACATAAATGTGTGCGGATTGTTTGGAAAAATGCAGAAATGAAAAGCAATAGTACCACAAAACAAAACACCTAGATCAAACATAACATAAATAATGCTTAAAGCAAAATATAAATAAACTACATAGTATGTACTAAATGATAGGGAAAGCATTAACTATGTGCTAAATTTGACACAAAATATCGAAAAAATATTGATTTTTTTTCCCATTTTTATTTTTCTGCCACATACATATTTTGTAGGGAAGATATTGCATTTCATCTTAAATACACGTTTTGAAGCCCCAGAATAAAAAAATGCATTTTTAGGAAAGGGTGTGCATGTGTGAACAGCATAACTCCAACATAAAAGTCAGATAAATTACCAAACTTGGTATTTCGGTTCACTATCTTTCAAAGATGCCACACACAGATTTTCAAGAAACTGCCCCACTGAAAATATGACTGGAATATATATGATGAATATGGAATGTTTTTCCGAAGTATTTATCTTCTCAAAAATGGTTCTAACATTAAAATGGCACAAATTAAAGATTTGTATATTCCAAATAAAACACTTATCCTGAATTTTCTGGGAATAGCCTGTGAAGTTGTGCTTATTCTCAAGTACTCTTATACAATCTGTATAACTGGTAAATGTTAAGCAATAGACGAAAACGTACCATTCAGTGTACTATACATAGATCTCTTTAAAACAGACAACTTATTGCAATTAGTTTTTTTTGTTTTGTGTCATAAGCTATTACTAGGATATCTGTTATTAATGTATCAAATTGATGAATACTCTGTTATACTTTAAAGTCTTGTAATATTCAGTTTATTCTCATGATTACACAGAACGAATAGAAATTTTAAGGCAAGCATATACCATCCAGTTTATAAAGATTTGACTATCACTGTTCACTTTTTACCTTAACAAAATGTCTATTTCTGCAGAGGTTTATCTCGATTAAAATGAATTAGATAGACAAGCTTTGTAAGAATGATGTGTATAGCCACTATACTCGGCGCCAATCAAGAAGGTGATTGACAGTTACTAACCACGTGGCGGAACAGTTACTAACCACGTGGCGGAATGCTTTAAATGAATGGGAGGGGTTGAATACATCACAGTGGTCATCATAGCAACCATTAAAAGGACCAATTGGAACTAAGACGTTTCCATAGCAACGATAGACGCAAATGCCTTGTTGCAATATCATAAGACGTGATTGGCATGACGTGCCGGGCGAGCAACTGTTGGAGTAAACATGAACTTACCTTCTGCTGTTGCTCTGCTGTTGCTGCAGTTATAAACAATGTCCTCCTTTTAGCCCTAGCTTGCTTATGTTTTTGTATCAGTTTAGAGATTAACTGCGTACTGAAAAGTTCTTTTGCATCGTCCTATTTGTAGGTATTTGCCTTGTGTTACGTGTGTTTCAGTCCGTGTATTTGTGCGTGCGTGTATTGTGTGAACCTTTATAATTGTGTTAACAGGTTTAATGGATATTTAATAATGTCCAAAAATAGTGACAAAGAAGCGCAGCCAAACGAAAAATTGAGCGCACTCGGGAACCGAATTAAACTGTATTTGGTAAAAGTATCCCAATTAAAGGACAGGCGCAGGAAATAATAAGCTCTGTGAGAGAATATTTTGAAGAGGAGAAAGTAATTCAATGGCTTGTTTGCCGCAATATACTGATGGAGGGACTGAACAAAAGTGAGCTACTGGAACTTGTGAAAACAAACTAACTGCGGTTTCCAAGTTATGTAGTCGATGGCATTGCTGCAGTACATGCTCATAAAATAGTTAGGCTTCCCTCTTATCATTGTCATTTTAACTCGATTGAATTAATTTGGGCTGATATAAAAGGTTACGTTGGGTGAAACAATGAGGGTTTCACTGTGTTGTTTGTAATAAAGCTTACAGAAGAGCAGTAAAAGCTGAAAACTGAAAAAAAGGGGGTGACTCATACAAAGGGCGTAATAAGTGCAGTTTGGGAAAATGAAGAGTTTTAAAAGAAACTATAGAACAACTTGTCATTTCTGTGGGGAATTCTAGCAGCTCTTCAGATGATGATGATGACGACGGTGGCAACATTGTCTATCAAACGAGCAGCAGCAGTGATGCAAGCGATTCAGAAATCTGGTATTTTTTCCATTATTATAAGCATCAGTATATCACAGGTATGTCTCTTCTGTTAATGCAGATCTTTACACTGATATATTCTTGCATGTTTTATCCTCTGCACGTAGATGCATTATTTTACAATTGTCTTTGTATAAAAATATAAAAGATACCTGCTCTACAATGCAGGCGCAACCCAGTTGCCTTCGACACAGTTCTAGCATACTCTCCACGTGCTCCCGATGAGTGGCAACGTCACCTCTCTCTCTCTCCGCAAAATGTCAATCACCTTCTTGATTGGCGCTGAGTATAATACATGATAGAGAGTAAAGAAAGTCATCTGAAAGTATAACATCATTATTCTTTTATACATAATCAATCACTTTTTGATGTAATATGAAATGCTCCTTGGATCCTACAGTTCACCGTATAACGATTTGTGGCTTTAAAATTATTCATATTACAACACCAATTTAGTAGGTGACGTAGTATAAATGGTAAGTCTAATAACATTATTCAAAATAATCGAAAACTTTTAGATAGTTCATGATAAAGTTAAGATATACTTAATGCTGTCCCAACATTTCTACATATTGTGTAGTTTATTAATGCTTTTCTGTATACATTATTTATGTTATACTTCATATACATGTTTGGTTTTACAGTACTTTATTACTTTTCATTTCTGTTTTTTGCACCCAGTTCATGCACATTTTTGTGTTATGCCCATGTTTATGAACATTTCACTTTTGCTTCTCCTTATAGAGAACATGCATTACTTATTTTGTGTGTGACATACTATACTTTTCCAACTTTTTCTCTTATTCAAAATGTGCTTTGAACACAATATGCTCATTTCAGCATAATAGTATGTGTTCGATGGTTGTTTAATGTCTAGTGATGTTAAATATTACTTTGGTAGTGGCTGGCATCCAGTGAATACATAGTTCTGGTTTGGTACTTCAATGATGCACTACACATGGTCAGCAGAGTTAATAGAGTCGTCACACAGATTTAGCTAATATTCTTTGGACATATGTACTAGAATGTGTGCAGTAAATTTGTAAAATGACATGGGTGTTTGTATCTCTCATTTCTAGTGTTAACAAACCTCACTGTGTTTAATGAAGTGTTTAAAACTCAAAATGAGTAAGAAGTGAGCTCAGGCTTTCAGGACATTGTGACACACACTAAAACCACTAGAGACTGAACTTTGGATTGTGGGTTTGTGACAGATGCAGTGTTACTGTTATAACCAACAATGTTGTGGTTCAGCATGGAGGATCCATCCCCCATACCCATTTACTGTGATGATTGTAGTTTTAAGTTCACACGTGTGATAATTGAAAATAAGGAGCAACTAGATCTATGAATATAAACTAATGTTGTCATTCAGGATAAGTATATGAATACAAATTTCAGGTAATTATTTACTTTAGTAGCAACACCTCTGCCTACAACCTAATAAGGTGTTACTTTGATAATGAGCTCCTACAAACACTAACCTAAAATTCTACTCATATTAGCTATTTAAACAAGAAAACTCAATGGCTTGCTATAGTTTCAATGGTTTAATTGGCGCATAGACTCATAACTACTATGGTGGCCATGCAGAGTGCTTAAATTAATTACCAACATCATAAGTATGTATTTGGTGGATTCTGGCTTCTGCAAAAATAATATGTAACACCGCTAAACAAACAAGCATGGAAGGGTCAACCATAAATTATAGGGAAACTTTCAACAAACTGTGCATCATGGCAATGAAATAATCTTAAGTTATTTCTTTTATGCACACATGTAATCCAATGTACTTATGGAATAAATTTCCTGAACTTCATCATGTAGCTGATGATCTGTTTTTGTAGTCTTAGTGCCAGAAGCACATCCATTTGGTCATGTCTGATGATAGAGAGATTGCCAGCATGATCTAATATTGTTTGTGTGAACATTTGTTACTGGGTGCACAAAATGCTGGCTGTGGTTTACCATTAGGTGGGCTGGATTACCCTGGGCCATTAATTCATTATGGATTATGCTGGTGAACTCCACATGCTCCTCAGTTAAAGCAAAGAGGGTGGCATACTGCCATCTGCACGTCATTGGTGACAACGGTGATCATCACAATGCAGCCATGATGATGTTTTCGTCTTCAAATGTTACAATTGTCGATCCGAATGTCATGGCCAGCACTGCATATTTTACTCCTGTTGTGTCCAGACAGTAACTGAGCCAGTCAGATATTGTTCTGTGGCGGCTTATGTTCCTGTCTCCAAGAGAGCTCTTGCATGATGTTATATTTGTAGGAAAATTTCTGGGCAAAGCTGTGTGTAATTAAGAGTACTTGGGCAGGTTGTAATATAGAGTTGTCGAAAAACAAGTACCTTTTGCAGCTTTTTGTGTCCTCTGCTAGATGAAAATAGCTGGTATTTGTGATCTCGTTTCCTAATAGGTTGAATGGCAGCATCATACTCCCAACGTAATGTTTGAGTTATTAGCAAGATTTTATCGTAAAGCACTGCAGTCATTGTTCGTCAGGGTGTGAGATCAAATAATTGTACTATTTTAAACATAGCAGTCAAACACAACTTGCACTTCGCAAATTTCTTGTGCACACCAATGCACAGTGGGGCTAAATAAAATGGAACCCATTTAATGCCAAACATTAAATCATATTTTACTAGAATGTTAAGATGCAGAACAGAAGGAATGCCAGATTCTTGAAGCCACTGCGCTACTAGAAAAAGAGGCTAATCGATCTAGGAGCAAATACTACAATTTGATCCTTAGATTACAAAACAGGAAGCTCACAAGAAGTCATTTTAGGGTGATGTACTTAACGGAAATCTTAATTCAAATTAGTCATAGGAATTTTCTTTACACAATATTAAGGACCTGATATGCTACTCATTTTCAAAATAAACACTGTAGCTGATTATATTCTAATAATAGTACACATAGTAAACATCTGTAGAGTTTCAATATCGTCTTGGGTGTTGGTGCAAGAGTTGGAGCAAATGGTCACATAAGTGTGTGTTTCCTGCTTGCAACTGCTACTCCCACAGGTTGCATCAGCACTCCTGCATGCCTGTTCAGTTTGTCCAGTTTTGGACTTGTAGGGCATAAAGGAAACCATATCTGCAAAGTTCTGTTTTAAAATACCTCCCAATTAATACAAAAATTATGCTTGTAAAGGCCAAAACTCTTCGGTAATACTTCCATGCTTACCTGCTGGTTAATATGGTAAAATGTAGTTTAAAGAAGGAAAATGTATATACTATACTCCATCCAGACCAAGAAAGAATCCCGGTGTAAAGAATTATACATTCCACTGGTTCAGCACTCCTTTCAATTGAATGAAAATAATTTGATACTGCACTGCATATGTTATCACACTGTTTGTAGTTCAAGTATTAAGGACAATGAATAATAATAATAATAATAATAATAATATCTTAAAAATCACTTCTTTTAAATATAACTTAAATAATGAACTTCTATTTATTATAATGGAATAGCATGCAATCATCAGTATTCCTGTGTTTTTTTATTGGAGGTAAGCAACGGTCTTTTTAATCATTATTGTTAATGTTGAGATCATGATTAAATGCATAGCAGGTCAGAGCAGTCTAACAAAACAGAGAAGTGGCCAAGCCATTAAAAAGTGGGAGAACTATAGATTTGAATGGGTTCAGCAATTTGTTTAAGCCTTATGCTATGCCTGCTGTTAAAGATGTCATTAAATTAACATCAGATTTTAACAGGTGTGTCTGTGAATACTAGGGTTGCCAGGTTTCCTGTATTTAAGCCTTATTTTACTGCATTACCTGTTTCATGTATTTTGGGCTATTTCTGCTATTTTGCTCATTGGCATTAATTCTTGGTTTCTAATTGGATATTTGGAATAGTAGTGGGTACTATCAAATACAGATTATCGAACACGACTATGTGATATTTTGAATTGCTGGTTCCTTTTTCCCAATCTTGGCAGCACTACTATAATTGGTAGTTGATAGCTGTGAGCATTCTTTTCTCATTGGCTGGCAGAATGTGGCTTCTCTGTTATCATGAAAGTAAATGCATTTTGCTGATAGTATTCTAGGTACAATATACTCTTTTAAATAGCTTTATTTTTTCCATCTGCCTGTCATAACCATAAAATTATATCAGCATGATATCCTGGTATTCGACTGACTGTATTGAAGTTGACTCATCAGCATGACATGACATTAAGCAGTATTTCCTGTGGCTAGAGGGTCAAACATCAGCGATGCCACCATGACAACAATTTATTTTGCAGGATCTCGTGAATCAAAATGGGCAACCAATAAAGGTACTGTACACTTTACTTGTCATTGTTTTGCCATTCATGATGTGTTTCTTTCTCCACAGACTTAGCACCATCAGATCCAGCAACAGTTGTGAAATGGATACCAAAATAGAAATCGAAGAAGGGGATCCTCTCTCAGGTGATACAGCCTCGCGGAATGAGACAGAGTTCTTTAATTTAAAGACAAACTGTGATGCCGTGCTTTTCGACAATGTTAGTGATGTGGTAATCAAAACAGATTTTAAATCAGAGACTCCTTTTCCGGACTTCATTTCACAGAAGGAGAGAGAATGTTTCACCAAACATCTTGTAAAGCAGATTAAGTCTGAAACTGTTTCATGCAGCAACAACTACGAGATAAGTATAAAATCAGAAATTGAGGACCAGACTCTGGTTTCAGACTTTGGTACACACATCAAGAGAGAATTTCTTCCAGAGGATTCTGTAATGAAGTTTAAGAAATACAATGATCATCAAGTGGATAACAAACTAGAAATTAAAGAAGAACATTTGTGGCTGGAAACAGGAACTTCATCTGTTTGTGATGACATTGAGGTAAGTTCAATTGAAATGTACTACTGTTACAATTTTGTTTATTTTGCACTTGATAAATTGCTTGATGTAATGCATAATTAATAAGGATAAGAAATAGCTATATGAGAGTGCAGAGTGTGTGCCAGATAGTATATTTAAAAATGTTTAAAACACTGAGGTGATAGTTCTTGACGCGGCCTTTGTAAATATCTGGCTTGATTTTGTTGACAAGCTTAGGTTTTTAGGCAGCACTCAAGCAGTGCTTCGTAGTGCCTGTATGTTGTTAAACCATAATGAACCCATGTGAGATTCTTATTAAGTGTATCAATTTTAAGTAATATTTGAGGGTATTACAGTATAACACTTTAGTGAAAGTTGCTCTTGGAATATTAGAGAATACCATGCTGCAGTGTTAATTATGGGTGAGGTGTGATAATATAGTAGTAACATTCTGAATTAAAAACAAGTATTGTTATGTTGTGGTGCTTGCAAGTTCTGGAGAATAAATACTGTTACATTGCAGTGTGTTTAATTAGTGCTAGCAATTCCTGTAACTTCAGGTAATGTGCATCATTACATTTCACATTCAAATGCATTGCACGAACGGAAAATTAGCCTATAATCATATTTAGGTTAACCTTCAACTTTATTCAACATAATTTATTGTTTACCCTTTTTAACATGGGATGAATGTGTTGTGTGCCAGGATGCACATCAAATTACTGATCCAATAAAGAGGGACCTGTAACATTTATTTTCCCTCATAATGTAAAGAAGGCAAGAAAAATGGTTTATGTTATACACAGGGATAAGTTAGTGCACAGTTAGTGCACTTGTGTGTGCATTAGGCATTTTAGTCAAAGCTGCATCATTCGGGAAGACAGTGTAAATCGACAGGATGTTTCTTTCTTAACTCTCCCTAGAAGAAGACAAAAATTAATGCAAGATGCAACCCTACAATATTTGCTGGACAAGCTTCTTACTTATCACAGCCAGTTGCTGCAAAAATCAAACTCACAGAGGAAAGGAGGCAAAAATTATTGCAGTAGGATGAAGACAAGTTAAATACCTGGATGAATAAATATAAAATACTGAACTATGAAAATTACTGGGTAAGTTTAAAGATATAAATTTGTAACAGTTTTATAGTAGATCTACTGCAGATGATATTTTGCTTTAGATGCTCCACACAAAAATGCTCCTTTGGTCGTTATGTCTGAAACTTTTCAAAGATGTAAGGGTGCAAATTTCCTAAATGGGTTCAAAATACCCTCTGAAAAATATAAGTGGGTTTTAGGTACTACTTATTCAGCTCTAGAAAGCCCACTAAGCCACTTGAATTGCTTAAACGGTTCTTCTGCTTCATTTATAGATAGCCAACTAAATAGCACATGCACAAAAATCAATGACTCTATTTCAGAATTACTTTATTCCAATTCTGATAAATCATTGCTACTTACCCAGAAGCAAAAATTCTTAGAAGGACATCTTAAACCTTGTTTCTGTAAACAACCAAAATACTCTCCAGATACACTTACCAAATACTCTCCAGATTCATCTTCTGATTTTTTTCTAATTTTCTGATGCATATATTCAAACAAAAAATTCAAATGTGCTTACCTTACGTCACCCTTCATATTTATGAAAATTATGTGCGGAAATGAAGGATGAAATAGGTTTTAAAATACATTATTTGAAGTTAAAAGCAAAATGCTTACAGCCACATGAAAAAATTGTAAATTCCCTTTTTGTTGATATACACATAATGCAGAAGACAACATACAAGGGTGGCTGTTTCACAGAAAGCAATAATGAGAAGATGATTGCCATATATCCTGTAAAAACCTTAAACGCAGAACTGAGGAGGTTAATACTTAAGTGTTACATGATGCTGCTTTTATTGTTTTGTCCTTGATTTGTGACAGTAATAGAAGGAACCTTAACTCATTTAAGCTACTATATAATGGTGAGATCTAATTATATATTGAGAATCCTTTTGAGCTATCTCAGAAAGTATGTTTCTGTTATTTGATTCAGTTCAGTTCAAAAGTGTGAAAAATAATAGGTTCAACAAAGGTAATGAAGAACAAAGTTTTATGTTCTCAAACATTGAAGAATCAGGTATTATTTTGAATGCTAAGCTAAAGGATTTAAAGGATCTTAATTTTTCAGGAGATTGTAATGTAGCAAAACTGGCACCATCTTTTTTGAAGAAAGTATTGTATCCCTCAAGCATAGAGTAACAAAATGTGCTATTGACAGCCCATCTGTTGGATGAGAAAAACATTGTGCCTCTAGAAACATTCTTTAAAGGCAGAAATGTAGTAGGCACTGCTGAGTTCATGAAAATTGTACTTTCATGGTGAACAATTGTAAATGTTGGTACTCCTGTAACAGGTCACCATCTTAGAGATGCATTGCGACTATGTATTTGTAGTGCAGAAGATTTGGTTGATACAGACAACTTTGTGGCTCCTGTACCATGTCTCTGTTTCACAATTACTGGACTCTTAAAATTATGAGTATGTTAAACTGTCATCATAATATTGTAGCGTATATGTGCATTGTTACGTCGGGCACATTATTGCGTTTTAGCATGATATTGTTGTATACAATTATTTCGCTTGGGGATTTGCATTCTTGTCGGACGTGGCATATTTCTCCCCACCTCCCAGACAGAGGTGGAGAGGAAAGGGAGGAAGTTGCTAGCTTTTCTTTGCCTGATAGCAGTAGTCAGTCTAGTAGCGTCAGTCATGTGTGTGTGTCTTCAGGGCGAGTGGTTGCTGTATGTAAGAATGCATGATAATGTGTGAGTGTGGAGCATCTCCCTCCAAAGTTTGACTGTAATCTGTTGTGAACGATGTAGTGATGCAAGATAATGTATAATAAACCACAGATAATATGTTATATGTGATATCAAGTGTATTTTGTTATGAATATCCTACGCCTGCTTTAAATTGTGCAGCTAATTTCCTGGTCCTCTCATTGCCAGTGAGTCTACGCTCCCCAATCTTTATGCTGGGGTAACTAAATTTAATATCTAGCTTCAAAACCTTTTGGTCTCACCCTGGTATATAACATTATGGGGAATTTGCAGTGAATTTTCAACTGTTCACTTGAAATGTGAGTGGCTTCGATGAGGAACTAACATGCATTGAGGGCTTAAATTTAGCAATTGTAGAATCCAGAAACAGGGAAATTGACTTAAATGCTGCTGTTGTGTTGTTCAACATTGCTGGTTATATTTCACACTCCTTGCTAAAATATATTAAGGAATGTATTAAATACAAAGTCATTTTAACAGTGGGCAAAGAATTGACATCATAAAGGCTATATGATGAAAGGAACTCATGTCTTCTTAACTTGTGTAGGGGAGGTCTAAAACAGCCTACAGATTTAGTGTCAGATTGTCGCTGAGGCAAGCTACACTAGGTAATCTGATTGCCATCGAGTCTTGGCTCTCTTTGTTGATCATACCCAAGCTTACAGTATTTAACAGTCATTAGCATTAGTATTTTTGTACAACTTCTTACATTTCTTTTACATAGATTTTTCATATGTCTACCCTATACTATACTTTATTAACTTATGGCTACCTTGGTTTGCCTGGCACCTAGTCCATTTGCCTCCCAGGTAGCTCTTCAACTCTACCATAATTATTTCTCTCTTCAGCTCTGTCTTCTACTTTTGCACTCCTTACTTTTCTTGCCCATTTTTCTTTCTGCAAAAACCCACGTATACTTTAATCTTCCATTCTTCCTTCCTTGTTAACATTTTTATTGCTACAATTTTCTTCTCTATTTTTTCTCATTTTTTCTCCATACTGCTAATTCCTTGCATTCTATCATATAATGTTCTCTATCTTCTTTCTCACCACACATTTGACATATTCCTTTTTTGCTACCTCTTATCCCACTTAGTAAAATTGTTCCTGTTCTCTTCCAAGCTAGTCCTTCTTTTACTTGCCTGTTACAATAATCTACATATGATTCTCGTCCCCACTCTCTTTTTATTTGTTTGTAAAATTGTAACAATATTTTTTTCTTAAACTTCCCCATATCTCCTGTCTTTCTATATCTTCTAGCATGCATTTTACCCATTTGCCTACACTACTTTCATTTCTTTTTTAAAGCTTATATATATCTCCCATTTCTATTTCATCCATAATTTTCCCGACCCCTGCCCACCAACTATTTATGTTCTTTAGGATTTTTTGTTGTATCATACATAGCTTTAAGGTTTCTCCATCTTCTTTAGCCAAACATTTATTCCAAAATTATATTAATCTTTCCATTATTACCTCTTTGCTTTTTGTTTTCCCAAGCGATACCAAGGCTACTTCTCTTGGCGCTGATTCTCGGTAACCCAATATTTCTTTACAGAACATTCTATACATTTGGTCTACCTTCTTATCTATGTCTGTGGCCCCCCAGATCTCTGCTGCATAAAGGATTCTTGATTCCACTAGCGCCTCATGTGTTCTTTCCAGGCACTTGGTTGTCATGTGTAACTTATATTTGCATATTGTAAATCCTAACATTGCTGCTCCTCCTTTTGCTTCAATTTTCCTCCCATGTGCCTCCTATGCTCCTCTGGTATTGAATCTTACTCATAAATATTCAAATTCCTTCAGCACTTCTAATCTCTTCCCATTTAATACCCACTTTCTTCTTTTCTGAATTTAGATCCTTTTTTAAAAACCATAACTTTTAACTTGCTTATATTTATTTTTATTCCCCATTCGTCACAAAATGTTTGAACCTCATTTATTGCCCTTTGTAATTTGACAATTGTTATGGATCCTACCATTCGATCGTCAGCATATAGCAATCCTGGGATTTCCTTATTCAGTATTACCGGACTGTATTGATGTCCCTTTTGGATTTTCTATATTATATCATCTACGAATATATTAAATAATATTGGACTCAATTTACATCCTTGTTTCAAACCAATTGTTCCGTCATTTCCATGATTTAATTTTTTCCCCATCTTTTACAGAACTTTATTCCGTTGTATGTTTTTTCTACTTCCTTTATATAGTTTTCACTCACCCCCTTTCTTCTTAATTTTCATGATAGGGCTTTCCTATTTATTGTATCGAATGCCTTCTCAAAATCTGCAAAGAACATGTATACCCTTCCTCTTTTTTTGAGATATTTTCCAACATTCCGGGATCTCCTCACTTTCTTTCATTTTATTTAATACCTTTGTCATTATTCCTGTTTCCCCATATGCTTTCCAGAATTTCCTGGAATTCCATCATATCCTACTGCCTTTTCTTTTTTTATATCTTTTAGTTGCTGAAAGAACTCTTGCACTGTGAACTGACCATCTAACTTGTCTTTTCATTCTATTTTATCTATCCCTCTTATTTGTAAATTTACCTTTTTTTCTTCTCCAATCAGTTCCTTGAAATATCTCCGCCATTCATTTGGTGAAATCTCATTTTTTACCTCCCCCTTCTCACTTTCCCCTCTTACTGTTTCCCATAACTTTATACTATCTTTTCTCTCTATAGGCTCCTTTATCTTTTTCCCCATATTTTCCAGCCATTCTTCCCTCTTCACCACTAACATAGCTTTTCTGTAACATTCTTTCTATTTCTTCAGGTCCTGGGTTTAATTTAATTCCTCTGATCAATAGCAATATAAATATGCTTCCTAATACTAACGAATTCATCATCATATTTCGTTCCATTTTGCCTTTCCTTACTTTTATTATCCTAAATGGTCCTATTCTGATTCTATAGACAGTGAGATCTACCCCCATTGTCACTTGTTTCACTTTTCTTCTCAGGGACAGCTTCCTGCAGACACAACCTTCTTCTTGCACTGCTCACCTCACACTCCCGTCTGTGTATATTAAACATTAATAAGCATTTCCTTATCAAAGGAAATACCTTCTGCTTAAGCATTTCCTTTACATATAAGTGATGACTGTGAATTCAACCCTAAAAGTATAAAACAGATTTAAGAAGCCTATGTTCTAGAATGCTGTGACTTTGTGCAGCTTTTCAACTGTCATTCAATGTTTTTTTTATTGTCGCTGTTTTGTTTCTATCTGGTTTAACTTCGTTCAGACTTTCACTTCACTATGGTGAGTTAGTTCAACTCTCATCACCTCACTTCCTTCGTGATGTAGCCTCTTCATGCCAGGCGGTTTGCTCACTGGGGAATGGAACACAAGGCCTCTAATACCCGTTACTGCAGTAGTACTCGCTGCTCCTCACCACAGTCACACCTGCTTGATTGGAGAACCGCTCTAGATGTCACTTTGGAAACTCAGCTGTCAACTTGCTCACTGGGGAGTGGAACACAAGGCCTCTAATACCCATCACTCTGCAGTAGTACTCACTGTTCATCACCACAGTCACACCTGCTTGATTGGAGAACCGCTCTAGATGTCACTTTGGAAACTCAGCTGTCAACTTGCTCACTGGGGAGTGGAACACAAGGCCTCTAATACCCGTCACTCTGCAGTAGTACTCGCTGCTCCTCACCACAGTCACACCTGCTTGCTCAGAGAACCGCTCTTGATGTCACTTGGGAAACTCAGCTGTCAACTTGCTTACTGGGGAATGGAACACAAGGCCTCTAATACCCATCACTCTGCAGTCGTACCTGCTGCTCCTCACCACAGTCACACCTGCTTGCTCGGAGAACCGCTCTAAATGTCACTTTGGAAACTCAGCTGTCAACTTGCTCACTGGGGAGTGGAACACAAGGCCTCTAATACCCATCACTCTGCAGTAGTACCTGCTGTTCCTCACCACAGTCACACCTGCTTGCTCGGAGAACCGCTCATGATGTCACTTGGGAAACTCAGCTGTCAACTTGCTTACTGGGAAGTGGAACACAAGGCCTGTAATACCCATCACTCTGCAGTAGTACCTGCTGCTCCTCACCACAGTCACACCTGCTTGCTCAGAGAACCGCTCATGATGTCACTTTGGAAACTCAGCTGTCAACTTGCTTACTCGCTGACTGACCGTTGCAACTCAACTTGTGTGAGAGTGACTCCTGCAAGAGCACTTGCTCAGTAAAATTTTCCAGAAGGTTCTTAAACATTCTAGAACTATTTTGGACATATATTCTGGAGCAGGGAGTAGAAGCTTCTTGTTATCTGCTGATAATGCTTTCAGTGTTTACGCTGGTGTTGCTTATTCTGACCTGCCATGCCGACCTCCAGATAACCTTGGACAATAGCCACTGTGTCACAATGCAAGCATATTGGAGTTATAAAAGAATGTAATTGAAAAGAAAGCCTTGAATTTCATTGAGTTTGCCATGGAGTAGAGGAAGTTGTTACTGCACAGAAAATGCACATAGAATAAGCCAAAGGAGGCAATGTTTCATTCTCCATACTGCATATATAGATGGTCATGATTTAAAGCTAGGACACAGCAAAACAAATGAGAATAGATCCTGCTTATAGTGGTACGACACCAATGTGAAAATGTTGTAAAAACCCTCATGTAAGAAAGTTTGATTTATGTTGTTTGTATGTTGTAATCCAGTATGTTAGAGTGTATGTTAAATAATTGTTAAAAGATAGAATAGTCCAGCTGACATTTTAATTCTTGATGGTTGCAGACTGTGTGTCTTCACCAAAAAGATTGCTTAACCTGTGGCCTTTACACACCAACAAAAACTGAAGCTGGTGAATTTGAAGACTACACATCCCCTTAACCTGTATCCTGGGAATGTGGAATCTTCATATTCACCAGCTTCACCTCTGTTTTGTGAATGTGTTAAGAGTTTCTGTATTATGTGAGAACTATGTGACTGTACTTATTATAACTGTTCCCAAGATTGCAGTTTCAAAGCTGGCGGAGGGCAATGGATTTTTTTTAGGCATAAAACTCCTTAGCATGGTTTCCTTCAGAAGGGAAGTACAGCTGGTAGTCCATGTTAAATATTTACGGCATGTGAAAGAACCTCAAGCCTGATAAAGAGGCCTCTGAGCAAAATTTGTGGTCTTTCATGCTCAATATAGAATGGGATGCTAAGAACCATAGCATATAAAGAGCATCCATAATTAAAAACTCAATTTGTTGGGAATAGTAGGGAATTTTTCATCCCATTATTAGGAATAACTAGGCCTGTATAAAATTACAATCTTAAGGGCTAAGGAGAGGAGGAATCACCATCAGAATCTTCTAGATCATTGTACAATAATATCATAAAAATGGGTGAAGTAAATGAAATTAAATCATCATTCCAGTTTGAAACACTACCTATACGAAGTTAGGCAAGCAAACTGGTGATTAACGACCTGCTTACAATTTGTAGGATACAATTTATGAACGCTTAAAATACTTTTTACAAGCCCAGTATGTATCAACTACCAGGTTAGTAGTGTAGAAAAAAGACAACCAATTTTTTTTTCTTTATGATGTACTTTATCTTTTTGTTTAGCTTTTTTTTATGAATTTTATATTAAATTTATTTTCAGGGATAAGTGTTATGCTCCTTTTAGTGAAGATCTTTTGAAATTTTTTATATGCACATTGCTGTAATGTCACTTTTTTCAACACAATTTCCTTTTTGTGAATTTAAGGATGTGTTTTATCATAGTTTGTTGTAGAACTTTTTAATTTAACATCCAGCATTTCTTTTTTTTAACCATTTTTCCTAGCTGTTATTAAAATTTCCTGGTATTGTAAGCTGTGTTGATTTTGAGTGAGAGTAACTTATCAAATTTGTAGAACAAACTGTTAAATACAGCAACTTTGTGTAATGATGTTATAGTTATTAGTTATAGTTGAATAAGTGTTTGTTCTGTATTTCAAAAAGCCTGCCATTATTCTTCTTCATAATCTTTAGATCTAGGTGGGGAAGCTGGTTATCAGATTCTATTTTCGTAGTGGATTCTGTGTTTCTATCTTGTAGATTCAATAATTTTAGAACATCCTCTTAGCTATTTTGAATGCATAATGAACATATCTAAGCCAGGTTTTAAACATTCATGCGAATGCATTAACTGCTTTTGTCTCTAGAGCACTCGTAAATAAATTGGCTAAAGAAAGGTGCCATACCTGTATCTGTATTTTGCTCAAAGCATTTTCTGCATAACTGAAAAATGTTTGTTGAGTGCGAAATTTTGTTAAGTTAATGAGTTCTTTAATTTCCAGTGCATTCTGTTGTTGGAGGTTAATAATTTTTTAAGGCTGCTAAAACTATCTTAGGGCACATTGGGGAATATTGAGATTATATCAGATGAAACTGTGTCATTCTTTAAGGTGTGTGTTCTCTATCTTTTTACTAATCAAAGGAATTTTGAATGGTTAGTGGTTTAAATTTTACAATTCTTGAAATTTATTTGTTAGCCATTTTGCAGTTTACGGGCTAGTCCTACAATTTGGGTGTATTCTGGGAATTGTTGAAACTCGTGTATGCTTTCCTGTAATTATCTAAAATTACCAATTTGTTTCCTTTATAATCTTTTTGGGATTCTACTGGTTGATATTTAGGTTTTTTATCATTTCTCCAAAAGAGATACTATTATGGTGTGTAGCTTTTATTTGTTCTAGAGTAGGCTCACATTTCTAGTTATAAAGTAAATAAGTAATTCAGTGAAAGTTGTATATGTTTGACATCTGCATTACGAATTACAAAGAATTCTGCTTATTTTGAAATAATTCTGATAGAAGAATAAAGCCACTTTCACAATGCAGCCATGGGAGGACCACAAAATTAGCGCAGATTTCTAGATCCATAATTGAATGTGAAAATCTCGAAGATTTGCTGCAAGTTTTATATTGGATAACATAATCATTGTTAACCGATATGGAAAGTAATCCATTATTTATAAATAAATAGAATGTTTGTTGTACGAAACAAATAACAGATCGGTAACTTAAATTGAGATTTATTTATGGATGCTGTTTAACTACTATGGTTCTTAGTGTCCTTTTCTATATTGGGTGTTGAATAACCAGCACTTTGCACAGAGGCCCTATCTGGCTTGAGATGACATGGGGCCACAGGCTTTACTTCCCTTCCAAAGGAAACCATGCTAAGAATTTTTACACCCAAAAGGATCTATCATCCTCAGCCAGGTTTGAACCTGCGACCTCAGAAACTAGAGGCTAGAATGTTACCCTTACACCACAGAGGATGACAGCACCTGTCGTGGGGTGGTCAAATGGTGGAGTACCATGATTGTACAGTAGCTGTCATAAGATCTTGCATTGTTTGAAAGTTGGTAGTAGTGAGAGAAAGAAATACTGAATTTTCCTCTATGCATGCAGTCTTATGTGATTATGTGAAAGCTTCCATTAAATATCATGCATGCAAAGCCTTGTACTTAAGCTGAACCTATGCTTACTCTTTTGAGGAGGTTTAACTGTTTGTATGAAATGTAACATTTGAATTTGTGATTGGTAGAGAAGTTCATGTGAATGCAGCACTAGAGTTTTTTCTTAATACTGGGGTTACTGAATCATAGATTTTTAATTACCTTTGATAAATATCCCATTTGCCAGTTCTTTAAACCAAACTGTTTATTCAGATCCAAATACTTTTCCTGTTACTGCGTTTTCTTTAACCCTCTTATATGATGTAATGTCAAATTTTTGTTTCTGCATAACTCCTAATACCATATACCAATTTCAAAATAAATTGAATTTTGTAGTTTAAAGATAACTATGTGATTTAGGACATTTAACTAATGTTGTATAGATAATTGTGTGAAACTGTAAGCTTGCATTATTCTGTTACAGAATAGTGACTTCACTCCAGTACAATTACTAAGGTAAGTCTTGACTCTTGGTTAATATTTCTTTAATAAACCTGATTGTTTGTTACATATTCCTCTACAGGTACTTCTTTATACATGCTAATATAAACAGAGAAAACTTGCATATACGTATGTGGGTGTGTGTATGGAGCTAATCTGAAAACCATGTTACCGTTTTTTAGTACTTTAACCATTCAAAAGCCGTACATTTTCTGTTGGTCTTGGACTATTACACACCTTGTAATTTCAATATATACGTTAATAAAAGACTAAAAACTATTTACAAAGCTTTCATTGAGAATGCCATGGAGTTAAAAGAAGTTACCTCTACAGAGAATGTATATAGAAACAAAGCCGTTTAGTTGCTGTTATTTCATAGAGATTGCTTGTAAAAATAAAATCCAGATACATTTTCTTCCAAGCATATACATAGATGGTCATGATGTTACACTTAAGCAATCAGAAGACAGATCTTAAAAAGTGGCAGTCAATCCTATTTGTAATGGTAACAAATTTTATGCTATGTTTATTTCATTAATTGCTGTTTATAAAATACTGCAAATGTGTGTGAACTGAAACTGTATCAAAACCTCGGAATAAGCTTTATTCTGATTTTGTAGGCATATGCACTGTGTTTCCTGGATGCCAAAACATAATAATCCTATCTAAGTTTTGCTATATTGTATGTTGTAATCAACTTTATTACCTGTGTACACTAAAGAAAACAAAAAATGAAAATTATATACACACATAAGGGAGAAAATTTTGTCTAGCATAACATTAAAAATCACTTGACTGCTATCTATACTGTGACAAATAAGAACATCAGTTAACTGAAAACAAGCCTTATTTATTACGCCACATGTGCTACGTGCTCTGCAGTTCTGTGTTACAAATTACTTATAATTCACTTGTAACTATCTCATAACTAATACTTATTTTACCTATCTTTTTATAGTCCCCTGTTGCTTGAGTGGCACATAAATCTAGTGTTTAAGAATTTTCCAGAATGGAAATGGCAAACTTTTTGGAAGGGTAGCCAGTCAAAGCCTCTTCTGGTGCTTTGCCAATTGTACCATATGGCTTTGCTTTCGTACTGATGTTATTACTCATAACTTTCATTCCTTTATTCATTCATTCATTCCATTATTTGGTTTCTTTTTTTTTTAAATATGTAGCAAACCATTTATTAACAATTCCTATAACACCATATGAATGTTTGAATAACATAGGTTCATTAAGACATATGGTAACTCATTCACAGCCTTTCTCTCCTGTGCTGTTCCCTTGTCATCCATCAGAAATTCACTGCGTCATTTCCTTTTTGAAGGTAAATTGGCGCCATGTCTCACTGTTATTGGTGTGTCAGGTACAGTCATTCAAGCGCCTCTGTGGATATAGTAAACATGGTGCATCACTTATCTGAGGAAGAATGTGTGTTTATTTACAAAGTCTACTATAAACACAAACCCACTCACACACACTGTACCACAGCAAGAAAAACTACACATGCAATTGTGAATAAATATGAAGCTTCAGGTGCAATGTTGGACAAGAAACATTGTAACAAGATCAGCTTTAACAGAAAAGAAACTAGATGACATCACTGCCACATCGGAGTGATCGCCTGAAAAGTTGATAAAGAAAATATTTCAGCAAACAGGGTATCTGTGTCTTTTGCAAGAAATGCTACGCATCTGTTAAAACTAAAACTGTATCGCTGTATTGGAACAAAATTATTCCTGTAAAGGAGTGAATTACTACAATTTGTTTTTCCAGACTGTAGAAAGTGGTTTCATTGATCCACAGCTTTTGTTTTCCTCTGGTTTGACATAAATGGATGTGGAACACACATAACAGGTGATATTGGACTTAAGAAAAATCTGTGCTATTGCACGAAATGACTCACTATGACCTGAACATTGTAGTGTATAATAAGTACTAGTAGAATAATAGGACCAACTTTCTTTAGTGAAAAAATGAATACAGAGCGATATTGGAGACAAATTCTAGGGCCATTTTTTGATTGCATGATAGAGGAAGAAAAATTTTATGGCTAGTTCCAACAAGTTTCTCAACAGCACACACAGCTACCGAATGATTAAGTGAAATCAAAGAGGTGTGTTAGGACAGAATTATAAGTGTTGATTTGTGGCTCTCTTATTCCTTGACCTAAGCAGCTGTGATTTTTATTTATGAGGTTCTTTGAAAGACAAAGTGATCTGTTATAACCCTCGTACACTACAGTAACGTATTGATAACATCATGCAAGAAATCGCAAGGATTCCTGCTGCTGAGCATATGCGAGTTAGCAAGAACATTTTTACAAGATATGCTGCCTGTTTGAAAGCTGAAGGTCAACATTTCCAGCATCTACTATAAGATAAGGATTGTAGTGTGTCTCTTACAACACAGTTTTCCCAGCAACTCGTGGTTTTCTTGAGCAGTGGAGAAAGCCCACAAATTGGGTTACCATATGTTTTTATGCCCCATGCGATACGTTTTGGATAGGTTTAAACATAAACCCACACAAAGCTTGAATTTAGTGTCAATGTATAAACATCGTATATACCATATTTACATGCATAATGTGCCACATTTTTCTTAAAATTTTAAGGTGAAACAATTGGGGAAATTACACAATAATTGCAAAATAAGGAAGTAAATTATGATAAATGTTTCAAGTAGGTATCTACCCTTAAAATGAAATGGAAATTTATTTTAATAAGAGTTATACATAGAGATACAACAGTATATCCAATTTTGCAATATTTCCACGAGTGCCGTGCCACTTTTTGTTACACAGCCATATTTGAAACATGACCTTGGGCTATCCCCTAAAGCATCGAAAAATGGAACAATGGTAAATATGATGATAAATGTGCATAATCTTAGTCATATATATATTATAGCTAAATGAAAAATTAAAATGCCTGTTTATTTTGTACTACTTTCATCAGGTGATGTATCTAAGTCACCGGCGTCAGAATCAGCATCCCATGTTATACAGCCCTGAGAGCCATCCATTGCATCTAAAATGCCAGAGTTCTTGAAGCTCTTTGTGTTGCTTTCTTGTTTGATAAGTTTTCACCCACTTTTTATTCACTGGAGGGCCACTTAATGTTCTCCCTTTAGTAAGACAGTGAATCAGGTGCCATCCAATCTCCATATTCTTAGCGCAGGTAAACTTTAAACACTTGCTAATTGGTACATCCACTGAAATAAGCCCTCCAGGAATTATAACCAGAATTGTGTTCAGTCGCAACATTTTTTTCTTTTATTGGTTCTGCCAAATGGGCCTGAAAACTGTCCAAAACAATCATGACCCTCTTCATTAGCAGAGCTTCAAACCATTGATCCCTCATAATTTTCAGCTATTCCTTCATGAGTTCAGCTAACAGCTAAATTCTTTGTTCCCATTGTTATTTCTTCTCACTGCATCTATGTGTAACTGTTTAATGCTTTCAGAACAGGAAAACACTGAACTGCTGCCAGAAGTTAAAAACAATTGTGCAATATGATAGTTGCTTATGTATATAAGTGGACTAAAATAACAAACTACAATACTAACTAGAATGGCAATTACTATGTGAAGCGTGCGTGCTATCATGGCTGCTAAATAGTCAGGTGTGTCAGGTACCTATATGAGAGGTTGGATGATGGTTCAAGGGATGTCCTAACTATTTCATAAAAATTGCAATAAACATTACTTTGTTTGAAAACCTAATAATATGAAGGGGGGGAATTATGCAAGAAAACACTGTAAGCTGAATTAAAGTTGCATACATGGATCTATCTTTACAAAAACAATGTTGTTGACTTAATAATATATCATGCTTATAAAAAAAGTTAAAGATCAATAAAAAAACTCAATTTAATTTCACTTAATGTTCTGTGGAATGTTCCAGCAGATAGATAGGCAGCATGTTTGCCACTGAGCAATTTAGTGAAATGGTGAGTACGTTTCTGATGTGACAACAAGAGAAGTTCTATGAGAGGTTTTGACAACAGTTGAGAATTTAATTTTGTGTATGGCCATTCTTTAACTACTATGGTCCTTAGCATCCCATTCTATATTGAGCATGAAACATCGGAAAGTTTGCTTGGAGGCCTCTTTATCCACCTTGAGGTTCATTTACATGGTATAATTTTACAATATGGCACCACTGAGTTTACTTCCCTTCCAAAGATAGCCGTGCAAAGTAATTTTATGCCTAAAAACATCTATCTCCTGCTGGGTTTGAACCTGCAACCTGTTAAACTAGAACCTAAATGATAACCACTACACCATAGAGGACGGCTTGACAACAGTTGTGACATCTAGCAAGAAATTACACTTGTTTAACATAAAGAGAGTAGAAGGTTGTTACACTACATCACTAAAATGTCCTTACTTGAGCGCGTTTCGGGAGACGGTTTTCTCCCTTCGTCAGCATGCTTTCAACTAATTTTGCTGGTTATTGTCTGGGGAATGTGTGTGGCTAGTGGTGTTCTCTGGTGCTGTGCTGATGAACCTCTAAAGGCTGCTGGGTAGCGGCAGTTCGAAATTCATTAGGTGATTCCTGTGTTTGACGATATGTATTTTTTCCCAGTTGATCAGTTTTATGTTCAGAGTGATATCATGGTACAAAGACCAGAAATGATATGCTACTGCTGATTTATCTGGCTGCTTTTGGTAAATGCATCTCATATGCTCTTTAAGTCTTATTTCGAGATACCTTTGGGTTCTTCCTATGTATACCAGGTTACAGTCATTACAAACAGTTTTATACATACCAGCTGATATGTTGTTGGGGATAGGATCTTTTGTTCTATTGCATAGTAGTTTCTGTATATTGTGGTTATTCTGTGGAGGCAGGGTGATGTATTTCTTGAAAATCCTTTGAAATTTATGATGTGTCCAAGGGTGACAAGTGAATTTCCTATATGCTTGTAGTTTTTGTTGTCTGAGTAAAGTAATCCTTTGTTGGATGTATTTCTGTCTTTCAAACTTTTTTATCTTCTTATCTATTGTTTTTTTCGATATCCATTCATAGTGGCTATTTTGGTATTCTTTCTGGTATTCCTCTTTCTCCAATGGTATATGTACTAACCTGTTTGTAATACTATTTAAAATTCCATGTTTGAGGCTTGTAGGATTGTAGGTATGGTAATGACCTAGACATCAGGATCATCAGAAATAGTGCACACAACAAACTAATCTTAGGCATTTACAGAAAACCAACTCACACAGAAAATTGTATTAAAAACAATAGCTATAATTCTACAAGTCACAAACATGCAAATTTAAATACTATTACAAACAGGTTAGTACACATATCATTGGAGAAAGAGGAATACCAGAAAGAATACCAACACATTATCCACATAGTAACTATGAATGGATATCGAAAAAAAAGCAATAGATAAGAAGATAAAAAAGTTTGAAAGACAGAAATACATCCAACAAATGACTACTTTACTCAGACAAAAAAACACAAGCATATAGGAAATTCACTTATCACCCTTGGACACACATAAATTTCAAAGGAGTTTCAAGAAATACAACATCACACTGTCTCCACAGAATAATCACAATATACAGAAACTACTATGCAATAGAACTAAAGATCCTATCCCCAACGATAAATCAGCTGGTATATATCAAACTGTTTGTAATGACTGTAACCTGGTATACATAGGAAGAACCAAAAGAAATCTTGAAATAAGATTTAAAGAGCATATAAGATGCATTTACCAAAAGCAGCCAGATAAATCTGCAGTAGCCCATCATTTCTCGTCTTCGTACCATGATATCACTCCGAACATAAAACTGATCAACAGCAGCAATAAATTGGACATCTGGGAAAAAATACATATCGTCAAACACAGGAATCGCCTAATGAATTTCGAACTGCTGCCACCCAGCAGCCTTTGGAGGTTCATCAGCACAGCACCAGAGAACACCACTAGCCACTCACATTCCCCAGACAATAACCGGCAAGATCATTTGAAAGCATGCTGATGACGGGAAAAAACTGTCTCCTGAAATGCGTTCAGTTAAGAACATTTTAATGATGTAGTGTAACCACCCTTAACTCTCTTCATTTTAAATTATGATACATCACTGTTACTACCCTATAAATCTTCAAAATTAATTAAGAAATTAGACGTCTTGTGTTTGACTCCCCAGTGAGTGAAATCAATGGAAGAGGCAGCTTTTTGCATATTAACTACATTATGCTAGTACATTGAAAGAGAATTAAAAGACATTAAAAATTCAACTTCATCATAGTGAAGTGACACTGAAAAATTAGTGAATGGACAGTAAAAACTGTACAAAATACAATATGCTTATTTTTATTTACATTATTTACACACCCTTCTAATCTTTTGAGGAAAGCTTTTGGTTTTCTAAGGTAACTTTGATTACAGATAGTTCACAAGATTGTCCTTCACAATATTTTAACAGCCTATTTATTGCCATTTCAAATGTAAGCTGCCACCGTACTGCTTTTGTGTTTTTCTACTGCAAAACCTGGACCCTAAAGTGTAATTTTCATAACAATTCCATTTTTGTTTCCTGTGCCATAAGACAATTTTTAGAATACACTATAATGACTGGCTCATAGGTTAGTGTTTTGTTAAATTTCTGCAAATCTCTGGTGAGGCTTTGCATTTTTTGATGTAAGATCTTACAAGCTTTCTATTTATACTTGTTTTCTGATGCCAAGTTGCCAAGTTGCTTTTACAATCATGTAATTTACCTTCTTAGCTTTCAGACAGAATTATATTTTCTACTATTTCCTTTGTATTAGACAAGATTATTTTACCTCAGATTTTTAGTTTCCTGTAATGTACACATATTCATTACATGTATTCTTTTTAAGTTAGAAGCACCACCAACATGTTTTTCATTTGAAAGGTTTTATAAATCAAATAGGAATATTGCAGATTAACCAAGTCACTTTGCTTATAATGATGTTTGAGGTTGCTCTATATGAGGAATTTGTAATTACAGGTGACAATTGTTAACAAACAGAAATTCCCATTTCAAATTTAATCCACTTTCATTGTCTATATTATACCTAATTGTAAATGCTCCAACATTTCAGATTGTGCACAAAAGCAGTCTGTGCAGATAGCTCTGGTGGTTCACCATTGGCCTCTGCTGAACTTCCTGGGAAAAACACAAACTTCAGTTATGGAAAAGATCCTGTATGTGAAAGTCAAGAAAGTGATCTCCCAAGAATACCATATGTAGAAAAACGTGTTCACTCAGAACAATTGGATAAATGTTGTGATAGAGCAAAACCCTTAAGCAGGCTTGTATTGAAACATAAGGTTGTAAAGTCACCAAGTGTAACATTTGTTTTAAGAGCTTTCGCCATTTATCATCTTTGAAATTGCATAATATGATACACGAAGGTAAAAAGCCTCACAAATGCGGCATTTGTGAGAAGAGGTTTACTCAGCTGTCAGGTTTGAAATTCCATAATATGATACATGAGGGTAAAAAGCCTCACAAGTGTTAAATTTGTGAGAAGAGCTTTACTCGTCTTTCACATTTGAAAACACATAATTTGATACATGAGGGTAAAAAGCCTCACAAGTGTGAAATTTGTGAGAAGAGCTTTACTCAGCTTTCACATTTGAAAACACATAATTTGATACATGAGGGTAAAAAGCCTAACAAGTGTGAAATTTGTGAGAAGAGCTTTACTCAGCTTTCACATTTGAAAACACATAATTTGATACATGAAGGTAAAAAGGCTTACAACTGCATAATTTTTGAGAAGAGGTTTACTCGGCTGTCAAATTTGAAATTGCATAATATGATACATGAAGGTAAAAAGCCTCACAAATGCCGAATTTGTGAGAAGAGGTTTACTCATATGTCAAATTTGAAATTGCATAATTTGATACATGAGGGTAAAAAGCCGCACAAGTGTGAAATTTGTGAGAAGAGGTTTACTCAGATATCGCATTTGAAAAGACATAATTTGATACATGAGGATAAAAACCCTCACAAGTGTGAATTTTGTGAGAGGAGGTTTACACAGATATCAAGTTTGAAAGTGCATTATTTGATACATAGAGTAAAAAGCCTCACAATTGTCACTGTAAAAAGAGCTATAAGTGCTTGTCAAGTTTGAAATTGCATAACTTGATACATGAGGGTAAGAAGCCTCACAAGTGTGAAATTTGTGAGAAGAGGTTTACTCAGATGGCAAATTTGAAAAATCATAATTTGATACATGAGGGTAAAAAGCCTCCCAGTGTGAAATTTGTGAGAAGAGCTTTATTCGTCTTTCACATTTGAAAACACATAATTTGATACATGAGGGTAAAAAGCCTTACAAATACGGAATTGGTGAGAAGAGGTTTACTCACATGTCCAGTTTGAAACAGCATAATTTGATACACAAGGATAAAAAGCCTTACATGTGAAATTTGTGACAGGAGGTTTACTCAGATGTTTATTTTGAAAGTGTATTATTTGATA
Source organism: Deroplatys truncata (assembly GCA_030765065.1). Taxonomy (NCBI): domain Eukaryota; kingdom Metazoa; phylum Arthropoda; class Insecta; order Mantodea; family Mantidae; genus Deroplatys; species Deroplatys truncata. The sequence goes on along the minus strand of CM060989.1, from coordinate 82,784,091 downwards.
CATAATCGTAAAAAGCCTCACCAGTGTGAAATCTGTAAGAAGAGCTATAAGTGCTTGTCAAGTTTGAAATTGCATAATTTGATACATGAGTCTAAAAAGCCACATAAGAATGAAATTTGTTGAGGAGCTGTATTCTTCTGACACGTTTTTTTAAGATACATAACATGATGCATGGGGGTAAAAAGCATCACAAACATGAAATTTCTAAGAATAGCTTTAGTCATTTCTCAAGTTTTAATGTACTCTATTCAATCCATTGGTGTAAAAGTTTTGGAAAGGCCTTTTCTCATTTGTCGATTTGTAGGAGCATAGTTTGTTACATAAGGTAAAAATTCTCACTAGTGTGAAATTAGGAGAAAAGCTTTATTCATTTGTGATATTTGAAAAAGCATATATTGATATATGAGAGTATGAAGCCCCATAGGTATGATTTAGTTGAAGAGATTTAACCTTTTGTCACATTTAAATTGCACAGTTTTATACACAAGGGTAAAAAGCCTCAAATAAAATTTGTGAGAAGAGCTTTACTTGTTTGTCAAATTTGAAGTTGTATAAATTCATACATAAGTGTATAAAGCCAAAGTATTGTAAAATTTGTAAGAAGACTTCTACTCATTTGTTACATTTGAAAGAGTTTTAATTAGATACTTGAGGGTAGAAAGCATCACAAATTGAAATTAGTAAGATGTGCTTTACTAAGTTATCATATTATCTGCCTAATTTGATACATGAGGGTAAAAAGTTTCAGAATTGTGAAATCAGTGAGAGGAGATGTACACAATTGTCAAATTTAAATGAACATTGTTACATGGGAGTGAAATGTCTCGCAAGTGTTAGTTTCTAATAAAAGCTTTACTTAGTTTTAAAATTTGAAAGAGCATAATTTGATATATGTGGGTAAAAGGTTTCAGAATTGTGAAATCAGTAAGAGGAGATGTACACAATTGTCAAATTTAAATGAACATTATTTGTTCCATGGGGTTGAAAAGTCTCACAGTGTTAATTTCTGAGAAAAGCTTTACTTAGTTTTCACATTTGAAAGAGCATAATTTGATATATGTGGGTAAAAAGTTTCAGAATTGTGAAATCCGTAAGAGGAGATGTACAAAATTGTCAAATTTAAATGAACATTTGTTAATCGGGTTGAAAAGTCTCACAGTGTTAGTTTCTGAGAAACGCTTTACTTAGTTTTCAAATATAAATGAGCATTATTTGTTAGATGGGGTGAAATGTCTCACAGTGTTAGTTTCTGAGAAAAGCTTTACTTAGTTTTCAAATTTAAATGAGCATTATTTCTTACTAGGGGGTGAAAAGTCTCACAGTGTTAGTTTCTGAGAAAAGCTTTACTTAGTTGTCAAATTTAAATGAGCATTATTTGTTACATGGGAGTGAAAAGCCTCACAAGTGTTAGTTTCTGAGAAAAGCTTAATTGTCAAATTTAAATGTACATTTTTTATTACATTGGGGTAAAAAGCCTCACGAGTATTAGTTTCTGAGAAAAGCTTTACTTAGTTGTCAAATTTAAATGAGCGTTATTTGTTACATGGGGGTGGAAAGCCTTACAAGTGTTAGTTTCTGAGAAAAGCTTTACTTAGTTGTCAAATTTAAATGAGCATTATTTGTTACATGGGGGTGAGAAGCCTCACAAGTGTCAGTTCCTGAGAAAAGCTTTACTTAGTTGCAAATTTAAATGAACATCATTTGTTTCCTGTGGGTGAAAAGCGTCACAAGTGTTAGTTTCTGAGAAAAATTTTACTTAGTTGTCAAATTTAAATGAGCATTATTTGTTACATGGGGTGAAAAGTCTTCCCAAAGTTTCATTGTAATTTAAATTATAATTTCCCTCTTGAGGACAAAAGTTTGCACATGCGTGAGCTTTTCATGTATTTCTCTTGAAATTAAAGATGTTTTGACTTAAAACTTGATGTGAACTATACAGATGATTTGTGTAAATGTCCTACTGGTAACATTCTTAACCAATTGTGGAAAAGTAGCATATAGAGATAAACTCAGATTTATTCTCAACATTGGTGCTAAGAATTATTATGGAGAAATAAATAAATTGCCCTACAATACTGTAAATATTTGTTCCAAAAATTTGTATTAAACACATAATGTGGTTAAATCAGAGGCCATTAAGCTCCACCTACCTTTTGTAAAATTAAGCTGAGAACATGTTCGTTATTGATAAATCACATTTTTAGCTCTTTGCTTCTTATAGAGCTTTTCTTGATTTATATAGTGGTTATGGTTAATACTGTTAGGTAACGTATTATTTGCAGGTTATGTTCCATCTGCTGGAAATAAAAGAGGTTTTTTTATAGAATCATTTGGCAGGCATGACACTGATTATTATACAGAATGGTTGAATTCATTTCTCCTGTGGTTGCACTGCAGCTGTATTCAGAGTAATTTTGTCAGCCTTACTGTGTATAAACTACGTAGTTCATTGTATGTTGCAGACTAATACAGTTACATAAATTCCACAACTTAGGCTGACACATGGATGTATCACACTCATACAGCTATGTTGTTGCATAAGGTTATTCTTTTGAAAGCCTTAGTTCCTGCAATAGATAAGGTAGGTCAATTTACAGCTCCCCCAATTTCATTCAGTTTTAAGAATCAAGGATTTAATACACAAATTTCTGTAAATCATAGAAGAACTGGTGTAACTGACTCTATGGAAGTTCAGTGCAAACTGCATACAGCTCTTTCGATATGAGTTAATTTTTACATAAGTGTGTTGACCTCCATGTTCTAGTGGTACCAAGCTAGCCTCTAGTTCCCGAGGTTGCGAGTTCAAATCCTGTGGAGGGTGATGAATTTTTTCCAGCATAAAGATCCATAGCATAGCTTCCTTCAGAAGGGAAGTAAAGCCACTACCCCATGCCATATATTTATGGCAGATAAAAGAACCTCAAACCTGATAAAAGAGACCTCAGCAAAGTTTCCAGTTTTTCGCATCCAATATAGAATTCGAACCATAGCAGTTAAAGAGCGACCATAACTAAAACTCAGTTAAATTTGTTTTCACTTATGTGCATAAATATCTTATATTGTAATATTAACTTCCCAGCTAGCTTTTGATTTGATAATGGCATATGTATGCTAATCCTGCATGCATTTTCCAAAATTAACAACGAACATTATGGGTATTCACATAAAGCCTGGTACTGCTACTGATACACCAAAATTTGGAAGTTGGCATTCTTCCATCACCAGCAGGAACAGTGTACACATACGTGTCTCAGTCATTGCTTAGTGTGTGCTGAAGTGAAAACAAGTATTCAGGATGGCTGGTGTTAATTATCCTTAGAGGTCGTTCATGGCAAAGCAAGAACACCACATTGAAGAGGCAGAACAAATAGGCAATTTTGTTGTTTGACAAGAATATGATGTAAGTGATAGCGGAATTCATGGCTGCCATGAAAATACAACTGATCTTGATCAGAAAAATGGTAAAATTGCTGAGCGCTTGCAGACAAAATTCAAAGTTTCGAGAAGATGAGAAAAAATTGAGTAAGTGTGCAGTGAAAGACACTTTGGATGTGCCGTGCTGAGTGAAGTGTGCGTTGAGAAAGCTACAACAGTAAGAGAACGAAGTACAACCCATATTGATTTTAAGGCATAGTTGTAGGAGAAACAGCTTGCTTAACGTCTTCCTGCTGATTTTGAAGAAGAGGTAGGAGAGCTGTATGGAATTATCATCAAATTGTGCCAGAGGACTCAATATTTATTGTCACATATTCGTAACGAAGACCAAGTGCATGTGGACTGTGTAGTACTGCAAGCCTACACAGTAAATAAAATGGATGAATCCATTATGTTAAATAGTACTGGCAATGGTGAAACACAAATTTGCAATGTTAGGCTGTGTATAACTGCAGAGAGAAGAAAGCTGTTGCAATATATCATGTTGAAATGAATGTTGAAGGTGTCATACAAGCTCATCCTAAAGGATGGATGCCCAATGAGCTTGTATTTGCATGTTGCAAGTTTGGCACTACCTAACTCAAAGAATATGATTCTTAATCATACTAACGGTCAATGTACATGAGGGAAGAACTGAGTTGGCTCTCATTCCTGGAGGACTTAGCTGGATTCTGCAACCATTGTAGTATTTTATTCAACCATTTAAAGCAGCAGTGAAAGAAGCTTATATGAGATGAATAGCCGAGGAGGACTAGAAACTGCCTCTGAGGAGTAAAATCAAGTGCCTGGAAGTGACACGTATCTGCAAATGGGTGAAAAGTGCATGGGATTCGATTTCTCTATCACTGATAGAAGTTTCAAGGATTGGGGAAGTTTGAATTCCCTCGATTGAAGGGAGGATGATGTGCTGTGGGAGGATACAGCTCATGAGTTTGTCAAAGATTAGCCTTGTAGAGATGACAAAAGTGATGTTCAATACAGGTATTGTAGTCTCTTTTGTTTTCAATGTAAGTATTTAATACAGCAGTTCAAACAATCTCCTTCCTAAGCTTCTTTCCCAAAATCCATGTGTAGGGATTATGTACTGTAATATGTTAACATCTGCTGAAATATAACTTGACTTTTAAGTTCTATTTTGATATTCTCTGCTCTTAAAACTTCACTTACATAAACGTGTAAAATCTTGTTTTTGTAGACATTCTTGACTGCTCAGTTAGTTACCTTTGTAGACCATATTAATTTATACGTTGGTGAATACGCAATAGTATTTGTATGAATTTAATTTCAAAGAATGAAATCTTTAGAAGTAATGTAATGTATTCTTTTTAACAAATTTTAGAGCGGAATTAATCAGCTTTATATATATTAACCAAGAGAATGAAAGTGATCCCTACTTTGCTTTTCTCTACCATAAAGCATTTCCTTGAATATCATTTTGTGATGCAGATTATTTCTTTAAATTTCCTATCCATTATGTATTCCCTAACCTGCTTCATTAACACCACTTGAAACAGTTATGCAATCCCTGGCTGCGTTTACTGTATGTTGGTCAAGCTGTCGTTCTCCATGATGTAATGGTTACCATGCTAGTCTCTAGTTCCTGAGGTGGCAGGTTCAAACCCAGTGGAGAGCGATGGATTTTTTCAGACACAAAATTCTTAGCATGGCTTCCTTCAGGAGGGAAGGAAAGCCGATGGTCCCATGTCTTAGATTTACACCACTTAAAAGAACCTCAAGCCTGATAAAGAGGTCTCTGAGCAAAATTACTGGTCTTTCATGCCCAATATAGAATGGGATGCTAAGGACCACAGCAGGTAAAGGGCGTCCATAAATAAAATTCAATTCAAGTTTTAATTTCCATCAGGTAGTGATGAACTGGTGATCCTGACATGCAATTAGTATGTTGAGATAACAGTGGACACAACATGTGTTCACAAGCACTGTACCTCAACTCCTTGAAACAGTTCTGTACCTCTTTCTCTGGCATATTATTCTACCTGATGTCGAACGGTTTTTAACAAAAATTTACTTTTTTTAACTTCTCTGTATGCTTTCTTATGGCAAAAACTGTGTGTCTGTTTTGTAGTATTATGTCCGTTACAAAGCGAGAACATTTTTGGATATAGACTCTTGACATGTTTAAACACAGATAGTTTCAGTTGTTTTTAGGTTAGAGAACTTGTAAATAACTATTTGAAACCTCATAGATTGCAATTTCTTCCTATATTATATGAATAATATAAAGAAAATGGTTTTAATAACAGCTTTAATTTTTGGAATTTAACTTTATCATCGACCATTTAAAAGACTGAAGAAAAACCACTTTTTGCTCCACGTTTTATAGCATTATACCAAATATCATGCAGTGCAATGAACTTAAAAAAAATTGAGCTTTATTTATGGATGCTCTTTAACTGCTGTGGTCTTTAGCATCCCATTGTATATTGGGCGTGAAAGACCAGTGATTTTGCACAAAGGCCTATTTATCGCATTTGCGGTTCTTTAGCGTGCCTAAATCCACGACATGGGACCACTTGCTTTACTTCCCTTTTGAAGGAGTTCATGAACTTAACTTGGTTCTGCTGGACATACGGAGCCTGATGCTGTCGAGCTGAGCTATGATACTCCGTAGCTATCAATGAATAAGAGGAATGATGCACGAAGTGTTCAAGTCTCTTTCAAAGGTCAGTGCTCTCAGGAAACAATTTATAGGCCTAAATCATAGCTAGTGTGGTATGTTTAAATGCAAACCTTTTTCCTTCACTTTGAAACAAACAGTTTCCTTACAAATTCAGATACTGATAATAGTATGAAACAATGTAGGTTTATGCATTTTCACTTTTCATATTCTGTGTCCAAAATATCAACAATCTTGTTTACACTATTAACAGTAAACAATTAAATGTAATGTTTTTAAAACGATTCTGCACCCAAGTAAACTATTTATAGGGTGTTCTTATGTGATCTTGATAACCCTGCTGGAGATTGACTTTTGCTGCTAGGAATTTAAGAAGTTTCACCAATTAAATCACAAGGCCCTTGCCATGTGAATTCGCGAGGCAATGCTATTCAGCGCCAATTCCAAACTTTTCCATTAAAACTCGTATTTACAATATTTTTACTTTCTCTACTACGTATAGTAAGTAGGGAAAGTATTGTATTCCACCCAAAAATTCGATATCGAGATTTCACCGGAAATACATGTTTTGATAAACATGTCCTTGTGTGTGTCTGTCTGTGAACAGCATAACTCAGAAACGAACAGTCGGATAAACACCAAACATGGTAATTAGGTTCAGTATCTTCCAGAGATGCGACACGAAAGTTTTCAAGAAAATCCCCCTACCCCAGATTACTCTTTACATGGAACATTTTTCGAAAATTTTAATTTTCTCAAAAATGGCTAACGATTTTGATTTAAATATCATATGTTTAAGATATTTTTATTGCAAGTAAAATGTATATCTTGAATTTTCTGGGAATGTCTCCAAAAGTATTCTTCATTGTGAACTACTTTTGCGTAACTGGTAAACCATAAGAGATAGACAAAATTTTACTACACAGAAAATGCAGTACGCGTTAAAATACACAATTTATGTCATAAATTGTTTTTGTTGAGTGAACCATTTTCGAGATATTGCTTGTTATTCCCTTAAATTTTTCAATACTTATTTTCTCAAATGGGAATTCGTTATTCGTATTTTTGTCTTGCATATGCAAAGAGTATTATTCTGTGGCAAAGGGAATGGTGCTGCACCTAGCAACCAGCTATTCAGAGATATGCATGTGCTTAAAGGCTACTGTATTTCTATACTGCCCTTGTAAATATATATTCCCCTTACATCTACAAGAAAATTAACAATAAGATAGAGTCTGCAAATGTTTATCTGGAATAACATGAAGTAGACGGAGAATAAGCGTTTATAAAAATAGTTTGTACAAGAGTAAGAAAGCCATGTGAGTGTAACACATCAGATTTTTTTATTGTACTAAGTGCTAATGCTATGGGAAAAGTGGATTACCTGTTCCGGATTTCATATTTGCTTCTTTAGTGTGCTTGCTAACTGGTGTTGGTACAGATCAGCAGCATTTGTATCAGGTTTTAAACTTCCTTATATGGCAATATCATTTTGTTTTAAGCTATTGTTTTCTTTAAAGTAAATAAGAAATAGATGGATTGTTGCTAGGCCATTGTTCGAATGTACTCCTGAAGGGAATCTTGTGTGACAAAATTACAGTACTCTCTTAGGTTTCAAGTTTTCTTTGTCAGACAAAAATGCAGATTATTGTTGAATATAAACATTTAACAATTTTGCTTACAATTTTTCCAGGAAATCTTCAAGGTGTTGTATTCTCCCTGCGGTTACCTGCTGTATATCTTTTTATCATCAAAATTCCTACTGATAAAATATTTTCTTGTAAAAACAGCTGTTGTTTTGATATAAAAACTTGTCCCACATTCAGGCTCAAAATGTAATAGGTTTGATTTTTGCATTCACTGTGCATTGAGAAGGTGGTTGCTGTGGTATCCTTAAATGTAATGTACTCACTGATGTTGGAGATGTGGAAGTGCTGATATCTCTCCGCGATGATTCTCTCTTTGGGTTCTGAGTGTAAATCTCCAATCCTTCTCTTGTTGCATCATAGAATTTGTATTGCTTGAGCTATATGTACTCTGTATTTATCTGTGTCTAGGTATGGGAAGGTATTCTGAAATACAAATCTCTGCAAAAAATAACTGATTCATAATTAGCGAATGTTACCTTACCTGCTAAACTATTTTACAAGTGTTTATAACTTGAGATGCTCATCCAGAATATTGGTGTCTTCGGTTAAGAATGAAAGTAACGCCAATCTTGCCCCTTTTCAGAAAAACCCTACATAGAAATCATCTTTTCTGTGGCTACGAATCATTAACCATTGTTGTCTGACCCCTCTCCATAGCTAAAATCAAGTTTTCCTTATTCATGTATTTCTTCATAGTAGTCTAAGCAATTTTTCAAATAACTAATATATTTTTTTTACTTTTTCCTCAATATTCCTAAAACTTAACTTATCTAAAATCTATACAAATATTATTTGGAATAAATAAAGAAATGTTACACCTTAATAAAGCATTAACTCAATTCAGATTAACATACATTTTAAAATGCATGTCATTTTTTAACGATCTCCATTTTGGAATTTTGTTCCTTTTAATATATGTACCAATACATTTGAACAAACGTCGTCCTGAAGCTTTGCAAATGCATATACTACAGAATGGTGAATACATTGTGTATTTGAAAAATAATTTTAGGTTGTTGATATATGACACAAGATTGAATTTTTAAAAGTCCAAATATCTGTGATAAATAACTAAACTGTTTTAATTTATGTGCTTAAAGTTATATGTATACATATAAAACATTGTATTACACATTTGCAGAGTCACTCTAAGTATCTTTTGTTTTTGAGCGATAAAGTGTTAAATACTTCTCTCTCTGGATGGAAATGGGCTTGTCAATTAAAGTACCAGTATTTACAGCATGTAACACATAAAGATCCACTTGAGCCATTGTTGCACAGAATTTGCGGCTTTGTAAGCCACATAAGAGCAGTCAATTCATAATTAAATGTGTTGAGAAATGTGCAACTGAAGAATTGCGTTTTATTTTTGTGAACACTCATGTATACTTATATCTAATAGATACCTTGCTCTTAACCTCAAAGGTGCTCTGAATACGTCGTCCTCCGTGGACTAGTGGTACTGTGCTAGCCTCTAGTTCCCAAGGTCGCGGGTTCAAACCCGAAGGAGGGCGATGGATTTTTTCGGGCGTAAAAATCCTTAGCATGGCTTCCTTCGGAAGGGAAGTAAACCCGGTGGTCCTATGTCGTAGATTTACGGCACGTAAAAGAACCTCAAGCCTGATAAATGGGCCCTTGAGCAAAATTACCGGTCTTTCACGCCCAATATAGAATGGGATGCTAAGAACCATAGTAGTTAAAGAGCGTCCATAAATAAAGCTCAATTTTTTTTTGCTCTAAATACGCAATGAAATACACGACCAGCAGATGCACGCTGATCGCCCGTAATGTCAGGATTACGATCAACTTAACGTGACATGAAGTTAAGAAAAGCTGGTAAACTAAGGGTCTAATTCGTATGCACTTAACGTAATGGGAATGGCTCTTAAGTGATAGTCCTTCTATTACTTCGAGCTAGAGCTTTACGCCGCTTGCTTGTAATTAGTATATGACATCAAACTTGACGTAACGGGAAGAAAAAGTTTGGCATTGCCCAAACTCTTAAAAGTTTCATTGTGTCATCCTAAATATTTACATTTAATACAGTATCACCATGTCATGTCACGTTACGTTATATTCATAATGGCGGTTTAAGTATTTGATATGTTCCGGTACCAAGCACTAGCAGGACGCATACAATAATTGCAGTTTGGGTTATAGAGCTAAATTCCTGTCTGAATTTTGTTGTAAATGCTCTCAAAGCAGGTTCAAAAGGCATCTAAAGGATTCCTTCCTAATACCGAAACGTTCATCGAACTCTCTCTCTCTGTATGAGTATTACATGGTTCTCATATACCACTATCGCATTCCCGTTGTTTTCTCCTTCAAAACCAACATAGCTTAAGTAATCGCTGTTTTCTTTATCAAGATCATCAATGTAATCTAAGTAATTCATGAACATGTCAAAATGTCTTCCTCCAAATACGATACGTTATTCTGGTTCAATCGACGGTTAGTTACTCCACCCAGGTCGAAAAAGTAAATTCTAACCTATATTTGTGCTCTAGTTAATTTCGTAGTAATACACTACATAACGGTGCTCTCAGGCATTTACTTCTGATCTGAGAGTATCTGAAAGGAGTAGAATGCTTCGGAAGTAGTTTACTCTCGTATGGAAGTCGCCGAGTGTTGACTTGAATAATAGTTTACTAGCAAAATAGAGCTAACTCTAGGTTGGTGGACGCCGCCCATAAAGATAACCTCACTGCCCCGGTAGACCTTAGCAATATGACCATACTTCACACATTTGAAGCTCTGCATTAACTTCCGCACATAGGTATTTATTCTGAATGAACTGTAGTATAACCAAAAAAAACGGGGAAGAGTTTGTATCGAAAAGCAATGTCACAAATCGGCTTAGGTTTCTACAAAGTGTGCTCTTCAGGGGTTACCTCTTTATGATTAAAACGATACACCTATTGAATGGGTAGTAGTGCCAAAGTCCATTATTGCATGTTTAGTTACTGTGTATAATGACTTTGGAATGAATATGAGCCAAGGGTATAAAAGAAAGCATCTTAGTGCCATCGTTAATGTTATGTGAATACATTACATACCTTAATAATGCAAGAGCTGTGATAATAGTAAGTTTTAAGTTGTTAGCAATGAGGTAATAATGAGGTAAGCTTGTAGCAATAATGAGTTTGTGAATTTGAATACTACTAGTCATGATTAGGGCAGCAATAACGTAAATCTTGTTACAGTTTTTAAAATAGCCAATCAATAGCAAGGAAAAGGTTTTAAGTGAAACGCAGCTATTCTATTGGACTAGAAATAGCCAATCAGAGACTTAAAATACCAAAGCTTATGGGTTTAACGGTTGAAATAATGTTCCGTTGCAGGCAAACCTTGGTAGTGACCACATGGAAGATGTGTTCTCTACAGAAATATTACGTGTGAATCGTAAAATATGTCTACGCGTTAGATAAGTGAAAGTATTGAAGATTCTCACAGCTCCTAAAAGTGTAGTGCTTTATTAAAATGTGCAAGGGTTAATAAAAGAAGTGAATTTAAAAACTTAAAATTCTGTGTATGTCTACAATTATTTTCGTACCGCACCCTACCTAAGATATACATGACTCTACAAACATTACTGTCGCAGCCGAGGCAAATTCAAACATAAATAACATATAGAAGCAGTTTTAATAGCAAAGTTAAATATTATAGTGAAAATCTTGGAGTGTAACAACAAAATTACATCTTAAGATCAGCTTCTCGTACGTAGCAGCATATTGCGTAACAACAGTAACTATTACGTAATAAACAACTTCAAACCGACGCCCAAAGTGTGTTGCAAACTTCTTAAACAAAGTAACTCCAAGAACAATACTTCAAGTTAGCTTCCCAAGTGTGGGGCTAAATAATTTACCTAAAAATAATATTACGTAAGCAAACACCATCAAGTTGGTGAACAAGTGGGGCAGAAAAACAAACACTTTCTCAATTACATAAAGTATAACTACTTAAAATTGGCTTCCCAAGCGAGAGGTTAATAATAAATTACGTAAACAAAAAACCTTTCTTAAGTTTCATTCCCTTACGTAGGGAAAATACTGTTACAAACTACAATTTGAGCAAAAAACATCATCAAGTTGGCGTCTAACTGCGGGGCGAGAATAGACAAGAATTTGTGACGACATCTAAGAAGAAAACATCGACGAAGCAATGCAGAACAACCAGAATCAACGAAACTACAAGACTACATCTCAGAATTCAAGATCATCAACAACAACAGCATCCAAGGGCAGCAACAATTCTTCAGGAGCAAGGGGCACACGGTTAAAAACTCAACAACAATCTGCGTGGGAACACTGAGTATAAAAGTTTAATAACAGCCAGAACAAAAGGTCAGGAACTTCCATTGTATATTATAATAATTGTCAATTGTTATTGAGCAAAATTCATGTTATTAAGAAGTGGAAAATTTAAATTAAGCAATTCAAAGGCAAATATACAAAGTACGATGGAAACTAAAAACAATTAAAGTATGGAAGTGGTAGAGGTTAGGTCAGCCATTACAGATTGCAATCTAGATTTACAATCAGAGCTAGAGAAAATGGATAGGTTAGATGTAGAGGAGCAGTTATCTGAAAATTCAGAGGTAGACGTAGAAAGAGATAGCAGTAGTATACAAGGTCAATTACATTTATACATGTTAGAGCAGGGAACAAAAAAGAAAGAAACAAAAAAAAAACCCTCAGACAGCTAGGCAAAAAGAGCAAGAAAACTTCTTTCAACAACAATTTATGTGTCTTCTAAAAGCAATAACTGAAACTAATAATAAGTTAACTGAAACTAGTACAGAGCTGAGAGTAGAATTAAGTAAAGAATTTAATAGTAAGCTAATTGAAACTAGTACAGAGCTAAGAGTAGAGTTAGGTAATAAATTAACTGAAACAAATACAGAACTATCTAATATAAAAAATAATCTAGCTAAACAAATAGAAAACTGTATGAAAGAAAGCAAAGCTGAAAGCAGGAGGTTAGAAATAAAGCTAGAACAATCTTCCAAAGCACTTCAAAAAGACCTCGATGTAAAAGTAAACAAAGGTTGTAAGCAGCTAGAACAAAAATTGTCAAGTCATATTGACAAAAATGTAACTGGAATGGAGTTAAAACTCGCTGAGACTAAACAGGGTATTTGTTACAAGTTAGATAAACAGGGTGAAGAATTGAAAACAATGGTAGAAAAACAAATGCAGATCTTGTACAAGTACAAATAGATTTAACTGGGGAAATTAATAAATTGCATGAAATGGTAAAAACAAATGCAGATGCAGTAAAAGAAGCAAATACAGAGCAAGGTCAAGTAAAGTCAATGATAGATGAAATCAAAAATAAAGTACAGGAAAGTAGTAAAGAAGTTGATAAACTTAGAAATAGTTCTGAAAATTTAAGTACAAGTGTACCAAGGATAAATGCAAGTGTAACTAGTTCTGTAAATGCTAACCAACTGCATGTCAATAATGCAAGTACAGAAACAAGTGTATCACCATTGTTAACTAACAACACAAGAGATGCTACTGCTTTTTCCATAGCACCAGCCTCTCAAACACACGACAGTAATGTTGACACACACATGCATGTACCAAATCAGATGTCAAACTATTATTCTGTGCTTAATGAGTTACCATAACCTAATTTTAATGCTTCCTCAAGTCCAGTACAGTTTATAAATGATCTTATAGAATATTCTAAACTGCAAAATGTGCCTGAAGCTTTAAAAATGACCCTTGTTAGAAAATGCTTAGACAACTAAACTTTAGAGTGGTTACATATGGTAGCAGACAGTGAAATGAATTTTGAAACATTTAGAATTTTATTCATGGATAAGTTTTGGAATACCACTGTGCAACATAAAATTAGGGCAAGGCTAAGACGTCCGTGGCAAAGGAAAAAAATGAAAAAGAAAATAAAGTATGTAGGTTATGTGTGGCACAAAAAGAAAGAGAAAAAATATAAACTGTCTGAGAAACAAAAAGAAAATACACTGTTTAGGTTATGTGTGGAACAAAAAGAAACAGAAAATAAATGTAAACAATCTGTGGAACAAAAAGAATAGGAAAGTAAATTATGCAGGTTCTGTCTGGCACAAGAGAAAAACAAAATAAAGTATCTGGGACATAAAAGGTGAAAGCAATGTAATTCAAAATTGTAAAGTACTATTTAAAATAATATTTTACTAAATGTAGAAAATTGTCAATAACAAGGGAAAGTTTAGATAAAGAGAAGTAATAAAAATCCCTTGTTAGTAAGAAAAACTGAATAACAACAACATTTATATTGTAAATTAGAAGTTGTAAGAAATATTAAAAATGATTGGGAAACAAATTGTAAAGAAAGCATAACAAGACTTTATATATTAAAATGTTTAATATATAAAAATTCTTACTAGTGGCTGTGATAGTGAATAAACAAACTTTACTCAGATCATTGATCTTATACCAGGTCATTGACCTTGGAAAGTGTCAAACAAGTGCATATGAAGTGTTCTGCCATACACGAGTGTAGTGAAAAACCAATGAGTGTTAAAGAAAAAGTAAAAAGTTGAGAAAGTGACACTGAAAGACAGGAAGTGCAATTGTAATAAAAGGTATGTATCTTTCTTTCAGGAGACTTTTGGAAAATATGTAAAAATTTAAAGAATAAAACAAAAACAATAAATTTTAAATATTTCTAAAAGGGGGAAATTTGAGGCAGTATTTTAATACCTGAATAATTTCAATTGTATTTTATAATAAGTAAATTCAATAACAGCCCGCCTTGTATGTAATAATTATTTAAATTGTATGTAACAGTCATTGCAAATGCTTATATTTATTGTAAACATGTTTAATAATGTTATGTGAATGCATTACATACCTTAATAATGCAAGAACTGTAAGAATAATAAGTTTTAAGTTGTTAACAATGAGGTAATAATGAGGTAACCTTGTAGCAATAATGAGTTTGAGAATTTGAATACTACTAGTCATGATTAGGGCAGCAATAACGTAAATCTTGTGACAGTTTTTAAAATAGCCAATCAATAGCAAGGAAAAGGTTTTAAGTGAAGCGCAGCTATTTTATTGGACTAGAATTAGCCAATCAGAGACTTGAAATACCGAAGCTTATGGGTTTAACGGTTGAAATAATGTTCAGTTGTAGGCAAACGTTGGTAGTGAACAGATGGAAGATGTGTTCTCTACAGAAATATTACGTGTGAATCGTAAAATATGTCTACGCGTTAGCTAAGTTTAAGTATTAAAGAATCTCACAGCTCTTAAAAAAGTGTAGTGCTTTATTAAAATGTGCAAGGATTAATAAAAGAAGTGAATTTTAAAAACTTAAATTCTGTGTATGTCTACAAATATTGTCGTACCGCACCCTGCCTAAGATATACATGACTTTACAAACATTACTGACGCAGCCGAGGCAAATTCAAACACATATACTTTATAGAAGCAGTTTTAATAACAAATTTAAATATTATAGTGTAAAACTTGGAGTGTAACAACAAAATTACATCTTAAAATCACCTTCTCGTGCGTAGCAGCATATTGCGTAACAACAGTAACTATTACGTAATCAACAACTTCAAACCGACGCCCAAAGCGTGTTGCAAAACTTCTTAAAAAAAGTAACTCTAAGAACAATACTTCTTCAAGTTAGCTTCCCAAGCGTGAAACTAAATAATTTACGTAAAAATAAAAATATTACGTAAGCAAACACCTTCATCAATTGGTTGATGTAGATTTAATAAACAGTTATCTGTTCGTTACTTATTAAAACTACATCACCAATAAAAGTAATATGCTTTAGCTTTGATTGTCCATAAAAGTTTTGAATCTAGAAATCTCGTAATAAGCTGTATCCTGGCAGTTATGTTAAAAATAAATTAAAAACTTCTCATAGCTGGCGTTTCAGATTTAGAAAAAATATTTTGCACTTGATGTTTCATAGATAAATCAACCCTGCATTATAGGCATAAATAGAGATTTGAATAAATGCGATTTGCTATTAATGGGGTGCTTATTCAACAATTAGCAGAGCAGTTATTTTCCTCTACACAAGTACCATACTACCCTTAGTAAGTAAATCACAGCTGGTGACCCATTCAGTATTCCTCGTTTAACTGTGTTAACAAGTGAGGAAGAAACGTTGAATATATAAGTGACTTCACATTCGTTAAATAACTCCATATTTCCTTCCCCAGGCCTCAGGTTGTAGCAGTAGTCTGTAAAATCAGATTCAGGAGAGTTATCCCATAATCGTAGAAAAAATGTCAACGTTGAGCTTAGTAACCTCTAACATTTCGTAGTTCCTATGTGAAAAGTGGAAAGCCTTGTATATCCAAATTTTTACCATTTCTAATTTTCAATACCAACATTTCCTTTTAACGCCATCTACAGTTTGTTAGCAGTTCATACGCTAAAAGTCCACCGTGAGCTTTAAAACGATATATTCAAAACCTCTTATCTCAAGGGGTAAACAAAAGCTCGTATTTGGAACACCCATATGATATCCATTCTGTATGATCTAAATCTCGTATAAGCCTTGCAATTAAAGTACGATATTTCTTTCAGTACGGTGATAGCTCTAGATCGTTACTTTATCGGAACTACTTCCACGGCGCAGTCGGAGTCATTTCAAGGAAATAGTTTCAGTTCCACTCCGAGGAAAGTAGCTCCGTTGGAAGTACTTCAAACTTTTCACTCCGGAGTGTTAGTGCAAACACTCCCAGCGATCTACCTATAGGATATCCTATGATTCGCAGGTTGTTCCTGACGGAGAGTGTGGTTATGCCCGCTAGACGCAAGCTGGCTGTAAGCAAACGTTTGAGATGCCAACGGCCAAGAAACCTCACGATTTGCGGGAAATGGCCTGTCAACACATACAAGCAGCGAGGGACCGGATGCAGACGCGTTACGACCGGCAAGCCAACAGCCAAGTTTTCCAGAAGGGCGATCTAGTGTGGTTGTATCACCCTACCCGAATCAAGCAGCGTTGCTCGAAGCTTCAACCACAATGGAAAGGACCGTAAAAGTTGGTGAATGGGATGAATGATTTAATCTACCTCATCCAGAGGCTGCCTTGACTGAAGATGCTAGTGGTACACCTAGATCATCTATCCCGTTATGTTAGCACTGGTCGGGACCACCAACCCTAAGGAGGGAACAGTGGGAACGCTCGCGCGGAAATATCCGCGGGACGGCAGTAACCGCATTCCGGCCCAGCACCTGGTTCGGCCCTCGAGCGGACCTCAGAACATTAGACGTGCACGGACTCATTATGTGCCGCTTCCCCGCGGCTTTTAGTGTTCTAGAGGACTCGTTTCAGCCGTTTCCATTAGCTTCTTTTATAACATTTCGCTTTGTTGTGGGGACTGTATAAGTGGGTGTTCTTGCGCTCGGACAGCAGAGTTCAGTTAAGCAATTCCGAAGTTAAGTACAGTCAAGAACCCGAAAGGTGGATAGTGCCAGGTGTAGTTCAGTTGTTAGTTGTGACTCAACTCGACGAATCAGTTGTGTTGTGTGTCAAATGAGTTTCAAATGTAACGTTTGTAAGCTGAAATTAACATTCACTGACGAGATGGTTGGACATTTCAACTAACGTTTAAATATTGAAGACAATAGAAATTTCCGAGAAAACAAAAGATAAGCTTTAAAGGTAGAATATGACACAAAATTACAAACGCCAAACGCAAAAATCGTTGATGAGACTGTTGGAATTAAAACAAAAATTATTTTGAGACTTAATATCCTGGTGTTTCATGGAGTTCTATAATAATATGTATCGTACGCCTTTTCTTTGCTATTAATTTATTTAACTAGGTAGTAAATCTGTAGTTTACGTTTTACGCTTAATTAAATTACCCTCGTATGATTCAAGTCATACATTTAATTAAAAATTGGAATAAAAATAAAATATCGATCTTATGTTATTACAAATCTACTTTGCCTTTATTTGTGCAGTTTTTAACTCTTTATGTGCAAAATAAGTTGCTAATGGAAGTAAGAATGCAAATGTAGACAAGCAAGACGTGCATCTGCTCCGGGACGCATACCAGTATTGACTGAAGAAGATCTTAAAATTTTGGAAATAGTCGTCGAAAATGATGTTGCAATTGAAATGATCGAGGTACGGGAGCTGTTGGTAGAAATGGTTACAGAGTCGGAGAAAGAAAGCGAAGATGATTTTACAGCAGATGGCGCAATTATAAATGCTTAGAATGATGTAGTGTCTTCTAAACATTTTAGTCATTCAAATAGTCGTAAAGTTATGGGGGGCCGCTTTAGAATGGATAGTGATTCATACTTGTAATATAAAAGAATTCGTGACGATATAAAGCTTACCCTGAGTCAGGAACGGGCGGAGAGAAAAGTTGCCCGAACATGCTCATCTGTGAAATGCATTTAATCAAAAGTATGTCATTTTAATACGATTATTGAAGATATCCGAAGTAACTTTATTTAATAATTTTTGGTAAACCATGAACTGGGACATGCGGAAAACTTATATTGCCCCTTTAGTGGAGAAGTTATCAATATGAGCCAGTAAAAATAATTCTAGGCGCAATATTACGCTGAAATATTTAAAAAAAAAGGTTTCAGAAAGAGCTCAGTCATGTTTTTAAATATACGACCTTTTAAGGAATGTTCTGTTAGGGCCTGGGTGCAATCGAGCTTGGATGGTTTTGATATGAACAAGATCAGTGAATTGGTAGACACCCCTGGAAGAGGTAGGATCACCGTTCAAAGATCAGTAAGCAAGAAATATCTATCAAACTTTCTGAAAAGTATTCCGAAACTTTCTTCTTATTATGTGCGACTAAGGACAAATGAAGGGTTTTTAGAGCCTACATTTAAAACCTTTTCTGAATTCCTTTTTGGAATATGAAGTTAAATAAAGTTCTCGTGATGTTAAAACACCTATCCATTGCCAAAATAGGGAAAGGGAACGATAAACAGGCGTATCAGCAAAATAGTACAGTAGCCACTTTTACCCTGGATGCACAAAGTTTAAAACTTGCTCCATGTTAAGTGCATCCGTATGTTACTAAGCAAAGCCTTGTGTTCACAACTTTGCAGTCTTCAATGTTGCCACCAAAGGTGTAATATGTTAGTTGTGACATGCAGGAGAAGCTGGTTTGGTGCATCTGTTTTACGTCAATCATGATTTACTTCCTGATAGAAAAATAAAAAGAACTTGCTGCAACTGAGAAAATTAACATTTACATGACAGCTTTGGCTACCAAAACAAAACTACAATACTGTATTATACTCTGCTGGGGTTAACCACAAACAAGATGAAACGGTTCAAACCCAGGATAGGATGAAGGATTTTTGGGCCGTAAAAATCATTTGCATAGTTTCTTTCGGAGATTAAGTAAAGCTGGCGGTACCGTGTCGTAGATTTACAGTATATAAAAGAACCTCAAGCCTGATAAAGCGGCCTCTGAGCAAACGTTCCGGTATTTTACGCACCAATATAGACTGGGACGATAAGCAACATGGTAGTTAAAGAGCGTACATAAAAACAAGAACGTAGAGATTAGATTAGTTGACCTTTTAAGTTTTATCGACCTTCCACATGCCAGCCTAAAATGTTTCTGCAACTCCATTGGAAATGATGCTTTTATTGTCTATTCCCTGAACAAGTTACAGTAACTGGTTTCAATGTCAGCATCTTTTCCTGGATCATTTTTAGTTAGGGAAAGGGTAAGCCCGTTTTTTGATTGTCAAATGGGAGGTATAGAGCACTTTCCTGCTCCTCCTTCTCCTTGCACATTCTACAATTTTGCTCATTCTTATGATGATGATGATGATGATTTGCGTTTAAGGGCGCTCAACCACTAGGTCATTAGCGCCCTGCTCATTCTTGTAGAGCCCTAATTTACGTAGTCGTTTCTTGAAGTGGCCGTGTTCAGAAATTAATGCAACTGCTTTCCTTTTTCTGTTTTCTATCCGATCTCAGGAAAGATGAGGAAAGAGTGTTGCATGGACCTAAGTCCTATTTCCTATGTTGTCTTTGTCTAGGGTTGTTTCGCCACCTGAGATAGTGTTTTTCACTAATCCATGCTTTTAGCGAAGCTCGTGCAGTCTGTGTGCTGTTTCCACCGCAGGTTCAGGGCCAACACACGTATCTCGGTACCCTTTCTAGCCAGCTGATGAGCTTTTTCATTTCCTTAGATGCCCTCATACCCCGGCACCCACCGCATTTCAACCATGCTCGCGAAATGATCGAGCGATCAGGGCATTTAGGTATTACCAAACCGTTTTGCTTTTATCTGGTCTAAAGAGACTTATTTTAAAGTAAGTTGACAGTCTGTGAGGATGAGAATTCCTTTTTTATGATAACTTTTCTCAAGTAGACTTAGAGCACAGCTCGAACAGTAAATACTTCTGACTAATAAACTGCAATATTTCCCAAATCTTGTAATATTAAATATTGTTTAATTTTGTTAAAAATTTGTTTTTTTATTTACAATTTTTGGAGATAAATATGTCTGCCCCGAAAATTGTCTCTATACGGAATCCGTCTGCGTAGCTTAGAAATGAATGACTTCTTTTTATCAGGAATAATTCGTTACATCTAGTCTTCTCGAGACCCGAGAGTTATCTTAAATGGATGGAAAAACATTTATTAAGTATTCATTAGGTCAGACTGTATACTCAATACTGGATTGTAGCGAGAATGTAATTATAATCAAAGGTTTCTTAGAAGGGGGCCAAAAACAGAGGAGTGGATTCTGTATATGCAACAAGCGAGCGGAAGCTCAAAAACCCGGCAATACGTCTTCCATCTGACTATGTAATTGTATGCAGGGAACCTCGCCCTAAACCACCTTGTAGAGTTAATACTGTAAATGCGATTTGTTCGAGTTGCAAAACCGGATATCCAAAAGTCAACGAAATACGCGGACTTCTCGGGCCGTTTTCTAAAAATGCGTTTATTTATTTAGGGTGTCTTAAAATATGTATTTCCGCTGAAATTACGGTATCGAATTTGGATGGAATGCATTACTTTCTCTACGTACTATATCCCTGGTAGGAAAGGTAGAGAGGATTTTTAGAAAAATACTCGTGTGTGTGTGTGTGTGAGTGAGTGAGAGAGAGAGAGAACAGTATAGCTCAAAAACAAAAAGTCGCATAAATACTCAACTTAGTTTTTAGTTTCAGCACATTCCAAGGATGCGACAAAAGAATTTCAAGAAAATTCCTCGCCCCAAATTACGCTTTACATTGTAGAAACAATTATTGAAATTCTTGATTTTCTCAAAAATGCCTTATTGATCTTGGTCAAAGTAACATAGCCAAGTTGTTCAAATACAGAATAAAATGATGTGAAATGATAGACGAAAACTTGATATAGAACAAATGTAGATCTCCTTAAAACACAACTGATTTCAAATAATTGTTTTTCTTTTTTGTGGCGTAAACCATTTCTGAGTTAAGCGTTATTAATGCCTCGAGCTGTTCATTTTCTGGTCATTCTCTTAATTTCCTGTCAACATTCAGTTGTTTCTCGCGATTGAACGGAAACAGTGTGGAATTTTAAGACCAGCACATAGCGTCCAGTTCTAAAACATTTGACTATCGCTATTCTCTTCCAGTCTGTAACTAAATGGGTAATGTAACTAATTCAGCAGAGATTTATTTGGATTAAAGTTTAGTAGATAGAAAAATAAGCTTTAGTAGGAATAGTTTGTATACTCACTAATAGAGGGTAGTGAAAGTCGTATGAATTTTTCACATATATTCTTATTTTCATGAACTCCACAGTAGTTTGAAGACTTTCCTTATCAGGGAAAGATTCACTTGCAATAGAAGCGCAGGTTTCAAAGGTAGCTTCTGAAATCAATAACTTTGCCCATTTGACATTTATTTTCTCGAAATTTTATGGGTACATAATTTTTCTAGTTAAGTGACGTACCCGCTTGAATACCAGATTGCTTTGTAATTTTTAGAGAGTTCTGTCTTGTTTAGCAATTCTCTATCTCCCTTCTGTTTAGGAGTTGAGAGCGAACATTCTTGATTATGTGGCTTTGATCGTAAATTAAAAACAAGTTATCATTTTTATCGAAGGGATGGCATAACCGTGTCACTGCACATCTTTTCAAACCCTGCTACATTGTTTTGGAACTGTTTATCACAATTCTCAAAATGCGAAAAGCTGCTGCTTCAACCGCAACATTTTCATGCAGCTGAAGGCAGTTTAAGTTACTGTAGTAGAAGAATGCAACAGGTACACTATGTGATCAAGGTATCCGGACACCTCCTAAAACGTACATTTTTCATCTTAGGTGCATTGTGCTGTTACCTACTGACTGGTACTCATATCCGCGACATCAGTAGTCATTAGACATCGTGAAACAGCAGAATGGGACGCTCCGTGGAACTCACTGACTTCGAACGTGGTCAGGTGATTGGGTGTCACTTGTGTCAGAAGTCTGTACGCGAGATTTCCACACTCCTAAACATCCCTAGGTCCACTGCTTCTGATGTGATAGTGGAGTGGAAAAGTGAAGGGACACGTACAGCACAAAAGCGTACAGGCCGACCTCGTCTGTTGACTGACAGAGACCGCCGACATTTGAAGAGGTTCGTAAAGAGTAATAGGCAGACATCTATCCAGACCATCACACAAGAATTCCAAACTACATCAGGATTCACTCCAAGTACTATGAGTTAGGCGCGAGGTGAGATACCATGGATTCCATGGTCGAGCGGCTGCGCATAAGCCACACATCGCGCAGGAAAATGCCAAACGAAGCCTCGCTTGGTGTAAGGAGCGTCAACAATACAGGATTGAACAGTGGCAAAACGTTGTGTGGAGTGACGAATCACGGTACACAATGTGGCGATCCAATGGCAGGGTGTGGGTATGGCGAATGCCCGGTGAACGTCATCTGTCAGCGTGTGTAGTGCCAAAATTAAAATTCGGTGGTGGTGGTGTTATTGTGTGGTCGTGTTTTTTCTGGAGGAGGCTTGCACCCCCTGTTGTTTAGCATGGCACGATCACAACGCAGACCTACATCTGTATTTTAAGTACCTTCTTGCTTCCCACTGTTAAAGAGCAATTCGGGGATGGCGATTACACCTTTCAACACGATCGAGCACCTCTTCATACTCCACGGGCTATGGCGGAGTGGTTACACGACAATAACATCCCTTTAATGGACTGGCCTTGCACAGATTCTGACTTGAATCTTATAGAACACCTTTGGGATGTTTTGGACCGCCGACTTCGTGCCAGGCCTCACCGAACTACATCGATACCTCTCCTCAGTTCCGCACTCCATGAAGAATGGACTGCAATTCCTCAAGAAAACTTCCAGAACCTAATTGAAAGTATGTTTGCGAGAGTGAACGCTGTCATCAAGGCTAAGGGTGGGCCAACACCATATTGACTTCCAGCATTACCGATGGAGGGCGCCACGAACTTGTACGTCATTTTCAGCCAGGTGTCCAGATACTTTTGATCACGTAGTGTATCTGGCATTTAGTCCAGTGCCCTCTGAAAGTAAAACATAGCAGACTATTTGCCAGCTTTTCACAATGCTGTGGGGGTTTATTATTCAGTTCATCTTGACCATGGTATTGACATTATAGCGTAACTCAGTTTCTGTTCTAAGTCTCTGCCTTATGTTCGATAATTCCTATCATTAGAAGACCCGCCAAGATATTTTTTCAAGGTATCTTTGTGTGGTGGCTGGAAGTTTTCGACTTCTGCGGCAAATGCATACCTTTCTGGATACTTTTTCTGCCAGATAACCTTTATAATTTCTTCACTAAGCTTGACTTCCTTTTTTCCAAGTACATTTAGCTGTTCTGAGGGAGCGAATTAAGTTTCTTGCTGAAAGGGGGAAAATATTTTGCTAATATTTTTACACGCAAACATTAAGAAGTAATTCTTCTTAATCAATTTGGTTGTATGTATGTAATAAACCGTATCATTACATAGTTACTGATTTAATATATTAATTAGAAGAAGGATTTATGTTTCAGTAGCCATTTACTACATATATGTAATTTAAAAAATCAAAGAAAAACAAAATAAAATTAAGCAAGCTACTATTATTTTACCTTAAGAAAGCAGTTTGCTTGCGTGAAAGGACGTCCTACACCTCTCTTGTCGATGAGGCTTATCTATAGCACTGTGATGGCGCTTTTATTTAATCGGCTGCAAACCGCTGGGCTGAAACGTCCTTTAAAGCAGGTCTATTTACTGATAGAGACGTTAATGATGATTATCATAATAAGCTTTCTGTTCCTTAGCTTTGTGAGCGTACAGTTCATTAAAGTAAATCTCTTTGGCCCTCTGCTGAAGACACAGTTCATTAAAGTAAATCTCTTGGGCACTCTGCTGAAGACACAGACACAAGTTTTGTTCTGTTAAATCACTCCTTTAATCAATCTCCCAAAACGTCCTGGTTGTATAATTCCTTATACAAACCAAATTCCTTAATTATTTTTAAAACAACAGAACTTTCTACATGTTTACCAAGCGATTAAATAGAGCTTTAACGTAGTCATCGCCAAGAGAATAATCTTATTGCAACTTTTAAGCCACCGTAATTGGTTTAATATTTCGCAGTCTTTAAAAAAATGACAGGTATTTGAGAATCTTGCACTAAAAGTGTCAGCCAAGCCGTGTAAAACTGTTCCCTTAGGATAAATTCCATCACTGTCCTTCATTGCAGTTAAGGAGGCAGCACATGTACTCATTTCAAAGGAAACAGATATTGCATCAGCGTCCTGTGATTACAAATACTGTGATAATTATTTAGATCTTCTAAAGTGTTTCTTAATCATTGTAACTTCACAACGAAAGACCATGTTGCTAACAGCACTCCTTCATATTTTTCTCTGTGTTTTGAATTTAAGGATCATCATATTCCTTATTTTTCAAAAGCTTAACTAGTGATGTGTAGCTTGTCATTAGAAGATGTGTGTCTTACATTTTTTTGGGGGGGGGGGGCCTTACTGAGAAAATGCTCTACAAGGAGTCTATAAGTGATTTAAGATGTGTAGCGATTGACATAGAATTAACATCGTTTACATCAAGTTAAAGCTTGCGATTTAAGCAATGAATAACCATCAGGAGGTGGTTATACATATTCTTCAAAAATGTAACCAATCCTCTATAAACTTCTTGTAAATTAGCCGCAACATCTGAGGCAAATCCAGTAAGCTGCTTGCTTAAAGTTACATCTGTGTTGAATTGCTTATTAAATGGTACTGAAATACTTGGGGGCAATAGACTCGCCAAAGATAATTCTATATTATCAAAAAATAGTCGCATGGTTCACCGTAAAGTATGCATTTAACATACAAAATTAAAGTTGACTTGTTTGAAATGGTAGAGTCTTTATCTTTAAGTGAACTAAACGCACAGCTTTACCCAAGTATATGATGCACAAATAATTCAACATTTTATAGTCAATAAAATTGATAATATTAGCAAATCTGTGTTCTGAATGCAGCGTTCGTCAGGTATATCTACATAGTATAAAGGCTGCAGTTTAGATACATTTGTGTAAAGTTTGAATAGCTCAGCTTTTTTACCAATTAAGTAAGCTGTATGGATATCTCGTGCTGTTACCTGTATTTCTTTGCATTCTATTTCTTCCCATAGTCAAAATTCTTTTGACATTGAGTTGTCAGTCATTCTTCTCCTCTTTGTTCAAGTATTTCTGAACATATGGGATGAAACTTGCTCTTCCCATGATGACTGACCTTGTTGTTCACTTCTTACTTTCTCTACTACGTATAGTAAGTAGAGGAAGTATTGTATTCCACCCAAAAATTCAATACCGAGATTTCACCGGGAATATATTTTTGAGACCCCCTGAATCCAAAAAAAGCATTTTGGAAACATTTCCGTGTGTGTCTGTCTTTGAACAGCATAACTCAGAAACGAACAGTCGGATAAACACCAAACTTGGTATTTAGGTTCATTATCTTCCAGAGATGCGACACGAAGGTTTTCAACAAAATCCCATCACCCCAGAGTACTCTTTACATGGAACATTTTTCGAAAATTTTAATTTTCCCAACAATGACTCTAACGATTTTGATTAAAATATCATATGTTTAAGATATTTTCATGACAAATAATATGTATATCTTGAATTTTCTGGGAATGTCTCCAAAAGTATTCTTCATTGTGAACGACTTTTGCATAACTGGTAAACTATAAGAGATAGACAAAATTTTACTATACAAAAAATGTAGATCGAGTTCAAATACGCAATTTATGTCACATACTTTTTTTGTTGAGTGAATCATTTTCGAGATATTGCTAGTTATTCCCGTAAATTTTTCAACACATATTTTCTAAAATGGGAATTCATTATTAATTTTTTGTCTTGGATATGCAGAGTTATAATGTGTGGCAAAAGGAATGGTGCTGCACCTAGCAACCAGTTATTAAGAGATATGTATGTGCTTAAAGGCTAATGTATTTCGATATTGCCCTTGTAAATATATATTCCCCTTACATCTACAAGAAAATTAGCAATCAGATAGAGTCTGCAAATGTTTGTCTCGATTAACATGAAGTAGATCGAGAATGAGCGTTCGTAAAAATAGGAGGGCTGATCAATAAAGACTGAGACTGATTTCTTTTCAGAGATATTTATTACTCAATTTCAATGTTGACATGATCTTTTTCAAAATAGTCCCCTCCTAACTGAATGCACTTTTTATAGCGCCTCTGCCAGTCCTCGAACACATGGTGCAGGTCATTCTTTGTAAGGCCTTTGAGAATCGTCTCACTTTTCTTTAGCACTGCTTCAGTGCTCTCAAATCGAATGCTACGGAGCTTTCCGTTTAGTAATGTGAATAAAAAGAAATCACAGGGGCTAAGACAGGTTCTTTAAGAAGGATGCGGCACACAGGTAATGTTGAATTTAGCCAAAAATTCCTGGACTTGATTTGCGACGTGAGGCCGCGCGTTGTCGTGATGAAGTCGCCTCCCATTCCGATGGTGTTCTGGACGTTTCCTTGTAATGTGCTTCCTGAGTGTAACCAATACTGACGTGTAGTAGCTGCTGTAGCAGTAGTGTGAGGGGGAACTGCATGCTGGTAAATCATTCCATTCCGAAACACCAAGTCCACCTTGCCTAGCACAGAGGAATCGCCCTTCTTTGAAGTTCCTGAACCACTTAACCCGTTGCACGAGGTAGTGCATCTTCACCGTATGCTTGCTTCAGCTTTTCGAAGGTTTCAAGGCTGTATGATTTAAACGAAAATGAAATTTTATTGCGCTGTATTGCTCCTCTCGTGTCACCTCCATTTTGTGGTATGCGAAATTCAAGTAGGGTCAGCAATATACAGTATTACTACCAACCTACCGTTACGAGAGTGCTGTCGCTAATGGACATTTACATGAAGCCCTGCTCTTTTCAAGTATTCGTGGTAGAGACATAAAAGTATGAAGGAAACTACAGAAAAAATCAGTCTGTCTTTATTGATCAGCCCTGGTAGTTTGTACAAGAGTAAAGAAAGTCATGTGAGTGTAACACACCAGAATTTTTTTATTGTTTTTAACATGCATCTCTTTGATAAATACCATTTCAATATTTAATTAGTAGGACTGCAACTTTGGAGCCGTTACCTTTATTTAGAGGCGTCCTGTAGTCGACTGTTTACAACGAGAAGATTAATTGTATAGTTGAGACAGTATATTGCCGCACAGTGTTCACGTAGACGAAATTCCAAAGGAAAGGCTAAGAAATTCAACAACGTTGCAAAACTACACAGGCGTTTTGGTAATTATGATAAACGCTTTAAGGGAAGATTAAGGACAAATGCATGAATTTGATATAATAAACCCGGTCTGGAAAGAACTCATTCGCAAGTTATAATTACTGTATTATAGCTTGACCGTTGTGACAGCTCAGTGATGGACCACGTCACTGCAGCTACGTGTCTGACAGCCAATCACCGTCGATACCACCCAACATCCCTTCGTACCCTCCGCCTATATCTTCCAGCATAACATAATACTTTCACTTGCAATGTTGACGGATTTATTTATACAGCTGGCACGGAATAATACATAATTTTTGGTCTTGTGAACCCTGGAAGGAAAGCATACGCGCATAAATAATAGACAAGACCTTGACGTATTATATAAGAAGGTGTCGTCAGGTGTTATTATAAATAATAATAATAATAATAATAATAATAATAATAATAATAACAACAACTTGAAATGCACACAGGTGTGCAAAGATGAAACAAATCTTTAGTTTAGTTTTCAGCACTGAGTTCTGCCACTGATTTAGAGCACTTAAAAGAATCTACCAGGTGATATTTGTTGCACTTTAGTTCACAGAGTTTTCAAATAGATTTTTCCAGTACTACATGAAAATTAAATTATGGAAGTCATTTTATATACGGCTTATTGCGAGGTTTCTTATGAATTGATTTGATTCTGTTATCAAATGTTTGTTCTGTTATTAGAAGGGCTTCTCACAGAAGCGTATAGCCTTCCGTCCTCCCGCTATCTCACCTCGCAAATTTCATGAAGACAGTACACAAGAGTAAATGTTTGTTTTGTTAACTTGCGGTAATAGTTTTATTGCATGAATTCTTGCAAATTGTAAATAGTTTGAGTGCAATATAAACATGAGGCTCGGAGTCTCTTCACTCAAAATGACTGCACTGCTATTTCCTTTGTTCTTTATAGTGCTTTCTTTATAACGTTATTTCTTTCTGTTATAATAGCAGTAATTAATATGGCTTTTTATAATAACATTAGTAGTTTCACAGTAAGTATAAACGTTAACTTATAGCTTCTTCTTTCGTTAACAGCTTGAGAAAGAAGATTTATTTAGTCATGTATATACAATATGAATCAGCTGTTAGCATTGACAACTGAGCGCGCCAGGTAGCATTTGGCCCTCCCGTTCCTTCCGTGCAAAAGGTTGCAACGTAGCTCTCCCACCACTTCATTCAGCCACATGGCAGCGGAACCGTCTCAAGTGACGAGTTACACGGCGATTATATAAGCGAAAGATGGTTTGGGATATCTATGAACGTGAAATTATGCGGACTTAAGAATAGCTGTATTTTATTTCGCTGTACTACTTACACAATCCGTGATACAACAGCTGTTTGACGTCCTTCAGCTCCAATGACAACGCCGTACTTAGGCGGGCAACCCTGGCGATGCCACAGGCAGTGAGAATTTGATCTTCACTTCTCTGGGTGTGTACTTTTCACCTAGAAGCCTGTTTCACCAAAGACCGCATACTAAAATAGTCGAAATAGCCATGTAAACGTATGAGTCAACATAGTCAATTATGATTTAATTGGCCCAATTTTTTCTTCCACCACGATTAACTGGAGCAGTGCGCACTGTGTTTCTGAGAGACATACTCCCCAGGTTTTTGGAATAGATCACATTAGCGGTACGTCAACGTATGCGGCTTGAATATGAAGGAGCTCCAGCTGAATTTTAACATCATGCTCGAGAACACCATAACCAGTCGTTCCGTGAAAAGTGGATAGGAAGAGGAGGTCCTATTGCATGGCAAGCCCCTTTGCATGATCTGACTCCACTTGATTTTTTCTTGTTTGGTCATGTGAAGAATCTGTGTACGAGACACCAGTACCAAATGAAGAGGAGCTACTAGCACGAATTTTCACTGCCTGTGACATCGTCAGAGCGAATCCAGGTTGTTCGCCCAAGTACGACAGAAGTACGTGCGGCGTTGTCATGCCTGTATCAGAACTGAAGGACGCCATTTTGAACAACTGCTGTAGTATCACGGCTTGTGTAAGTAATACAGCGAAGTAAAATACAGATATTGGTAAGTTCGCACAAGTTAACGTTCATAGGTATCGCAAAACAACCTGGGATGGAGTTGTTTTTGGACGTTGGTTCCTTAAACCAAATTTATCTACTTGTCCTTAATCTGCCCTGAAACTTTGTATCATCACGGAAACATTCTGTATATTGAAGTTCGGGGAAGTTGTTTTATCTATTATCGCTCTGTTACTAATGTCCCAACACCACTCCTCCAGAAAATAAATGGATTTGTCCAAATATTGCACATACAGATAAGCGTGTCACGACGAAAATATCAGCTTATACAATTCGCTCTTGTTATGATCTGTTGGTTAATAGTGCGTGTACGGAGTATCATGCGAGAAGCTACGTAACAAACGTCTTTATACAGAGAGACCAAAATAACTACGAGCCGCCTGGGCGATGTTTTTCCTGTCCGCGTCGTCGGTGCTCGTTGCCGTCTGTCACTATCTAGAAAGGCGTGGATGAAATCATACAACATTTTTAAAAATGCTTTTAAAGGCTTTACTTACCAATTTTATGAAAGGAGATGCTGAAAACGGCCACAGTTGTTGTCCATACATTTTTGGCACCTCTTTAGGAAAATATCCAACACTCGCCATAGTTCACATTGAGAAATGCTGCCAATTTCCTGGCTGATATTGTATTTTCATTCTTTCAGCGTGTGTGGGTTTGTTTTGTACACTTTATGTTTTAAATTATCCCAGAGATGGAAATCGCTGGCAGTTAAATTCGGGGACCGAGGAAGCCACAAATCTCCACTAATAATTCTGTCCTCAAACACACTATAATTGTTTTTGTCAAAATGTTGGCCGTATGAGCTGTTGCAGAGTTTTGTTGAGAAAAGGCAAAATTACGCTCCCAGTCTGTTAATTCTCTAAAAAAAGGAGGAGGCTAAATTGCATTTACATATGTACTGGATCAACTACTGACTCGAAAAAATTAGCCCTATAAGTTTATTAATATATTCTCCAAGCGGGAGAACCGTCTTCAAATCCCGACTGTGGCGTTGAATTTTTCAGTTTACTCTATGTTAATAAACGAGTATTTTGTCTACACACATATCCATGAAAATGGAACCAAGCCTCGTCCGTGAAAAAATATGGGTTTATTTAGCCAATGTGTACATTATTGAGACTCTAGTCAACAATGTGCACGTAATTACAGGATCACCAGGTTTAAGATATGTGCCTCAGTTATTTTATATGACTTTACCTTCAGCAATTTGGTAGCTCTTCGTGCAGAGCCATAAGACGTGCCTGCCTGTTGTGAAAGATGCGGAAGTGATTTTTGGGGGATTTCTCGATACGATGACGGATGTCGTCTAATGTTTCTTCGGTAAGAACGGTACATCGTCTTTTAGATTTCTTATCCTGAATACTTCCTGTGGCTTGCAATTTATTGTAAAGTTCATTGATCTTTGTACGGCCTAGAACTTTTACACCTGGAAATCTTCCTCAAATCGTACTTTCACTTGTCGAGCTGAGTTAACAGATACGAATTGTAAATAAATACACGCTGTGCAGTAGAAAATATATACCGATACATAATATACTTTGTGAATAAGTACAGGACAAAATAATAAATAACTCGTAATAATTGAACTACATAACATCACCGTCAACACTGCACTTCACACTGCAGAGCAATACCACGTCACAGCGTCACCTTTATTTATAGCAGGAGTGCGCTATCATGTTTCCACACACCCACTGGAAAAAAAACACCGCGCATTCGGTTAGTAGTTTCTTAGCTCTCCCGTCAGAAGCGTAAGAGGGCCAAATGTTTTTCCGTGCAAGGAAATAATAATGTAGTTGTGAGCCAGTGAAATTCCCTCTCGCACCCTGGCTGTTCCAGTAAAAACATAGCCTCTTTGCTTTGATGGCACTTGCTACAGGATTATATACCTAGTTTGCCAGATTCTGATTCCTTATTTTTAGCTGGAGTTTTGCGCGTAACGTGGTATTTTCTGCACTCAACATAACTATGATTTTGCTTTTCGTTGAAATGGTTCGTGAATAATATTTTCTCGCA
Organism: Deroplatys truncata; assembly: GCA_030765065.1. Lineage (NCBI taxonomy): Eukaryota > Metazoa > Arthropoda > Insecta > Mantodea > Mantidae > Deroplatys > Deroplatys truncata. The sequence continues at coordinate 82,752,531 of CM060989.1, read as the reverse complement.
TTCTTATTAGAAGAGTGGAGGTTCTCACAAGGATGTCTGATTGAACTTCCGCTTCTACTTTGGTGGAAACATGAATGGCAATGCCCGCAGCAGTTTCTATGTCTTATCAGGTGTGTGGGGGGGGGGGAAGTCAGGCTATTTTCATGGGAACCGAAGAAAGCTTTGCAGTTATTTCGTTTTCTGTGTGGATTTTCAGTTTTTTGTTTACTTATACATATGTTAGATATCCAAGAATAATTGTTGGGACAGAATTGTGAAGAAGGCTTCTATTTTTAGTGGAAATATTAAAACAACTATCATCAAAATGCTAACTAAATTTTACAAACTTCTTAGAAGGCTGCCAAGTACTGTTCTGGGTCCTATCGTGATATAGCTTTTAGGCATTTTTTTCACGCAAGTCGTCATTTTGTTGGAAATTTATGACAGATACCAACAACCTTGTGTTTGCATTTTCACATAATGGAGCGCAGCAATACAACTCTTTTCAGTCGTTTAATGACTGTATTTGATAATAAAGTCGTGTAATAAATACAGAGAAACAAATCTATAATGTGGCTCCGCGCAGGATAAATTACCCACGTTGTTACATATCTGGAGATGATCTATTAATTATGTTTGGGGGAATACTTTTTAATTTGCGCGAGGAGAAATATGTGCTTTTGCCGACGACAGTAATGGTAAAGCACATTAAAATCTAGGGTAGGTAACCGAGATATAATGAACATATTTAAAATTATCTTGTTGTATTCTCACAGCTGTTCAAAAAGAAAAGTAAATATTCACCACAAAAATTTGACACAACTTCTTAGTCAATGTCCAAGTGCACAGGGATTGTATAACCCCAGAGATTCAACATGACATTTATGGGGAACATTGTCAAACGTCTATAGGCAGGGTGTTGTAGGTATTTAAATGCCACCCATCTCGTAGACAACGATGATAAATTACATACATTGCCTTTACGATGTTGGAAGATATACATTCGCGTTTTGCAGTCGCTGTGTCGCCATATTGCTTTCATGTGGATGTTATGCACCCTTCCACTTCCTTTAATTAATTATGATTTAAGGAAGCCGTGACATCAGTCTGTGCGTGTCGTTAGAGAGTATAAGTAATTGTGGCTTGAATTAAAAAATTAAACATTACACAGAAAATATATTACAAAAGCAGCAGTGCAGGAAATAACGGAGCCAAGAGCAGTGTGTTTTCACAGGTATGAGATATCAATACTTTCAACATAATTTGATTGAAAATTACCTTCGTATTTATTATTCCTTGCAGAATCACGAAGCCATACTAGTCAGCGTGGGTTTCAAGTACAATGCTATGCTATGTATGCTTTCTTTTCAATAGCTTCACTCATAACAATACAAGGTAGGAGTATTGTACCTGGCCTGCGTACGCAACATTTCACGGTAATGAAGCGAAATTCCTCGCATAGCACTAACGCCATAAAATAGAACCGTGTATTTACTGGATGCCAGCCGCTACCATGTAATACCTAATAACCTTGACGTTAAACAACCGTGGGACACATACATAGGCGGACTGAAGTAATCAATATCAACATCATGCTCCGAAAAGAGAACATTTAAATAAATTAAAGAAAAATACATTTTCATAAAGAAAACTGAAAAATGTTCTCTTAAGTATTCTTTTAAGTTAAGAACTTCTATTAAGTTGGGCATAAGTATTCAAATAAACAAAACACAGCACACTAGTACTTAGTTTTCTGTCTTTCCTATGAATAACTTCTGCCAAACACCTTGGCATTGAATGTACGTGTTTCCTAGTTAAATCTAAATCAATTTTACATCATTCCTGCCAAATAATGTCTTTCAGTGTTGTTTTACTTGTGATGTGGTGTTTGTTGATCCTATCTTCCAATTCTTGTCATGTGTTCTCGAGTGGGTTCAAAGTCGGGTGATTGAGGTTGTGTTATGAGTGTATGGAGTGTGTTGTAGATGATCCATAACCTAACAACTTCTGAAGTGTGCTTAGGATGATTGTCTTGTGGAAATAAAGATTATTTCCAAGATTTAGTTTTTGAGCGCTTCTCTTCAGATGTTCCTGTACTATGTTCGTATAATCATACTTGTTCATGTTGCCATCAATAAATGCTAGCTCACCCACACCACTTGACGATATGCATCCCCATACCATTACACTGCCGCCCCCATGTGTGACTGTAGCATCCCAATATTTAGGATCCCACTTAGTATCCTTCTGTGTCCACACTTTTAATGAGCCATCAATTCGGTATACATTGAACTTGCTCTCATCTGACCATAACACAGGATCCCAGAACTCATTGTTCTTCATTACATACTCAATGGCAAATACTAAACAATTTTTCTTGTTTACTTTACTTACATAAGGTTTTCTTCTTGGTGTTCTGAAATTGTTCCTAGTACTATTCAGAACCTTAATAACTGTCCTTTCATGATTCACCTTCCCAAAATGTTCATCCAGATGTGCTGTAACTCTGTTGCTTCTGTTCTGGGATGTTTCTTCACCACTTGTCTTTGATCTCTAGAAGTAAGTTTGGCTATTTTGCTGTTATGGGGTCCCCATTGAAAATGCTGAAAAAACAAGAAGAAATGGAATAAATTACCTTAAGAGTGAGGAAATAAGTAGATGTGATCCTGCCAATACCTGGTGCCCACCTGCATACCCCTTTTAGGTGTTTTACTTTATAGGAGAATTGTGATATAAACACAGCAAATGTAGCCATCTTCCCGCTAAATCAGACGCTGAATAGGAAGTGACAACCTAAATAAGAAGTGAAATCCGCGAAATAAGGATTTTCTGCAAACACGAATCATTCGAGTTATAGACGCAGATCCCTCGGCTATGCCTTATTGTTGCTTTTTGGCCTCAACTGCTATACTCCTCTTCTTCTAAAAAACATCCCTTGGCTACGCCTTGAGGCTGAGTATCTTACCGGGTTTGGCAGCATTAGTTATTCATATGGTGCTAGCATTGCACTGAAGCTAGAGAACGACACAGAGTGACATCTGTAGGACATCACTTGTAGCGCTGCCGGGGACCCCATAAGAGCAACTTACCCGTAAGTTTTGGCAGAGCACCTTTCCTAGGCTTATTGAGAATGGTATTCCTCATTTTATAGCGCTGGATGACACACCACACATGAATAGATTTCTGTATACAGCTTCTCCAATTTCTTTACATGTCTTACTTTGTTCATGGATACACAAGATGATTTTTCTCTCCTCTAGAGTTGTCTCTTTTCCTTTCCCCCCCATTTGTACTGTGGCCACTTTTAGCTGAAGTTACTTGTGTACTGGATGACAGCAGACACAAATAAGGAGTTGTAAATGTATAAACGTCAAAATTCACTCGTTACTGTGTTTTACTGCCTTATCATAGAGCGCATTTAAACACGTGTCTTACAAGGTAACATAATGTTTATAAGAAAAATCACATGTTTACTAATGCACACAAATTCTTATCATTCATGTACTGCATATGTGTATGAAACACACAATAATGTATCAGTGAAATCACAAAATATTAAATAATTCCACCTACTGTGTCGATTAATTCAACATTTAAAGCTGCTCTCCATAGATTTGAATACTCCTGTCCGCCTCTGTACATATTATGCTGAAATGTGTGTATTATGTCCAGAGTCGCGTGTTGAATAAGACAAAATGCAATGGATGTCACATGCAATGAATACACACATAAAATAAGCTATGTGTGTTCACTATAAAGGGAAATGAAAGTGAAATGCACATAAACATGGGTACAACACACAAATGTGTGCGGATTGTTTGGGAAAATGCAGAAATGAAAAGCAATAATACCACAAAACAAAACACCTAGATCAAACATAACATAAATAATGCTTAAAGCAAAATATAAATAAACTACATAGTATGTACTAAATGATTGGGAAAGCATTAACTATGTGCTAAATTTTACATGAAATATCGATTTTTTTTTCTTCCATTTTTATTTTTCTACCACATACATATTTGGTAGGGAAGATATTGCATTTCACCTAAAATACACGTTTTGAAGCCCCAGAATAAAAAAATGCATTTTTAGGAAAAGGTCTGTGTGTGTGTGCATGTGTGAACAGCATAACTCCAACATAAAAGTCAGATAAATTACCAAACTTGGTATTTCGGTTCACTATCTTTCAAAGATGCCACACACAGATTTTCAAGAAACTGCCCCACTGAAAATATGACTGGAATATATATGATGAATATGGAATGTTTTCCAAAGTATTTATCTTCTCAAACATGGTTCTAACATTAAAATGGCACAAATTAAAGATTTGTATATTCCAAATAAAGCACTTATCTTGAATTTTCTGGGAATAGCCTGTGAAGTTGTATTTATTGTCAAGTACTCTTATACAATCTGTATAACTGGTAAATGTTAAGCAATAGACAAAAACGTACCATTCAGTGTACTATACATAGATCTCTTTAAAACAGACAACTTATTGCAATTAGTTTTTTTGTTTTGTGGCATAAGCTATTACTAGGATATCTGTTGTTAATGTATCAAATTGATCAATACTCTGTTATACTTTAAAGTCTTGTAATATTCAGTTGCTTCTCACAATTACACAGAACGAATAGAAATTTTAAGGCAAGCATATACCATCCAGTTTGTAACATTTGACTATCACTGTTCACTTTTTACCTTAACCAAATGTCTATTTCTGCAGAGGTTTATCTCGATTAAAATGAATTAGACAAGCTTTGTAAGAATGATTTGCATAGCCACTATACTCGGCGCCAATCAATAAGGTGATTGACAGTTACTAACCACGTGGCGGAACGCTTTAAATGAATGGGAGGGGATGAATATGTCACAGTGGTCATCATAGTAAGCATTAAAAGGACCAATTGGAACTAAGATGTTTCCATAGCAACAATAGACGCAAATGCCTTGTTGGATTTCATAACACATGATTGGCATGACGTGCCGGGCGAGCTACCGTTGGAGTAAACATGAACTTATCTTCTGCTGTTGCTGCAGTTATAAACAATGTCCTCCTTTTAGCCCCAGCTTGCTTATGTTTTTGTATCAGTTTAGAGATTAACTGCGTACTGAAAAGTTCTTTTGCATCATCCTATTTGTAGGTATTTGCCTTGTGTTATGTGTGTTTGAGTCCGTGAATTTGTGCGTGTGTGCGTTGTGTGAACCTTTATAGTTTTGTTAACAGGTTTAATGGATATTTAATAATGTCCAAAAATAGTGACAAAAAAGCGCAGCCAAACAAAAAATTGAGCGCACCTGGGAACCGAATTAAACTGTATATGGTAAAAGTATCCCAATTAAAGAACAGGTGCGGGAAATAATATGCTCTGTGAGAGCATATTTTGAAGAGGAGAAAGTAATTCAATGTCTTGTTCGCCGCAATATACTGATGGAGGGACTGAAGAAAAGTGAGCTACTGGAACTTGTGAAAGCAAACTAACCGCGGTTTCCAAGTTATGTAGTCGATGGCATTGCTGCAGTACCTGGTCATCAAATAGTTAGGCTTCCCCCTTATCATTGTCATTTTAACTCGATTGAATTAATTTGGGCCGATATAAAAGGTTATGTTGGGTGAAACAATGAGGGTTTCACTGTGTTGTCAGTAATAAAGCTTACAGACGAGCAGTAAAAGCTGAAAACTGGAAAAAAAGGGGGTGACTCATACAAAGGGCGTAATAAGTGCAGTTTGGGAAAATGAAGAGTTTTAAAAGAAACTATAGTACAGCTTGTCATTTCTGTGGGGAATTCTAGCAGCTCTTCAGATGATGACGACGACGGTGGCAACATTGTCTATCAAACGAGCAGCAGCAGTGATCCTTGGATCCTACAGTTTACCGTATAACGATTTGTGGCTTTAAAATTATTCATATTACAACACCAATTTAGTAGGTGACGTAGTATAAATGGTAAGTCTAATAACATTATCCAAAATAATCGAAAACTTTTAGATAGTTCATGCCAAAGTTAACATATACTTAATGCTGTCCCAACATTTCTACATATTGTGTAGTTTATGTATGCTTTTCTGTATACATTATTTATGTTATGCTTCATATACATGTTTGGTTTTACAGTACTTTATTACTTTTCATTTCTGTTTTTTTGCACCCAATTCATGCACATTTTTGTGTTATGCCCATGTTTATGAACATTTCACTTTTGCTTCTCCTTATAGAGAACATACATTACTTATTTTGTGTGTGACATACTATACTTTTCCAACTTTTTCTCTTATTCAAAATGTGCTTTGAACATAATATGCTCATTTCAGCATAATAGTATGTGTTCGATGGTTGTTTAATGTCTAGTGATGTTAAATATTACGTTGGTAGTGGCTGGCATCCAGTGAATACATAGTTCTGGTTTGGTACTTCAATGACGCACTACACATGGTCAGCATAGTTAATAGAGTCGTCACACAGATTTAGCTAATATTCTTTGGACATATGTACTAGAATGTGTGCAGTAAATTTGTAAAATGACATGGGTGTTTGTATCTCTCATTTCTAGTGTTAACAAACCTCACTGTGTTTAATGAAGTGTTTTAAACTCAAAACGAGTAAGAAGTGAGCTCAGGCTTTCAGGACATTGTGACACACACTAAAACCACTAGGGACTGAACTTTGGATTGTGGGTTTGTGACAGATGCAGTGTTACTGCTATAACCAACAATGTTGTGGTTCAGCATGGAGGATCCATCCCCCATACCCATTTACTGTGATGATTGTAGTTTTAAGTTCACACGTGTGATAATTGAAAATAAGGAGCCACTAGATCTATGAATATAAACTAATGTTGGCATTCAGTATAAGTATATGAAAACAAATTTCAGGGAATTATTTACTTTAGTAGCAACACCTCTGCCTACAACCTAATAAGGTGTTACTTTGATAATGAGCTCCTAAAAACACTAACCTAAAATTCTTCTCATATTAGCTATTTAAACAAGAAAACTCAATGGCTTGCTATAGTTTCAATGGTTTAATTGGCGCATAGCCTCATAACTACTATGGTGGCCATGCAGAGTGCTTAAATTAACTACCAACATCATAAGTATGTATTTGGTGGATTCTAGCTTCTGCAAAAATAATATGTAACACCGCTAAACAAACAAGCGTGGAAGTGTCAACCATAAATTATAGAGAAACTTTCAACTAACTGTGCATCTTGGCAATGAAATAATCTTAAGTTATTTCTTTTATGCACACATGTAATCCAATGTACTTATGGAATAAATTTCCTGAACTTCATCATGTAGCTGATGATCTGTTTTTGTAGTCTTAGTGCCACAAGCACATCCATTTGGTCATGTCTGATGACAGAGAGATTGCCAGCATGATCTAATATTGTTTGTGTGAACATTTGTTACTGGGTGCACAAAATGCTGGCTGTGGTTTACCATTAGGTGGGCTGGATTACCCTGGGCCATTAATTCATTATGGATTATGCTGGTGAACTCCACATGCTCATCAGTTAAAGCAAAGAGGGTGGCATACTGCCATCTGCACGTCATTGGTGACAACGGTGATCATCACAATGCAGCCATGATGATGTTTTCGTCTTCAAATGTTACAATTGTCGATCCGAATGTCATGGCCAGCATTGCATATTTTACTCCTGTTGTGTCCAGACAGTAACTGAGCCAGTCAGATATTGTTCTGTGGGTTATGTTCCTGTCTCCAAGAGAGCTCTTGCATGATGCTATATTTGTAGGAAAATTTCTGGGCAAAGCTGTGTGTAATTAAGAGTACTAGGGCAGGTTGTAATATAGAGTTGTCGAAAAACAAGTACCTTTTGCAGCTTTTTATGTCCTCTCCTAGATGAAAATAGCTGGTATTTGTGATCTTGTTTCCTAATAGGTTGAATGGCAGCATCATACTCCCAACGTAATGTTTGAGTTATTAGCAAGATTTTATCGTAAAGCACTGCAGTCATTGTTCGTCAGGGTGTGAGATCAAATAATTGCACTATTTTAAACATAGCAGTCAAACATAACTTGCACTTTGCAAATTTCTTGTGCACATCAATGCACAGTGGGGCTAAATAAAATGGAACCCATTTGATGCCAAACATTAAAACATATTTTACTAGAATGTTAAGATGCAGAACTGAAGGAATGCCAGATTCTTGAAGCCACTGCACAACTAGAAAAAGGAACTATTCGATCTAGGAGCAAATACTACAATTTGATCCTTAGATTACAAAACAGGAAGCTCACAAGAAGTCATTTTAGGGTGATGTACTTAACAGAAATCTTAATTCAAATTAGTCATAGGAATTTTCTTTACACAATATTAAGGACCTGATATGCTACTCATTTTCAAAATAAACACTGAAGCTGATTATATTCTAACAATAGTACATATAGTAAACATCTGTAGAGTTTCAATATCGTAGAGTTTGGTGCAAGAGTTGGCAGCAAATGGTCACATAAGTGTGTATGTTCCCTGCTTGCAACTGCTACTCCCACAGGTTGCATCAGCACTCCTGCATGGCTGTTCAGTTTCTCTAGTTTTGGACTTGTAGGGCATAAAGGAAACCATATCTGCAAAGTTCTGTTTTAAAATACCTCCCAATTAATACAAAAATTATGCTTGTAAAGGCCAAAACTCTTCGGTAATACTTCCATGCTTACCTGCTGGTTAATATGGTAAAATGTAGTTTAAAGAAGGAAAATGTATATACTATACTCCATCCAGACCAAGAAAGAATCCCGGTGTAAAGAATTATACATTCCACTGGTTCAGCACTCCTTTCAATTGAATGAAAATAATTTGATACTGCACTGCATATGTTATCACACTGTTTGTAGTTCAAATATTAAGGACAATGAATAATAATAATAATAATAATAATAATAGTATCTTAAGAATCACTTCTTTTAAATATAACTTAAATAATGAACTTCTATTTATTATAATGGAATAGCATGCAATCATCAGTATTCCTGTGTTTTTTCATTGGAGGGAAGCAACAGTCTTTTTAATTAGTATTGTTAATGTTGAGATCATGATTAAATGCATTGCAGTTCAGAGCAGTCTAACAAAACAGAGAAGTGGCCAAGCCATTAAAAAGTGGGAGAACTATAGTTTTGAATGGGTTCAGCAATTTGTTTAAGCCTTATGCTATGCGTGCTGTTAAAGATGTCATTTAATTAACATCAGATTTTAAGAGGTGTGTCTGTGAATACTAGGGTTGCCAGGTTTCCTGTATTTAAGCCTTAGTTTGCTGCATTACCTGTTTCATGTATTTTGGGCTATTTCTGCTATTTTGCTCATTGGCATTAATTCTTGGTTTCTAATTGGATATTTGGAATGGTAGTGGGTGCTATCAAATACAGATTATCGAACACGACTATGTGATATTTTGAATTGCTGGTTCCTTTTTCCCAATCTTGGCAGCACTACTATAATTGGTAGTTGATAGCTGTGAGCATTCTTTTCTCATTGGCTGGCAGAATGTGGCTTCTCTGTTATCATGAAAGTAAATGCATTTTGCTGATAGTATTCTAGGTACAATATACTCTTTTAAATAGCTTTATTTTATCCATCTGCCTGTCATAACCATAAAATTATCTCAGCATGATATCCTGGTATTCGAGTGACTGTATTTAAGTTGACTCATCAGCGTGACATGACATAAGCAGTATTTCCTGTGGCTAGAGGGTCAAACATCAGCAAAGGCAGCATGACAACAATTTCTTTTGCAGGATCTCGTGAATCAAAATGGGCAACCAATAAAGGTATTGTACACTTTACTTGCGATTGTTTTGCCATTCATGATGTGTTTCTTTCTCCACAGACTTAGCACCATCAGATCCAGCAACAGTTGTGAAATGGATACCAAAATAGAAATCGAAGAAGGGGATCCTCTCTCAGGTGATACAGCCTCGCGGAATGAGACAGAGTTCTTTAATTTAAAGACAAACTGTGATGCCGTGCTTTTCGACAATGTTAGTGATGTGGTAATCAAAACAGATTTTAAATCAGAGACTCCTTTTCCGGACTTCATTTCACAGAAGGAGAGAGAATGTTTCACCAAACATCTTGTAAAGCAGATTAAGTCTGAAACTGTTTCATGCAGCAACAACTACGAGATAAGTATAAAATCAGAAATTGAGGACCAGACTCTGGTTTCAGACTTTGGTACACACATCAAGAGAGAATTTCTTCCAGAGGATTCTGTAATGAAGTTTAAGAAATACAATGATCATCAAGTGGATAACAAACTAGAAATTAAAGAAGAACATTTGTGGCTGGAAACAGGAACTTCATCTGTTTGTGATGACATTGAGGTAAGTTCAATTGAAATGTACTACTGTTACAATTTTGTTTATTTTGCACTTGATAAATTGCTTGATGTAATGCATAATTAGTAAGGATATGAAATAGCTATATGAGAGTGCAGAGTGTGTGCCACATAGTATATTTAAAAATGTTTAAAACACTGAGGTGATAGTTCTTGAAGCGGCCTTTGTAAATATCTGGCTTGATTTTGTTGACAAGCTTAGGGTTTTTGACAGCACTCAAGCAGTGCTTCGTAGTGCCTGTATGTTGTTAAACCATAATGAACCCATGTGAGATTCTTATTAAGTGTATCAATTTTAAGTAATATTTGAGGGTATTACAGTATAACATTTTAGTGAAAGTTGCTCTTGGAATATTAGAGAATACCATGCTGCAGTGTTAATTATGGGTGAGGTGTGATAATATAGTAGTAACATTCTGAATTAAAAACAAGTATTGTTATGTTGTGGTGCTTGCAAGTTCTGGAGAATAAATACTGTTACATTGCAGTGTGTTTAATTAGTGCTAGCAATTCCTGTAACTTCAGGTAGTGTGCATCATTACATTTCACATTCAAATGCATTGCACGAACGGAAAATTAGCCTATAACCATATTTAGGTTAACCTTCAACTTTATTCAACATAATTTATTGTTTACCCTTTTTAACATGTGATGAATGTGTTGTGTGCCAGGATGCACATCAAATTACTGATCCAATAAAGAGGGACCTGTAACATTTATTTTCCCTCATAATGTAAAGAAGGCAAGAAAAATGGTTTCTGTTATACACAGGGATAAGTTAGTGCACAGTTAGTGCACTTGTGTGTGCATTAGTCATTTAAGTCAAAGCTGCATCATTCGGGAAGACAGTGTAAATCGACAGGATGTTTCTTTCTTAACTCTCCCTAGAAGAAGACAAAAATTAATGCAAGATGCCATCCCTACAATATTTGCTGGACAAGCTTCTTACTTATCACAGCCAGTTGCTGCAAAAAACAAACTCACAGAGGAAAGGAGGCAAAAGTTATTGCAGTAGGATGAAGACAAGTTAAATACCTGGATGAATAAATATAAAATACTGAACTATGAAAATTACTGGGTAAGTTTAAAGATATAAATTTGTAACAGTTTTATAGTAGAGCTGCTGCAGATAATATTTTGCTTTAGATGCTCCATACAAAATATGCTCCATTTGTCGTTATGTCTGAAACTTTTCAAAGATTTAAGTGTGCAAATTTCCTAAATGGGTTCAAAATACCCTCTGAAAAATATAAGTGGGTTTTAGGTACTACTTATTCAGCTCTAGAAAGCCCACTAAGCCACTTGAATTGCTTTAACGTTTCTTCTGCTTCATTTATAGATAGCAAACTAAATAGCACATGTACAAAAATCAATGACTCTGTTTCAGAATTACTTTATTCCAATTCTGATAAATCATTGCTACTTACCCAGAAGCAAAAATTCTTAAAAGGACATCTTAAACTTTGTTTCTGTAAACAACCAAAATACTCTCCAGATACACTTACCAAATACTCTCCAGATTCATCTTCTGATTTTTTTCTAATTTTCTGATGCATATATTCAAACAAGAAATTCAAATGTGCTTACCTTACGTCACCCTTCATATTTATGAAAATTATGTGCGGAAATGAAGGATGAAATAGGTTTTAAAATACACTATTTGCAGTTAAAAGCAAAATGCTTACAGCCACATGAAAAAATTGTAAATACCCTTTTTGTTGATATACACATAATGCAGAAGACAACATACAAGGGTGGCTGTTTCACAGAAAGCAATAATGAGAAGATCATTGCCATATATCCTGTAAAAACCTTAAATGCAGAACTGAGGAAGTTAATACTTAAGTTTTACATGATGCTGCTTTTATTGTTTTTTCCTTGATTTGTGACAGTAATAGAAGGAACCTTAACTCATTTAAGCTACTATATAATGGTGAGATCTAATTATATATTGAGAATCCTTTTGAGCTATCTCAGAAAGTATATTTCTGTTATTTGATTCAGTTCACCTGTTCAAAAGTGTGAAAAATAATAGCTTCAACAAAGGTAATGAAGAACAAAGTTTTATGTTCCCAAACATTGAAGAATCAGGTATTATTTTGAATGCTAAGCTAAAGGATTTAAAGGATCTTAATTTTTCAGGAGATTGTAATGTAGCAAAAGTGGCACCATCTTTGTTGAAGAAAATATTGTATCCCTCAAGCATAGAGTAACAAAATGTGCTATTGGCAGCCCATCTGTTGGATGAGAAAAACATTGTGCCTCTAGAAACATTCTTTAAAGGCAGAAATGTAGTAGGCACTGCTGAGTTCATGAAAATTGTACTTTCATGGTGAACAATTGTAAATGTTGGTACTCCTGTAACAGGTCACCATCTTAGAGATGCATTGCGACTATGTATTTGTAGTGCAGAAGATTTGGTTGATACAGACAACTTTGTGGCTCCTGTACCATGTTTCTGTTTCACAATTACTGGACTCTTAAAATTATGAGTATGTTAAACTGTCATCATAATATTGTATCGTGTATGTGCATTGTCGCGTGGGGCACATTATTGCTTTTTAGCATGATATTGTATACAATTATTTCGCTTGGGGATTTGCATTCTTGTCGGACGTGGCATATTTCTCCCCACCTCCCGGACAGAGGTGGAGAGGAAAGGGAGGAAGTTGCTAGCTTTTCTTTGCCTGATAGCAGTAGTCAGTCTAGTAGCGTCAGTCATGTGTGTGTGTGTGGGCGTCTTCAGGGCGAGTGGTTGCTGTATGTAAGAATGCATGATAATGTGTGAGTGTGGAGCATCTCCCTCCAATGTTTGCCTGTAATCTGTTGTGAACGATTGAGTGATGCAAGATAATGTATAATAAACCACAGGTAATATGTTAAATGTGAAATCAAGTGTATTTTGTTATGAATATCCTACGCCTGCTTTAAATTGTGCAGCTAATTTCCTGGTCCTCTCATTGCCAGTGAGTCTACGCTCCCCAATCTTTATGCTGGGGTAACTAAATTTAATATCTAGCTTCAAAACCTTTTGGTCTCACCCTGGTATATAACATTATGGGGAATTTGCAGTGAATTTTCAACTGTTCACTTGAAATGTGAGTGGCTTCGATGAGGAACTAACATGCATTGAGGGCTTAAATTTAGCAATTGTAGAATCCAGAAACAGGGAAATTGACTTGCTGTTGTGTTGTTCAACCTTGCTGGTTATATTTCACACTCCTTGCTAAAATATATTAAGGAATGTATTAAATACAAAGTCATTTTAACAGTGGGCAAAGAATTGACATCATAAAGGCTATATGATGAAAGGAACTCATGTCTTCTTAACTTGTGTAGGGGAGGTCTAAAACAGCCTATAGATTTAGTGTCAGATTGTCGCTGAGGCAAGCTACACTAGGTAATCTGATTGCCATCGAGTCTTGGCTCTCTTTGTTGATCATACCCAAGCTTACAGTATTTAACAGTCATTGGCATTAATATTTTTGTACAACTTCTTACATTTCTTTTACATAGCTTTTTTCATATGTCTACCCTATACTATACTTTATTAACTTATGGCTACCTTGGTTTGCCTTGCACCCAGTCCATTTGCCTCCCACGTAGCTCTTCAACTCTACCATAATTATTTCTCTCTTCAGCTCTGTCTTCTACTTTTGCACTCCTTACTTTTCTTGCCCATTTTTCTTTCTGCAAAAACCCACGTATACTTTAATCTTCCATTCTTCCTTCCTTGTTAACATTTTTATTGCTACAATTTTCTTCTCTATTTTTTCTCATGTTTTCTCCATACTGCTAATTCCTTGCATTCTATCATATAATGTTCTCTATCTTCTTTCTCGCCACACATTTCACATATTCCTTTTTTGCTACCTCTTATCCCACTTAGTAAAATTGTTCCTGTTCTCTTCCAAGCTAGTCCTTCTTTTACTTGCCTGTTACAATAATCTACATATGATTCTCGTCCCCACTCTCTTTTTATTTGTTTGTAAAATTGTAACAATATTTTTTTCTTAAACTTCCCCATATCTCCTGTCTTTCTATATCTTCTAGCATGCATTTTACCCATTTACCTTCACTACTTTCATTTCTTTTTTAAAGCTTATATATATCTCCCATTTCTATTTCATCCATAATTTTCCCGACCCCTGCCCACCAACTATTTATGTTCTTTAGGATTTTTTTGTTGTATCATACATAGCTTTAAGGTTTCTCCATCTTCTTTAGCCAAACATTTATTCCAAAATTATATTATTCTTTCCATTATTACCTCTTTGCTTTTTGTTTTCCCAAGCGATACCAAGGCTACTTCTCTTGGCGCTGATTCTCGGTAACCCCAATATTTCTTTACAGAACATTCTATACATTTGGTCTACCTTCTTATCTATGTCTGTGGCCCCCCAGATCTCTGCTGCATAAAGCATTCTTGATTCCACTAGCGCCTCATGTGTTCTTTCCAGGCACTTGGTTGTCATGTGTAACTTATATTTGCATATTGTAAATCCTAACATTGCTGCTCTTCCTTTTGCTTCAATTTTCCTCCCATGTGCCTCCTATGCTCCTCTGGTATTGAATCTTACTCATAAATAATCAAATTCCTTCAGCACTTCTAATCTCTTCCCATTTAATACCCACTTTCTTCTTTTCTCAATTTAGATCCTTTTTTAAAAACCATAACTTTTAACTTGCTTATATTTATTTTTATTCCCCATTCGTCACAAAATGTTTGAACCTCATTTATTGCCCTTTGTAATTTGACAATTGTTATGGATCCTACCATTCGATCGTCAGCATATAGCAATCCTGGGATTTCCTTATTCAGTATTACCGGACTGTATTGATGTCCCTTTTGGATTTTCTCTATTATATCATCTACGAATATATTAAATAATATTGGACTCAATTTACATCCTTGTTTCAAACCAATTGTTCCGTCATTTCCATGATTTAATTTTTTCCCCATCTTTTACAGAACTTTATTCCATTGTATGTTTTTTCTACTTCCTTTATATAGTTTTCACTCACCCCCTTTCTTCTTAATTTCCATGATAGGGCTTTTCTATTTATTATATCGAATGCCTTCTCAAAATCTGCAAAGAACATGTATACCCTTCCTCTTTTTCTGAGATATTTTCCAACATTCCGGGATCTCCTCACTTTCTCTCATTTTATTTAATACCTTTGTCATTATTCCTGTTTCCCCATATGCTTTCCAGAATTTCCTGGAATTCCATCATATCCTACTGCCTTTTCATTTTTTATATCTTTTAGTTGCTGAAAGAACTCTTGCACTGTGAACTGACCATCTAACTTGTCTTTTCATTCTATTTTATCTATCCCTCTTATTTGTAAATTTACCTTTTTTTCTTCTCCAATCAGTTCCTTGAAATATCTCCGCCATTCATTTGGTGAAATCTCATTTTTTTACCTCCACCTTCTTACTTTCCCCTCTTACTGTTTCCCATACCTTTATACTATCTTTTCTCTCTATAGCCTCCTTTATCTTTTTCCCCATATTTTCCAGCCATTCTTTCCTCTTCACCACTAACATAGTTTTTCTGTAAGATTCTTTCTATTCCTTCAGGTCCTGGGTTTAATTGAATTCCTCTGATCAATAGCAATATAAATATGCTTCCTAATACTAACCAATTCATCATCATATTTCGTTCCATTTTGCCTTTCCTTACTTTCATTATCCTAAATAGTCCTATTCTAATTCTATAGATAATGAGATCTACCCACATTGTCACTTGTTTCACTTTTCTTCTCAGGGACAGCTTCCTGCAGACACAACCTTCTTCTTCCACTGCTCACCTCACTTTCCCGTCTGTGTATATTAAACATTAATAAGCATTTCCTTATCAAAGGAAATACCTTCTGCTTAAGCATTTCCTTTACATTTAAGTGATGTCTGTGAATTCAACCCTAAAAGTATAAAACAGATTTAAGAAGCCTATGTTCTAGAATGCTGTGACTTTGTCCAGTTTTTCAACTGTCATTCAATGTTTTTTTTATTGTCGCTGTTTTGTTTCTATCTGGTTTAACTTCGTTCACACTTTCATTTCACTATGGTGAGTTAGTTCAACTCTCATCACCTCACTTCCTTCGTGATGTAGCCTCTTCATGCCAGGCGGTTTGCTCACTGGGGAGTGGAACACAAGGCCTTTAATACCCATCACTCTGCAGTAGTACTTGCTGCTCCTCACCACAGTCACACCTGCTTGCTCAGAGAACTGCTCTTGATGTCACTTGGGAAACTCAGCTGTCAACTTGCTTACTGAAGAGTGGAACACAAGGCCTGTAATACCCATCACTCTGCAGTAGTACCTGCTGCTCCTCACCACAGTCACACCTGCTTGCTCAGAGAACTGCTCTTGATGTCACTTGGGAAACTCAGCTGTCAACTTGCTCACTGGGGAGTGGAACACAAGGCCTTTAATACCCATCACTCTGCAGTAGTACCTGCTGCTCCTCACCACAGTCACACCTGCTTGCTCAGAGAACTGCTCTTGATGTCACTTGGGAAACTCAGCTGTCAACTTGCTTACTCGCTGACTGACCGTTGCAACTCAACTTGTGTGAGAGTGACTCCTGCAAAAGCACTTGCTCAGTAAAATTTTCCAGAAGGTTCTTAAACATTCTAGAACTAATTTAAAATAGAGAGTTGAGCGTTGTTACACTACATCACTATAATAATCTATTAGATTATTATAGTGATGTAGTGTAACAACCCTCAACTCTCTATTTTAAATTATGACACATCACTGTTACAAGCTTCTAAATCTTCAAAAATTCTAGAACTATTTTGGACATATTTTCTGGAGAAGGGAGTAGAAGCTTATAGAAGGTTCTTGTTATCTGCTGATAATGCTTCCAGTGTTTACGCTGGTGTTGCTTATTCTGACCTGCCATGCCGACCTCCAGATAACCTTGGACCATAGCCACTGTGTCACAATGCAAGCATGTTGGAGTTATAAAACAATGTAATTGAAAGAAAGCCTTGAATTTCGTTGAGTTTGCCATGGAGTAGAGGAAGTTGTTACTGCACAGAAAATGCACATAGAATAAGACAAAGGAGGCAATGTTTCATTCCCCATACTGCATATATAGATGGTCATGATTTAAAGCTAGGACACAGCAAAACAAATGAGAATAGATCCTGCTTATAGTGGTACAACACCAATGTGAAAATGTTGTAAAAACCCTCATGTAAGAAAGTTTGATTTATGTTGTAATCCAGTATGTTAGAGTGTATGTTAAATAATTGTTAAAAGATAGAATAGTCCAGCTGACATTTTAATTCTTAATGGTTGCAGACTGTGTATCTTCACCAAAAAGATTGCTTAACCTGTGGCCTTAACACACCAATAAAAACTGAAGCTGGTGAATTTGAAGACTACACATTCCCTTAACCTGTATCCTGGGAATGTGGAATCTTCATATTCACCAGCTTCACCTCTGTTTTGTGAATGTGTTAAGAGTTTCTGTATTATGTGAGAACTATGTGACTGTACTTATTATAGCTGTTCCCAAGATCGCAGGTTCAAAGCTGGCGAAGGGCAATGGATTTTTTTCAGGCGTAAAACTCCTTAGTATGGCTTCCTTCAGAAGGAAAGTACAGCTGGTAGTCCATGTCACAGATTTACGGCATGTGAAAGAACCTCAAGCCTGATAAAGAGGCCTCTGAGCAAAATTTGTGGTCTTTCATGCCCAATATAGAATGGGATGCTAAGAACCATAGCATTTAAAGAGCATCCATAATTAAAAACTCAATTTGTTGGGAATAGTAGGGAAGTTTTCATCCCATTATTAGGAATAACTAGGCCTGTATAAAATTACAATCTTAAGGGCTAAGGAGAGGAGGAATCACCATCAGAATCTTCTAGATCATTGTACAATAATATCATAAAAATGGGGGAAGTAAATGAAATTAAATCATCATTCCAGTTTGAAACACTACCTATACGCAGTTAGGCAAGCAAACTGGTGATTAACGACCTGCTTACAATTTGTAGGATACAAGCTATGAACGCTTAAAATACTTTTTACAAGCCCAGTATGTATCAAGTACCAGGTTAGTAGTGTAGAAAGAAGACAACCAATTTTTTTTTCTTTATGATGTACTTTATCTTTTTGTTTAGCTTTTTTTTTATGAATTTTATATTAAATTTATTTTCAGGGATGAGTGTTATGCTCCTTTTAGTGAAGATCTTTTGAAATTTTTTATATGCACATTGCTGTAATGTCACTTTTTTCAACACAATTTCCTTTTTGTGAATTTAAGGATGTGTTTTATCATAGTTTGTTGTAGAGCTTTTTAATTTGACATCCAGCATTTCTTTTTTTTAACCATTTTTCCTAGCTGTTATTAAAATTTCCTGGTATTGTAAGCTGTGTTGATTTTGAGTGAGAGTAACTTCTCAAATTTGTAGAACAAACTGTTAAATACAGCAACTTTGTGTAATGATGTTATAGTTATTAGTTATAGTTGAATAAGCGTTTGTTCTGTATTTCAAAAAGCCTACAATTATTCTTCTTCATAATCTTTAGATCTAGGTAGGGAAGCTGGTTATCAGATTCTATTTTCGTAGTGGATTCTGTGTATATATCTTGTAGATTCAATAATTTTAGAACATCCTCTTAGCTATTGTGAATGCATAATGAACATATCTAAGCCAGGTTTTAAACATTCATGCGAATGCATTAACTGCTTTTGTCTCTAGAGCACTTGTAAATAAATTGGCTAAAGAAAGGTGCCATACCTGTATCTGTATTTTGCTCAAAGCATTTTCTGCATAACTGAAAAATGTTTGTTCAGTGCGAAATTTTGTCAAGTTAATGAGTTCTTTAATTTCCAGTGCATTCTGTTGTTGGAGGTTAATAATTTTTTAAGGCTGCTAATACTATCTTAGGGCACATTGGGGAATATTGAGATTATGTCAGATGAAACTGTGTCATTCTTTAAGGTGTGTGTTCTCTATCTTTTTACTAATCAAAGGACTTTTGAATGGTTAGTGGTTTAAATTTTACAATTCTTGAAATTTATTTGTTAGCCATTTTGCTGTTTACAGGCTAGTCCTACAATTTGGGTGTATTCTGGGAATTGTTGAAACTCGTGTATGCTTTCCTGTAATTATCTAAAATTACCAATTTGTTTCCTTTATAATCTTTTTGGGATTCTACTGGTTGATATTTAAGTTTTTTATCATTTCTCCAAAAGAGCTACTATTATGGTGTGTAGCTTTTATTTATTCTAGAGTAGGCTCACGTTTCTAGTTATGAAGTAAATAAGTAATTCAGTGAAAGTTGTATATGTTTGACAACTGCATTACGAATTACAAAGAATTCTGCTTATTTTGAAATAATTCTGATAGAAGAATAAAGCCACTTTCACAAAGCAGCCATAGGAGGACCACAAAATTAGCGCAGATTTCTAGATGCATAATTGAATGTGAAAATCTCAAAGGTTTGCTGCAAGTTTTATATTGGATAACATAATCATTGTTAACCAATATGGAAAGTAATCCATTATTTATAAATAAATAGAATGTTTGTTGTACGAAACAAATAACAGATCGGTAACTTAAATGAGATTTATTTATGGATGCTGTTTAACTACTATGGTTCTTAGTGTCCTTTTTCTAATTGGGTGTTGAATAACCAGCACTTTGCACAGAGGCCCTATCTGGCTTGAGATGACATGGGGCCACAGGCTTTACTTCCCTTCCAATGGAAACCATGCTAAGAATTTTTACGCCCAAAAGGATCTATCATTCTCAGCCAGGTTTGAACCTGCGACCTCAGAAACTAGAGGCTAGAATGTTACCCTTACACCACAGAGGATGACAGCACCTGTCGTGGGGTGGTCAAATGGTGGAGTACCATGATTGTACAGTAGCTGTCATAAGATCTTGCATTGTTTGAAAGTTGGTAGTAGTGAGAGAAAGAAATACTGAATTTTCCTCTGTGCATGCAGTCATATGTGATTATGTGAAAGCTTCCATTAAATATCATGCATGCAAAGCCTTGTACTTAAGCTGAACCTATGCTTACTCTTTTGAGGAGGTTTAACTGTGTGTATGAAATGTAACATATGTGAATTTGTGATTGGTAGAGAAGTTCATGTGAATGCAGCACTAGAGTTTTTTCTTAATACTGGGGTTACTGAATCATAGATTTTTATTTACCTTTGCTAAATATCCCATTTGCCAGTTCTTTAAACCAAACTGTTTATTCAGATCCAAATACTTTTCCTGTTACTGCTTTTTCTTTAACCCTCTTACATGATGTAATGTCAAATTTTTGTTTCTGCATAACTCCTAATACCATATACCAATTTCAAAAAAAATGGAATTTTGTAGTTTAAAGATAACTATGTGATTTAGGACATTTAACTAATGTTGTATAGATGATTGTGTGAAACTGTAAGCTTGCATTATTCTGTTACAGAATAGTGACTTCACTCCAGTAAAATCACTAAGGTAAGGCTTGACTCTTGGTTAATATTTTATTAATAAACCTGATTGTTTGTTACATATTCCTCTACAGGTACTTCTTTATACATGCTAATATAAACAGAGAAAACTTGCATATACGTATGTGGGTGTGTGTATGGAGCTAATCTCAAAACCATGTTACCGTCTTTTAGTACTTTAACCATTCAAAAGCCGTACGTTTTCTGTTGGTCTTGGACTATTACACACCTTGTAATTTCAATATATACGTTAATAAAAGACTAAAAACTATTTACAAAGCTTTCATTGAGAATGCCATGGAGTTAAAAGTAGTTACCTCTACAGAGAATGTATATAGAAACAAAGCCATTTAGTTGCTGTTATTTCACAGAGATTGCTTGTAAAAATAAAAGCCAGATACATTTTCTTCCAAGCATATACGTAGATGGTCATGATGTTACACTTAAGCAATCAGAAGACAGATCTTAAAAAGTGGCAGTCAATCCTATTTGTAATGGTAACAAATTTTATGCTATGTTTATTTCATTAATTGCTGTTTATAAAATACTGCAAATGTGTGTGAACTGAAACTGTATCAAAACTTCGGAATAAGCTTTATTCTGATTTTTTAGGCATATGCACTGTGTTTCCTGGATGCCAAAACCTAATAATCCTATCTAGGTTTTGCTATATTGTATGTTGTAATCAACTTTATTACCTGTGTACACTAAAGAAAGAAAAGATGAAAATTATATACACACATAAGGGAGAAAATTTTGTCTAGCATAACATTAAAAATCACTTGACTGCTATCTATACTGTGACAAATAAGAACATCAGTTAACTGAAAACAAACCTTATTTATTACGCCACATGTGCTACGTGCACTGCAGTTCTATCTTACAAATTACTTATAATTCACTTGTAACTATCTCATAACTAATACTTATTTTAGCTATCTTTTTATAGTCCCCTGTTGCTAGTGGCACATAAATCCAGTGTTTAAGAATTTTCCAGAATGGAAATGGCAAACTTTTTGGAAGGGTAGCCAGTCAAAGCCTCTTCTGGTGCTTTGCCAATTGTACCATATGGCTTTGCTTTTGTACTGATGTTATTACTCATAACTGTCATTCCTTCATTCATTCATTCATTCATTCATTCATTCATTCCATTATTTGGTTTCTTTTTTTTTAAATATGTAGCCAACCATTTATTAACAATTCCTATAACACCATATAAATGTTTGAATAACATAGGTTCATTAAGACATATGGTAACTCATTCACAGCCTTTCTCTCCTGTGCTGTTCCCTTGTCATCCATCAGAACTTCAGTGCGTCATTTCCTTTTCGAAGGTGTATTGGCGCCATGTCTCACTGTTATTGGTGTGTCAGGTAGAGTCATTCAAGCGCCTCTGTGGATATAGTAAACATGGTGCATCACTTATCTGAGGAAGAATGTGTGTTTATTTACAAAGTCTACTATAAACACAAACCCACTCACACACACTGTACCACAGCAAGAAAAACTACACATGCAATTGTGAATAAATTTGAAGCTTCAGGTGCAATGTTGGACAAGAAACATTGTAACAAGATCAGCTTTAACAGAAAAGAAACTAGATGACATCACTGCCACTTCGGAGTGATCGCCTGAAAAGTTGATAAAGAAAATATTTCAGCAAACAGGGTATCTGTGTCTTTTGCAAGAAATGCTACGCATTTGTTAAAACTTAAACTGTATCGCTGTATTGGAACAAAATTATTCCTGTAAAGAAGTGAATTACTACAATTTGTTTTTTCAGACTGTAGAAAGTGCTTTCATTGATCCACAGCTTTTGTTTTCCTCTGGTTTGACATAAATGGATGTGGAACACACATAACAGTTGATATTGGACTTAAGAAAAATCTGTGCTATTGCACGAAATGACTCACTATGACCTGAACATTGTAGTGTATAATAAGTACTAGTAGAATAATAGGACCAACTTTCTTTAGTGAAAAAATGAATACAGAGCGATATTGGAGACAAATTCTAGGGCCATTTTTTGATTGCTTGATAGAGGAAGAAAAATTTTATGGCTAGTTCCAACAAGTTTCTCAACAGCACACACAGCTACCGAATGATTAAGTGAAATAAAAGAGGTGTGTTAGGCCAGAATTATAAGTGTTGATTTGTGGCTCTCTTATTCCTTGACCTAAGCAGCTGTGATTTTTATTTATGAGGTTCTTTGAAAGACAAAGTGATCTGTTATAACCCTCGTACACTACAGTAACGTATTGATAACATCATGCAAGAAATCGCAAGGATTCCTGCTGCTGAGCATATGCGAGTTAGCAAGAACATTTTTACAAGATCTGCTGCCTGTTTGAAAGCTGAAGGTCAACATTTCCAGCATCTACTATAAGATAAGGATTGTAGTGTGTCTCTTACAACACAGTTTTCCCAGCAACTCGTGGTTTTCTTGAGCAGTGGAGAAAGCCCACAAATTGGGTTACCATATGTTTTTATGCCCCATGCGATACGTTTTGGATAGGTTTAAACATAAACCCACACAAAGCTTGAATTTAGTGTCAATGTATAAACATCGTATATACCATATTTACATGCATAATGTGCCACCTTTTTCTTAAAATTTTAAGGTGAAACAATTGGGGAAATTATACAGTAATTGAAAAATAAGGAAGTAAATTATGATAAATGTTTCAAGTAAGTATTTACCCTTAAAATGAAATGGAAATTTATTTTAATAAGAGTTATACATAGAGATACAACAGTATATCCAATTTTGCAATATTTCCACGAGTGCAATGCCACTTTTTGTTACACAGCCATGTTTGAAACATGACCTTGGGCTATCCCCTAAAGCATCGAAAAATGGAGCAATGGTAAATATGATGAAAAATGTGCATAATCTTAGTCATATATATATTATAGCTAAATGAAAAATTAAAATGCCTGTTTATTTTGTACTACTTTCATCAGGTGATGTATCTAAGTCACCGGCGTCAGAATCCGCATCCCATGTTATACAGCCCTGAGAGCCATCCATTGCATCTAAAATGCCAGAGTTCTTGAAGCTCTTTGTGTTGCTTTCTTGTTTGATAAGCTTCCACCCACTTTTTATTCACTGGAGGGCCACTTAATGTTCTCCTTTTAGTAAGACAGTGAATCAGGTGCCATCCAATCTCCATATTCTTAGCGCAGGTAAACTTTAAACGTTTGCTAATTGGTACATCCACTGAAATAAGCCCTCCAGGAATTATAACCAGAATTGTGTTCAGTCGCAACATTTTTTCTTTTATTGGTTCTGCCAAATGGGCCTGAAAACTGTCCAAAACAATCATGACCCTCTTCATTAGCAGAGCTTCAAACCATTGATCCCTCATAATTTTCAGCTATTCCTTCATGAGGTCAGCTAACAGCTAAATTCTTTGTTCCCATTGTTATTTCTTCCCACTGCATCTATGTGTAACTGTTTAATGCTTTCAGAACAGGAAAACACTGAACTGCTGCCAGAAGTTAAAAACAATTGTGCAATATGATAGTTGCTTATGTATATAAGTGGAATAAAATAACAAACTACAATACTAACTAGAATGGCAATTACTATGTGAAGCGTGCGTGCTATCATGGCTGCTAAATAGTCAGGTGTGTCAGGTACCTATATGAGAGGTTGGATGATGGTTCAAGGGATGTCCTAACTATTTCATAAAAATTGCAATAAGGATTACTTTGTTTGAAAACCTAATAATACCAAGGGGGGGGGGGAATTATGCAAGAAAACACTGTAAGCTGAATTAAAGTTGCATACATGGATCTATCTTTACAAAAATGATGTTGTTGATATAATATATCATGCTTATAAAAATTTAAAGATCAATAAAAAAACTCAATTTAATTTCACTTAATGTTCTGTGGAATGTTCCAGCAGATAGATTAGGCAGTATGTTTGCCACTGAGCAATTTAGTGAAATGGTGAGTACGTTTCTGATGTGACAACAAGAGAAGTTCTATGAGAGGTTTTGACAACAGTTGAGAATTTAATTTTGTATATGGCCATTCTTTAACTACTATGGTCCTTAGCATCCCATTCTATATTGAGCATGAAATATCAGAAATTTTGCTTGGAGGCCTCTTTATCCACCTTGAGGTTCATTTACATGGTATAATTTTACAGCATGGGACCACTGAGTTTATTTCCCTTTCAAAGATAGCCATGCTAAGTAATTTTATGCCTAAAAACATCTATCTCCTGCTGGGTTTGAACCTGCAACCTGTTAAACTAGAAGCTAAATGATAACCACTACACCATAGAGGACGACTTGACAACAGTTGTGACATCTAGCAAGAAATTACACTTGTTTAACATAAAGAGAGTAAAAGGTTGTTACACTACATCACTAAAATGTCCTTACTTGAGCGAGTTTCGGGAGACGGTTCTCTCCCATCGTCAGCATGCCTTCAACTAATTTTGCTGGTTATTGTCTGGGGAATGTGTGTGGCTAGTGGTGTTCTCTGGTGCTGTGCTGATGAACCTCTAAAGGCTGCTGGGTAGCGGCAGTTCGAAATTCATTAGGTGATTCCTATGTTTGATGATATTTATTTTTTCCCAGTTGATCAGTTTTATGTTCAGAGTGATATCATGGTACAAAGACCAGAAATGATATGCTACTGCTGATTTATCTGGCTGCTTTTGGTAAATGCACCTCATATGCTCTTTAAGTCTTATTTCAAGATACCTTTGGGTTCTTCCTATGTATACCAGGTTACAGTCATTACAAACAGTTTGATACATACCAGCTGATATGTTTGTTGGGGATAGGATCTTTTGTTCTATTGCATAGTAGTTTCTGTATATTGTGGTTATTCTGTGGAGGCAGGGTGATGTATTTCTTGAAAACCCTTTGAAATTTATGATGTGTCCAAGGGTGATAAGTGAATTTCCTATATGCTTGTAGTTTTTGTTGTCTGAGTAAAGTAGTCGTTTGTTGGATGTATTTCTGTCTTTCAAACTTTTTTATCTTCTTATCTATTGTTTTTTTCGATATCCATTCATAGTGGGTATGTAGTATTCTTTCTTGTATTCCTCTTTCTCCAATGGTATATGTACTAACCTGTTTGTAATACTATTTAAAATTCCATGTTTGTGGCTTGTAGGATTGTAGGTATGGTAATGACCTAGACATCAGGATCATCAGAAATAGTGCACACAACAAACTAATCTTAGGCATTTACAGAAAACCAACTCACACAGAAAATTGTATTAAAAACAATAGCTATAATTCTACAAGTCACAAACATGCAAATTTAAATAGTATTACAAACAGGTTAGTACATATATCATTGGAGAAAGAGGAATACCAGAAAGAATACCAACATATTATCCACATAGTAACTATGAATGGATATCGAAAAAAAAAGCAATAGATAAGAAGATAAAAAAGTTTGAAAGACAGAAATACATCCAACAAATGACTACTTTACTCAGACAAAAAAAACACAAGTGTATAGGAAATTCACTTATCACCCTTGGACACACAAAAATTTCAAAGGATTTTCAAGAAATACAACATCACACTCTCTCCACAGAATAATCACAATATACAGAAACTACTATGCAATAGAACTAAAGATCCTATTCCCAACGATAAATCAGATGGTATGTATCTAACTGTTTGTAATGACTGTAACCTGGTATACATAGGAAGAACCAAAAGAAATCTTGAAATAAGATTTAAAGAGCATATAAGATGCATTTACCAAAAGCAGCCAGATAAATCAGCAGTAGCCCATCATTTCTCGTCTTCGTACCATGATATCACTCCGAACATAAAACTGATCAACAGCAGCAATGAATTGGACATCTGGGAAAAAATACATATCGTCAAACACAGGAATCGCCTAATGAATTTCGAACTGCTGCCACCCAGCAGCCTTTGGAGGTTCATCAGCACAGCACCAGAGAACACCACTAGCCACTCACATTCCCCAGACAATAACCGGCAAGATCATTTGAAAGCATGCTGATGACAGGAGAAAACTGTCTCCTGAAATGCGTTCAGTTAAGAACATTTTAATGATGTAGTGTAACCACCCTTAACTCTCTTTATTTTAAATTATGATACATCACTGTTACTACCCTATAAATCTTCAAAATTAATTAAGAAATTAGACGTCTTGTGTTTTACTCCCCAGTGAGTGAAATCAATGGAAGAGGCAGCTTTTTGCATATTAACTACATTATGCTAGTACATTGAAACAGAATTAAAAGACATTAAAAATTCAACTTCATCATAGTGAAGTGACACTGAAAAATTAGTGAATTCACAGTAAAAACTGTACAAAATACAATGTGCTTATTTTTATTTACATTATTTACACACCCTTCTAATCTTTTGAGGAAAGCTTTTGGTTTTCTAAGGTAACTTTGATTGCAGATAGTTCCCAAGATTGTCCTTCACAATATTTTAACAGCCTATTTATTCCCATTTCAAATGTAAGCTGCCACCGTACTGCTTTTGTGTTTTTCTACTGCAAAACCTGGACCTAAGGTGTAATTTTCATAACAATTCCATTTTTGTTTCCTGTGCCATAAAACAATTTTTAGAATACACTATAATGACTGGCTCATAGGTTAGTGTTTTGTTCAATTTCTGCAAATCTCTGGTGATGCTTTGCATGTTTTGATGTAAGATCTTACAAGCTTTCTATTTATACTTGTTTTCTGATGCCAAGTTGCTCATATGATGAAACAAATTACATTAATTTATGCTTTTACAATCATGTAACTTACCTTCTTAGCTTTCAGACAGAATTATATTTTCTCCTATTTCCTTTGTATTAGACAAGATTATTTTACCTCAGATTTTTAGTTTCCTGTAATGTACACATATTCATTACATGTATTCTTTTTAAGTTAGAAGCACCACCAACATGTTTTTCATTTGAAAGGTTTTATAAATTAAATAGGAATATTGCAGATTAACAAAGTCACTTTGCCTTGATGTTTGAGGTTGCTCTATATGAGGAATTTGTAATTATAGGTGACAATTGTTAACAAACGGAAATTCCCACTTCAAATTTAATCCACTTTCATTTTCTATATTATACCTAATTGTAAATCCTCCAACATTTCAGATTGTGCACAAAAGCAGTCTGTGCAGATAGCTCTGGTGGTTCGCCATTGGCCTCTGCTGAACTTCCTGGGAAAAACACAAGCTTCAGTTATGGAAAAGATCCTGTATGTGAAAGTCAAGAAAGTGATCTCCCAAGAATACCATATGTAGAAAAACGTGTTCACTCAGAACAATTGGATAAATGTTGTGATAGGGCAAAACCCTACAGCAGGCTTGTATTGAAACATACGGTTGTAAAGTCACACAAGTGTAACATTTGTTTTAAGAGCTTTCGCCATTTATCATCTTTGAAATTGCATAATATAATACACGAAGGTAAAAAGCCTCACAAATGTGGCATTTGTGAGAAGAGGTTTGCTCAGCTGTCAAGTTTGGAATTGCATAATATGATACATGAGGGTAAAAAGCCTCACAAGTGTGAAATTTGTGAGAAGAGCTTTACTGGTCTTTCACATTTGAAAACACATAATTTGATACATGAGGGTAAAAAGCCTCACAAGTGTGAAATTTGTGAGAAGAGCTTTACTCTGCTTTCAGGTTTGAAAAGACATAATTTGATACATGAGGGTAAAAAGCCTTACAATTGCAGAATTTGTAAGAAGAGGTTTACTCAGCTGTCAAATTTGAAATTGCATAATATGATACATGAAGGTAAAAAGCCTCACAAATGCCGAATTTGTGAGAAGAGGTTTACTCAGCTGTCAAGTTTGAAATTGCATAATATGATACATGAGGGTAAAAAGCCTCACAAGTGTGAAATTTGTGAGAAGAGGTTTACTCAGATATCGCATTTGAAAGAGCATAATTTGATACATAAGGGTAAAAAGCCTCACAAGTGTGAAATTTGCGAGAAGAGCTTTAGCCATCTTTCATATTTGAAAAGACATAATTTGATACATGAAGGTAAAAAGCCTCACAAGTGTGAAATTTGCGAGAAGAGCTTTAGCCATCTTTCATATTTGAAAAGACATAATTTGATACATGAAGGTAAAAAGCCTCACCAGTGTGAAATTTGTGAGAGGAGGTTTACTGAGATGTCAAGTTTGAAATTGCATAATTTCATACATGAGGGTAAGAAGCCTCACAAGTGTGAAATTTGTGAGAAGAGGATTACTAAGATGGCAAATTTGAAAAAGCATAATTTGATACATGAGGGTAAAAAGCCTCACCAGTGTGAAATTTGTGAGAGGAGGTTTACAGAGATGTCAAGTTTGAAATTGCATAATTTGATACATGAGGGTAAGAAGCCTCACAAGTGTGAAATTTGTGAGAAGAGGTTTACTCAGATGGCACATTTGAAAAAGCATAATTTTATACATGAGGGTAAAAAGCCTCACCAGTGTGAAATTTGTGAGAGGAGGTTTACAGAGATGTCAAGTTTGAAATTGCATAATTTAATACATGAGGGTAAGAAGCGTCACAAGTGTGAAATTTGTGAGAAGAGGTTTACTCAGATGGCACATTTGAAAAGACATAATTTGATACATGAGGGTAAAAAGCCTTACAAATGCGGAATTTGTGAGAAGAGGTTTACTCAGATGTCAAGTTTGAAACAGCATAATTTGATACACGAGGATAAAAAGCCTCACATGTGAAATTTGTGAGAGGAGGTTTACTCAGATGTCAAGTTTGAAAGTGCATTATTTGATACATAATGGTAAAAAGCCTCACAATTTTGAAATCTGTAAGAAGAGCTATAAGTGCTTGTCAAGTTTGAAATTGCATAATTTGATACATGAGTCTAAAAAGCCACATAAGAATGAAATTTGTTGAGGAGCTATATTCTTCTGACACATTTTTTTAAGATGCATAATGTGATGCATGGGGGTAAAAAGCATCACAAACATGAAATTTCTGAGAATAGCTTTAGTCATTTCTCAGGTTTTAATGTACTCTATTCAATCCATTGGTGTAAAAGTTTTGGAAATGCCTTTACTCATTTGTCGATTTGTAGCAGCATAGTTTGTTACATAAGGTAAAAATTCTCACTAGTGTGAAATTTGGAGAAAAGCTTTATTCATTTGTGATATTTAAAAAAGCATATATTGATATATGAGAGTATGAAGCCTCATGGGTATGATTTAGTTGAAGAGATTTAACCTTTTGTCACATTTAAATTGCACAGTTTTATACACAAGGGTAAAAAGCCTCAAATAAAATTTGTGAGAAGAGCTTTACTTGTTTGTCAAATTTGAAGTTGTATAAATTCATACATAAGTGTATAAAGCCAAAGTATTGTAAAATTTGTAAGAAGACTTCTACTCATTTGTTACATTTGAAAGAGTTTTAATTAGATACTTGAGGGTAGAAAGCATCACAAATTGAAATTAGTAAGATGTGCTTTACTAAGTTATCATATTATCTGCCTAATTTGATACATGAGGGTAAAAAGTTTCAGAATTGTGAAATCAGTGAGAGGAGATGTACACAATTGTCAAATTTAAATGAACATTGTTACATGGGAGTGAAATGTCTCGCAAGTGTTAGTTTCTAATAAAAGCTTTACTTAGTTTTAAAATTTGAAAGAGCATAATTTGATATATGTGGGTAAAAGGTTTCAGAATTGTGAAATCAGTAAGAGGAGATGTACACAATTGTCAAATTTAAATGAACATTATTTGTTCCATGGGGTTGAAAAGTCTCACAGTGTTAATTTCTGAGAAAAGCTTTACTTAGTTTTCACATTTGAAAGAGCATAATTTGATATATGTGGGTAAAAAGTTTCAGAATTGTGAAATCCGTAAGAGGAGATGTACAAAATTGTCAAATTTAAATGAACATTTGTTAATCGGGTTGAAAAGTCTCACAGTGTTAGTTTCTGAGAAAAGCTTTACTTAGTTTTCAAATATAAATGAGCATTATTTGTTAGATGGGGTGAAAAGTCTCACATAGTTAGTTTCTGAGAAAAGCTTTACTTAGTTTTCAAATTTAAATGAGCATTATTTCTTACTTGGGGGAGAAAAGTCTCATAGTGTTAGTTTCTGAGAAAAGCTTTACTTAGTTGTCAAATTTAAATGAACATTATTTGTTACATGGGGGTGAAAAGCCTCACGAGTGTTAGTTTCTGAGAAAAGCTTAATTGTCAAATTTAAATGTACATTTTTTTACATTGGGGTATAAAGCCTCACGAGTATTAGTTTCTGAGAAAAGCTTTACTTAGTTGTCAAATTTAAATGAGTATTATTTGTTACATGGGGTGGAAAGCCTTACAAGTGTTAGTTTCTGAGAAAAGCTTTACTTAGTTGTCAAATTTAAATGAGCATTATTTGTTACATGGAGTGAAAAGCCTCACAAGTGTTAGTTTCTGAGAAAAGCTTTACTTAATTGTCAAATTTAAATGTACATTTTTTTACATTGGGGTAAAGAGCCTCACGAGTGTCAGTTTCTGAGAAAAGCTTTACTTAGTTGTCAAATTTAAATGAGTATTATTTGTTACATGGGGTGGAAAGCCTCACAAGTGTTAGTTTCTGAGAAAAGCTTTATTTAGTTGTCAAATTTCAATGAACATTATTTGTTACATGGCGTGAAAAGCCTCAAAACTGTTATTTTCTGAGAAAAGCTTTACTTAGTTGTCAAATTTAAATGAGTATTATTTGTTACATGGGGGTGGAAAGCCTCACAAGTGTTAGTTTCTGAGAAAAGCTTTATTTAGTTGTCAAATTTCAATGAACATTATTTGTTACATGGCGTGAAAAGCCTCAAAACTGTTATTTTCTGAGAAAAGCTTTACTTAGTTGTCAAATTTAAATGAGCATTATTTGTTACATGGGGGTGAGAAGCCTCACAAGTGTCAGTTCCTGAGAAATGCTTTACTTAGTTGCAAAACATCATTTGTTACCTGTGGGTGAAAAGCGTCACGAGTGTTAGTTTCTGAGAAAAGCTTTACTTAGTTGTCAAATTTAAATGAGCATTATTTGTTACATGGGGGTGAAAAGTCTTCCCAATGTTTCAATGTAATTTAAATTAGAATTTCCTTCTTGAGGACAAACGTTTGCACATATGTGAGCTTTTCATGTATTTCTCTTGAAATTAAAGATGTTTTGACTTAAAACTTGATGTGAACTATACAGATGATTCGTGTAAATGTCCTACTGGTAACATTCTTAACCAATTGTGGAAAAGTAGCATATAGAGATAAACTCAGATAACAATGTTATTCTCAACATTGGTGCTAAGAATTATTATGGAGAAGTAAATAAATTGCCCTACTATACTGTAAATATTTGTTCCAAAAATTTGTATTAAACACATAATGTGGTTAAATCAGAGGCCATTAAGCTCCACCTACCTTTTGTAAAATTAAGCTGAGAACATGTTCGTTATTGATAAATCACATTTTTAGCTCTTTGCTTCTTATAGAGCTTTTCTTGATTTATATAGTGGTTATGGTTAATACTGTTAGGTAACGTATTATTTGCAGGTTATGTTCCATCTGCTGGAAATAAAAGAGGTTTTTTTATAGAATCATTTGGCAGGCATGACACTGATTATTATACAGAATGGTTGAATTCATTTCCCCTGTGGTTGCACTGCAGCTGTATACAGAGTAATTTTGTCAGCCTTACTTGTGTATAAACTACGTAGTTCATTGTATGTTACAGACTAATACAGTTACAGAAATTCCACAACTTAGGCTGACAGATGGATGTATCACACTCATACAGCTATGTTGTTGCACAAGGTTATTCTTTTGAAAGCCTTAGTTCCTGCAATAGATAGGGTAGGTCATTTTACAGCTCCCCCAATTTCATTCAGTTTTAAGAATCAAGGATTTAATACACAAATTTCTGTAAATAATAGAAGAACTGGTGTGACTGACTCTATGGTAGTTCAGTGCAAACTGCATACAGCTCTTTCGATATGATTTAATTTTTACATAAGTGTGTTGACCTCCATGATCTAGTGGTACCAAGCTAGCCTCTAGTTCCCGAGGTTGCGAGTTCAAACCCAGTGGAGGGTGATGAATTTTTTCCAGCATAAAAATCCATAGCATAGCTTCCTTCTGAAGGGAAGTAAAGCCACTACCCCATGCCATATATTTATGGCAGATAAAAGAACCTCAAACCTGATAAAAGAGACCTCAGCAAAATTTCCAGTCTTTCGCATCCATTATAGAATTGGAACCATAGCAGTTAAAGAGCGACCATAACTAAAACTCAGTTAAATTTGTTTTCACTTATGTGCATAAATATCTTATATTGTAATATTAACTTCCCAGCTAGCATTTCATTAGATAATAGCATATGTATGCTAATCCTGCATGCATTTTTCCAAAATTAACAACGAACATTATGGGTATTCACATAAAGCCTGGTACAGCTACTCATGCACCAAAATTTGGAAATTTGGAAAATACAACTGATCTTGATCAGAAAAATGGTAAAGTTGCTGGGCGCTTGCAGACATAAATCAAAGTTTCGAGAAGATGATGAGAAAATTTTTTTTAAGTATGTGGTGAAAGACACTTTGGATGTGCCGTGCTGAGTGAAGTGTGCATTGGGAAAGCTACGACAACAGTAAAAGAACGAAGTATAACCCATATTGATTTTAAGGCATAGTTGTAGGAGAAAGAGCTGGCTTAACGCCTTCCTGCTGATTTTGAAGAGAAGGTAGGAGAGTTCTACAGATTTATCATCAAATTGTGCCAGAGGAATCAATATTTATTGTCACATATTGGTAATGAAGACCAAGTGCATGTGGACTGTGTAGTACTGCAAGCCTACACAGTCAATAAAATGGATGAATGCATTATGTTAATTAGTACTGGCAATGGTGAAACACAAAGTTGCGATGTTAGCCTGTGTATTACTGCAGAGAGAAGAAAGCTGTTGCAATATATCATGTTGAAATGAATGTTGCAGGTGTCATACAAGCTCATCCTAAAGAATGGATGGCCAATGAGCTTGTATTTGCATGTTGTAAGTATGGCAACGCCCCCTGGGAGCACTACCTAACTCAAAGAATATGGTTCTTAATCATACTAACGGTCAATGTACATGAGGGAAGAACTGAGTTGGCTCTCATTCCTAGAGGACTTAGCTGGATTCTGCAACCATTGTAGTATTTTATTCAACCATTTAAAGCAGCAGCGAAAGAAGCTTATATGAGATGAATAGCCGAGGAGGACTACAAACTGCCTCTGAGGAGTAAAATCAAGTGCCTGGAAGTGACACTTATCTGCAAATGGGTGAAAAGTGCATGGGATTCGATTTCTCTATCACTGATAGAAGTTTCAAGGATTGGGGAAGTTTGAATTTCCTCGTTTGAAGGGAGGATGGTGTGCTGTGGGAGGATACAGCTCATGAGTTTGTCAAAGATTAGCCTTGTAGAGATGACAAAAGTGATGTTCAATACAGGTATTGTAGTCTCTTTTGTTTTCAATGTAAGTATTTAATACAGCAGTTCAAAAAATCTGTTTCCTAAGCTTCTTTCCCAAAATCCATGTGTAGGATTATGTACTGTAATATGTTAACATCTGCTGAAATATAACTTGACTTTTCAGTTCTATTTTGATATTCTCTGCTCTTAAAACTTCACTTACATAAACGTGTAAAATCTTGTTTTTGTAGACATTCTTGACTGCTCAGTTAGTTACCTTTGTAGACCATATTAATTTATACGTTGGTGAATATGCAATAGTATTTGTATGAATTTAATTTCAAAGAATGAAATCTTTATAAGTAATGTAATGTATTCTTATTAACAAATTTTAGAGCGGAATTAATCAGCTTTATATACATTAATCATTGAATGAAAGTGATCCCTACTTTGCTTTTCTCTGCTATAAAGCATTTCCTTGAATATCATTTTGTGATGCAGATTATTTCTTTAAATTTCCTATCCATTATGTATTCCCTAACTGCTTCATTAACACCACTTGAAACAGTTATGCAATCCCTGGCTGCGTTTACGGTATGTTGGTCAAGCTGTCGTTCTCCATGATGTAATGCTTACCATGCTAGTCTCTAGTTCCTGAGGTGGCAGGTTCAAACCCAGTGGAGAGCGATGGATTTTTTCAGACACAAAATCCTTAGCATGGCTTCCTTCAGGAAGGAAGGAAACCCGGTAGTCCCATGGTTTTTTTTTTTCGAGTGGAGGAGAAAATGATTTATTCACTTACCCCAGCCCCGATGGGAGTCGAAACTGAGAGTGTGGGAATCACCAATAGTCGGCATACCCACTAAAAACTCCTCCACCGGAATGGAAATAAGGAAGAAGGAAGAAAGAGGAATTCTGTGTGATAATGCGGCCGTACCGCTGTTACACCGGCGTATTCAGGGTAAGGATATATTGGCTGACCACTAGGGCTTAGCCAGGTGAAGGAGAGGCGCCAGGACGCAAGCATGACCGAGGCCCTACTTGCGCCCTTGGGAATTCAGGAGTGCAGTGTGAAAGGAAGTTAGGGGTGAATGTGCGGCAGCAGTTCCCACCTGCGCCATTCGGAATTCAGGGTGTAAGGAATGAAAAGGAAGTGGTTAGGCATGTCTGCGCTAGCGGCCGGACCGGCCACCGCGAAACCTTGCTGCCTGAGAATGGCTGAATGTCGGCGGCGGAAGTCTCTCGTCCTCAAGGCCTGCTACCTCCGACTTGACGTACTTGGTGATGTGGGCTACTTTGTCCGTCAACATCACAGAGGTGACGACCGGGAACCTGATAGCTTCGGGATCTGGTCTGGGGTTGATGTCGAGACGGAGTTCGGTGACTTCCTCCTCCAGGCTCGCAATCTTCTCTGACAAGTGCAGTAGTTCAGCCTGAATGTCCTCCAGTTTCTGGAGTATTTCAGCGGCAGCGTCGGTCGTGATGCTCGGAGCCTGAGCCTGGGGAGGTGGTGCGATGAACTGCGGTGGAGATGTTAAGCTCTGCGTTGTTTCAGCGACGTGCGGCGTAGCTCTGCGTGGGTAGAGTAGACACACAGCCTGACCGGTGAAATGCCCGTTGCTCCCGCAGAAGCGGCGTCGTTGAGTCAGGTCGTGCGCCCTGCAGTCGGCTGTGAGTGTCCCACTACCACAGTAATGGCAGCGGGGCGCGGCGTCGCATGTTGAGTCTGTGTGCCCGTACAGGCAGCAGCGGCGGCATGGTGTTGGACGAGCACTACGGCTTGCCTCGAGCTGCAGGGTTTGCCCTAACAAGGGCAGTCCTGCTTCAAGGGCGGCCAAGTAATCGCCCTCTTCCAAAAAGATGAGCCTGACAAGTGGTGTAGGACCTCTGATGTTGCGAATTCGCGTCGCCCTGGCCGCAGACGGCCAAAAGCGCTGCGCGGCGGTGAGGAGTAGAGTGTCCGGTAGCTGTCGATGAACTCCCCGGACAACAGCGGAGTGGCGTGCGTGCACGCGGTTCTGAGGTGTGTGGTTGGCTGCGATGGCGCTGGATGCGCCGTCTGGTGGCAGCGGTGAGGCGGAAAGCTGGTCGGCTTCTGCGGCGTTGGCGATGGCCTCCTAACCAGGAGGCTTTGCGGCTGCGGCTGTCTTCTTTCTTCCCATGTTGTCTCGGCGAGAGCTCGAAGCGAAGTGACGCCGGTCCCATGTCTTAGATTTACACCACTTAAAAGAACCTCAAGCCTGATAAAGAGGTCTCTGAGCAAAATTACTGGTCTTTCACGCCCAATATAGAATGGGATGCTAAGGACCACAGCAGTTAAAGGGCGTCCATAAATAAAATTCAATTCAGGTTTTAATTTCCATCAGGTAGTGATGAACTGGTGATCCTGACATGCAATTAGTATGTTGAAATAACAGTGGACACAACATGTGTTCACAAGTACTGTACCTCAACTCCTTGAAACAGTTCTGTACCTCTTTCTCTGGCATATTATTCTACCTGAAGTCGAACGGTTTTTAACAAAAATTTCCTTTTTTTTAACTTCTCTGTGTGCTTTCTTATGGCAAAAACTGTGTGTCTGTTTTGTAGTATTATGTCCGTTACTAAGCGAGAACTTTTTTGGATATAGACTCTTGACATGTTTAAACACAGATAGTTTCAGTTGTTTTTAGGTTAGAGAACTTGTAAATATCTATTCGAAACCTCATAGATTGCAATTTCTTCCTATATTATATGAATAATATAAAGAAAATGGTTTTAATAACAGCTTTAATTTTTGGAATTTAACTTTATCATCGACCATTTAAAAGACTGAAGGAAAACCACTTTTTGCTCCACGTTTTATAGCATTATACCAAATATAATGCAGTGCAATGAACTTAAAAGAAATTGAGCTTTATTTATGGATGCTCTTTAACTGCCGTGGTATTTAGCATCCCATTGTATATTGGGCGTGAAAGACCAGTGATTTTGCACAAAGGCCTCTTTATCGCATTTGCGGTTCTTTAGCGTGCCTAAATCTACGACATGGAACCACTTGCTTTACTTCCTTTTGAAGGAATTTATGAACTTAACTTGGTTCTGCTGGACATACGGAGCCTGATGCTGTCGAGCTGAGCTATGATACTCCGTAGCTATCAATGAATAAGAGGAATGATGCACGAAGTGTTCAAGTCTCTTTCAAAGACAGTGCTCTCAGGAAACAATTTATAGGCCTAAATCATAGCTAGTGTGGTATGTTTAAATGCAAACCTTTTTCCTTCACTTTGAAACAAGCAGTTTCCTTACAAATTCAGATACTGATAATAGTATGAAACAATGTAGCTTTATGCATTTTCACTTTTCATATTCTGTGCCCAAAATATCAACAATCTTGTTTACACTATTAACAGTAAACAATTAAATGTAATATTTTTAAAACGATTCTGCACCCAAGTAAACAATTTATAGGGTGTTCTTATGTGATCTTGATAACCCTGCTGGAGATTGACCTTTGCTGCTAGGAATTTAAGTAGTTTCACCAATTAAATCACAAGGCCCTTGCCATGTGAATTCGCGAGGCAATGCTATTCAGTGCCAATTCCAAGCTTTTCTATTAAAACTCGTATTTACAATATTTTTACTTTCTCTACTACGTATAGTAAGTAGGGAAAGTATTGTATTCCACCCAAAAATTCGATACCGAGATTTCATTGGAAATACATGTTTTGATAAACATGTCCTTGTGTGTGTCTGTCTGTGAACAGCATAACTCAGAAACGAACAGTCGGATAAACACCAAACATGGTATTTAGGTTCAGTATCTTCCAGAGATGCGACACGAAGGTTTTCAAGAAAATCCCCCTACCCCAGATTACCCTTTACATGGAACATTTTTCGAAAATTTTAATTTTCTCAAAAATGGCTCTAACGATTTTGATTAAAATATATGTTTAAGATACTTTTATGACAAATAAAATGTATATCTTGAATTTTCTGGGAATGTCTCCAAAAGTATTCTTCATTGTGAACGACTTTTGCATAACTGGTAAACCATAAGAGATAGACAAAATTTTACTACACAGAAAATGCAGTACGCGTTAAAATACCCAATTTATGTCATAAATTGTTTTTGTTGATTGAACCATTTTCGAGATATTGCTTGTTATTCCCTTAAATTTTTCAATACTTATTTTCTCAAATGGGAATTCGTTATTCGTATTTTTGTCTTGCATATGCAAAGGGTATTATTCTGTGGCAAAGGGAATGGTGCTGCACCTAGCAACCAGCTATTCAGAGATATGCATGTGCTTAAAGGCTACTGTATTTCTATACTGCCCTTGTAAATATATATTCCCCTTACATCTACAAGAAAATTAACAATAAGATAAGAGTCTGCAAATGTTTATCTGGAATAACATGAAGTAGACGGAGAATAAGCGTTTATAAAAATAATTTGTACAAGAGTAAGAAAGTCATGTGAGTGTAACACATCAGATTTTTTTATTGTACTAAGTGCTAATGCTATGGGAAAAGTGGATTACCTGTTCCGGATTTCATATTTCCTTCTTTAGTGTGCTTGCTAACTGGTGTTGGTACAGATCAGCAGCATTTGTATCAGGTTTTAAACTTCCTTATATGGCAATATCATTTTGTTTTAAGCTATTGTTTTCTTTAAAGTAAATAAGAAATGGATGGATTGTTGCTAGGCTATTGTTCGAATGTACTCTCTGAAGGGAATCTTGTGTGACAAAATTTCAGTACTCTGTTAGGTTTCAAGTTTTCTTTGTCAGAAAAAAATGCAGATTATTGTTGAATATAAACATTTAACAATTTTGCTTACAATTTTTCCAGAAAATCTTCAAGGGGTTGTATTCTCCCTGCGGTTACCTGCTGTATATCTTTTTATCATGAAAATTCCTGCTGATAAAATATTTTCTTGTAAAAACAGCTGTTGTTTTGATATAAAAACTTGTCCCACATTCAGGCTCAAAATGTAATAGGTTTGATTTTTGCATTCACTGTGCATTGAGAAGGTGATTGCTGTGGTATCCTTAAATGTAATGTACTCACTGATGTTGGAGATGCGGAAGTGCTGATATCTCTCCGCGATGATTCTCTCTTTGGGTTCTGAGTGTAAATCACCAATCCTTCTCTTGTTGCATCATAGAATTGGTATTGCTTGAGCTATATGTACTCAGTATTTATCTGTGTCTAGTTATGGGAAGGTATTCTGAAATACAAATCTCTGCAAAAAATAACTGATTCATAATTAGCGAATGTTACCTTACCTGCTAAACTATTTTACAAGTGTTTATAACTTGAGATGCTCATCCAGAATATTGGTGTCTGCGGTTAAGAATGAAAGTAACGCCAATCTTGCCCCTTTTCAGAAAAACCCTACATAGAAATCATCTTTTCTGTGGCTACGAATCATTAACCATTGTTGTCTGACCCCTCTCCATAGTTAAAATCAAGTTTTCCTTATTCATGTATTTCTTCATAGTAGGCTAAGCAATTTTTCAAATAACTAATATTGTTTTTCCTTTTTTCTCAATATTCCTAATGCTTAATTTATCTAAAATCTATACAAATATTATTTGCAATAAATAAAGAAATGTTACACCTTAACAAAGCATAAACTCAATTCAGATTAACATAGATTTTAAAATGCATGTCATTTTTTAACGATCTCCATTTTGGAATTTTGTTCCTTTTAATATCTGTACCTTTACATTTGAACAAACGTCGACCTGAAGCTTTGCAAATGCATATACTACGGAATGGTGAATACATTGTGTATTTGAAAAATAATTTTAGGTTGTTGATATATGACACAAGATTGAATTTTTAAAAGTCCAAATTTCTGTGATAAATAACCAAACTGTTTTAATTTATGTGCTTAAAGTTATATGTATACATATAAAACATTGTATTACACATTTGCAGAGTCACACTAAGTAGCTTTTGTTTTTGAGTGATACAGTGTTAAATACTTCTCTCTCTGGATGGAAATGGGCTTGTCAATTAAAGTACCAGTATATACAGCATGTAACACATGTAGATCCACTTGAGCCATTGTTGCACAGAATTTTCGGCTTTATAAGCCACATAAGAGCTGTCAATTCCTAATTAAATGCGTTGAGAAATCTGCAACTGAAGAATTGCCTTTTATTTTTGTGAACACTCATGTTTAGACACTCTAATAGATACCTTGCCCTTAACCTCAAAAGCGCTCTAACAACCCAATGAAATACACGACCAGCAGACGCATGGTGATTGCTCGTAATGTCAGGATTATGATCAACTTTACTTAACGTGACATGAAGTTAAGAAAACCTGGTAAATTAAGGGTCTAATTCGTATGCACTTAACGTAATGGGAATGGCTCTTAAGTGATAGTCCTTTTATTACTTCGAGCTAGAGCTTTACGCAGCTTGGTTGTAATTAGTATATGACATCAAACTTGACGTAACGGGAAGAAAAAGTTTGACATTGCCCAAACTCTTAAAGTTTCATTGTGTCATCCTAAATATTTACATTTAATACAGTATCACCATGTCATATCACGTTACGTTATATTCATAATGGCGGTTTAAGTATTTTATATGTTCCAGTACGAAGCACTAGCAAGACCCATAACAATAATTGCAGTTTGGGTTATAGAGCTAAATTCCTGTCTGAGTTTTGTTGTAAATGCTCTCCAAGCAGGTTCAAAAGGCATGTAAAGGATTCCTTCCTAATACCGAAACGTTCATCGAACTCTCTCTCTCCCTGTATAAGTATGACATGGTTCTCGCATACCACTATCGGATTCCCGTTGTTTTCCCCTTCAAAACCAATATAACTTAAGTAATCGCTGTTTTCTTTATAAAGATCATCAATATAATCTAAGTAATCCATGAACATGTCAAAATGTCTTCCTTCAAGTACGATATGGTATCCTAGTTCAATCGACGGTTAGTTACTCCATCCAGGTCGAAAAAGTAAATTCTAACCTATATTTGTGCGCTATTTAATTTCGTAGTAATACACTACATAATGGTGCTCTCAGGCATTTACTTCTGTGGTAATTTAATCTGAACTGAGAGTATCTGAAAGGAGCAGAATGCTTCGGAAGTAGTTTACTCTCGTATGGAAGTCCCCGAATGTTGGCTTGAATAATAGTTTACTAGCAAAATAGAGCTAACTCTAGGTTGGTGCACGCCGCCTATAAAGCAAATTTCACTGCTCCGGCAGACCTTAGCAATATGACCATACTTCACACATTTGAAACACTGCATTAACCTACCACATAGGGATTTATTCTGAATGAACTATAGTATAACAAAAAAATCTTGTGTTACACTCAAATGACTTTCTCTACTCCTGTACAGACTATTTTTACAAACGCTTATTCTCCATATGCTTCATGTTAATCGAGATGTCAATCTTATTGCTAATTTTCTTGTAGATGCAAGGGGAATATGAATAACGAATTTGAGAAAAAATATTGGAAAATTTAAGGGAATAACAAGCAATATCTCGAAAATGGTTCACTCATCAAAAAAATGTATATGACTTAAATTGTGTATTTTAACGTCATCTACATTTTTGGTGTAGCATAATTTTGTCTATCTCTTATGGTTTACCAGTTATGCAAAAGTCGTTCACAATGAAGAATACTTTTGGAGACATTCCCAGAAAATTCGAGATAATCATTTCATTTGTCATAAAAATATCTTAAACATATGACATTTTAATCAAAATCTTTAGAGCCATTTTTGAGAAAATTAAAATTTTCGAGAAATGTTTCATGTAAAGGGTAATCTGGGGTGAGGGGATTTTCTTGAAAACCTTAGTGTCGCATCTCTGGAAGATACTGAACCTAAATACCAAATTTGGTGTTTATCCGACTATTGATTTCTGAGTTATGCTGTTCACAGACACACACATAGACACACGGACATGTTTCTAAAAATGCTTTTTTTGGATTCCTGGGGTCTCAAAACATGTGTTTCCGATGAAATCTCGGTATCGAATTTTTGGGTGGAATGCAATACCTCCCCTACTTACTATACGTAGTAGAGAAAGTAAAAACGGGGAAGAGTTTGTATCGAAAAGCAATGACATATATCTGCTTAGGTTTATACAAAATGTCCTCTTCAGGGGTTACCTCTCTATGTTTAAAACGATACACCTATTGAACGGGTAGTAGTGCCAAAGTCCATTATTTCATGCTTAGTTACTGTGTATAATGACTTTAGAATGAATATGAGTCAAGGGTATAAAAGAAAGCATCTTAGTGCCATCGTCAAAGCCAGAAAGCAAAGATTGGTTTGTATCAGAAGATAACTTAAATTTATTTTTGCCCGCATTTTGCAATTTAATAATGCGACATTCGGTATTTTTCTGAAAACGAATGTTACCAAGTTTCAGAGGATGCAGTGGCGCTAGCTAGTCGTAGTGCCAACCAAATATGGCTCCAATTCATTGAAAAAATGGAGAAGTATCTAGTTCCCATCAGGGACGTCCTTACCTTAGCATTCAAAACTGATGAAACGCCAACGTCCATTTCCTCCTCCGAGCACGAGGTTGATGGGGTCCCATGAGTAACCATATTGGACGCAATCCCTCCCGTCACATATGAAAAGAAACACTACATAACTTCCATCCACCATCACGTTAGAAACTTTGAAACAGCAGTAAAACAAAAGATAAAAACGAAAAATCAGATCAATGATATTCACATTTGCCGAAGGCTAAGCTCCGCAAACCATCACCGTCCTGCCAGCCCTATGATCAGTGGAGAAATGGTAAGAAACACTTGTCACATGCGTTTTAGCTGAAACATATTGTGTTGACTGATCTAACAATTGTCTAACCTGCTTGTGCTTCATCTATATTTCCTACTTAACACTTAGCTAAAACCAATCTAGCTGTAGCTGTGATTGTTTTATTACCAGATACTACAGCTGCAGATGTTACTAAGCATTTTATGCCAGGAGAGAAACACCTTTGGGAATGTATCCGTTAGTTGGGGCTGTTGTACGTAGTCATGACACCCTAGGTTATATCATTATATGATACAGCCTAATTAATACAACTATATCTAATCTAACATAGATAGTAGTATAACAAGATCTGGTATAATAATATATTACAATGTAATTAAAATAATTTTATACTAAGTGCGTCAGTAGATAACGAAATGGTCGTCTTCAATGTTTCGAACACCTGCGAATATAAAAACAGAGTGCCAACGTGACATATACAATCTAATTTCCCAATACATGTAACAGGTTCTTATTTGCGGCATGGATTTATATAACAGCTAGATCGCTAACCATGTACCGAGAATGTGAACTGTCATTTGCCTCCACAATGGACGGATTCATCAGGGAATGAATCGTATTGTTACATAAATAGTCCTTCCTTAGACCTGTTTTCAAGTGTGAGCAATTATGTGCCTTGGAACTTAAGGGGGCACTGTGAGGCAGTATTTTAATACCGGAATAGTTTCAATTGTATTTTATAATAAGTAAATTCAATAACAGCCCGCCTTGAAACGATATGTATGTAATAATTATTTAAATTGTATGTAACAGTCGTTGCAAATGCTTATATTTATTGTAAACATGTTTAATAATGTTATGTCAATACATTACATACTTTAATAATGCAAGAGCTGTGAGAATAATAAGTTTTAAGTTGCTAACAATGAGGTAATAATAAGGTAACCTTGTAACAATATTGAGTTTGAGAATTTGAATGAGTCATGATTTGGGCAGCAATAACGTAAATCTTGTGACAGTTTTTAAAATAGCAAATCAATAGCAAGGAAAAAGTTTTAAGCGAAATGCAGATATTCTATTGGACTGGAATTAGCCAATAAGAGACTTGAAATATCGATGCTCATGTGTTTAAAGGTTAAAATAATGTTCAGTTGCAGTCAAACCTTGGTAGTGACCAGATGGAAGATGTGTTCTCTACAGAAATATTACGTCTGAA
Organism: Deroplatys truncata; assembly: GCA_030765065.1. NCBI lineage: Eukaryota > Metazoa > Arthropoda > Insecta > Mantodea > Mantidae > Deroplatys > Deroplatys truncata. Next base: position 82,708,320 of record CM060989.1, on the reverse strand, counting down.
TCGTAAAATATGTCTACGCGTTAGCTAAGTGAAAGTATTAAAGATTCTCACAGCTTTTAAAAAGTGTAGTGCTTTATTAAAATGTGCAAGGGTTAATAAAAGAAGTGAATTTAAAAACTTAAATTCTGTGTATGTCTACAATTATTGTCGTACCGCACCCTGCCTAAGATATACATGACTCTACAAACATTACTGACGCAGCCGGGGCAAATTCAAACATAAATAATATATAGAAGCAGTTTTAATAACAAAGTTAAACATTATAATGTAAAACTTGTAGTGTAACAACAAAATTACATCTTAAAATCAGCTTCTCATACGTAGCAGCATACTGCGTAACAACAGTAACCATTACGTAATCAACAATTTCAAACCGATTCCCAAAGCGTGTTGCAAACTTCTTAAACAAAGTAACTCCAAGAACAATACTTCTTCAAGTTAGCTTCCCAAGCGTGAAGCTAAATAATTTACGTAACAATGAAAATATTACGTAAGCAAACACTTTCATCAACTGTTTGATGTAGAATCTAGAAGTCTCATAATAAGCTGTATCCTGGCAGTTGTGTTAAAAATAAAGTAAAAACTTCTCATAGTTGGTATTTCAAATTTGTAAAAAATGTCTCGCACTTGCTGATTCACAGATAAATCAACCCTGCATTATAGGCATAAATAGAGATGTGAATAAATGCGAGTTGCTATTAATGGGGTGCTTATTCAACAATTAGCAGAGTATTTATTTTCCTCTACACAAATACCATACTAACCTTAGTAAGTAAATCACAGCTGGTGATCCATTCAGTATTCCTCGTTTAACTGTGTTCTTCAACAAGTGAGGAGGAAACGTTGAATATATTGTGACATTTGTGATATAATTGTTATGTGTGTGACTGGCATTGTTGCGTATGTATGTGACCTGGCAACCCAGACCGGATATGTTGCGATAGTGGTGGGGATAGAAACCGGTTCTTAGAGTAGCGTGCCTGACGCTAAGTTAAGCGTGGGTCAGAGTCAGTCGAGTCGCTCATTGCAACCAGAACAGTACAGTTTTGCTCGCGTCTGCCGGATGGCGTCCCGCCGACGGGCAAGAAGGTAATGTAATCTACTTTTATTGCAATATATACTATCCATCCAAACTAACTTCATGTAATTTCTTGTAGCAGGCAGACCCTTCCTTCGTCCCACACAGTCATTTAGGAATATTTTAGTAATTTTCAGGTGTTTTTAGGAACTTCTATTAGCTCGCCCCGTCGGACCTCGTGTAATTTGTGCTATGTTAGATCCTGGTACCGTGCTCTACCCCCTGTGATTTATAAATAATGTAGAGGTTACGACAATATAAGGGACTTCACATTCGTTAAATAACTCCATATTTCCTTCCCCAGACCTCAGCTTGTAGCAGTAGTCTGTAAAATCGCCAGATTCAAGAGACTTATCCCATAATTGTAGCAGAATGTCAACGTTGAGCTTTAGTAACCTCTAACATTTCGTAGTCCCTATGTCAAAAGTGGAAAGCCTAGTATATCCAAATTTTTATCATTTTTAATTTTCAATACCAGAAATTTCTTTTTAACGCCATCTACAGTTCGTTAGCAGTTCATACGCTAAAACGTCCACCGTGAGCTTTAAAACGAAATATTCAAAACCTCTTATCTCAAGGGGTAAACAAAAGCTCGTATTTGGATCACCCATATGATATCCATTCTGTATGATCTAAATCTTGTATAAGCCTTGCAATTAAAGTGCGATATTTCGTTCAGTGTGGTGCTAGCTCTAGATCGTTTCTTTATCGGAACTACTTCCAGGCGCAGTCGGAGTCATTTCAAGGAAATAGTTTCAGTTCCACTCCGAGGAAAGTACTTCAAACTTTTCACTGCGGAGTGTTGGTGCAAGCACTCCCAGCGATCTACCCATAGGACATCCTATGATTTGCAGGTTGTTCCTGACGGAGAGTGTGGTTATGCCCGCGAGACGCAAGCTGGCTGTAAGCAAACGTTTGAGATGCCAACGGTCAAGGAACCTCACGATCTGCAGGAGATGGCCTGTCAACACATCCAAGCAGCGAGGGACCGGATGCAGACGTGTTACGACCGGCAAGCCAACAGCCAAGGTTTCCAGAAGGGCGATCTAGTGTGGTTGTATCACCCTACCCGAACCAAGCAGCGTTGCTCGAAGCTTCAACCACAATGGAAAGGACCGTAAAATTTGCTGAATGAGATATGATTTAATCTACCTCATCCAGAGGCTGCCTTGACTGAAGATGCTAGTGGTACACCTAGATCATCTATCCCGTTATGTTAGTACTGGACGGGACCACCAACCCTAAGGAGGGAGCAGTGGGACCGCTCGCGCGGAAATATCCGCGGGACGGCAGTAACCGCATTCCGGCCCAGCACCTGGTTCGGCCCTCGACCGGACCTCAGAACATTAGACGCGCACGGACCCATTATGTCCGCTTCCCCGCGGCTTTTAGTGTTCTAGAAAATTCGTTTCAGCCGTTTCCATTAGCTTCTTTTATAACATTTCGCTTTGTTGCGGGGAGTGTATAAGTGGGTGTTCTTGCCCTCGGACAGCAGAGTTCAGTTAAGCAATTCCGAAGTTAAGTACAGTCAAGAAGCCGAAAAGTGGATAGTGCCAGGTGTAGTTCAGTTGTTAGTTGTGACTCAACGTTCATTTGTGATTCGTTTCGACGAATCAGTTGTGTTGTGTGTCAAATGTAACGTTTGTAAGCTGAAACTAACATTCACTGACGAGATGGTTCGACATTTCAACTAACGTTTAAATATTGAAGACAATAGAAATTTCCGAGAAAACAAAAGCTAAGCTTTAAAGGTAGAATATGACTCAAAATTACAAACGCCAAACATAAAAATCGTTGATGAGACTGTTGGAATTAAAACAAAAATTATTTTGGGACTTAATGTCCTGGTGTTTCATGGAGTTCTATAATAATATGTATCGTACGCCTTTTCTTTGCTATTAATTTATTTAACTAGGTAATAAATCTGCAGTTTACGTTTTACGCTTAATTAAATTACCCTCGTATGATTCAAATCATACATTTAATTAAAAATTGGAATAGAAATAATATATCGATCTTAGGTTATTACAAATCTACTTTGCTTTATTTGTGCAGTTTTTAACTCTTTATGTGCAAAATAAGTTGCTAATGGAAGTAGGAATGCAAATGTAGACAAGCAAGACGTGCATCTGCTCCGGGACGTATACCAGTATTGACTGAAGAAGATCTTAAAATTTTGGAAATAGTCCTCGAAAATGATGTTGCAATTGAAATGATCGAGGTACGGGAGCTGTTGGTAGAAATGGTTACAGAGTCGGAGAAAGAAAGCGAAGATGATTTTACAGCGGATGACGAAATTATAAATACTTAGAATGATGTAGTCTCTTCTAAACATTTTAGTCATTCAAATAGTCGTACAGTTATGGGGGGGCGCTTTAGAATGGATAGGGATTCATACTTGGAATATCAAAGAATTCCTGACGATATAAAGGTTACCCTGAGTCAGGAACGGGCGGAGAGAAAAGTTGCCCGAACATGCTCATTTGTGAAATGCATTTAATCAAAAGTATGTAATTTTAATAGGATTATTGAAGAAATCCGAAGTAACTTTATTTAATAATTTTTAGTAAACCATGAACTGGGACATGCGGAAAACGTATATTGCCCCTTTAGTGGAGAATTTATCAGTATGAGCCAGTAAAGATAATTCTAGGCGCAATATTACGCTGAAATATTTTTAAAAAAAGATTTCAGAAAGAGCTCGGTTATGTTTTTAAATATGCGAGCTTTTAAGGAATATTCTGTTAGGGCCTGGGTGCAATCGAGCTTGGATGGTTTTGATATGCTTAAGACCAGTGAATTGGTAGAAACCCCTGGAAGAGGTAGGATCACCGTTCAAAGATCAGTAAGCAAGAAATATCTATCAAACTTTCTGAAAAGTATTCCGAAACTTTCTTCTTATTATGTGCGACTAAGGACAAATGAAGCGTATTTAGAGCCTACATTTAAAATCTTTTCTGAATTTCTTTTTGGAATATGAAGTTAAATAAAGTTCTTATGATGTTAAAACACCTATCCATTGCCAATTTCATGGCAGAAAAGAGGGAAAAGGAAAGACAAACAAGAGTATCAGGAAAATAGTACAGTAACTACTTTTACCCTGGATGCACAAAGTTTAAAACTTGCTCCATGTTAAGTGCATCCGTATGTAACTACGTAAAACCTTGTTTTCAGAACGTTTCAGTCTTCAATGTTGCCACCAAAGGTGTAATATGTTAGTTGTGGCATGCAGGAGAAGCTGGTTTGGTGCATATGTTTTACGTCAATCATGATTTACTTCCTGATAGAAAAATTAAAAGAACTTGCTGTAACTGAGAAAATTAACATTTATATGACAGCTTTGGCTACCAAAACAAAACTACAATACTGCATTATACTCTGCTGGGATTAACCACAAACAAGATGAAACGGAACAAACCCAGGATAGGATGAAGGATTTTTGGGCCATAAAATCATTTGCATAGTTTCTTTCGGAGGTTAAGTAAAGCTGGCGGTACCGTGTCGTAGATTTACAGTATATAAAAGAACCTCAAGCCTGATAAAGGCGGCCTCTGAGCAAAAGTTCCGGTATTTCACGCACCAATATAGAATGGTACGCTAAGCAACATGGTAGTTAAAGAGCGTACATAAAAAACAAGAACGTAGAGATTAGATTAGTTGACCTTTTAAGTTTTATCGACCTTCCACATGCCAGGCTAAAATGTTTATTGTGCAACTCCATTGGAAAGGATACTTATATTGTCTATTCCCTGAACAAGTTACAGTAACTGGTTTGAATGTCAGCATCTTTTCCTGGATCATTTTAGTTAGGGAAAGAGCAAGCCCGCATTTTGACAGTCAAATGGGATGTATAGAGCACTTTCTTGCTCCTCTTTGCACGCTCTACAAATGTGCTCATTCTTATGATGATGATGATGATTTGCGTTTAAGGGCGCTCAACCACTAGGTCATTAGCGCCCTGCTCATTCTTGTAGAGCCCTAATTTACGTAGTCGTTTCTTGAAGTGGCCGTGTTCAGAAATTAATGCAACTACTTTCCTTTTTCTGTTTTTATCGTATCTCAGGAAAGAGCATTGAATGGACCTAAGTCCCATATCCTGGTTTGCCTTTGTCTAGGATTGTTTCGCCACCTGAGATAGTGTTTTCACTAATCCATGCTTTTAGCGAAGCCTCTGCAGTCTGTGTGCTGTTTCCAACGCAGGTTCAGGGCCAGCATACGTATCTTAGCTGAGGAGTTTTTTCATTTCCTTAGATACCCTCATACCCTGGGACCCACCGCATTTCAACCATGCTCGCGAAATGATCCAGCAATCAGGGCATTTAGGCATTACCAAACCGGTTTTGTTTTTACCTGGTCTGAAGAGACTTATTTTAAAGTAAGTTTGACAGTGTGTGAGTATGAGAATTCCTTTATTATGATAACCTTTCTCAACTACACTTAGAGCACAGCTCGAACAGTAAATACTTCTGACTAATAAACTGCAACATTTCCCTAATATTGTAATATTAAATATTGTTTAATTTTGTTAAAATTTTGTTTTTTTATTTACAATCTTTGGAGATAAATATATGTCTGCCTCCGAAATTGTCTCTATACGGAATCCGTCTGCGTACCTTAGAAATTAATAATATTTTATCAGGAATAATTCGTTACATCTAGTCTTCTCGAGACCCGAGAGTTATCTTAAATGGATGGAAAAGCATTTATTAAGTATTCATTAGGTCAGACTGTATACTCAATACTGGATTGTAGCGGGAATGTAATTATAATCAAAGGTTTCTTAGAAGGGGGCCAAAAACAGAGGAGTGGATTCTTTATATACAACAAGCGAGCGGAAGCTCAAAATCCGGGCAATACATCTTCCATCTGACTATGTAATTGTATACAGGGGACCTCGCCCTAAACCGCCTTGCAAAGTTAATACTGTAAATCCGATTCGTTCGAGTTGCAAAACCGGATATCCAAAAGTCAACGAAATACGCGGACTCTCGGGCCGTTTTCTAAAAATGCGTTTATTTATTTAGGTGTCTCAAAATATGTATTTACGCTAAAATTAAGGTATCAAATTTTTGGATCGAATGTATTACTTTCTCTACGTACTATATCCCTGGTAGAAAAGGTAAAGAATATTTTTAGAAAAGTACCCCTGTGTGTGTGTGTGTGAGAGAGAGAGAGAGAGCAGTTTACCTCAAAAACGAAAAGTCGATTAATAAATACTCAACTTAGTTTTTAGTTTCAGCACATTCCAAGGATGCGCCATGAAGATTTTCAAGAAAATTTCTCCCAACAAACTACGCTTTATATGGCAGAAACCTTTAATGAAATTCTTGATTTTCTTAAAAAAAAAAGCCTTATTGATCTAGATTAAAGTAATATATTCAAGTTATTCAAATGACGAATAAAATGTATGTTTTGAATTTTCTGGGAATAGCTTCCTCATTCGGAATGAATTTTGTATACCCTTGTGTAACTGGTAGATCTGAAATGATAGACGGAAACGTAATATAGAACAAATGTAGATCTGCTTAAAACACAACTGATTTCAAATAATTTCTTTTTCTATTTTTGTGGCATACTCCATTACTGAGTTAAGCGTTATTAATGGCTCGAGCTGTTCATTTTCTGGCCATTCTCTTAATTTCCTGTCAACATTCAGTTGTTTCTCGCGATTGCACCTAAACAGTATGGAATTTTAAGACCAGCATATAGCGTCCAGTTCTAAAACATTTGACTATCGCTATTCTCTTCCAGTCTGTAACGAAATGGGTAATGTAACTAATTCAGCACAGATTTATTTGGATTAAAGTTTAGTAGGTAAAAAAAATAAGATTTAGTAGGAATAGTTTGTATACTCACTAATAGAGGGTAGTGAAAGTCGTATGAATTTATCACATATATTTTTATTTTCATGAACTCCACAGTAGCTTGAAGACTTTCCTTATCAGGGAAAGATTCACTTGCAATAGAAGCGCAGGTTTCAAGGGCAGCTTCTGAAATCAATAACTTTGCCCTTTTGACATTTATTTTCTCGAAATTTTATGGGTACAGAATTTTTCTGGTTAAGTGACGTACCCGCTTGAATACCAGATTGCTTTGTAATTTTTAGAGAGTTCTGTCTTGTTTAGCAATTCTCTATCTCCCTTCTGTTTAGGAGTTGAGAGCGAACATTCTTGATTATGTGGTTTTGATCGTAACTTAAAAACAAGTTATCATTTTTATCGAAGGGATGGCCTAACCGTGCCACTACACATCTTTTCAAACACTGCTACATTGTTTTAGAATTGTTTATCAGAATTCCCAAATGCGAAAAGCTGCTGCTTCAACTGCAAAATTTTCATGCAGTTGAAGGCAGTTTAAGTTACTGTAGTAGAAGAACGCAACAGTACACTATGTGATCAAAGTATCCGGACACCCCCACAAACATAGGTGCATTGTGCTGTTACCTACTGCCTAGTACTCATATCCGCGACATCAGTAGTCATCAGACATCGTGAAACAGCAGAATGGGACGCTCCGTGAAACTCACGAACTTCGAACGTGGTAGGTGATTGGGTGTCACTTGTGTCATAAGTCTGTACGCGAGATTTCCACACTCCTAAACATCCCTAGGTCCACTGTTTCTGATGTGATAGTGGAGTGGAAAAGTGAAGGGACATGTACTGCACAAAAGCGTACAGGCCGACCTCGTCTGTTGTCTGACAGAGACCGCCGACATTTGAGGAGGGTCGTAAAGAGTAATAGGCAGACATCTATCCAGACCATCACACAGGAATTCCAAACTGCATCAGGATCCACTCCAAGTACTATGAGTTAGGTGTGAGGTGAGAAACCTTGGATTCCATGGTCGAGCGGCTGCTCATAAGCCACACATCACACAGGAAAATGCCAAACAAAGCCTCGCTTGGTGTAAGGAGCGTCAACAATACACGATTGAACAGTGGCAAAACGTTGTGTGGAGTGACGAATCACGGTACACAATGTGGCGATTCAATGGCAGGGTGTGGGTATGGCGAATGCCCGGTGAACGTCATCTGCCAGCGTGTGTAGTGCCAACAATAAAATTCGGTGGTGGCAGTGTTATTGTGTGGTCGTGTATTTCCTGGAGGGGGCTTGCACCCCTTGTTGTTTTGCATGGCACGATCACAGCGCAGACCTACATCTGTATTTTAAGCACCTTCTTGCTTCCCACTGTTGAAGAGCAATTCGGGGATGGCGATTACATCTTTCAACTCGATCGAGCACCTCTTCATACTGCACGGGCTATGGGGGAGTGGTTACACGACAATAACATCCCTTTAATGGACTGGCCTTGCACAGAGTCTGACTTGAATCTTATAGAACACCTTTGGGATGTTTCGGAACGCCGACTTCGTGCCAAGCCTCACCGAACTACATCGATACCTCTCCTCAGTTCCGCACTCCGTGAAGAATGGAATGCCATTCCTCAAGAAAACTTCCAGAACCTGATTGAAAGTATGCTTGCGAGAGTGAACGCTTTCATCAAGGCTAAGGGTGGGCCAACACTATATTGACTTCCAGCATTACCGATGGAGCGCGCCTCGAACGTGTACGTCATTTTCAGCCAGGTGTCCAGATACTTTTGATCACGTAGTGTATATGGCATTTAGTCGAGTGCCCTCTGAAAGTAAAACTTAGCAGACTATTTGCCAGCTTTTCACAATGCTGTGGGGGTTTATTATTCAGTTCATCTTGACCATGGCATTGACTTGTTCATTATAGCGTAACTCAGTTTCTGTTCTAAGTCTCTGCCGTTCGATAATTCCTATCATTAGAAGACCCGCCAAGATATTTTTTCAAGGTATCTTTGTGTGGTGGCAGGAACTTTTCTATTTCTGCGGCAAATGCATACCTTTTTGGATACTTTCTCTGCCAGATAACCTTTATAATTTCTTCACTGAGCTTGACTTCCTTTTTTTCAAGTGCATTTAGCTGTTCCGAGGGAGCGAATTAAGTTTCTTGCTGAAAGGGGGAAAATAATTTGCTAATATTTTTACACACAAACATTAAAAACTAATTCTTCTTAGTCAATTTGTGTGTATGTATGTATGTAATAAACCGTATCATTACATAGTTACTGATTTAATATATTAATTAGAAGAAGGATTTATGTTTCAGTAGCCATTTAGTGCATACAGGTAATTTAAAAAATCAAAGAAAAACAAAATAAAATTAAGCAAGCTACTATTATTTTACCTTAAGGAAGCAGTTTGCTTGCGTGAAAGGACGTCCTACACCTCTCTTGTTGATGATGGTTATCTATAGCACTGTGATGGCGCTCTTATTTAATCGGCTGCAAACCGCTGGGCTGAAACGTCCTTTAAAGCAGGTCTATTTACTGATATAGACGTTAATGATAGTATCATAAGTTTTTTGCTCCTTAGCTTTGTGAGCGTACAGTTCATTAAAGTAAATCTCTTGGGCACTCTGCTGAAGACACAGACACAAGTTGTGTTGTGTTAAATAACTCCTTTAATCAATCTCCCAAAATATCCTGGTTCTTTATTTCCTTATACAAACCAAATCCCTTAATTATTTTTAAAACAACAGAATCTTCTACATTTTTACCAAGGAATTACAAAGAGCTTTAACGTTGTCATCACCAAGAGAACAAACTCACTGCAACTTTTAAGCCACCGTAATTCGTTTAATATTTCGCAGTCTTTAAAAAAGACAGGTGTTTGAGTATCTTGCACTCAAATTGTCAGCCAAGCCGTGTAAAACTGTCCCCTTAGGATAAATTCCTTCACTGTCCTTCATTGCAGTTAAGGAGGCAGCACATGTGCTCATTTCAAAGGAAACAGATATTGCATAAGCGTCCTGTGATTACAAATACAGTGATAATTATTTAGAACTTCTAAAGTGTTCCTTAATCATTGTAACTTCACAACGAAAGACCATGTTGCTAACAGCACTCCTTCATATTTTTCTCTGTGTTTTGAATTTAATGGCCATCATATTCCTTATTTTTCAAGAGCTTAACTAGTGATGTGTAGCTTGTCATTAGAAGATGTGTGTCTTACATTTTTGGGGGGGGGCCTTACTGAGAAAATGCTCTACAAGGAGTCTATAGGTGATTTAAGATGTGTAGCGATTGACATAGAATTAACATCGTTTACATCAAGTTAAAGCTTGCGATTTAAACAATGAATAACCATCAGGAATTGGTTATACTTATTCTTCAAAAATGTAACCAATCCTCTATAAACTTCTTGTAAATTAGCCGCAACATCCGAGGCAAATTCAGTAAGCTGTTTGCTTAAAATTCCATCTGTATTCCATTGCTTATTAAATGGTACTGAAATACTTGGGGCAATAGACTCGCCAAAGATAATTCTATATTATCAAAAAATAGTCGCATGGTTCACCGTAAAGTATGCATTTAACATAGAAAATTAAGGTTGACTTGTTTGAAATGGTAGAGTCTTCATCATTAAGTGAACTAAACACACAGCTTTACCCAAGTATATGCTGCACTAATATTTCAACATTTGATAGTCAATAAAATTGATGATATTTGCAAAGCTGTGTTCTGAATGCAGCGTTCGTCAGGTATATATACATAGTATAAAGGCTGCAGTATACATAAATTTGTGTAATGTTTGAATGGCTCAGTTTGTTTACCAATTAAGTAAGCTGTATGGATATCACGTGATGTTACCTGTATTTCTTTGCATTCTATTTCTTCCCATAGACAAAATTCTTTTGACATTGAGTTGTCAGTCATTCTTCTCCTTATTGTTCAAGTATTTCTGAACATATGGGATGAAACTTGCTCTTCCCATGATGACTGACCTTGTCGTTCAGTTCTTACTTTCTCTACTACGTATAGTACGTAGGGGAAGTATTGTATTCCACCCAAAAATTCAATACCGAGATTTCACCGGGAATATATTTTTGAGACCCCCTGAATCCAAAAAAAGCATTTTGGAAACATTTTCGTGTGTGTCTGACTTTGAACAGCATAACTCAGAAACGAACAGTCGGATAAACACCAAACTTGGTATTTAGGTTCATTATCTTCCAGAGATGCGACACGAAGGTTTTCAACAGAATCCCATCACCCCAGAGTACTCTTTACATGGAACATTTTTCGAAAATTTTAATTTTCTCAACAATGACTCTAACGATTTTGATTAAAATATCATATGTTTAAGATATTTTCATGACAAATAATATGTATATCTTGAATTTTCTGGGAATGTCTCCAAAAGTATTCTTCATTGTGAACGACTTTTGCATAACTGGTAAACTATAAGAGATAGACAAAATTTTACTATACAAAAAATGTAGATCGAGTTCAAATACGCAATTTATGTCACATACTTTTTTTGTTGAGTGAATCATTTTCGAGATATTGCTAGTTATTCCCGTAAATTTTTCAACACATATTTTCTAAAATGGGAATTCATTATTAATTTTTTGTCTTGGATATGCAGAGTTATAATGTGTGGCAAAGGGAATGGTGCTGCACCTAGCAACCAGTTAATAAGGGATATGTATGTGCTTAAAGGCTAATGTATTTCGATATTGCCCTTGTAAATATATATTCCCCTTACATCTACAAGAAAATTAGCAATCAGATAGAGTCTGCAAATGTTTGTCTCGATTAACATGAAGTAGATCGAGAATGAGCGTTCGTAAAAATACGAGGGCTGATCAATAAAGACTGAGACTGATTTTTTTTCAGAGATATTTATTACTCAATTTCAATGTTGACATGATCTTTTTCAAAATAGTCCCCTCCTAACTGAATGCACTTTTTATAGCGCCTCTGCCAGTCCTCGAACACATGGTCCAGGTCATTCTTTGTAAGGCCTTTGAGAATCGTCTCACTTTTCTTTAGCACTGCTTCAGTGCTCTCAAATCGAATGCTACGGAGGTTTCCGTTTAGTAATGGGAATAAAAAGAAATCACAGGGGGTAAGACAGGTTCTTTAAGAAGGATGCGGCACACAGGTAATGTTGAATTTAGCCAAAAACTCCTGGACTTGATTTGCGACGTGAGGCCGCGCGTTGTCGTGATGAAGTCGCCACCCATTCCGATGGTGTTCTGGACGTTTCCTTGTAATGTGCTTCCTGAGTGTAACCAATACTGACGTGTAGTAGCTGCTGTAGCAGTAGTGTGAGGGGGAACTGCATGCTGGTAAATCATTCCATTCCGAAACACCAAGTCCACCTTGCCTAGCACAGAGGAATCGCCCTTCTTTGAAGTTCCTGAACCACTTAACCCGTTGCACGAGGTAGTGCATCTTCACCGTATGCTTGCTTCAGCTTTTCGAAGGTTTCAAGGCTGTATGATTTAAACGAAAATGAAATTTTATTGCGCTGTATTGCTCCTCTCGTGTCACCTCCATTTTGTGGTATGCGAAATTCAAGTAGGGTCAGCAATATACAGTATTACTACCAACCTAACGTTACGAGAGTGCTGTCGCTAATGGACATTGTACATGAAGCCCTGCTCTTTTCAAGTATTCGTGGTAGAGACATAAAACTATGAAGGAAACTACAGAAAAAATCAGTTTTTATTGATCAGCCCTCGTAGTTTGTACAAGAGTAGAGAAAGTCATGTGAGTGTAACACACCAGAATTTTTTTATTGTTTTTAACATGCATCTCTTTGATAAATGCCATTTCAATATTTAATTAGTAGGACTGCAACTTTGGAGCCGTTACCTTTATTTAGAGGCGTCCTGTAGTCGACTGTTTACAACGAGAAGATTAATTGTATAGTTGAGACAGTATATTGCCGCACAGTGTTCACGTAGACGAAATTCCAAAGGAAAGGCTAAGAAATTCAACAACGTTACAAAACTACACAAGCGTTTTGGTAATTATGATAAACGCTTTAAGGGAAGATTAAGGACAAATGCATGAATTTGATATAATAATCCCGGTCTGGAAACAACTCATTCGCAAGTTATAATTACTGTATTATAGCTTGACCGTTGTGACAGCTCAGTGATGGACCACGTCACTGCAGCTACGTGTCTGACAGCCAATCACCGTCGATACCACCCAATATCCCTTCGTACCCTCCGCCAATATCTTCCAGCAAAACATAATACTTTCACTTGCAATGTTGACGGATTTATTTATACAGCTGGCACGGAATAATACATAATTTTTGGTCTTGTGTACCCTGGAAGGAAAGCATACGCGCATAAATAATAGACAAGACCTTGACGTAATATATAAGAAAGTGTCGTCAGGTGTTATTATAAATAATAATAATAATAATAATAATAATAATAGTAATAACGTGAAATGCACACAGGTGTGCAAAGATGAAACAAATCTTTAGTTTAGTTTTCAGCACTGAGTTCTGCCACTGATTTAGAGCACTTAAAAGAATCTACCAGGTGATATTTGTTGCACTTTAGTTCACAGAGTTTTCAAATAGATTTTTCCAGTACTACATGAAAATTAAATTATGGAAGTCATTTTATATACGGCTTATTGCGAGGTTTCTTATGAAATGATTTGATTCTGTTATCAAATGTTTGTTCTGTTATTAGAAGGGCTTCTGACAGAAGCGTATAGCCTTCCGTCCTCCCGCTATCTCACCTCGCAAATTTCATGAAGACAGTACACAAGAGTAAATGTTTGTTTTGTTAACTTGCGGTAATAGTTTTATTGCATGAATTCTTGCAAATTGTAAATAGTTTAAGTGCAATATAAACATGAGGCTCGGAGTCTCTTCACTCAAAATGACTGCACTGCTATTTCCTTTGTTCTTTATAGTGCTTTCTTTATAACATTATTTCTTTCTGTTATAATAGCAGTAATTAATATGGCTTTTTATAATAACATTAGTAGTTTCACAGTAAGTATAAACGTTAACTTATAGCTTCTTCTTTCGTTATCAGCTTGAGAAAGAAGATTTATTTAGTCATGTATATACAATATGAATCAGCTGTTAGCATTGACAACTGAGCGCGCCAGGTAGCATTTGGCCCTCCCGTTCCTTCCGTGCAAAAGTTTGCAACGTAGCTCTCCCACCACTTCATTCAGCCACATGGCAGCGGAACCGTCTCAAGTGACGAGTTACACGGCGATTATATAAGTGAAGGATGGTTTGGGATATCTATGAACGTGAAATTATGCGGACTTAAGAATAGCTGTATTTTATTTCGCTGTACTACTTACACAATCCGTGATACAACAGCTGTTTGACGTCCTTCAGCTCCAATGACAACGCCGTACTTAGGCGGGCAACCCTGGCGATGCCACAGGCAGTGAGAATTTGATCTTCACTTCTCTGGGTGTGTACTTTTCACCTAGAAGCCTGTTTCACCAAAGACCGCATACTAAAATAGTCGAAATAGCCATGTAAACGTATGAGCCAACATAGTCAATTATGATTTAATTGGCCCAATTTTTTCTTCCACCACGATTAACTGGAGCAGTGCGCACTGTGTTTCTGAGAGACATACTCCCCAGGTTTTTGGAATAGATCACATTAGCGGTACGTCAACGTATGCGGCTTGAATATGAAGTAGCTCCAGCTGAATTTTAACATCATGCTCGAGAACACCATAACCAGTCGTTCCCTGAAAAGTGGATAGGAAGAGGAGGTCCTATTGCATGGCAAGCCCCTTTGCATGATCTGACTCCACTTGATTTTTTCTTGTTTGGTCATGTGAAGAATCTGTGTACGAGACACCAGTACCAAATGAGGAGGAGCTACTAGCATGAATTTTCACTGCATGTGACATCGTCAGAGCGAATCCAGGTTGTTCGCCCAAGTACGACAGAAGTACGTGCGGCGTTGTCATGCCTGTATCAGAACTGAAGGACGTCATTTTGAACAACTGCTGTAGTATCACGGCTTGTGTAAGTAATACAGCGAAGTAAAATACAGATATTAATAACTTCGCATAAGTTAACGTTCATAGGTATCGCAAAACAAACTGGGATGGAGTTGTTTTTGGACGTTGGTTCCTTAAACCAAATTTATCTACTTGTCCTTAATCTGCCCTGAAACTTTGTATCATCACGGAAACATTCTGTATATTGAAGTTCGGGGAAGATGTTTTATCTATTATCGCTCTGTTACTAATGTCCCAACACCACCCCTCCAGAAAATAAATGCATTTGTCCAAATATTGCACATACAGATAAGCGTGTCACGACGAAAATATCAGCTTATACAATTCGCTCTTGTTATGATCTGTTGGTTAATAGTGCGTGTACGGAGTATCATGCGAGAAGCTATGTAACAAACGTCTTTCTACAGAGAGACCAAAATAACTACGAGCCGCCTGGGCGATGTTTTTCCTGTCCGCGTCATCGGTGCTCGTTGCCGTCTGTCGCTATCTAGAAAGGCGTGGATGAAACCATACAACATTTTTAAAAATGCTTTTAAAGGCTTTACTTACCAATTTTATGAAAGGAGATGCTGAAAACGGCCACAGTTGTTGTCCATACATTTTTGGCACCTCTTTAGGAAAATATCCAACACTCGCCATAGTTCACATTGAGAAATGCTGCCAATTTCCTGGCTGATATTGTATTTTCCTTCTTTCAGGGTGTGTGGGTTTGTTTTGTACACTTTATGTTTTAAATTATCCCAGAGATAGAAATCGCTGGCAGTTAAATTCGGGGACCGAGGAATAACTAATAATTCTGTCCTCAAACACACTATAATTGTTTTTGTCAAAATGTTGGCCGTATGAGTTGTTGCAGAGTTTTGTTGAGAAAAGGCAAAATTACGCTCCCAGTCTGTTAATTCTCTAAAAAAAAAAAGGAGGAGGCTAAATTGCATTTACATATGTACTGGGTCAACTACTGACTCGAAAAAATTAGCCCTATAAGTTTATTAATATATTCTCCAAGCGGGAGAACCGTGTTCAAATCCCGGCTGTGGCGTTGAATTTTTCAGTTTACTCTATGTTAATAAACGAGTATTTTGTCTACACACATATCCATGAAAATGGAACCAAGCCTCGTCCGTGAAAAAATATGGGTTTATTTAGCCAATGTGTACATTATTGAGACTCTAGTCAACAATGTGCACGTAATTACAGGATCACCAGGTTTAAGATATGTGCCTCAGTTATTTTATATGACTTTACCTTCAGCAATTTGGTAGCTCTTCGTGCAGAGCCATAAGACGTGCCTGCCTGTTGTGAAAGATGCGGAAGTGATTTTTGGGGGATTTCTCGATACGATGACGGATGTCGTCTAATGTTTCTTCGGTTAGAACGGTACATCGTCTTTTAGATTTCTTATCCTGAACACTTCCTGTGGCTTGCAATTTATTGTAAGGTTCATTGATCTTTGTACGGCCTAGAACTTTTACACCTGGAAATCTTTCTACAAATCGTACTTTCACGTGTCGAGCTGAGTTAACAGATACGAAATGTAAATAAATACACGCTGTGCGGTAGAAAATATATACCGATACATAATATACTTTGTGAATAAGTACAGGACAAAATAATAAATAACTCGCAATAATTGAACTACATCACATCACCGTCAACACTGCACTTCACACTGCAGAGCAATACCACGTCACAGTGTCACCTTTATTTATAGTAGGAGTGCGCTATCATGTTTCCACACACCCACTGGAAAAAAAACACCGCGCATTCGGTTAGTAATTTCTAGCTCTCCCGTCAGAAGCATAAGAGGGCGAAATGTTTTGCCCTGGCAAGGAAATAATAATGTAGTTGTGAGCCAGTGAAATTCCCTCTCGCACCCTGGCTGTTCCAGTTAAAACATAGCCTCTTTGCTTTGATGGCACTTGCTACAGGATTATATACCTAGTTTGCCAGATTCTGATTCCTGATTTTTAGCTGGAGTTTTGCGCGTAACGTGGTATTTTCTGCACTCAGCATAACTATGATTTTGCTTTTCGTTTAAATGGTTCGTGAATAATATTTTCTCGCATTCTTATTAGAAGAGTGGAGGTTCTCACAAGGATGTCTGATTGAACTTCCGCTTCTACTTTGGTGGAAACATGAATGGCAATGCCCGCAGCAGTTTCTATGTCTTATCAGGTGTAGTGAGGGGGGAAGTCAGGCTATTATCATGGGACTCGAAGAAAGCTTTGCAGTTATTTCGTTTTCTGTGTGGATTTTCAGTTTTTTGTTTACTTATACATATGTTAGGTATCCAAGAATAATTGTTGGGACAGAATTGTGAAGAAGGCTTCTATTTTTAGTGGAAATATTAAAACAACTATCATCAAAATGCTAACTAAATTTTACAAACTTCTTAGAAGGCTGCCAAGTACTGTTCTGGGTCCTATCGTGATATAGCTTTTAGGCATTTTTTTCACCCAAGTCGTCATTTTGTTGGAAATTTATGACAGATACCAACAACTTTGTGTTTGCATTTTCATATAATGGAGCGCAGCAATACAACTCTTTTCAGTCGTTTAATGACTGTATTTGATAATAAAGTCGTGTAATGAATACAGAGAAACAAATCTATAATGTGGCTCCGCGCAGGATAAATTACCCACGTTGTTACATATCTAGAGATGATCTATTAATTATGTTTGGGGGAATACTTTTTAATTTGCGCGAGGAGAAATATGTGCTTTTGCCGACGACAGTAATGGTAAAGCACATTAAAATCTAGGGTAGGTAACCGAGATATAATGAACGTATTTAAAATTATCTTGTTGTATTCTCACAGCTGTTCAAAAAGAAAAGTAAATATTCACCACAAAAATTTGACACAACTTCTTAGTCAATGTCCAAGTGCACAGGGATTGTATACCCCAGAGATTCAACATGACATTTATGGGGAACATTGTCAAACGTCTATAGGCAGGGTGTTGTAGGTATTCAAATGCCTCCCATCTCGAAGACAACGATGATAAATTACAAGATTGCCTTATACGATGTTGGAAGATATACATTCGCGGGCTGCAGTCGCTGTGTCGCCATATTGCTTATATGTGAATGTTATGCACCCGTCCACTTTGTTTGATTAATTATGATTTAAGGAAGCCGTGACATCAGTCTGTGCGAGTCGTAGAGAGTGTAAGTAATTGTGGCTTGAATTAAAAATTAAACATTACACAGAAAATATATTACAAAAGCAGCAGTGCAGGAAATAACGGAGCCAAGAACAGTGTGTTTTCACAGGTATGAGATATCAATACTTTCAACATAATTTGATTGAAAATTACCTTCGTATTTATTATACCTTGCAGAATCACGAAGCCATCCATTCTAGTCAGCGTGGGTTTCAAGTACAATGCTATGCTATGTATGCTTTCTTTTCAATAGCTTCACTCATAACAATACAAGGTAGGAGTATTGTACCTGGCCTGCGTACGCAACATTTCACGGTAATGAAGCGAAATTCCTCGCATAGCACTAACGCCATAAAATAGAACCGTGTATTTACTGGATGCCAGCCGCTACCATGTAATACCTAATAACCTTGACGTTAATCAACCGTGGGACACATACCTACATAGGCGGACTGAAGTATTCAATATCAACATCATGCTCTGAAAAGAGAACATTTAAATAAATTAAAGAAAAATACATTTTCATAAAGAAAACTGAAAAATGTTCTCTTAAGTATTCTTTTAAGTTAAGAACTTCTATTAAGTTGGGCATAAGTATTCAAATAAACAAAACACAGCACACTAGTACTTAGTTTTCTGTCTTTCCTATGAATAACTTCTGCCAAACACCTTGGCATTGAATGTACGTGTTTCCTAGTTAAATCTAAATCAATTTTACATCATTCCTGCTGAATAATGTCTTTCAGTCTTGTTTTACTTGTGATGTGGTGTTTGTTGATCCTATCTTCCAATTCTTGTCATGTGTTCTCAAGTGGGTTCAAAGTCGGGTGATTGAGGTTGTGTTTTGAGTGTATGGAGTGTGTTGTAGATGATCCATAACCTAACAACTTCTGAAGTGTGCTTAGGACGATTGTCTTGTGGAAATAAAGATTATATCCAAGATTTAGTTTTTGAGCGCTTCTCTTCAGATGTTCTTGTAGTATGTTCTTATAATCATACTTGTTCATGTTGCCATCAATAAATGCTAGCTCACCCACACCACTTGCCGATATGCATCCCCATACCATTACACTGCCGCCCTCATGTGTGACTGTAGCATCCCAATATTTAGGATCCCACTTAGTATTCTTCTGTGTCCACACCTTTAATGAGCCATCAATTCGGTATACATTGAACTTGCTCTCATCTGACCATAACACAGGATCCCAGAACTCATTGTTCTTCATTACATACTCAATGGCAAATACTAAACAATTTTCTTTGTTTACTTTACTTACATAAGGTTTTCTTCTTGGTGTTCTGAAATTGTTCCTAGTACTATTCAGAACCTTATGAACTGTTCTTTCATGATTCATCTTCCCAAATGTTCATCCAGATGTGCTGTAATTCTGTTGCTTCTGTTCTGGGATGTTTCTTCACCACTTGTCTTTGATCTCTAGAAGTAAGTTTGGCTATTTTGCTCTTATGGGGTCCCCATTGAAAATGCTGAAAAAACAAGAAGGAATGGAATAAATTACCTTAAGAGTGAGGAAATAAGTAGATGTGATCATGCCAATACCTGGTGCCCACCTGCATAGCCCTTTTAGGTGTTTTACTTTATAGGAGAATTGTGATATAAACACAGCAAATGTAGCCATCTTCCCGCTAAATCAGACGCTGAATAGGAAGTGACAACCTAAATAAGAAGTGAAATCCGCGAAATAAGGATTTTCTGCAAACACGAATCATTCGAGTTATAGACGCACAGATCCCTCGGCTATGCCCTATTGTTGCTTTTTGGCCTCAACTGCTATACTCCTCTTCTTCTAAAAAACATCCCTTGGCTACGCCTTGAGGCTGAGTATCTTACCGGGTTTGGCAGCATTAATTATTCATATGGTGCTAGCATTGCGCTGGAGCTAGAGAACGACACAGAGTGACATCTGTAGGACATCACTTGTAGCGCTGCCGGGGACCCCGTAAGTTTTGGCAGAGCACCCTTCCTAGGCTTATTGAGAATGGTATTCCTCATTTTATAGCGCTGTATGACACACCACACATGAATAGATTTCTGTATACAGCTTCTCCAATTTCTTTACATGTCTTACTTTGTTCATGGATACACAAGATGATTTTTATCTCCTCTAGAGTTGTCTCTTTTCCTCCCCCCCCATTTGTACTGTGGCCACTTTTAGCTGAAGTTACTTGTGTACTGGATGACAGCAGACAAAAATAAGGAGTTGTAAATGTATAAACGTCAAAATTCACTCGTTACTGTGTTTTACTGCCTTATCATAGAGCGCATTTAAACACGTGTCTTACAAGGTAACATAATGTTATAAGAAAAATCACATGTTTATTAATACACACGTATTCTTATCATTCATGTACTGCATATGCGTATGAAACACACAATAATGCATCAGTGAAATCACAAAATATTAAATAATTCCACCTACTGTGTCGACTAATTCAACATTTAAAGCTGCTCTTCATAGATTTGAATACTCCTGTCCGCCTCTGTACATATTATGCTGAAATGTGTGTATTATGTCCAGAGTCGCGTGTTGAATAAGACAAAAAGCAATGGATGTCACATGCAATGAATACACACATAAAATAAGCTGTGTGTTCACTATAAAGGGAAATGAAAGTGAAATGCACATAAACATGGGTACAACACACAAATGTGTGCGGATTGTTTGGGAAAATGCAGAAATGAAAAGCAATAATACCACAAAACAAAACACCTAGATCAAACATAACATAAATAATGCTTAAAGCAAAATATAAATAAACTACATAGTATGTACTAAATGATTGGGAAAGCATAAACTATGTGCTAAATTTTACATGAAATATCGATTTTTTTTTCTTCCATTTTTATTTTTCTACCACATACATATTTGGTAGGGAAGATATTGCATTTCACATAAAATACACGTTTTGAAGCCCCAGAATAAAAAAATGCATTTTTAGGAAAAGGTCTGTGTGTGTGTGTGTGCGTGTGTGAACAGCATAACTCCAACATAAAAGTCAGATTAATTACCAAACTTGGTATTTCGGTTCACTATCTTTCAAAGATGCCACACACAGATTTTCAAGAAACTGCCCCACTGAAAATATGACTGGAATATATATGATGAATATGGAATGTTTTCCAAAGTATTTATCTTCTCAAACATGGTTCTAACATTAAAATGGCACAAATTAAAGATTTGTATATTCCAAATAAAGCACTTATCTTGAATTTTCTGGGAATAGCCTGTGAAGTTGTGTTTATTCTCAAGTACTCTTATACAATCTGTATAACTGGTAAATGTTAAGCAATAGACAAAAACGTACCATTCAGTGTACTATACATAGATCTCTTTAAAACAGACAACTTATTGCAATTAGTTTTTTTGTTTTGTGGCATAAGCTATTACTAGGATATCTGTTGTTAATGTATCAAATTGATCAATACTCTGTTATACTTTAAAGTCTTGTAATATTCAGTTGCTTCTCACAATTACACAGAACGAATAGAAATTTTAAGGCAAGCATATACCATCCAGTTTGTAACATTTGACTATCACTGTTCACTTTTTACCTTAACCAAATGTCTATTTCTGCAGAGGTTTATCTCGATTAAAATGAATTAGACAAGCTTTGTAAGAATGATTTGCATAGCCACTATACTCGGCGCCAATCAATAAGGTGATTGACAGTTACTAACCACGTGGCGGAACGCTTTAAATGAATGGGAGGGGATGAATATGTCACAGTGGTCATCATAGTAAGCATTAAAAGGACCAATTGGAACTAAGATGTTTCCATAGCAACAATAGACGCAAATGCCTTGTTGCGATATCATAACACGTGATTGGCATGTCGTGCCGGGCGAGCTACCGTTGGAGTAAACATGAACTTATCTTCTGCTGTTGCTGCAGTTATAAACAATGTCCTCATTTTAGCCCCAGCTTGCTTATGTTTTTGTATCAGTTTAGAGATTAACTGCGTACTGAAAAGTTCTTTTGCATCATCCTATTTGTAGGTATTTGCCTTGTGTTATGTGTGTTTGAGTCTGTGAATTTGTGCATGCGTGCGTTGTGTGAACCTTTATAATTTTGTTAACAGGTTTAATGGATATTTAATAATGTCCAAAAATAGTGACAAAAAAGCGCAGCCAAACAAAAAATTGAGCGCACCTGGGAACCGAATTAAACTGTATATGGTAAAAGTATCCCAATTAAAGGACAGGCGCAGGAAATAATATGCTCTGTGAGAGCATATTTTGAAGAGGAGAAAGTAATTCAATGTCTTGTTCGCCGCAATATACTGATGGAGGGACTGAAGAAAAGTGAGCTACTGGAACTTGTGAAAGCAAACTAACTGCAGTTTCCAAGTTATGTAGTCGATGGCATTGCTGCAGTACATGGTCATAAAATAGTTAGGCTTCCCCCTTATCATTGTCATTTTAACTCGATTGAATTAATTTGGGCCGATATAAAAGGTTATGTTGGGTGAAACAATGAGGGTTTCACTGTGTTGTCGGTAATAAAGCTTACAGAAGAGCAGTAAAAGCTGAAAACTGGAAAAAAAAAGGGGGGTGACTCATACAAAGGGCGTAATAAGTGCAGTTTGGGAAAATGAAGAGTTTTAAAAGAAACTATAGAACAACTTGTCATTTCTGTGGGGAATTCTAGCAGCTCTTCAGATGATGACGACGACGGTGGCAACATTGTCTATCAAACGAGCAGCAGCAGTGATCCTTGGATCCTACAGTTTACCGTATAACGATTTGTGGCTTTAAAATTATTCACATTACAACACCAATTTAGTAGGTGAGGTAGTATAAATGGTAAGTCTAATAACATTATCCAAAATAATCGAAAACTTTTAGATAGTTCATGCCAAAGTTAACATATACTTAATGCTGTCCCAACATTTCTACATATTGTGTAGTTTATGTATGCTTTTCTGTATACATTATTTATGTTATGCTTCATATACATGTTTGGTTTTACAGTACTTTATTACTTTTCATTTCTGTTTTTTTGCACCCAATTCATGCACATTTTTGTGTTATGCCCATGTTTATGAACCTTTCACTTTTGCTTCTCCTTATAGAGAACATGCATTACTTATTTTGTGTGTGACGTACTATACTTTTCCAACTTTTTCTCTTATTCAAAATGTGCTTTGAACATAATATGCTCATTTCAGCATAATAGTATGTGTTCGATGGTTGTTTAATGTCTAGTGATGTTAAATATTACGTTGGTAGTGGCTGGCATCCAGTGAATACATAGTTCTGGTTTGGTACTTCAATGACGCACTACACATGGTCAGCATAGTTAATAGAGTCGTCACACAGATTTAGCTAATATTCTTTGGACATATGTACTAGAATGTGTGCAGTAAATTTGTAAAATGACATGGGTGTTTGTATCTCTCATTTCTAATGTTAACAAACCTCACTGTGTTTAATGAAGTGTTTTAAACTCAAAATGAGTAAGAAGTGAGCTCAGGCTTTCAGGACATTGTGACACACACTAAAACCACTAGGGACTGAACTTTGGATTGTGGGTTTGTGACAGATGCAGTGTTACTGCTATAACCAACAATGTTCTGGTTCAGCATGGAGGATCCATCCCCCATACCCATTTACTGTGATGATTGTAGTTTTAAGTTCACACGTGTGATAATTGAAAATAAGGAGCCACTAGATCTATGAATATAAACTAATGTTGTCATTCAGGATAAGTATATGAATACAAATTTCAGGTAATTATTTACTTTAGTAGCAACACCTCTGCCTACAACCTAATAAGGTGTTACTTTGATAATGAGCTCCTACAAACACTAACCTAAAATTCTTCTCATATTAGCTATTTAAACAAGAAAACTCAATGGCTTGCTATAGTTTCAATGGTTTAATTGGCGCATAGCCTCATAACTACTATGGTGGCCATGCAGAGTGCTTAAATTAACTACCAACATCATAAGTATGTATTTGGTGGATTCTGGCTTCTGCAAAAATAATATGTAACACTGCTAAACAAACAAGCGTGGAAGGGTCAACCATAAATTATAGAGAAACTTTCAACTAACTGTGCATCTTGGCAATGAAATAATCTTAAGTTATTTCTTTTATGCACACATGTAATCCAATGTACTTATGGAATAAATTTCCTGAACTTCATCATGTAGCTGATGATCTGTTTTTGTAGTCTTAGTGCCACAAGCACATCCATTTGGTCATGTCTGATGACAGAGAGATTGACAGCATGATCTACTATTGTTTGTGTGAACATTTGTTACTGGGTGCACAAAATGCTGGCTGTGGTTTACCATTAGGTGGGCTGGATTACCCTGGGCCATTAATTCATTATGGATTATGCTGGTGAACTCCACATGCTCATCAGTTAAAGCAAAGAGGGTGGCATACTGCCATCTGCACGCCATTGGTGACAACAGTGATCATCACAATGCAGCCATGATGATGCTTTCGTCTTCAAATGTTACAATTGTCGATCCGAATGTCATGGCCAGCGCTGCATATTTTACTCCTGTTGTGTCCAGACAGTAACTGAGCCAGTCAGATATTGTTCTGTGGCTTATGTTCCTGTCTCCAAGAGAGCTCTTGCATGATGCTATATTTGTAGGAAAATTTCTGGGCAAACCTGTGTGTAATTAAGAGTACTTGGGCAGGTTGTAATATAGAGTTGTCGAAAAACAAGTACCTTTTGCAGCTTTTTATGTCCTCTCCTAGATGAAAATAGTTGGTATTTGTGATCTTGTTTCCTAATAGGTTGAATGGCAGCATCATACTCCCAATGTAATGTTTGAGTTATTAGCAAGATTTTATCGTAAAGCACTGCAGTCATTGTTCGTCAGGGTGTGAGATCAAATAATTGTACTATTTTAAACATAGCAGTCAAACACAACTTGCACTTTGCAAATTTCTTGTGCACACCAATGCACAGTGGGGCTAAATAAAATGGAACCCATTTGATGCCAAACATTAAAACCTATTTTACTAGAATGTTAAGATGCAGAACTGAAGGAATGCCAGATTCTTGAAGCCACTGCACAACTAGAAAAAGGGACTATTCGATCTAGGAGCAAATACTACAATTTGATCCTTAGATTACAAAACAGGAAGCTCACAAGAAGTCATTTTAGGGTGATGTACTTAACGGAAATCTTAATTCAAATTAGTCATAGGAATTTTCTTTACACAATATTAAGTACCTGATATGCTACTCATTTTCAAAATAAACACTGAAGCTGATTATATTCTAACAATAGTACATATAGTAAACATCTCTAGAGTTTCAATATCGTCTTGGGTGTTGGTGCAAGAGTTGGAGCAAATGGTCACATAAGTGTGTGTTTCCTGCTTGCAACTGCTACTCCCACAGGTTGCATCAGCACTCCTGCATGCCTGTTCAGTTTGTCCAGTTTTGGACTTGTAGGGCATAAAGGAAACCATATCTGCAAAGTTCTGTTTTAAAATACCTCCCAATTAATACAAAAATTATGCTTGTAAAGGCCAAAACTCTTCGGTAATACTTCCATGCTTACCTGCTGGTTAATATGGTAAAATGTAGTTTAAAGAAGGAAAATGTATATACTATACTCCATCCAGACCAAGAAAGAATCCCGGTGTAAAGAATTATACATTCCACTGGTTCAGCACTCCTTTCAATTGAATGAAAATAATTTGATACTGCACTGCATATGTTATCACACTGTTTGTAGTTCAAATATTAAGGACAATGAATAATAATAATAATAATAATAATAATAATAATAATAATAGTATCTTAAGAATCACTTCTTTTAAATATAACTTAAATAATGAACTTCTATTTATTATAATGGAATAGCATGCAATCATCAGTATTCCTGTGTTTTTTCATTGGAGGGAAGCAACGGTCTTTTTAATCAGTATTGTTAATGTTGAGATCATGATTAAATGCATAGCAGTTCAGAGCAGTCTAACAAAACAGCGAAGTGGCCAAGCCATTAAAAAGTGGGAGAACTATAGTTTTGAATGGGTTCAGCAATTTGTTTAAGCCTTATGCTATGCCTGCTGTTAAAGATGCCATTAAATTAACATCAGATTTTAAGAGGTGTGTCTGTGAATACTAGGGTTGCCAGGTTTCCTGTATTTGAGCCTTATTTTACTGCATTACCTGTTTCATGTATTTTGGGCTATTTCTGTTATTTTGCTCATTGGCATTAATTCTTGGTTTCTAATTGGATATTTGGAATAGTAGTGGGTGCTATCAAATACAGATTATCGAACACGACTATGTGATATTTTGAATTGCTGGTTCCTTTTTCCCAATCTTGGCAGCACTACTATAATTGGTAGTTGATAGCTGTGAGCATTCTTTTCTCATTGGCTGGCAGAATGTGGCTTCTCTGTTATCATGAAAGTAAATGCATTTTGCTGATAGTATTCTAGGTACAATATACTCTTTTAAATAGCTTTATTTTATCCATCTGCCTGTCATAACCATAAAATTATCTCAGCATGATATCCTGGTATTTGAGTGACTGTATTTAAGTTGACTCATCAGCGTGACATGACATTAAGCAGTATTTCCTGTGGCTAGAGGGTCAAACATCAGCAAAGGCAGCATGACAACAATTTCTTTTGCAGGATATCGTGAATCAAAATGGGCAACCAATAAAGGTATTGTACACTTTACTTGCGATTGTTTTGCCATTCATGATGTGTTTCTTTCTCCACAGACTTAGCACCATCAGATCCAGCAACAGTTGTGAAATGGATACCAAAATAGAAATCGAAGAAGGGGATCCTCTCTCAGGTGATACAGCCTCGTGGAATGAGACAGAGTTCTTTAATTTGAAGACAAACTGTGATGCCGTGCTTTTCGACAATGTTAGTGATGTGGTAATCAAAACAGATTTTAAATCAGAGACTCCTTTTCCGGACTTCATTTCACAGAAGGAGAGAGAATGTTTCACCAAACATCTTGTAAAGCAGACTAAGTCTGAAACTGTTTCATGCAGCAACAACTACGAGATAAGTATAAAATCAGAAATTGAGGACCAGACTCTGGTTTCAGACTTTGGTACACACATCAAGAGAGAATTTCTTCCAGAGGATCCTGTAATGAAGTTTAAGAAATACAATGAATATCAAGTGGAAAGCAAACTAGAAATTAAAGATGAACCTTTGTGGCTGGAAACAGGAACTTCATCTGTTTGTGATGACATTGAGGTAAGTTCAATTGAAATGTACTACTGTTACAATTTTGTTTATTTTGCACTTGATAAATTGCTTGATGTAATGCATAATTAATAAGGATAAGAAATAGCTATATGAGAGTGCAGAGTGTGTGCCAGATAGTATATTTAAAAATGTTTAAAACACTGAGGTGATAGTTCTTGGCGCGGCCTTTGTAAATATCTGGCTTGATTTTGTTGACAAGCTTAGGGTTTTTGACAGCACTCAAGCAGTGCTTCGTAGTGCCTGTATGTTGTTAAACCATAATGAACCCATGTGAGATTCTTATTAAGTGTATCAATTTTAAGTAATATTTGAGGGTATTACAGTATAACATTTTAGTGAAAGTTGCTCTTGGAATATTAGAGAATACCATGCTGCAGTGTTAATTATGGGTGAGGTGTGATAATATAGTAGTAACATTCTGAATTAAAAACAAGTATTGTTATGTTGTGGTGCTTGCAAGTTCTGGAGAATAAATACTGTTACATTGCAGTGTGTTTAATTAGTGCTAGCAATTCCTGTAACTTCAGGTAGTGTGCATCATTACATTTCACATTCAAATGCATTGCACGAACGGAAAATTAGCCTATAACCATATTTAGGTTAACCTTCAACTTTATTCAACATAATTTATTGTTTACCCTTTTTAACATGGGATGAATGTGTTGTGTGCCAGGATGCACATCAAATTACTGATCCAATAAAGAGGGACCTGTAACATTTATTTTCCCTCATAATGTAAAGAAGGCAAGAAACATGGTTTCTGTTATACACAGGGATAAGTTAGTGCACAGTTAGTGCACTTGTGTGTGCATTAGTCATTTTGGTCAAAGCTGCATCATTCGGGAAGACAGTGTAAATCGACAGGATGTTTCTTTCTTAACTCTCCCTAGAAGAAGACAAAAATTAATGCAAGATGCCATCCCTACAATATTTGCTGGGCAACCTTCTTACTTATCACAGCCAGTTGCTGCAAAAAAACAAACTCACAGAGGAAAGGAGGCAAACGTTATTGCAGTAGGATGAAGACAAGTTAAATACCTGGATGAATAAATATAAAATACTGAACTATGAAAATTACTGGGTAAGTTTAAAGATATAAATTTGTAACAGTTTTATAGTAGAGCTGCTGCAGTATAATATTTTGCTTTAGATGCTCCACACAAAATATGCTCCATTTGTCGTTATGTCTGAAACTTTTCAAAGATTTAAGTGTGCAAATTTCCTAAATGGGTTCAAAATACCCTCTGAAAAATATAAGTGGGTTTTAGGTACTACTTATTCAGCTCTAGAAAGCCCACTAAGCCACTTGAATTGCTTTAACGGTTCTTCTGCTTCATTTATAGATAGCAAACTAAATAGCACATGTACAAAAATCAATGACTCTGTTTCAGAATTACTTTATTCCAATTCTGATAAATCAATGCTACTTACCCAGAAGCAAAAATTCTTAAAAGGACATCTTAAACTTTGTTTCTGTAAACAACCAAAATACTCTCCAGATACACTTACCAAATACTCTCCAGATTCATCTTCTGAGTTTTTTCTAATTTTCTGATGCATATATTCAAACAAGAAATTCAAATGTGCTTACCTTACGTCACCCTTCATATTTATGAAAATTATGTGCGGAAATGAAGGATGAAATAGGTTTTAAAATACACTATTTGAAGTTAAAAGCAAAATGCTTACAGCCACATGAAAAAATTGTAAATACCCTTTTTGTTTATATACACATAATGCAGAAGACAACATACAAGGGTGGCTGTTTCACAGAAAGCAATAATGAGAAGATCATTGCCGTATATCCTGTAAAAACCTTAAACGCAGAACTGAGGAAGTTAATACTTAAGTGTTACATGATGCTGCTTTTATTGTTTTTTCCTTGATTTGTGACAGTAATAGAAGGAACCTTAACTCATTTAAGCTACTATATAATGGTGAGATCTAATTATATATTGAGAATCCTTTTGAGCTATCTCAGAAAGTATATTTCTGTTATTTGATTCAGTTCACCTGTTCAAAAGTGTGAAAAATAATAGCTTCAACAAAGGTAATGAAGAACAAAGTTTTATGTTCTGAAACATTGAAGAATCAGGTATTATTTTGAATGCTAAGCTAAAGGATTTAAAGGATCTTAATTTTTCAGGAGATTGTAATGTAGCAAAACTGGCACCATCTTTGTTGAAGAAAATATTGTATCCCTCAAGCATAGAGTAACAAAATGTGCTATTGGCAGCCCATCTGTTGGATGAGAAAAACATTGTGCCTCTAGAAACATTCTTTAAAGGCAGAAATGTAGTAGGCACTGCTGAGTTCATGAAAATTGTACTTTCATGGTGAACAATTGTAAATGTTGGTACTCCTGTAACAGGTCACCATCTTAGAGATGCATTACGATTATGTATTTGTAGTGCAGAAGATTTGGTTGATACAGACAACTTTGTGGCTCCTGTACCATGTCTCTGTTTCACAATTACTGGACTCTTAAAATTATGAGTATGTTAAACTGTCATCATAATATTGTAGCGTCTATGTGCATTGTCGCGTTGGGCACATTATTGCTTTTTAGCATGATATTGTTGTATACAATTATTTCGCTTGGGGATTTGCATTCTTGTCGGACGTGGCATATTTCTCCCCACCTCCTGGACAGAGGTGGAGAGGAAATGGAGGAAGTTGCTAGCTTTTCTTTGCCTGATAGCAGTAGTCAGTCTAGTAGCGTCAGTCATGTGTGTGTGTGTGGGCGTCTTCAGGGCGAGTGGTTGCTGTATGTAAGAATGCATGATAATGTGTGAGTGTGGAGCATCTCCCTCCAATGTTTGCCTGTAATCTGTTGTGAACGATGTAGTGATGCAAGATAATGTATAATAAACCACAGGTAATATGTTATATGTGAAATCAAGTGTATTTTGTTATGAATATCCTACGCCTGCTTTAAATTGTGCAGCTAATTTCCTGGTCCTCTCATTGCCAGTGAGTCTACGCTCCCCAATCTTTATGCTGGGGTAACTAAATTTAATATCTAGCTTCAAAACCTTTTGGTCTCACCCTGGTATATAACATTATGGGGAATTTGCAGTGAATTTTCAACTGTTCACTTGAAATGTGAGTGGCTTCGATGAGGAACTAACATGCATTGAGGGCTTAAATTTAGCAATTGTAGAATCCAGAAACAGGGAAATTGACTTAAATGCTGCTGTTGTGTTGTTCAACATTGCTGGTTATATTTCACACTCCTTGCTAAAATATATTAAGGAATGTATTAAATACAAAGTCATTTTAACAGTGGGCAAAGAATTGACATCATAAAGGCTATATGATGAAAGGAACTCATGTCTTCTTAACTTGTGTAGGGGAGGTCTAAAACAGCCTATAGATTTAGTGTCAGATTGTCGCTGAGGCAAGCTACACTAGGTAATCTGATTGCCATCGAGTCTTGGCTCTCTTTGTTGATCATACCCAAGCTTACAGTATTTAACAGTCATTGGCATTAGTATTTTTGTACAACTTCTTACATTTCTTTTACATAGCTTTTTTCATATGTCTACCCTATGCTATATTTTATTAACTTATGGCTACCTTGGTTTGCCTGGCACCCAGTCCATTTGCCTCCCACGTAGCTCTTCAACTCTACCATAATTATTTCTCTCTTCAGCTCTGTCTTCTACTTTTGCACTCCTTACTTTTCTTGCCCATTTTTCTTTCAGCAAAAACCCACGTATACTTTAATCTTCCATTCTTCCTTCCTTGTTAACATTTTTATTGCTACAATTTTCCTCTCTATTTTTTCTCATTTTTTCTACATACTGCTAATTCCTTGCATTCTATCATATAATGTTCTCTATCTTCTTTCTCACCACACATTTCACATATTCCTTTTTTGCTACCTCTTATCCCACTTAGTAAAATTGTTCCTGTTCTCTTCCAAGCTAGTCCTTCTTTTACTTGCCTGTTACAATAATCTACATATGATTCTCGTCCCCATTCTCTTTTTATTTGTTTGTAAAATTGTAACAATATGTTTTTCTTAAACTTCCCCATATCTCCTGTCTTTCTATATCTTCTAGCATGCATTTTACCCATTTGCCTACACTACTTTCATTTCTTTTTTAAAGCTTATATATATCTCCCATTTCTATTTCATTCATAATTTTCCCGACCCCTGCCCACCAACTATTTATGTTCTTTAGGACTTTTTGTTGTATCATACATAGCTTTAAGGTTTCTCCATCTTCTTTAGCCAAACATTTATTCCAAAATTATATTGTTCTTTCCATTATTACCTCTTTGCTATTTGTTTTCCCAAGCTCTACCAATCCACTTCTCTTGGCGCTGATTCTCGGTAAACCCAATATTTCTTTACAGAACATTCTATACATTTGGTCTACCTTCTTATCTATGTCTGTGGCCCCCCAGATCTCTGCTGCATAAAGGATTCTTGATTCCACTAGTGCCTCATGTGTTCTTTTCAGGCACTTGGTTGTCATGTGTAACTTATATTTGCATATTGTAAATCCTAACATTGCTGCTCTTCCTTTTGCTTCAATTTTCCTCCCATGTGCCTCCTATGCTCCTCTGGTATTGAATCTTACTCATAAATATTCAAATTCCTTCAGCACTTCTAATCTCTTCCCATTTAATACCCACTTTCTTCTTTTCTCAATTTAGATCCTTTTTTAAAAACCATAACTTTTAACTTGCTTATATTTATTTTTATTCCCCATTCGTCACAAAATGTTTGAACCTCATTTATTGCCCTTTGTAATTTGACAATTGTTATGGATCCTACCATTCGATCGTCAGCATATAGCAATCCTGGGATTTCCTTATTCAGTATTACCGAACTGTATTGATGTCCCTTTTGGATTTTCTCTATTATATCATCTACGAATATATTAAATAATATTGGACTCAATTTACATGCTTGTTTCAAACCAATTGTTCCGTCATTTCCATGATTTAATTTTTTCTCCATCTTTTACAGAACTTTATTCCGTTGTATGTTTTTTCTACTTCCTTTATATAGTTTTCACTCACCCCCTTTCTTCTTAATTTCCATGATAGGGCTTTTCTATTTATTATATCGAATGCCTTCTCAAAATCTGCAAAGATCATGTATACCCTTCCTCTTTTTCTGAGATATTTTCCAACATTCCAGGATCTCCTCACTTTCTTTCATTTTATTTAATACCTTTGTCATTATTCCTGTTTCCCCATATGCTTTCCAGAATTTCCTGGAATTCCATCATATCCTACTGCCTTTTCTTTTTTTATATCTTTTAGTTGCTGAAAGAACTCTTGCACTGTGAACTGACCATCTAACTTGTCTTTTCATTCTATTTTATCTATCCCTCTTATTTGTAAATTTATCTTTGTTTCTTCTCCAATCAGTTCCTTGAAATATCTCCGCCATTCATTTGGTGAAATCTCATGTTTTTACCTCCCCCTTCTTACTTTCCCCTCTTACTGTTTCCCATACCTTTATACTATCTTTTCTCTCTATAGCCTCCTTTATCTTTTTCCCCATATTTTCCAGCCATTCTTTCCTCTTCACCACTAACATAGTTTTTCTGTAACATTCTTTCTATTCCTTCAGGTCCTGGGTTTAATTCAATTCCTCTGATCAATAGCAATATAAATATGCTTCCTAATACTAACCAATTCATCATCATATTTCGTTCCATTTTGCCTTTCCTTACTTTCATTATCCTAAATAGTCCTATTCTCATTCTATAGACAGTGAGATCTACCTCCATTGTCACTTGTTTCACTTTTCTTCTCAGGGACAGCTTCCTGCAGACACAACCTACTTCTTCCACTGCTCACCTCACACTCCCGTCTGTGTATATTAAACATTAATAAGCATTTCCTTATCAAAGGAAATACCTTCTGCTTAAGCATTTCTTTTACATATAAGTGATGACTGTGAATTCAACCTTAAAAGTATAAAACAGATTTAAGAAGCCTATGTTCTAGAATGCTGTGACTTTATCCAGTTTTTCAACTGTCATTCAATGTTTTTTTTATTGTCGCTGTTTTGTTTCTATCTGGTTTAACTTCGTTCACACTTTCACTTCACTAAGGTGAGTTAGTTCATCTCACTTCCTTCATGATGTAGCCTCTTCATGCCAGGTGGTTTGCTCACTGGGGAGTGGAACACAAGGCCTCTAATACCCATCACTCTGCAGTAGTACCTGCTGTTCCTCACCACAGTCACACCTGCTTGCTCGGAGAACTGCTCTTTATGTCACTTGGGAAACTCAGCTGTCAACTTGCTCACTGGGGAGTGGAACACAAGGCCTCTAATACCCATCACTCTGCAGTAGTACCTGCTGTTCCTCACCACAGTCACACCTGCTTGCTCGGAGAACTGCTCTTTATGTCACTTGGGAAACTCAGCTGTCAACTTGCTCACTGGGGAGTGGAACACAAGGCCTCTAATACCCATCACTCTGCAGTAGTACTCGCTGTTCCTCACCACAATCACACCTTCTTGATGTCACTTGGGAAACTCAGCTGTCAAATTTCTCACTGGGGAGTGGAACACAAGGCCTGTAATACCCATCACTCTGCAGTAGTACCTGCTGCTACTCACCACAGTCACACCTGCTTGTTCGGAGAACCACTCTTGATGTCACTTGGGAAACTCATCTGTCAACTTGCTCACTGGGGAGTGGAACACAAGCCCTGTAATACCCGTCACTCTGCAGTAGTACCTGCTGTTCCTCACCACAGTCGCACCTGCTTGCTCGGAGAACTGCTCTTTATGTCACTTGGGAAACTCAGCTGTCAACTTGCTTACTGGGGAGTGGAACAGAAGGCCTCTAATACCCGTCACTCTGCAGTAGTACCTGCTGTTCATCACCACAGCCACACCTGCTTGCTCGGAGAACCGCTCATGATGTCACTTGGGAAACTCATCTGTCAACTTGCTTACTCGCTGACTGACCATTGCAATTCAACTTGTGTGAGAGTGACTCCTGCAAGAGCACTTGCTCAGTAAAATTTTCCAGAAGGTTCTTAAACATTCTAGAACTATTTTGGACATATTTTCTGGAGAAGGGAGTAGAAGCTTCTAGAATGTTCTTGTTATCTGCTGATAATGCTTCCAGTGTTTATGCTGGTGTTGCTTATTCTGACCTGCCATGCCGACCTCCAGATAACCTTGGACCATAGCCACTGTGTCACAATGCAAGCATATTGGAGTTATAAAAGAATGTAATTGAAAAGAAAGCCTTGAATTTCATTGAGTTTGCCATGGAGTAGAGGAAGTTGTTACTGCACAGAAAATGCACATAGAATAAGCCAAAGGAGGCAATGTTTCATTCTCCATACTGCATATATAGATGGTCATGATTTAAAGCTAGGACACAGCAAAACAAATGAGAATAGATCCTGCTTATAGTGGTACGACACCAATGTGAAAATGTTGTAAAAACCCTCATGTAAGAAAGTTTGATTTATGTTGTTTGTATGTTGTAATCCAGTATGTTAGAGTGTATGTTAAATAATTGTTAAAAGATAGAATAGTCCAGCTGACATTTTAATTCTTGATGGTTGCAGACTGTGTGTCTTCACCAAAAAGATTGCTTAACCTGTGGCCTTTACACACCAACAAAAACTGAAGCTGGTGAATTTGAAGACTACACATCCCCTTAACCTGTATCCTGGGAATGTGGAATCTTCATATTCACCAGCTTCACCTCTGTTTTGTGAATGTGTTAAGAGTTTCTGTATTATGTGAGAACTATGTGACTGTACTTATTATAACTGTTCCCAAGATTGCAGTTTCAAAGCTGGCGGAGGGCAATGGATTTTTTTCAGGCATAAAACTCCTTAGCATGGTTTCCTTCAGAAGGGAAGTACAGCTGGTAGTCCATGTTAAATATTTACGGCATGTGAAAGAACCTCAAGCCTGATAAAGAGGCCTCTGAGCAAAATTTGTGGTCTTTCATGCTCAATATAGAATGGGATGCTAAGAACCATAGCATATAAAGAGCATCCATAATTAAAAACTCAATTTGTTGGGAATAGTAGGGAATTTTTCATCCCATTATTAGGAATAACTAGGCCTGTATAAAATTACAATCTTAAGGGCTAAGGAGAGGAGGAATCACCATCAGAATCTTCTAGATCATTGTACAATAATATCATAAAAATGGGTGAAGTAAATGAAATTAAATCATCATTCCAGTTTGAAACACTACCTATACGAAGTTAGGCAAGCAAACTGGTGATTAACGACCTGCTTACAATTTGTAGGATACAATTTATGAACGCTTAAAATACTTTTTACAAGCCCAGTATGTATCAACTACCAGGTTAGTAGTGTAGAAAAAAGACAACCAATTTTTTTTTCTTTATGATGTACTTTATCTTTTTGTTTAGCTTTTTTTTTATGAATTTTATATTAAATTTATTTTCAGGGATAAGTGTTATGCTCCTTTTAGTGAAGATCTTTTGAAATTTTTTATATGCACATTGCTGTAATGTCACTTTTTTCAACACAATTTCCTTTTTGTGAATTTAAGGATGTGTTTTATCATAGTTTGTTGTAGAACTTTTTAATTTAACATCCAGCATTTCTTTTTTTTAACCATTTTTCCTAGCTGTTATTAAAATTTCCTGGTATTGTAAGCTGTGTTGATTTTGAGTGAGAGTAACTTATCAAATTTGTAGAACAAACTGTTAAATACAGCAACTTTGTGTAATGATGTTATAGTTATTAGTTATAGTTGAATAAGTGTTTGTTGTGTATTTCAAAAAGCCTGCCATTATTCTTCTTCATAATCTTTAGATCTAGGTGGGGAAGCTGGTTATCAGATTCTATTTTCGTAGTGGATTCTGTGTTTCTATCTTGTAGATTCAATAATTTTAGAACATCCTCTTAGCTATTTTGAATGCATAATGAACATATCTAAGCCAGGTTTTAAACATTCATGCGAATGCATTAACTGCTTTTGTCTCTAGAGCACTCGTAAATAAATTGGCTAAAGAAAGGTGCCATATCTGTATCTGTATTTTGCTCAAAGCATTTTCTGCATAACTGAAAAATGTTTGTTGAGTGCGAAATTTTGTTAAGTTAATGAGTTCTTTAATTTCCAGTGCATTCTGTTGTTGGAGGTTAATAATTTTTTAAGGCTGCTAAAACTATCTTAGGGCACATTGGGGAATATTGAGATTATATCAGATGAAACTGTGTCATTCTTTAAGATGTGTGTTCTCTATCTTTTTACTAATCAAAGGAATTTTGAATGGTTAGTGGTTTAAATTTTACAATTCTTGAAATTTATTTGTTAGCCATTTTGCAGTTTACGGGCTAGTCCTACAATTTGGGTGTATTCTGGGAATTGTTGAAACTCGTGTATGCTTTCCTGTAATTATCTAAAATTACCAATTTGTTTCCTTTATAATCTTTTTGGGATTCTACTGGTTGATATTTAGGTTTTTTATCATTTCTCCAAAAGAGATACTATTATGGTGTGTAGCTTTTATTTGTTCTAGAGTAGGCTCACATTTCTAGTTATAAAGTAAATAAGTAATTCAGTGAAAGTTGTATATGTTTGACATCTGCATTACGAATTACAAAGAATTCTGCTTATTTTGAAATAATTCTGATAGAAGAATAAAGCCACTTTCACAATGCAGCCATGGGAGGACCACAAAATTAGCGCAGATTTCTAGATCCATAATTGAATGTGAAAATCTCGAAGATTTGCTGCAAGTTTTATATTGGATAACATAATCATTGTTAACCGATATGGAAAGTAATCCATTATTTATAAATAAATAGAATGTTTGTTGTACGAAACAAATAACAGATCGGTAACTTAAATTGAGATTTATTTATGGATGCTGTTTAACTACTATGGTTCTTAGTGTCCTTTTCTATATTGGGTGTTGAATAACCAGCACTTTGCACAGAGGCCCTATCTGGCTTGAGATGACATGGGGCCACAGGCTTTACTTCCCTTCCAAAGGAAACCATGCTAAGAATTTTTACACCCAAAAGGATCTATCATCCTCAGCCAGGTTTGAACCTGCGACCTCAGAAACTAGAGGCTAGAATGTTACCCTTACACCACAGAGGATGACAGCACCTGTCGTGGGGTGGTCAAATGGTGGAGTACCATGATTGTACAGTAGCTGTCATAAGATCTTGCATTGTTTGAAAGTTGGTAGTAGTGAGAGAAAGAAATACTGAATTTTCCTCTATGCATGCAGTCTTATGTGATTATGTGAAAGCTTCCATTAAATATCATGCATGCAAAGCCTTGTACTTAAGCTGAACCTATGCTTACTCTTT
The DNA here is from genome assembly GCA_030765065.1 of Deroplatys truncata. Taxonomy (NCBI): domain Eukaryota; kingdom Metazoa; phylum Arthropoda; class Insecta; order Mantodea; family Mantidae; genus Deroplatys; species Deroplatys truncata. Next base: position 82,670,689 of record CM060989.1, on the reverse strand, counting down.
TGAGGAGGTTTAACTGTTTGTATGAAATGTAACATTTGAATTTGTGATTGGTAGAGAAGTTCATGTGAATGCAGCACTAGAGTTTTTTCTTAATACTGGGGTTACTGAATCATAGATTTTTAATTACCTTTGATAAATATCCCATTTGCCAGTTCTTTAAACCAAACTGTTTATTCAGATCCAAATACTTTTCCTGTTACTGCGTTTTCTTTAACCCTCTTATATGATGTAATGTCAAATTTTTGTTTCTGCATAACTCCTAATACCATATACCAATTTCAAAATAAATTGAATTTTGTAGTTTAAAGATAACTATGTGATTTAGGACATTTAACTAATGTTGTATAGATAATTGTGTGAAACTGTAAGCTTGCATTATTCTGTTACAGAATAGTGACTTCACTCCAGTACAATTACTAAGGTAAGTCTTGACTCTTGGTTAATATTTCTTTAATAAACCTGATTGTTTGTTACATATTCCTCTACAGGTACTTCTTTATACATGCTAATATAAACAGAGAAAACTTGCATATACGTATGTGGGTGTGTGTATGGAGCTAATCTGAAAACCATGTTACCGTTTTTTAGTACTTTAACCATTCAAAAGCCGTACATTTTCTGTTGGTCTTGGACTATTACACACCTTGTAATTTCAATATATACGTTAATAAAAGACTAAAAACTATTTACAAAGCTTTCATTGAGAATGCCATGGAGTTAAAAGAAGTTACCTCTACAGAGAATGTATATAGAAACAAAGCCGTTTAGTTGCTGTTATTTCATAGAGATTGCTTGTAAAAATAAAATCCAGATACATTTTCTTCCAAGCATATACATAGATGGTCATGATGTTACAATTAAGCAATCAGAAGACAGATCTTAAAAAGTGGCAGTCAATCCTATTTGTAATGGTAACAAATTTTATGCTATGTTTATTTCATTAATTGCTGTTTATAAAATACTGCAAATGTGTGTGAACTGAAACTGTATCAAAACCTCGGAATAAGCTTTATTCTGATTTTGTAGGCATATGCACTGTGTTTCCTGGATGCCAAAACATAATAATCCTATCTAAGGTTTGCTATATTGTATGTTGTAATCAACTTTATTACCTTTGTACACTAAAGAAAACAAAAAATGAAAATTATATACACACATAAGGGAGAAAATTTTGTCTAGCATAACATTAAAAATCACTTGACTGCTATCTATACTGTGACAAATAAGAACATCAGTTAACTGAAAACAAGCCTTATTTATTACGCCACATGTGCTACGTGCTCTGCAGTTCTGTGTTACAAATTACTTATAATTCACTTGTAACTATCTCATAACTAATACTTATTTTACCTATCTTTTTATAGTCCCCTGTTGCTTGAGTGGCACATAAATCTAGTGTTTAAGAATTTTCCAGAATGGAAATGGCAAACTTTTTGGAAGGGTAGCCAGTCAAAGCCTCTTCTGGTGCTTTGCCAATTGTACCATATGGCTTTGCTTTCGTACTGATGTTATTACTCATAACTTTCATTCCTTTATTCATTCATTCATTCCATTATTTGGTTTCTTTTTTTTTAAATATGTAGCAAACCATTTATTAACAATTCCTATAACACCATATGAATGTTTGAATAACATAGGTTCATTAACACATATGGTAACTCATTCACAGCCTTTCTCTCCTGTGCTGTTCCCTTGCCATCCATCAGAAATTCAGTGCGTCATTTCCTTTTCAAAGGTGTATTGGCGCCATGTCTCACTGTTATTGGTGTGTCAGGCACAGCCATTCAAGCGCCTCTGTGGATATAGTAAACATGGTGCATCACTTATCTGAGGAAGAATGTGTGTTTATTTACAAAGTCTACTATAAACACAAACCCACTCACACACACTGTACCACAGCAAGAAAAACTACACATGCAATTGTGAATAAATATGAAGCTTCAGGTGCAATGTTGGACAAGAAACATTGTAACAAGATCAGCTTTAACAGAAAAGAAACTAGATGACATCACTGCCACTTCGGAGTGATCGCCTGAAAAGTTGATTAAGAAAATATTTCAGCAAACAGGGTATCTGTGTCTTTTGCTAGAAATGCTACGCATCTGTTAAAACTAAAACTGTATCGCTGTATTGGAACAAAATTATTCCTGTAAAGGAGTGAATTACTACAATTTGTTTTTCCAGACTGTAGAAAGTGGTTTCATTGATCCACAGCTTTTGTTTTCCTCTGGTTTGACATAAATGGATGTGGAACACACATAACAGTTGATATTGGACTTAAGAAAAATCTGTGCTATTGCACAAAATGACTCACTATGACCTGAACATTGTAGTGTATAATAAGTACTAGTAGAATAATAGGACCAACTTTCTTTAGTGAAAAAATGAATACAGAGCGATATTGGAGACAAATTCTAGGGCCATTTTTTGATTGCTTGATAGAGGAAGAAAAATTTTATGGCTAGTTCCAACAAGTTTCTCAACAGCACACACAGCTACCGAATGATTAAGTGAAATCAAAGAGGTGTGTTAGGACAGAATTATAAGTGTTGATTTGTGGCTCTCTTATTCCTTGACCTAAGCAGCTGTGATTTTTATTTATGAGGTTCTTTGAAAGACAAAGTGATCTGTTATAACCCTCGTACACTACAGTAACGTATTGATAACATCATGCAAGAAATCGCAAGGATTCCTGCTGCTGAGCATATGCGAGTTAGCAAGAACATTTTTACAAGATCTGCTGCCTGTTTGAAAGCTGAAGGTCAACATTTCCAGCATCTACTATAAGATAAGGATTGTAGTGTGTCTCTTACAACACAGTTTTCCCAGCAACTCGTGGTTTTCTTGAGCAGTGGAGAAAGCCCACAAATTGGGTTACCATATGTTTTTATGCCCCATGCAATACGTTTTGGATAGGTTTAAACATAAACCCACACAAAGCTTGAATTTAGTGTCAATGTATAAACATCGTATATACCATATTTACATGCATAATGTGCCACATTTTTCTTAAAATTTTAAGGTGAAACAATTGGGGAAATTACACAATAATTGCAAAATAAGGAAGTAAATTATGATAAATGTTTCAAGTAGGTACCTACCCTTAAAATGAAATGGAAATTTATTTTAATAAGAGTTATACATAGAGATACAACAGTATATCCAATTTTGCAATATTTCCACGAGTGCCGTGCCACTTTTTGTTACACAGCCATATTTGAAACATGACCTTGGGCTATCCCCTAAAGCATCGAAAAATGGAACAATGGTAAATATGATGATAAATGTGCATAATCTTAGTCATATATATATTATAGCTAAATGAAAAATTAAAATGCCTGTTTATTTTGTACTACTTTCATCAGGTGATGTATCTAAGTCACCGGCGTCAGAATCAGCATCCCATGTTATACAGCCCTGAGAGCCATCCATTGCATCTAAAATGCCAGAGTTCTTGAAGCTCTTTGTGTTGCTTTCTTGTTTGATAAGTTTCCACCCACTTTTTATTCACTGGAGGGCCACTTAATGTTCTCCCTTTAGTAAGACAGTGAATCAGGTGCCATCCAATCTCCATATTCTTAGCGCAGGTAAACTTTAAACACTTGCTAATTGGTACATCCACTGAAATAAGCCCTCCAGGAATTATAACCAGAATTGTGTTCAGTCGCAACATTTTTTTCTTTTATTGGTTCTGCCAAATGGGCCTGAAAACTGTCCAAAACAATCATGACCCTCTTCATTAGCAGAGCTTCAAACCATTGATCCCTCATAATTTTCAGCTATTCCTTCATGAGTTCAGCTAACAGCTAAATTCTTTGTTCCCATTGTTATTTCTTCCCACTGCATCTATGTGTAACTGTTTAATGCTTTCAGAACAGGAAAACACTGAACTGCTGCCAGAAGTTAAAAACAATTGTGCAATATGATAGTTGCTTATGTATATAAGTGGACTAAAATAACAAACTACAATACTAACTAGAATGGCAATTACTATGTGAAGCGTGCGTGCTATCATGGCTGCTAAATAGTCAGGTGTGTCAGGTACCTATATGAGAGGTTGGATGATGGTTCAAGGGATGTCCTAACTATTTCATAAAAATTGCAATAAACATTACTTTGTTTGAAAACCTAATAATATGAAGGGGGGGAATTATGCAAGAAAACACTGTAAGCTGAATTAAAGTTGCATACATGGATCTATCTTTACAAAAACAATGTTGTTGACTTAATAATATATCATGCTTATAAAAAAAGTTAAAGATCAATAAAAAAACTCAATTTAATTTCACTTAATGTTCTGTGGAATGTTCCAGCAGATAGATAGGCAGCATGTTTGCCACTGAGCAATTTAGTGAAATGGTGAGTACGTTTCTGATGTGACAACAAGAGAAGTTCTATGAGAGGTTTTGACAACAGTTGAGAATTTAATTTTGTGTATGGCCATTCTTTAACTACTATGGTCCTTAGCATCCCATTCTATATTGAGCATGAAACATCGGAAATTTTGCTTGGAGGCCTCTTTATCCACCTTGAGGTTCATTTACATGGTATAATTTTACAATATGGCACCACTGAGTTTACTTCCCTTCCAAAGATAGCCGTGCAAAGTAATTTTATGCCTAAAAACATCTATCTCCTGCTGGGTTTGAACCTGCAACCTGTTAAAATAGAACCTAAATGATAACCACTACACCATAGAGGACGGCTTGACAACAGTTGTGACATCTAGCAAGAAATTACACTTGTTTAACATAAAGAGAGTAGAAGGTTGTTACACTACATCACTAAAATGTCCTTACTTGAGCGCGTTTCGGGAGACAGTTTTCTCCCTTCGTCAGCATGCTTTCAACTAATTTTGCTGGTTATTGTCTGGGGAATGTGTGTGGCTAGTGGTGTTCTCTGGTGCTGTGCTGATGAACCTCTAAAGGCTGCTGGGTAGCGGCAGTTCGAAATTCATTAGGTGATTCCTGTGTTTGACGATATGTATTTTTTCCCAGTTGATCAGTTTTATGTTCAGAGTGATATCATGGTACAAAGACCAGAAATGATATGCTACTGCTGATTTATCTGGCTGCTTTTGGTAAATGCATCTCATATGCTCTTTAAGTCTTATTTCGAGATACCTTTGGGTTCTTCCTATGTATACCAGGTTACAGTCATTACACACAGTTTTATACATACCAGCTGATATGTTGTTGGGGATAGGATCTTTTGTTCTATTGCATAGTAGTTTCTGTATATTGTGGTTATTCTGTGGAGGCAGGGTGATGTATTTCTTGAAAATCCTTTGAAATTTATGATGTGTCCAAGGGTGACAAGTGAATTTCCTATATGCTTGTAGTTTTTGTTGTCTGAGTAAAGTAATCCTTTGTTGGATGTATTTCTGTCTTTCAAACTTTTTTATCTTCTTATCTATTGTTTTTTTTCGATATCCATTTATAGTGGCTATTTTGGTATTCTTTCTGGTATTCCTCTTTCTCCAATGGTATATGTACTAACCTGTTTGTAATACTATTTAAAATTCCATGTTTGAGGCTTGTAGGATTGTAGGTATGGTAATGACCTAGACATCAGGATCATCAGAAATAGTGCACACAACAAACTAATCTTAGGCATTTACAGAAAACCAACTCACACAGAAAATTGTATTAAAAACAATAGCTATAATTCTACAAGTCACAAACATGCAAATTTAAATACTATTACAAACAGGTTAGTACACATATCATTGGAGAAAGAGGAATACCAGAAAGAATACCAACACATTATCCACATAGTAACTATGAATGGATATCGAAAAAAAAGCAATAGATAAGAAGATAAAAAAGTTTGAAAGACAGAAATACATCCAACAAATGACTACTTTACTCAGACAAAAAAACACAAGCATATAGGAAATTCACTTATCACCCTTGGACACACATAAATTTCAAAGGATTTTCAAGAAATACAACATCACACTGTCTCCACAGAATAATCACAATATACAGAAACTACTATGCAATAGAACTAAAGATCCTATCCCCAACGATAAATCAGCTGGTATATATCAAACTGTTTGTAATGACTGTAACCTGGTATACATAGGAAGAACCAAAAGAAATCTTGAAATAAGATTTAAAGAGCATATAAGATGCATTTACCAAAAGCAGCCAGATAAATCTGCAGTAGCCCATCATTTCTCGTCTTCGTACCATGATATCACTCCGAACATAAAACTGATCAACAGCAGCAATAAATTGGACATCTGGGAAAAAATACATATCGTCAAACACAGGAATCGCCTAATGAATTTCGAACTGCTGCCACCCAGCAGCCTTTGGAGGTTCATCAACACAGCACCAGAGAACACCACTAGCCACTCACATTCCCCAGACAATAACCGGCAAGATCATTTGAAAGCATGCTGATGACGGGAAAAAACTGTCTCCTGAAATGCGTTCAGTTAAGAACATTTTAATGATGTAGTGTAACCACCCTTAACTCTCTTCATTTTAAATTATGATACATCACTGTTACTACCCTATAAATCTTCAAAATTAATTAAGAAATTAGACGTCTTGTGTTTGACTCCCCAGTGAGTGAAATCAATGGAAGAGGCAGCTTTTTGCATATTAACTACATTATGCTAGTACATTGAAAGAGAATTAAAAGACATTAAAAATTCAACTTCATCATAGTGAAGTGACACTGAAAAATTAGTGAATTGACAGTAAAAACTGTACAAAATACAATATGCTTATTTTTATTTACATTATTTACACACCCTTCTAATCTTTTGAGGAAAGCTTTTGGTTTTCTAAGGTAACTTTGATTACAGATAGTTCACAAGATTGTCCTTCACAATATTTTAACAGCCTATTTATTGCCATTTCAAATGTAAGCTGCCACCGTACTGCTTTTGTGTTTTTCTACTGCAAAACCTGGACCCTAAAGTGTAATTTTCATAACAATTCCATTTTTGTTTCCTGTGCCATAAGACAATTTTTAGAATACACTATAATGACTGGCTCATAGGTTAGTGTTTTGTTAAATTTCTGCAAATCTCTGGTGAGGCTTTGCATTTTTTGATGTAAGATCTTACAAGCTTTCTATTTATACTTGTTTTCTGATGCCAAGTTGCCAAGTTGCTTTTACAATCATGTAATTTACCTTCTTAGCTTTCAGACAGAATTATATTTTCTACTATTTCCTTTGTATTAGACAAGATTATTTTACCTCAGATTTTTAGTTTCCTGTAATGTACACATATTCATTACATGTATTCTTTTTAAGTTAGAAGCACCACCAACATGTTTTTCATTTGAAAGGTTTTATAAATCAAATAGGAATATTGCAGATTAACCAAGTCACTTTGCTTATAATGATGTTTGAGGTTGCTCTATATCAGGAATTTGTAATTACAGGTGACAATTGTTAACAAACAGAAATTCCCATTTCAAATTTAATCCACTTTCATTGTCTATATTATACCTAATTGTAAATGCTCCAACATTTCAGATTGTGCACAAAAGCAGTCTGTGCAGATAGCTCTGGTGGTTCACCATTGGCCTCTGCTGAACTTCCTGGGAAAAACACAAACTTCAGTTATGGAAAAGATCCTGTATGTGAAAGTCAAGAAAGTGATCTCCCAAGAATACCATATGTAGAAAAACGTGTTCACTCAGAACAATTGGATAAATGTTGTGATAGAGCAAAACCCTTAAGCAGGCTTGTATTGAAACATAAGGTTGTAAAGTCACACAAGTGTAACATTTGTTTTAAGAGCTTTTGCCATTTATCATCTTTGAAATTGCATAATATGATACACGAAGGTAAAAAGCCTCACAAATGCGGCATTTGTGAGAAGAGGTTTACTCAGCTGTCAGGTTTGAAATTCCATAATATGATACATGAGGGTAAAAAGCCTCACAAGTGTTAAATTTGTGAGAAGAGCTTTACTCGTCTTTCACATTTGAAAACACATAATTTGATACATGAGGGTAAAAAGCCTCACAAGTGTGAAATTTGTGAGAAGAGCTTTACTCAGCTTTCACATTTGAAAACACATAATTTGATACATGAGGGTAAAAGGCCTCACAAGTGTGAAATTTGTGAGAAGAGCTTTACTCAGCTTTCACATTTGAAAACACATAATTTGATACATGAAGGTAAAAAGGCTTACAACTGCATAATTTGTGAGAAGAGGTTTACTCGGCTGTCAAATTTGAAATTGCATAATATGATACATGAAGGTAAAAAGCCTCACAAATGCCGAATTTGTGAGAAGAGGTTTACTCATATGTCAAATTTGAAATTGCATAATTTGATACATGAGGGTAAAAAGCCGCACAAGTGTGAAATTTGTGAGAAGAGGTTTACTCAGATATCGCATTTGAAAAGACATAATTTGATACATGAGGATAAAAACCCTCACAAGTGTGAATTTTGTGAGAGGAGGTTTACACAGATATCAAGTTTGAAAGTGCATTATTTGATACATAGAGTAAAAAGCCTCACAATTGTCAAATCTGTAAAAAGAGCTATAAGTGCTTGTCAAGTTTGAAATTGCATAACTTGATACATGAGGGTAAGAAGCCTCACAAGTGTGAAATTTGTGAGAAGAGGTTTACTCAGATGGCAAATTTGAAAAATCATAATTTGATACATGAGGGTAAAAAGCCTCCCAGTGTGAAATTTGTGAGAAGAGCTTTATTCGTCTTTCACATTTGAAAACACATAATTTGATACATGAGGGTAAAAAGCCTTACAAATACGGAATTTGTGAGAAGAGGTTTACTCACATGTCCAGTTTGAAACAGCATAATTTGATACACAAGGATAAAAAGCCTTACATGTGAAATTTGTGACAGGAGGTTTACTCAGATGTTTATTTTGAAAGTGTATTATTTGATACATAATCGTAAAAAGCCTCACCAGTGTGAAATCTGTAAGAAGAGCTATAAGTGCTTGTCAAGTTTGAAATTGCATAATTTGATACATGAGTCTAAAAAGCCACATAAGAATGAAATTTGTTGAGGAGCTGTATTCTTCTGACACGTTTTTTTAAGATACATAACATGATGCATGGGGGTAAAAAGCATCACAAACATGAAATTTCTAAGAATAGCTTTAGTCATTTCTCAAGTTTTAATGTACTCTATTCAATCCATTGGTGTAAAAGTTTTGGAAAGGCCTTTTCTCATTTGTCGATTTGTAGGAGCATAGTTTGTTACATAAGGTAAAAATTCTCACTAGTGTGAAATTAGGAGAAAAGCTTTATTCATTTGTGATATTTGAAAAAGCATATATTGATATATGAGAGTATGAAGCCTCATAGGTATGATTTAGTTGAAGAGATTTAACCTTTTGTCACATTTAAATTGCACAGTTTTATACACAAGGGTAAAAAGCCTCAAATAAAATTTGTGAGAAGAGCTTTACTTGTTTGTCAAATTTGAAGTTGTATAAATTCATACATAAGTGTATAAAGCCAAAGTATTGTAAAATTTGTAAGAAGACTTCTACTCATTTGTTACATTTGAAAGAGTTTTAATTAGATACTTGAGGGTAGAAAGCATCACAAATTGAAATTAGTAAGATGTGCTTTACTAAGTTATCATATTATCTGCCTAATTTGATACATGAGGGTAAAAAGTTTCAGAATTGTGAAATCAGTGAGAGGAGATGTACACAATTGTCAAATTTAAATGAACATTGTTACATGGGAGTGAAATGTCTCGCAAGTGTTAGTTTCTAATAAAAGCTTTACTTAGTTTTAAAATTTGAAAGAGCATAATTTGATATATGTGGGTAAAAGGTTTCAGAATTGTGAAATCAGTAAGAGGAGATGTACACAATTGTCAAATTTAAATGAACATTATTTGTTCCATGGGGTTGAAAAGTCTCACAGTGTTAATTTCTGAGAAAAGCTTTACTTAGTTTTCACATTTGAAAGAGCATAATTTGATATATGTGGGTAAAAAGTTTCAGAATTGTGAAATCCGTAAGAGGAGATGTACAAAATTGTCAAATTTAAATGAACATTTGTTAATCGGGTTGAAAAGTCTCACAGTGTTAGTTTCTGAGAAAAGCTTTACTTAGTTTTCAAATATAAATGAGCATTATTTGTTAGATGGGGTGAAATGTCTCACAGTGTTAGTTTCTGAGAAAAGCTTTACTTAGTTTTCAAATTTAAATGAGCATTATTTCTTACTAGGGGGTGAAAAGTCTCACAGTGTTAGTTTCTGAGAAAAGCTTTACTTAGTTGTCAAATTTAAATGAGCATTATTTGTTACATGGGAGTGAAAAGCCTCACAAGTGTTAGTTTCTGAGAAAAGCTTAATTGTCAAATTTAAATGTACATTTTTTATTACATTGGGGTAAAAAGCCTCACGAGTATTAGTTTCTGAGAAAAGCTTTACTTAGTTGTCAAATTTAAATGAGCGTTATTTGTTACATGGGGGTGGAAAGCCTTACAAGTGTTAGTTTCTGAGAAAAGCTTTACTTAGTTGTCAAATTTAAATGAGCATTATTTGTTACATGGGGGTGAGAAGCCTCACAAGTGTCAGTTCCTGAGAAAAGCTTTACTTAGTTGCAAATTTAAATGAACATCATTTGTTTCCTGTGGGTGAAAAGCGTCACAAGTGTTAGTTTCTGAGAAAAATTTTACTTAGTTGTCAAATTTAAATGAGCATTATTTGTTACATGGGGGTGAAAAGTCTTCCCAAAGTTTCATTGTAATTTAAATTATAATTTCCCTCTTGAGGACAAAAGTTTGCACATGCGTGAGCTTTTCATGTATTTCTCTTGAAATTAAAGATGTTTTGACTTAAAACTTGATGTGAACTATACAGATGATTTGTGTAAATGTCCTACTGGTAACATTCTTAACCAATTGTGGAAAAGTAGCATATAGAGATAAACTCAGATTTATTCTCAACATTGGTGCTAAGAATTATTATGGAGAAATAAATAAATTGCCCTACAATACTGTAAATATTTGTTCCAAAAATTTGTATTAAACACATAATGTGGTTAAATCAGAGGCCATTAAGCTCCACCTACCTTTTGTAAAATTAAGCTGAGAACATGTTCGTTATTGATAAATCACATTTTTAGCTCTTTGCTTCTTATAGAGCTTTTCTTGATTTATATAGTGGTTATGGTTAATACTGTTAGGTAACGTATTATTTGCAGGTTATGTTCCATCTGCTGGAAATAAAAGAGGTTTTTTTATAGAATCATTTGGCAGGCATGACACTGATTATTATACAGAATGGTTGAATTCATTTCTCCTGTGGTTGCACTGCAGCTGTATTCAGAGTAATTTTGTCAGCCTTACTGTGTATAAACTACGTAGTTCATTGTATGTTGTAGACTAATACAGTTACATAAATTCCACAACTTAGGCTGACAGATGGATGTATCACACTCATACAGCTATGTTGTTGCATAAGGTTATTCTTTTGAAAGCCTTAGTTCCTGCAATAGATAAGGTAGGTCAATTTACAGCTCCCCCAATTTCATTCAGTTTTAAGAATCAAGGATTTAATACACAAATTTCTGTAAATCATAGAAGAACTGGTGTAACTGACTCTATGGAAGTTCAGTGCAAACTGCATACAGCTCTTTCGATATGAGTTAATTTTTACATAAGTGTGTTGACCTCCATGTTCTAGTGGTACCAAGCTAGCCTCTAGTTCCCGAGGTTGCGAGTTCAAATCCTGTGGAGGGTGATGAATTTTTTCCAGCATAAAGATCCATAGCATAGCTTCCTTCAGAAGGGAAGTAAAGCCACTACCCCATGCCATATATTTATGGCAGATAAAAGAACCTCAAACCTGATGAAAGAGACCTCAGCAAAGTTTCCAGTTTTTCGCATCCAATATAGAATTCGAACCATAGCAGTTAAAGAGCGACCATAACTAAAACTCAGTTAAATTTGTTTTCACTTATGTGCATAAATATCTTATATTGTAATATTAACTTCCCAGCTAGCTTTTGATTTGATAATGGCATATGTATGCTAATCCTGCATGCATTTTCCAAAATTAACAACGAACATTATGGGTATTCACATAAAGCCTGGTACTGCTACTGATACACCAAAATTTGGAAGTTGGCATTCTTCCATCACCAGCAGGAACAGTGTACACATACGTGTCTCAGTCATTGCTTAGTGTGTGCTGAAGTGAAAACAAGTATTCAGGATGGCTGGTGTTAATTATCCTTAGAGGTCGTTCATGGCAAAGCAAGAACACCACATTGAAGAGGCAGAACAAATAGGCAATTTTGTTGTTTGACAAGAATATGATGTAAGTGATAGCGGAATTCATGGCTGCCATGAAAATACAACTGATCTTGATCAGAAAAATGGTAAAATTGCTGAGCGCTTGCAGACAAAATTCAAAGTTTCGAGAAGATGAGAAAAAATTGAGTAAGTGTGTAGTGAAAGACACTTTGGATGTGCCGTGCTGAGTGAAGTGTGCGTTGAGAAAGCTACAACAGTAAGAGAACGAAGTACAACCCATATTGATTTTAAGGCATAGTTGTAGGAGAAACAGCTTGCTTAACGTCTTCCTGCTGATTTTGAAGAAGAGGTAGGAGAGCTGTATGGAATTATCATCAAATTGTGCCAGAGGACTCAATATTTATTGTCACATATTCGTAATGAAGACCAAGTGCATGTGGACTGTGTAGTACTGCAAGCCTACACAGTAAATAAAATGGATGAATCCATTATGTTAAATAGTACTGGCAATGGTGAAACACAAATTTGCAATGTTAGGCTGTGTATAACTGCAGAGAGAAGAAAGCTGTTGCAATATATCATGTTGAAATGAATGTTGAAGGTGTCATACAAGCTCATCCTAAAGGATGGATGGCCAATGAGCTTGTATTTGCATGTTGCAAGTTTGGCACTACCTAACTCAAAGAATATGATTCTTAATCATACTAACGGTCAATGTACATGAGGGAAGAACTGAGTTGGCTCTCATTCCTGGAGGACTTAGCTGGATTCTGCAACCATTGTAGTATTTTATTCAACCATTTAAAGCAGCAGTGAAAGAAGCTTATATGAGATGAATAGCCGAGGAGGACTAGAAACTGCCTCTGAGGAGTAAAATCAAGTGCCTGGAAGTGACACGTATCTGCAAATGGGTGAAAAGTGCATGGGATTCGATTTCTCTATCACTGATAGAAGTTTCAAGGATTGGGGAAGTTTGAATTCCCTCGATTGAAGGGAGGATGATGTGCTGTGGGAGGATACAGCTCATGAGTTTGTCAAAGATTAGCCTTGTAGAGATGACAAAAGTGATGTTCAATACAGGTATTGTAGTCTCTTTTGTTTTCAATGTAAGTATTTAATACAGCAGTTCAAACAATCTCCTTCCTAAGCTTCTTTCCCAAAATCCATGTGTAGGGATTATGTACTGTAATATGTTAACATCTGCTGAAATATAACTTGACTTTTAAGTTCTATTTTGATATTCTCTGCTCTTAAAACTTCACTTACATAAACGTGTAAAATCTTGTTTTTGTAGACATTCTTGACTGCTCAGTTAGTTACCTTTGTAGACCATATTAATTTATACGTTGGTGAATACGCAATAGTATTTGTATGAATTTAATTTCAAAGAATGAAATCTTTAGAAGTAATGTAATGTATTCTTTTTAACAAATTTTAGAGCGGAATTAATCAGCTTTATATATATTAACCAAGAGAATGAAAGTGATCCCTACTTTGCTTTTCTCTACCATAAAGCATTTCCTTGAATATCATTTTGTGATGCAGATTATTTCTTTAAATTTCCTATCCATTATGTATTCCCTAACCTGCTTCATTAACACCACTTGAAACAGTTATGCAATCCCTGGCTGCGTTTACTGTATGTTGGTCAAGCTGTCGTTCTCCATGATGTAATGGTTACCATGCTAGTCTCTAGTTCCTGAGGTGGCAGGTTCAAACCCAGTGGAGAGCGATGGATTTTTTCAGACACAAAATTCTTAGCATGGCTTCCTTCAGGAGGGAAGGAAAGCCGGTGGTCCCATGTCTTAGATTTACACCACTTAAAAGAACCTCAAGCCTGATAAAGAGGTCTCTGAGCAAAATTACTGGTCTTTCATGCCCAATATAGAATGGGATGCTAAGGACCACAGCAGTTAAAGGGCGTCCATAAATAAAATTCAATTCAAGTTTTAATTTCCATCAGGTAGTGATGAACTGGTGATCCTGACATGCAATTAGTATGTTGAAATAACAGTGGACACAACATGTGTTCACAAGCACTGTACCTCAACTCCTTGAAACAGTTCTGTACCTCTTTCTCTGGCATATTATTCTACCTGATGTCGAACGGTTTTTAACAAAAATTTACTTTTTTTAACTTCTCTGTATGCTTTCTTATGGCAAAAACTGTGTGTCTGTTTTGTAGTATTATGTCCGTTACAAAGCGAGAACATTTTTGGATATAGACTCTTGACATGTTTAAACACAGATAGTTTCAGTTGTTTTTAGGTTAGAGAACTTGTAAATAACTATTTGAAACCTCATAGATTGCAATTTCTTCCTATATTATATGAATAATATAAAGAAAATGGTTTTAATAACAGCTTTAATTTTTGGAATTTAACTTTATCATCGACCATTTAAAAGACTGAAGAAAAACCACTTTTTGCTCCACGTTTTATAGCATTATACCAAATATCATGCAGTGCAATGAACTTAAAAAAAATTGAGCTTTATTTATGGATGCTCTTTAACTGCTGTGGTCTTTAGCATCCCATTGTATATTGGGCGTGAAAGACCAGTGATTTTGCACAAAGGCCTATTTATCGCATTTGCGGTTCTTTAGCGTGCCTAAATCCACGACATGGGACCACTTGCTTTACTTCCCTTTTGAAGGAGTTCATGAACTTAACTTGGTTCTGCTGGACATACGGAGCCTGATGCTGTCGAGCTGAGCTATGATACTCCGTAGCTATCAATGAATAAGAGGAATGATGCACGAAGTGTTCAAGTCTCTTTCAAAGGTCAGTGCTCTCAGGAAACAATTTATAGGCCTAAATCATAGCTAGTGTGGTATGTTTAAATGCAAACCTTTTTCCTTCACTTTGAAACAAACAGTTTCCTTACAAATTCAGATACTGATAATAGTATGAAACAATGTAGCTTTATGCATTTTCACTTTTCATATTCTGTGTCCAAAAAATCAACAATCTTGTTTACACTATTAACAGTAAACAATTAAATGTAATGTTTTTAAAACGATTCTGCACCCAAGTAAACTATTTATAGGGTGTTCTTATGTGATCTTGATAACCCTGCTGGAGATTGACTTTTGCTGCTAGGAATTTAAGAAGTTTCACCAATTAAATCACAAGGCCCTTGCCATGTGAATTCGCGAGGCAATGCTATTCAGCGCCAATTCCAAACTTTTCCATTAAAACTCGTATTTACAATATTTTTACTTTCTCTACTACGTATAGTAAGTAGGGAAAGTATTGTATTCCACCCAAAAATTCGATATCGAGATTTCACCGGAAATACATGTTTTGATAAACATGTCCTTGTGTGTGTCTGTCTGTGAACAGCATAACTCAGAAACGAACAGTCGGATAAACACCAAACATGGTAATTAGGTTCAGTATCTTCCAGAGATGCGACACGAAGGTTTTCAAGAAAATCCCCCTACCCCAGATTACTCTTTACATGGAACATTTTTCGAAAATTTTAATTTTCTCAAAAATGGCTAACGATTTTGATTTAAATATCATATGTTTAAGATATTTTTATTGCAAGTAAAATGTATATCTTGAATTTTCTGGGAATGTCTCCAAAAGTATTCTTCATTGTGAACTACTTTTGCGTAACTGGTAAACCATAAGAGATAGACAAAATTTTACTACACAGAAAATGCAGTACGCGTTAAAATACACAATTTATGTCATAAATTGTTTTTGTTGAGTGAACCATTTTCGAGATATTGCTTGTTATTCCCTTAAATTTTTCAATACTTATTTTCTCAAATGGGAATTCGTTATTCGTATTTTTGTCTTGCATATGCAAAGAGTATTATTCTGTGGCAAAGGGAATGGTGCTGCACCTAGCAACCAGCTATTCAGAGATATGCGTGTGCTTAAAGGCTACTGTATTTCTATACTGCCCTTGTAAATATATATTCCCCTTACATCTACAAGAAAATTAACAATAAGATAGAGTCTGCAAATGTTTATCTGGAATAACATGAAGTAGACGGGGAATAAGCGTTTATAAAAATAGTTTGTACAAGAGTAAGAAAGCCATGTGAGTGTAACACATCAGATTTTTTTATTGTACTAAGTGCTAATGCTATGGGAAAAGTGAATTACCTGTTCCGGATTTCATATTTGCTTCTTTAGTGTGCTTGCTAACTGGTGTTGGTACAGATCAGCAGCATTTGTATCAGGTTTTAAACTTCCTTATATGGCAATATCATTTTGTTTTAAGCTATTGTTTTCTTTAAAGTAAATAAGAAATAGATGGATTGTTGCTAGGCCATTGTTCGAATGTACTCCTGAAGGGAATCTTGTGTGACAAAATTACAGTACTCTCTTAGGTTTCAAGTTTTCTTTGTCAGACAAAAATGCAGATTATTGTTGAATATAAACATTTAACAATTTTGCTTACAATTTTTCCAGGAAATCTTCAAGGTGTTGTATTCTCCCTGCGGTTACCTGCTGTATATCTTTTTATCATCAAAATTCCTACTGATAAAATATTTTCTTGTAAAAACAGCTGTTGTTTTGATATAAAAACTTGTCCCACATTCAGGCTCAAAATGTAATAGGTTTGATTTTTGCATTCACTGTGCATTGAGAAGGTGGTTGCTGTGGTATCCTTAAATGCAATGTTCTCACTGATGTTGGAGATGTGGAAGTGCTGATATCTCTCCGCGATGATTCTCTCTTTGGGTTCTGAGTGTAAATCTCCAATCCTTCTCTTGTTGCATCATAGAATTTGTATTGCTTGAGCTATATGTACTCTGTATTTATCTGTGTCTAGGTATGGGAAGGTGTTCTGAAATACAAATCTCTGCAAAAAATAACTGATTCATAATTAGCGAATGTTACCTTACCTGCTAAACTATTTTACAAGTGTTTATAACTTGAGATGCTCATCCAGAATATTGGTGTCTTCGGTTAAGAATGAAAGTAACGCCAATCTTGCCCCTTTTCAGAAAAACCCTACATAGAAATCATCTTTTCCGTGGCTACGAATCATTAACCATTGTTGTCTGACCCCTCTCCATAGCTAAAATCAAGTTTTCCTTATTCATGTATTTCTTCATAGTAGTCTAAGCAATTTTTCAAATAACTAATATATTTTTTTTACTTTTTCCTCAATATTCCTAAAACTTAACTTATCTAAAATCTATACAAATATTATTTGGAATAAATAAAGAAATGTTACACCTTAATAAAGCATTAACTCAATTCAGATTAACATACATTTTAAAATGCATGTCATTTTTTAACGATCTCCATTTTGGAATTTTGTTCCTTTTAATATATGTACCAATACATTTGAACAAACGTCGTCCTGAAGCTTTGCAAATGCATATACTACAGAATGGTGAATACATTGTGTATTTGAAAAATAATTTTAGGTTGTTGATATATGACACAAGATTGAATTTTTAAAAGTCCAAATATCTGTGATAAATAACTAAACTGTTTTAATTTATGTGCTTAAAGTTATATGTATACATATAAAACATTGTATTACACATTTGCAGAGTCACTCTAAGTATCTTTTGTTTTTGAGCGATAAAGTGTTAAATACTTCTCTCTCTGGATGGAAATGGGCTTGTCAATTAAAGTACCAGTATTTACAGCATGTAACACATAAAGATCCACTTGAGCCATTGTTGCACAGAATTTGCGGCTTTGTAAGCCACATAAGAGCAGTCAATTCATAATTAAATGTGTTGAGAAATGTGCAACTGAAGAATTGCCTTTTATTTTTGTGAACACTCATGTATACTTATATCTATTAGATACCTTGCTCTTAACCTCAAAGGTGCTCTGAATACGTCGTCCTCCGTGGACTAGTGGTACTGTGCTAGCCTCTAGTTCCCAAGGTCGCGGGTTCAAACCCGAAGGAGGGCGATGGATTTTTTCGGGCGTAAAAATCCTTAGCATGGCTTCCTTCGGAAGGGAAGTAAACCCGGTGGTCCTATGTCGTAGATTTACGGCACGTAAAAGAACCTCAAGCCTGATAAATGGGCCCTTGAGCAAAATTACCGGTCTTTCACGCCCAATATAGAATGGGATGCTAAGAACCATAGTAGTTAAAGAGCGTCCATAAATAAAGCTCAATTTTTTTTGCTCTAAATACGCAATGAAATACACGACCAGCAGATGCACGCTGATCGCCCGTAATGTCAGGATTACGATCAACTTAACGTGACATGAAGTTAAGAAAAGCTGGTAAACTAAGGGTCTAATTCGTATGCACTTAACGTAATGGGAATGGCTCTTAAGTGATAGTCCTTCTATTACTTCGAGCTAGAGCTTTACGCCGCTTGCTTGTAATTAGTATATGACATCAAACTTGACGTAACGGGAAGAAAAAGTTTGGCATTGCCCAAACTCTTAAAAGTTTCATTGTGTCATCCTAAATATTTACATTTAATACAGTATCACCATGTCATGTCACGTTACGTTATATTCATAATGGCGGTTTAAGTATTTGATATGTTCCGGTACCAAGCACTAGCAGGACGCATAACAATAATTGCAGTTTGGGTTATAGAGCTAAATTCCTGTCTGAATTTTGTTGTAAATGCTCTCAAAGCAGGTTCAAAAGGCATCTAAAGGATTCCTTCCTAATACCGAAACGTTCATCGAACTCTCTCTCTCTCTGTATGAGTATTACATGGTTCTCATATACCACTATCGCATTCCCGTGGTTTTCTCCTTCAAAACCAACATAGCTTAAGTAATCGCTGTTTTCTTTATCAAGATCATCAATGTAATCTAAGTAATTCATGAACATGTCAAAATGTCTTCCTCCAAATACGATACGTTATTGTGGTTCAATCGACGGTTAGTTACTCCACCCAGGTCGAAAAAGTAAATTCTAACCTATATTTGTGCTCTAGTTAATTTCGTAGTAATACACTACATAACGGTGCTCTCAGGCATTTACTTCTGATCTGAGAGTATCTGAAAGGAGTAGAATGCTTCGGAAGTAGTTTACTCTCGTATGGAAGTCGCCGAGTGTTGACTTGAATAATAGTTTACTAGCAAAATAGAGCTAACTCTAGGTTGGTGGACGCCGCCCATAAAGATAACTTCACTGCCCCGGTAGACCTTAGCAATATGACCATACTTCACACATTTGAAGCTCTGCATTAACTTCCGCACATAGGTATTTATTCTGAATGAACTGTAGTATAACCAAAAAAAACGGGGAAGAGTTTGTATCGAAAAGCAATGTCACAAATCGGCTTAGGTTTCTACAAAGTGTGCTCTTCTGGGGTTACCTCTTTATGATTAAAACGATACACCTATTGAATGGGTAGTAGTGCTAAAGTCCATTATTGCTTGTTTAGTTACTGTGTATAATGACTTTGGAATGAATATGAGCCAAGGGTATAAAAGAAAGCATCTTAGTGCCATCGTTAATGTTATGTGAATACATTACATACCTTAATAATGCAAGAGCTGTGATAATAGTAAGTTTTAAGTTGTTAGCAATGAGGTAATAATGAGGTAAGCTTGTAGCAATAATGAGTTTGTGAATTTGAATACTACTAGTCGTGATTAGGGCAGCAATAACGTAAATCTTGTTACAGTTTTTAAAATAGCCAATCAATAGCAAGGAAAAGGTTTTAAGTGAAACGCAGCTATTCTATTGGACTAGAAATAGCCAATCAGAGACTTAAAATACCAAAGCTTATGGGTTTAACGGTTGAAATAATGTTCCGTTGCAGGCAAACCTTGGTAGTGACCAAATGGAAGATGTGTTCTCTACAGAAATATTACGTGTGAATCGTAAAATATGTCTACGCGTTAGATAAGTGAAAGTATTGAAGATTCTCACAGCTCCTAAAAGTGTAGTGCTTTATTAAAATGTGCAAGGATTAATAAAAGAAGTGAATTTAAAAACTTAAAATTCTGTGTATGTCTACAATTATTGTCGTACCGCACCCTACCTAAGATATACATGACTCTACAAACATTACTGTCGCAGCCGAGGCAAATTCAAACATAAATAATATATAGAAGCAGTTTTAATAGCAAAGTTAAATATTATAGTGAAAATCTTGGAGTGTAACAACAAAATTACATCTTAAGATCAGCTTCTCGTACGTAGCAGCATATTGCGTAACAACAGTAACTATTACGTAATAAACAACTTCAAACCGACGCCCAAAGTGTGTTGCAAACTTCTTAAACAAAGTAACTCCAAGAACAATACTTCAAGTTAGCTTCCCAAGTGTGGGGCTAAATAATTTACCTAAAAATAATATTACGTAAGCAAACACCATCAAGTTGGTGAACAAGTGGGGCAGAAAAACAAACACTTTCTCAATTACATAAAGTATAACTACTTAAAATTGGCTTCCCAAGCGAGAGGTTAATAATAAATTACGTAAACAAAAAACCTTTCTTAAGTTTCATTCCCTTACGTAGGGAAAATACTGTTACAAACTACAATTTGAGCAAAAAACATCATCAAGTTGGCGTCTAACTGCGGGGCGAGAATAGACAAGAATTTGTGACGACATCTAAGAAGAAAACATCGACGAAGCAATGCAGAACAACCAGAATCAACGAAACTACAAGACTACATCTCAGAATTCAAGATCATCAACAACAACAGCATCCAAGGGCAGCAACAATTCTTCAGGAGCAAGGGGCACACGGTTAAAAACTCAACAACAATCTGCGTGGGAACACTGAGTATAAAAGTTTAATAACAGCCAGAACAAAAGGTCAGGAACTTCCATTGTATATTATAATAATTGTCAATTGTTATTGAGCAAAATTCATGTTATTAAGAAGTGGAAAATTTAAATTAAGCAATTCAAAGGCAAATATACAAAGTACGATGGAAACTAAAAACAATTAAAGTATGGAAGTGGTAGAGGTTAGGTCAGCCATTACAGATTGCAATCTAGATTTACAATCAGAGCTAGAGAAAATGGATAGGTTAGATGTAGAGGAGCAGTTATCTGAAAATTCAGAGGTAGACGTAGAAAGAGATAGCAGTAGTATACAAGGTCAATTACATTTATACATGTTAGAGCAGGGAACAAAAAAGAAAGAAACAAAAAAAAACCCTCAGACAGCTAGGCAAAAAGAGCAAGAAAACTTCTTTCAACAACAATTTATGTGTCTTCTAAAAGCAATAACTGAAACTAATAATAAGTTAACTGAAACTAGTACAGAGCTGAGAGTAGAATTAAGTAAAGAATTTAATAGTAAGCTAATTGAAACTAGTACAGAGCTAAGAGTAGAGTTAGGTAATAAATTAACTGAAACAAATACAGAACTATCTAATATAAAAAATAATCTAGCTAAACAAATAGAAAACTGTATGAAAGAAAGCAAAGCTGAAAGCAGGAGGTTAGAAATAAAGCTAGAACAATCTTCCAAAGCACTTCAAAAAGACCTCGATGTAAAAGTAAACAAAGGTTGTAAGCAGCTAGAACAAAAATTGTCAAGTCATATTGACAAAAATGTAACTGGAATGGAGTTAAAACTCGCTGAGACTAAACAGGGTATTTGTTACAAGTTAGATAAACAGGGTGAAGAATTGAAAACAATGGTAGAAAAACAAATGCAGATCTTGTACAAGTACAAATAGATTTAACTGGGGAAATTAATAAATTGCATGAAATGGTAAAAACAAATGCAGATGCAGTAAAAGAAGCAAATACAGAGCAAGGTCAAGTAAAGTCAATGATAGATGAAATCAAAGATAAAGTACAGGAAAGTAGTAAAGAAGTTGATAAACTTAGAAATAGTTCTGAAAATTTAAGTACAAGTGTACCAAGGATAAATGCAAGTGTAACTAGTTCTGTAAATGCTAACCAACTGCATGTCAATAATGCAAGTACAGAAACAAGTGTATCACCATTGTTAACTAACAACACAAGAGATGCTACTGCTTTTTCCATAGCACCAGCCTCTCAAACACACGACAGTAATGTTGACACACACATGCATGTACCAAATCAGATGTCAAACTATTATTCTGTGCTTAATGAGTTACCATAACCTAATTTTAATGCTTCCTCAAGTCCAGTACAGTTTATAAATGATCTTATAGAATATTCTAAACTGCAAAATGTGCCTGAAGCTTTAAAAATGATCCTTGTTAGAAAATGCTTAGACAACTAAACTTTAGAGTGGTTACATATGGTAGCAGACAGTGAAATGAATTTTGAAACATTTAGAATTTTATTCATGGATAAGTTTTGGAATACCACTGTGCAACATAAAATTAGGGCAAGGCTAAGACGTCCGTGGCAAAGGAAAAAAATGAAAAAGAAAATAAAGTATGTAGGTTATGTGTGGCACAAAAAGAAAGAGAAAAAATATAAACTGTCTGAGAAACAAAAAGAAAATACACTGTTTAGGTTATGTGTGGAACAAAAAGAAACAGAAAATAAATGTAAACAATCTGTGGAACAAAAAGAATAGGAAAGTAAATTATGCAGGTTCTGTCTGGCACAAGAGAAAAACAAAATAAAGTATCTGGGACATAAAAGGTGAAAGCAATGTAATTCAAAATTGTAAAGTACTATTTAAAATAATATTTTACTAAATGTAGAAAATTGTCAATAACAAGGGAAAGTTTAGATAAAGAGAAGTAATAAAAATCCCTTGTTAGTAAGAAAAACTGAATAACAACAACATTTATATTGTAAATTAGAAGTTGTAAGAAATATTAAAAATGATTGGGAAACAAATTGTAAAGAAAGCATAACAAGACTTTATATATTAAAATGTTTAATATATAAAAATTCTTACTAGTGGCTGTGATAGTGAATAAACAAACTTTACTCAGATCATTGATCTTATACCAGGTCATTGACCTTGGAAAGTGTCAAACAAGTGCATATGAAGTGTTCTGCCATACACGAGTGTAGTGAAAAACCAATGAGTGTTAAAGAAAAAGTAAAAAGTTGAGAAAGTGACACTGAAAGACAGGAAGTGCAATTGTAATAAAAGTTATGTATCTTTCTTTCAGGAGACTTTTGGAAAATATGTAAAAATTTATAGAATAAAACAAAAACAATAAATTTTAAATATTTCTAAAAGGGGGAAATTTGAGGCAGTATTTTGATACCTGAATAATTTCAATTATATTTTATAATAAGTAAATTCAATAACAGCCCGCCTTGTATGTAATAATTATTTAAATTGTATGTAACAGTCATTGCAAATGCTTATATTTATTGTAAACATGTTTAATAATGTTATGTGAATGCATTACATACCTTAATAATGCAAGAACTGTAAGAATAATAAGTTTTAAGTTGTTAACAATGAGGTAATAATGAGGTAACCTTGTAGCAATAATGAGTTTGAGAATTTGAATACTACTAGTCATGATTAGGGCAGCAATAACGTAAATCTTGTGACAGTTTTTAAAATAGCCAATCAATAGCAAGGAAAAGGTTTTAAGTGAAGCGCAGCTATTTTATTGGACTAGAATTAGCCAATCAGAGACTTGAAATACCGAAGCTTATGGGTTTAACGGTTGAAATAATGTTCAGTTGTAGGCAAACGTTGGTAGTGAACAGATGGAAGATGTGTTCTCTACAGAAATATTACGTGTGAATCGTAAAATATGTCTACGCGTTAGCTAAGTTTAAGTATTAAAGAATCTCACAGCTCTTAAAAAAGTGTAGTGCTTTATTAAAATGTGCAAGGATTAATAAAAGAAGTGAATTTTAAAAACTTAAATTCTGTGTATGTCTACAAATATTGTCGTACCGCACCCTGCCTAAGATATACATGACTTTACAAACATTACTGACGCAGCCGAGGCAAATTCAAACACATATACTTTATAGAAGCAGTTTTAATAACAAATTTAAATATTATAGTGTAAAACTTGGAGTGTAACAACAAAATTACATCTTAAAATCACCTTCTCGTGCGTAGCAGCATATTGCGTAACAACAGTAACTATTACGTAATCAACAACTTCAAACCGACGCCCAAAGCGTGTTGCAAAACTTCTTAAAAAAAGTAACTCTAAGAACAATACTTCTTCAAGTTAGCTTCCCAAGCGTGAAACTAAATAATTTACGTAAAAATAAAAATATTACGTAAGCAAACACCTTCATCAATTGGTTGATGTAGATTTAATAAACAGTTATCTGTTCGTTACTTATTAAAACTACATCACCAATAAAAGTAATATGCTTTAGCTTTGATTGTCCATAAAAGTTTTGAATCTAGAAATCTCGTAATAAGCTGTATCCTGGCAGTTATGTTAAAAATAAATTAAAAACTTCTCATAGCTGGCGTTTCAGATTTAGAAAAAATATTTTGCACTTGATGTTTCATAGATAAATCAACCCTGCATTATAGGCATAAATAGAGATTTGAATAAATGCGATTTGCTATTAATGGGGTGCTTATTCAACAATTAGCAGAGCAGTTATTTTCCTCTACACAAGTACCATACTACCCTTAGTAAGTAAATCACAGCTGGTGACCGATTCAGTATTCCTCGTTTAACTGTGTTAACAAGTGAGGAAGAAACGTTGAATATATAAGTGACTTCACATTCGTTAAATAACTCCATATTTCCTTCCCCAGGCCTCAGGTTGTAGCAGTAGTCTGTAAAATCAGATTCAGGAGAGTTATCCCATAATCGTAGAAAAAATGTCAACGTTGAGCTTAGTAACCTCTAACATTTCGTAGTTCCTATGTGAAAAGTGGAAAGCCTTGTATATCCAAATTTTTACCATTTCTAATTTTCAATACCAACATTTCCTTTTAACGCCATCTACAGTTTGTTAGCAGTTCATACGCTAAAAGTCCACCGTGAGCTTTAAAACGATATATTCAAAACCTCTTATCTCAAGGGGTAAACAAAAGCTCGTATTTGGAACACCCATATGATATCCATTCTGTATGATCTAAATCTCGTATAAGCCTTGCAATTAAAGTACGATATTTCTTTCAGTACGGTGATAGCTCTAGATCGTTACTTTATCGGAACTACTTCCACGGCGCAGTCGGAGTCATTTCAAGGAAATAGTTTCAGTTCCACTCCGAGGAAAGTAGCTCCGTTGGAAGTACTTCAAACTTTTCACTCCGGAGTGTTAGTGCAAACACTCCCAGCGATCTACCTATAGGATATCCTATGATTCGCAGGTTGTTCCTGACGGAGAGTGTGGTTATGCCCGCTAGACGCAAGCTGGCTGTAAGCAAACGTTTGAGATGCCAACGGCCAAGAAACCTCACGATCTGCGGGAAATGGCCTGTCAACACATACAAGCAGCGAGGGACCGGATGCAGACGCGTTACGACCGGCAAGCCAACAGCCAAGTTTTCCAGAAGGGCGATCTAGTGTGGTTGTATCACCCTACCCGAATCAAGCAGCGTTGCTCGAAGCTTCAACCACAATGGAAAGGACCGTAAAAGTTGGTGAATGGGATGAATGATTTAATCTACCTCATCCAGAGGCTGCCTTGACTGAAGATGCTAGTGGTACACCTAGATCATCTATCCCGTTATGTTAGCACTGGTCGGGACCACCAACCCTAAGGAGGGAACAGTGGGAACGCTCGCGCGGAAATATCCGCGGGACGGCAGTAACCGCATTCCGGCCCAGCACCTGGTTCGGCCCTCGAGCGGACCTCAGAACATTAGACGTGCACGGACTCATTATGTGCCGCTTCCCCGCGGCTTTTAGTGTTCTAGAGGACTCGTTTCAGCCGTTTCCATTAGCTTCTTTTATAACATTTCGCTTTGTTGTGGAGACTGTATAAGTGGGTGTTCTTGCGCTCGGACAGCAGAGTTCAGTTAAGCAATTCCGAAGTTAAGTACAGTCAAGAACCCGAAAGGTGAATAGTGCCAGGTGTAGTTCAGTTGTTAGTTGTGACTCAACTCGACGAATCAGTTGTGTTGTGTGTCAAATGAGTTTCAAATGTAACGTTTGTAAGCTGAAATTAACATTCACTGACGAGATGGTTGGACATTTCAACTAACGTTTAAATATTGAAGACAATAGAAATTTCCGAGAAAACAAAAGATAAGCTTTAAAGGTAGAATATGACACAAAATTACAAACGCCAAACGCAAAAATCGTTGATGAGACTGTTGGAATTAAAACAAAAATTATTTTGAGACTTAATATCCTGGTGTTTCATGGAGTTCTATAATAATATGTATCGTACGCCTTTTCTTTGCTATTAATTTATTTAACTAGGTAGTAAATCTGTAGTTTACGTTTTACGCTTAATTAAATTACCCTCGTATGATTCAAGTCATACATTTAATTAAAAATTGGAATAAAAATAAAATATCGATCTTATGTTATTACAAATCTACTTTGCCTTTATTTGTGCAGTTTTTAACTCTTTATGTGCAAAATAAGTTGCTAATGGAAGTAAGAATGCAAATGTAGACAAGCAAGACGTGCATCTGCTCCGGGACGCATACCAGTATTGACTGAAGAAGATCTTAAAATTTTGGAAATAGTCGTCGAAAATGATGTTGCAATTGAAATGATCGAGGTACGGGAGCTGTTGGTAGAAATGGTTACAGAGTCGGAGAAAGAAAGCGAAGATGATTTTACAGCAGATGGCGCAATTATAAATGCTTAGAATGATGTAGTGTCTTCTAAACATTTTAGTCATTCAAATAGTCGTAAAGTTATGGGGGGCCGCTTTAGAATGGATAGTGATTCATACTTGTAATATAAAAGAATTCGTGACGATATAAAGCTTACCCTGAGTCAGGAACGGGCGGAGAGAAAAGTTGCCCGAACATGCTCATCTGTGAAATGCATTTAATCAAAAGTATGTAATTTTAATACGATTATTGAAGATATCCGAAGTAACTTTATTTAATAATTTTTGGTAAACCATGAACTGGGACATGCGGAAAACTTATATTGCCCCTTTAGTGGAGAAGTTATCAATATGAGCCAGTAAAAATAATTCTAGGCGCAATATTACGCTGAAATATTTTTAAAAAAAGGTTTCAGAAAGAGCTCAGTCATGTTTTTAAATATACGACCTTTTAAGGAATGTTCTGTTAGGGCCTGGGTGCAATCGAGCTTGGATGGTTTTGATATGAACAAGATCAGTGAATTGGTAGACACCCCTGGAAGAGGTAGGATCACCGTTCAAAGATCAGTAAGCAAGAAATATCTATCAAACTTTCTGAAAAGTATTCCGAAACTTTCTTCTTATTATGTGCGACTAAGGACAAATGAAGGGTTTTTAGAGCCTACATTTAAAACCTTTTCTGAATTCCTTTTTGGAATATGAAGTTAAATAAAGTTCTCGTGATGTTAAAACACCTATCCATTGCCAAAATAGGGAAAGGGAACGATAAACAAGCGTATCAGCAAAATAGTACAGTAGCCACTTTTACCCTGGATGCACAAAGTTTAAAACTTGCTCCATGTTAAGTGCATCCGTATGTTACTAAGCAAAGCCTTGTGTTCACAACTTTGCAGTCTTCAATGTTGCCACCAAAGGTGTAATATGTTAGTTGTGACATGCAGGAGAAGCTGGTTTGGTGCATCTGTTTTACGTCAATCATGATTTACTTCCTGATAGAAAAATTAAAAGAACTTGCTGCAACTGAGAAAATTAACATTTACATGACAGCTTTGGCTACCAAAACAAAACTACAATACTGTATTATACTCTGCTGGGGTTAACCACAAACAAGATGAAACGGTTCAAACCCAGGATAGGATGAAGGATTTTTGGGCCGTAAAAATCATTTGCATAGTTTCTTTCGGAGATTAAGTAAAGCTGGCGGTACCGTGTCGTAGATTTACAGTATATAAAAGAACCTCAAGCCTGATAAAGCGGCCTCTGAGCAAACGTTCCGGTATTTTACGCACCAATATAGACTGGGACGATAAGCAACATGGTAGTTAAAGAGCGTACATAAAAACAAGAACGTAGAGATTAGATTAGTTGACCTTTTAAGTTTTATCGACCTTCCACATGCCAGCCTAAAATGTTTCTGCAACTCCATTGGAAATGATGCTTTTATTGTCTATTCCCTGAACAAGTTACAGTAACTGGTTTCAATGTCAGCATCTTTTCCTGGATCATTTTTAGTTAGGGAAAGGGTAAGCCCGTTTTTTGACTGTCAAATGGGAGGTATAGAGCACTTTCCTGCTCCTCCTTCTCCTTGCACATTCTACAATTTTGCTCATTCTTATGATGATGATGATGATGATTTGCGTTTAAGGGCGCTCAACCACTAGGTCATTAGCGCCCTGCTCATTCTTGTAGAGCCCTAATTTACGTAGTCGTTTCTTGAAGTGGCCGTGTTCAGAAATTAATGCAACTGCTTTCCTTTTTCTGTTTTCTATCCGATCTCAGGAAAGATGAGGAAAGAGTGTTGCATGGACCTAAGTCCTATTTCGTATGTTGTCTTTGTCTAGGGTTGTTTCGCCACCTGAGATAGTGTTTTTCACTAATCCATGCTTTTAGCGAAGCTCGTGCAGTCTGTGTGCTGTTTCCACCGCAGGTTCAGGGCCAACACACGTATCTCGGTACCCTTTCTAGCCAGCTGATGAGCTTTTTCATTTCCTTAGATGCCCTCATACCCCGGCACCCACCGCATTTCAACCATGCTCGCGAAATGATCGAGCGATCAGGGCATTTAGGTATTACCAAACCGTTTTGCTTTTATCTGGTCTAAAGAGACTTATTTTAAAGTAAGTTGACAGTCTGTGAGGATGAGAATTCCTTTTTTATGATAACTTTTCTCAAGTAGACTTAGAGCACAGCTCGAACAGTAAATACTTCTGACTAATAAACTGCAATATTTCCCAAATCTTGTAATATTAAATATTGTTTAATTTTGTTAAAAATTTGTTTTTTTATTTACAATTTTTGGAGATAAATATGTCTGCCCCGAAAATTGTCTCTATACGGAATCCGTGTGCGTAGCTTAGAAATGAATGACTTCTTTTTATCAGGAATAATTCGTTACATCTAGTCTTCTCGAGACCCGAGAGTTATCTTAAATGGATGGAAAAACATTTATTAAGTATTCATTAGGTCAGACTGTATACTCAATACTGGATTGTAGCGAGAATGTAATTATAATCAAAGGTTTTTTAGAAGGGGGCCAAAAACAGAGGAGTGGATTCTGTATATGCAACAAGCGAGCGGAAGCTCAAAAACCCGGCAATACGTCTTCCATCTGACTATGTAATTGTATGCAGGGAACCTCGCCCTAAACCACCTTGTAGAGTTAATATTGTAAATGCGATTTGTTCGAGTTGCAAAACCGGATATCCAAAAGTCAACGAAATACGCGGACTTCTCGGGCCGTTTTCTAAAAATGCGTTTATTTATTTAGGGTGTCTCAAAATATGTATTTCCGCTGAAATAACGGTATCGAATTTGGATGGAATGCATTACTTTCTCTACGTACTTTATCCCTGGTAGGAAAGGTAGAGAGGATTTTTAGAAAAATACTCGTGTGTGTGTGTGAGTGAGTGAGAGAGAGAGAGAGAGAACAGTATAGCTCAAAAACAAAAAGTCGCATAAATACTCAACTTAGTTTTTAGTTTCAGCACATTCCAAGGATGCGACAAAAGAATTTCAAGAAAATTCCTCGCCCCAAATTACGCTTTACATTGTAGAAACAATTATTGAAATTCTTGATTTTCTCAAAAATGCCTTATTGATCTTGGTTAAAGTAACATAGCCAAGTTGTTCAAATACAGAATAAAATGATGTGAAATGATAGACGAAAACTTGATATAGAACAAATGTAGATCTCCTTAAAACACAACTGATTTCAAATAATTGTTTTTCTTTTTTGTGGCGTAAACCATTTCTGAGTTAAGCGTTATTAATGCCTCGAGCTGTTCATTTTCTGGTCATTCTCTTAATTTCCTGTCAACATTCAGTTGTTTCTCGCGATTGAACGGAAACAGTGTGGAATTTTAAGACCAGCACATAGCGTCCAGTTCTAAAACATTTGACTATCGCTATTCTCTTCCAGTCTGTAACTAAATGGGTAATGTAACTAATTCAGCAGAGATTTATTTGGATTAAAGTTTAGTAGATAGAAAAATAAGCTTTAGTAGGAATAGTTTGTATACTCACTAATAGAGGGTAGTGAAAGTCGTATGAATTTTTCACATATATTCTTATTTTCATGAACTCCACAGTAGCTTGAAGACTTTCCTTATCAGGGAAAGATTCACTTGCAATAGAAGCGCAGGTTTCAAAGGTAGCTTCTGAAATCAATAACTTTGCCCATTTGACATTTATTTTCTCGAAATTTTATGACTACATAATTTTTCTAGTTAAGTGACGTACCCGCTTGAATACCAGATTGCTTTGTAATTTTTAGAGAGTTCTGTCTTGTTTAGCAATTCTCTATCTCCCTTCTGTTTAGGAGTTGAGAGCGAACATTCTTGATTATGTGGCTTTGATCGTAAATTAAAAACAAGTTATCATTTTTATCGAAGGGATGGCATAACCGTGTCACTGCACATCTTTTCAAACCCTGCTACATTGTTTTGGAACTGTTTATCACAATTCTCAAAATGCGAAAAGCTGCTGCTTCAACCGCAACATTTTCATGCAGCTGAAGGCAGTTTAAGTTACTGTAGTAGAAGAATGCAACAGGTACACTATGTGATCAAGGTATCCGGACACCTCCTAAAACGTACATTTTTCATCTTAGGTGCATTGTGCTGTTACCTACTGACTGGTACTCATATCCGCGACATCAGTAGTCATTAGACATCGTGAAACAGCAGAATGGGACGCTTCGTGGAACTCACTGACTTCGAACGTGGTCAGGTGATTGGGTGTCACTTGTGTCAGAAGTCTGTACGCGAGATTTCCACACTCCTAAACATCCCTAGGTCCACTGCTTCTGATGTGATAGTGGAGTGGAAAAGTGAAGGGACACGTACAGCACAAAAGCGTACAGGCCGACCTCGTCTGTTGACTGACAGAGACCGCCGACATTTGAAGAGGTTCGTAAAGAGTAATAGGCAGACATCTATCCAGACCATCACACAAGAATTCCAAACTACATCAGGATTCACTCCAAGTACTATGAGTTAGGCGCGAGGTGAGATACCATGGATTCCATGGTCGAGCGGCTGCGCATAAGCCACACATCGCGCAGGAAAATGCCAAACGAAGCCTCGCTTGGTGTAAGGAGCGTCAACAATACAGGATTGAACAGTGGCAAAACGTTGTGTGGAGTGACGAATCACGGTACACAATGTGGCGATCCAATGGCAGGGTGTGGGTATGGCGAATGCCCGGTGAACGTCATCTGTCAGCGTGTGTAGTGCCAAAATTAAAATTCGGTGGTGGTGGTGTTATTGTGTGGTCGTGTTTTTCCTGGAGGGGGCTTGCACCCCTTGTTGTTTTGCATGGCACGATCACAGCGCAGACCTACGTCTGTATTCTAAGCACCTTCTTGCTTCCCACTGTTAAAGAGCAATTCGGGGATGGCGATTACACCTTTCAACACGATCGAGCACCTCTTCATACTCCACGGGCTATGGCGGAGTGGTTACACGACAATAACATCCCTTTAATGGACTGGCCTTGCACAGATTCTGACTTGAATCTTATAGAACACCTTTGGGATGTTTTGGACCGCCGACTTCGTGCCAGGCCTCACCGAACTACATCGATACCTCTCCTCAGTTCCGCACTCCATGAAGAATGGACTGCAATTCCTCAAGAAAACTTCCAGAACCTAATTGAAAGTATGTTTGCGAGAGTGAACGCTGTCATCAAGGCTAAGGGTGGGCCAACACCATATTGACTGCCAGCATTACCGATGGAGGGCGCCACGAACTTGTACGTCATTTTCAGCCAGGTGTCCAGATACTTTTGATCACGTAGTGTATCTGGCATTTAGTCCAGTGCCCTCTGAAAGTAAAACATAGGAGACTATTTGCCAGCTTTTCACAATGCTGTGGGGGTTATTATTCAGTTCATCTTGACCATGGTATTGACATTATAGCGTAACTCAGTTTCTGTTCTAAGTCTCTGCCTTATGTTCGATAATTCCTATCATTAGAAGACCCGCCAAGATATTTTTTCAAGGTATCTTTGTGTGGTGGCTGGAAGTTTTCGACTTCTGCGGCAAATGCATACCTTTCTGGATACTTTTTCTGCCAGATAACCTTTATAATTTCTTCACTAAGCTTGACTTCCTTTTTTCCAAGTACATTTAGCTGTTCTGAGGGAGCGAATTAAGTTTCTTGCTGAAAGGGGGAAAATATTTTGCTAATATTTTTACACGCAAACATTAAGAAGTAATTCTTCTTAATCAATTTGGTTGTATGTATGTAATAAACCGTATCATTACATAGTTACTGATTTAATATATTAATTAGAAGAAGGATTTATGTTTCAGTAGCCATTTACTACATATATGTAATTTAAAAAATCAAAGAAAAACAAAATAAAATTTAGCAAGCTACTATTATTTTACCTTAAGAAAGCAGTTTGCTTGCGTGAAAGGACGTCCTACACCTCTCTTGTCGATGAGGCTTATCTATAGCACTGTGATGGCGCTTTTATTTAATCGGCTGCAAACCGCTGGGCTGAAACGTCCTTTAAAGCAGGTCTATTTACTGATAGAGACGTTAATGATGATTATCATAATAAGCTTTCTGTTCCTTAGCTTTGTGAGCGTACAGCTCATTAAAGTAAATCTCTTTGGCACTCTGCTGAAGACACAGTTCATTAAAGTAAATCTCTTGGGCACTCTGCTGAAGACACAGACACAAGTTTTGTTCTGTTAAAATCACTCCTTTAATCAATCTCCCAAAACGTCCTGGTTGTATAATTCCTTATACAAACCAAATTCCTTAATTATTTTTAAAACAACAGAACTTTCTACATGTTTACCAAGCGATTAAATAGAGCTTTAACGTAGTCATCGCCAAGAGAATAATCTTATTGCAACTTTTAAGCCACCGTAATTGGTTTAATATTTCGCAGTCTTTAAAAAAATGACAGGTATTTGAGAATCTTGCACTAAAATTGTCAGCCAAGCCGTGTAAAACTGTTCCCTTAGGATAAATTCCATCACTGTCCTTCATTGCAGTTAAGGAGGCAGCACATGTACTCATTTCAAAGGAAACAGATATTGCATCAGCGTCCTGTGATTACAAATACTGTGATAATTATTTAGAACTTCTAAAGTGTTTCTTAATCATTGTAACTTCACAACGAAAGACCATGTTGCTAACAGCACTCCTTCATATTTTTCTCTGTGTTTTGAATTTAAGGATCATCATATTCCTTATTTTTCAAAAGCTTAACTAGTGATGTGTAGCTTGTCATTAGAAGATGTGTGTCTTACATTTTTTTTGGGGGGGGGCCTTACTGAGAAAATGCTCTACAAGGAGTCTATAAGTGATTTAAGATGTGTAGCGATTGACATAGAATTAACATCGTTTACATCAAGTTAAAGCTTGCGATTTAAGCAATGAATAACCATCAGGAGGTGGTTATACATATTCTTCAAAAATGTAACCAATCCTCTATAAACTTCTTGTAAATTAGCCGCAACATCTGAGGCAAATCCAGTAAGCTGCTTGCTTAAAGTTACATCTGTGTTGAATTGCTTATTAAATGGTACTGAAATACTTGGGGGCAATAGACTCGCCAAAGATAATTCTATATTATCAAAAAATAGTCGCATGGTTCACCGTAAAGTATGCATTTAACATACAAAATTAAAGTTGACTTGTTTGAAATGGTAGAGTCTTTATCTTTAAGTGAACTAAACGCACAGCTTTACCCAAGTATATGATGCACAAATAATTCAACATTATATAGTCAATAAAATTGATGATATTAGCAAATCTGTGTTCTGAATGCAGCGTTCGTCAGGTATATCTACATAGTATAAAGGCTGCAGTTTAGATACATTTGTGTAAAGTTTGAATAGCTCAGCTTTTTTACCAATTAAGTAAGCTGTATGGATATCACGTGCTGTTACCTGTATTTCTTTGCATTCTATTTCTTCCCATAGTCAAAATTCTTTTGACATTGAGTTGTCAGTCATTCTTCTCCTCTTTGTTCAAGTATTTCTGAACATATGGGATGAAACTTGCTCTTCCCATGATGACTGACCTTGTTGTTCACTTCTTACTTTCTCTACTACGTATAGTAAGTAGAGGAAGTATTGTATTCCACCCAAAAATTCAATACCGAGATTTCACCGGGAATATATTTTTGAGACCCCCTGAATCCAAAAAAAGCATTTTGGAAACATTTCCGTGTGTGTCTGTCTTTGAACAGCATAACTCAGAAACGAACAGTCGAATAAACACCAAACTTGGTATTTAGGTTCATTATCTTCCAGAGATGCGACACGAAGGTTTTCAACAAAATCCCATCACCCCAGAGTACTCTTTACATGGAACATTTTTCGAAAATTTTAATTTTCCCAACAATGACTCTAACGATTTTGATTAAAATATCATATGTTTAAGATATTTTCATGACAAATAATATGTATATCTTGAATTTTCTGGGAATGTCTCCAAAAGTACTCTTCATTGTGAACGACTTTTGCATAACTGGTAAACTATAAGAGATAGACAAACTTTTACTATACAAAAAATGTAGATCGAGTTAAAATACGCAATTTATGTCACATACTTTTTTTGTTGAGTGAATCATTTTCGAGATATTGCTAGTTATTCCCGTAAATTTTTCAACACATATTTTCTAAAATGGGAATTCATTATTAATTTTTTGTCTTGGATATGCAGAGTTATAATGTGTGGCAAAGGGAATGGTGCTGCACCTAGCAACCAGTTATTAAGAGATATGTATGTGCTTAAAGGCTAATGTATTTCGATATTGCCCTTGTAAATATATATTCCCCTTACATCTACAAGAAAATTAGCAATCAGATAGAGTCTGCAAATGTTTGTCTCGATTAACATGAAGTAGATCGAGAATGAGCGTTCGTAAAAATAGGAGGGCTGATCAATAAAGACTGAGACTGATTTCTTTTCAGAGATATTTATTACTCAATTTCAATGTTGACATGATCTTTTTCAAAATAGTCCCCTCCTAACTGAATGCACTTTTTATAGCGCCTCTGCCAGTCCTCGAACACATGGTGCAGGTCATTCTTTGTAAGGCCTTTGAGAATCGTCTCACTTTTCTTTAGCACTGCTTCAGTGCTCTCAAATCGAATGCTACGGAGCTTTCCGTTTAGTAATGTGAATAAAAAGAAATCACAGGGGCTAAGACAGGTTCTTTAAGAAGGATGCGGCACACAGGTAATGTTGAATTTAGCCAAAAATTCCTGGACTTGATTTGCGACGTGAGGCCGCGCGTTGTCGTGATGAAGTCGCCTCCCATTCCGATGGTGTTCTGGACGTTTCCTTGTAATGTGCTTCCTGAGTGTAACCAATACTGACGTGTAGTAGCTGCTGTAGCAGTAGTGTGAGGGGGAACTGCATGCTGGTAAATCATTCCATTCCGAAACACCAAGTCCACCTTGCCTAGCACAGAGGAATCGCCCTTCTTTGAAGTTCCTGAACCACTTAACCCGTTGCACGAGGTAGTGCATCTTCACCGTATGCTTGCTTCAGCTTTTCGAAGGTTTCAAGGCTGTATGATTTAAACGAAAATGAAATTTTATTGCGCTGTATTGCTCCTCTCGTGTCACCTCCATTTTGTGGTATGCGAAATTCAAGTAGGGTCAGCAATATACAGTATTACTACCAACCTACCGTTACGAGAGTGCTGTCGCTAATGGACATTTACATGAAGCCCTGCTCTTTTCAAGTATTCGTGGTAGAGACATAAAAGTATGAAGGAAACTACAGAAAAAATCAGTCTGTCTTTATTGATCAGCCCTGGTAGTTTGTACAAGAGTAGAGAAAGTCATGTGAGTGTAACACACCAGAATTTTTTTATTGTTTTTAACATGCATCTCTTTGATAAATGCCATTTCAATATTTAATTAGTAGGACTGCAACTTTGGAGCCGTTACCTTTATTTAGAGGCGTCCTGTAGTCGACTGTTTACAACGAGAAGATTAATTGTATAGTTGAGACAGTATATTGCCGCACAGTGTTCACGTAGACGAAATTCCAAAGGAAAGGCTAAGAAATTCAACAACGTTGCAAAACTACACAGGCGTTTTGGTAATTATGATAAACGCTTTAAGGGAAGATTAAGGACAAATGCATGAATTTGATATAATAAACCCGGTCTGGAAAGAACTCATTCGCAAGTTATAATT
The DNA here is from genome assembly GCA_030765065.1 of Deroplatys truncata. Classification (NCBI taxonomy): domain Eukaryota; kingdom Metazoa; phylum Arthropoda; class Insecta; order Mantodea; family Mantidae; genus Deroplatys; species Deroplatys truncata. Next base: position 82,634,218 of record CM060989.1, on the reverse strand, counting down.
ACTGTATTATAGCTTGACCGTTGTGACAGCTCAGTGATGGACCACGTCACTGCAGCTACGTGTCTGACAGCCAATCACCGTCGATACCACCCAACATCCCTTCGTACCCTCCGCCTATATCTTCCAGCATAACATAATACTTTCACTTGCAATGTTGACGGATTTATTTATACAGCTGGCACGGAATAATACATAATTTTTGGTCTTGTGAACCCTGGAAGGAAAGCATACGCGCATAAATAATAGACAAGACCTTGACGTATTATATAAGAAGGTGTCGTCAGGTGTTATTATAAATAATAATAATAATAATAATAATAATAATAATAATAATAATAGTAATAATAATAATAATAATAATAACAACAACTTGAAATGCACACAGGTGTGCAAAGATGAAACAAATCTTTAGTTTAGTTTTCAGCACTGAGTTCTGCCACTGATTTAGAGCACTTAAAAGAATCTACCAGGTGATATTTGTTGCACTTTAGTTCACAGAGTTTTCAAATAGATTTTTCCAGTACTACATGAAAATTAAATTATGGAAGTCATTTTATATACGGCTTATTGCGAGGTTTCTTATGAATTGATTTGATTCTGTTATCAAATGTTTGTTCTGTTATTAGAAGGGCTTCTCACAGAAGCGTATAGCCTTCCGTCCTCCCGCTATCTCACCTCGCAAATTTCATGAAGACAGTACACAAGAGTAAATGTTTGTTTTGTTAACTTGCGGTAATAGTTTTATTGCATGAATTCTTGCAAATTGTAAATAGTTTGAGTGCAATATAAACATGAGGCTCGGAGTCTCTTCACTCAAAATGACTGCACTGCTATTTCCTTTGTTCTTTATAGTGCTTTCTTTATAACGTTATTTCTTTCTGTTATAATAGCAGTAATTAATATGGCTTTTTATAATAACATTAGTAGTTTCACAGTAAGTATAAACGTTAACTTATAGCTTCTTCTTTCGTTAACAGCTTGAGAAAGAAGATTTATTTAGTCATGTATATACAATATGAATCAGCTGTTAGCATTGACAACTGAGCGCGCCAGGTAGCATTTGGCCCTCCCGTTCCTTCCGTGCAAAAGGTTGCAACGTAGCTCTCCCACCACTTCATTCAGCCACATGGCAGCGGAACCGTCTCAAGTGACGAGTTACACGGCGATTATATAAGCGAAAGATGGTTTGGGATATCTATGAACGTGAAATTATGCGGACTTAAGAATAGCTGTATTTTATTTCGCTGTACTACTTACACAATCCGTGATACAACAGCTGTTTGACGTCCTTCAGCTCCAATGACAACGCCGTACTTAGGCGGGCAACCCTGGCGATGCCACAGGCAGTGAGAATTTGATCTTCACTTCTCTGGGTGTGTACTTTTCACCTAGAAGCCTGTTTCACCAAAGACCGCATACTAAAATAGTCGAAATAGCCATGTAAACGTATGAGTCAACATAGTCAATTATGATTTAATTGGCCCAATTTTTTCTTCCACCACGATTAACTGGAGCAGTGCGCACTGTGTTTCTGAGAGACATACTCCCCAGGTTTTTGGAATAGATCACATTAGCGGTACGTCAACGTATGCGGCTTGAATATGAAGGAGCTCCAGCTGAATTTTAACATCATGCTCGAGAACACCATAACCAGTCGTTCCGTGAAAAGTGGATAGGAAGAGGAGGTCCTATTGCATGGCAAGCCCCTTTGCATGATCTGACTCCACTTGATTTTTTCTTGTTTGGTCATGTGAAGAATCTGTGTACGAGACACCAGTACCAAATGAAGAGGAGCTACTAGCACGAATTTTCACTGCCTGTGACATCGTCAGAGCGAATCCAGGTTGTTCGCCCAAGTACGACAGAAGTACGTGCGGCGTTGTCATGCCTGTATCAGAACTGAAGGACGCCATTTTGAACAACTGCTGTAGTATCACGGCTTGTGTAAGTAATACAGCGAAGTAAAATACAGATATTGGTAAGTTCGCACAAGTTAACGTTCATAGGTATCGCAAAACAACCTGGGATGGAGTTGTTTTTGGACGTTGGTTCCTTAAACCAAATTTATCTACTTGTCCTTAATCTGCCCTGAAACTTTGTATCATCACGGAAACATTCTGTATATTGAAGTTCGGGGAAGTTGTTTTATCTATTATCGCTCTGTTACTAATGTCCCAACACCACTCCTCCAGAAAATAAATGGATTTGTCCAAATATTGCACATACAGATAAGCGTGTCACGACGAAAATATCAGCTTATACAATTCGCTCTTGTTATGATCTGTTGGTTAATAGTGCGTGTACGGAGTATCATGCGAGAAGCTATGTAACAAACGTCTTTATACAGAGAGACCAAAATAACTACGAGCCGCCTGGGCGATGTTTTTCCTGTCCGCGTCGTCGGTGCTCGTTGCCGTCTGTCACTATCTAGAAAGGCGTGGATGAAATCATACAACATTTTTAAAAATGCTTTTAAAGGCTTTACTTACCAATTTTATGAAAGGAGATGCTGAAAACGGCCACAGTTGTTGTCCATACATTTTTGGCACCTCTTTAGGAAAATATCCAACACTCGCCATAGTTCACATTGAGAAATGCTGCCAATTTCCTGGCTGATATTGTATTTTCATTCTTTCAGCGTGTGTGGGTTTGTTTTGTACACTTTATGTTTTAAATTATCCCAGAGATGGAAATCGCTGGCAGTTAAATTCGGGGACCGAGGAAGCCACTAATCTCCACTAATAATTCTGTCCTCAAACACACTATAATTGTTTTTGTCAAAATGTTGGCCGTATGAGCTGTTGCAGAGTTTTGTTGAGAAAAGGCAAAATTACGCTCCCAGTCTGTTAATTCTCTAAAAAAAGGAGGAGGCTAAATTGCATTTACATATGTACTGGATCAACTACTGACTCGAAAAAATTAGCCCTATAAGTTTATTAATATATTCTCCAAGCGGGAGAACCGTCTTCAAATCCCGACTGTGGCGTTGAATTTTTCAGTTTACTCTATGTTAATAAACGAGTATTTTGTCTACACACATATCCATGAAAATGGAACCAAGCCTCGTCCGTGAAAAAATATGGGTTTATTTAGCCAATGTGTACATTATTGAGACTCTAGTCAACAATGTGCACGTAATTACAGGATCACCAGGTTTAAGATATGTGCCTCAGTTATTTTATATGACTTTACCTTCAGCAATTTGGTAGCTCTTCGTGCAGAGCCATAAGACGTGCCTGCCTGTTGTGAAAGATGCGGAAGTGATTTTTGGGAGATTTCTCGATACGATGACGGATGTCGTCTAATGTTTCTTCGGTAAGAACGGTACATCGTCTTTTAGATTTCTTATCCTGAATACTTCCTGTGGCTTGCAATTTATTGTAAAGTTCATTGATCTTTGTACGGCCTAGAACTTTTACACCTGGAAATCTTCCTCAAATCGTACTTTCACTTGTCGAGCTGAGTTAACAGATACGAATTGTAAATAAATACACGCTGTGCAGTAGAAAATATATACCGATACATAATATACTTTGTGAATAAGTACAGGACAAAATAATAAATAACTCGTAATAATTGAACTACATAACATCACCGTCAACACTGCACTTCACACTGCAGAGCAATACCACGTCACAGCGTCACCTTTATTTATAGCAGGAGTGCGCTATCATGTTTCCACACACCCACTGGAAAAAAAACACCGCGCATTCGGTTAGTAGTTTCTTAGCTCTCCCGTCAGAAGCGTAAGAGGGCCAAATGTTTTTCCGTGCAAGGAAATAATAATGTAGTTGTGAGCCAGTGAAATTCCCTCTCGCACCCTGGCTGTTCCAGTAAAAACATAGCCTCTTTGCTTTGATGGCACTTGCTACAGGATTATATACCTAGTTTGCCAGATTCTGATTCCTTATTTTTAGCTGGAGTTTTGCGCGTAACGTGGTATTTTCTGCACTCAACATAACTATGATTTTGCTTTTCGTTGAAATGGTTCGTGAATAATATTTTCTCGCATTCTTATTAGAAGAGTGGAGGTTCTCACAAGGATGTCTGATTGAACTTCCGCTTCTACTTTGGTGGAAACATGAATGGCAATGCCCGCAGCAGTTTCTATGTCTTATCAGGTGTGTGGGGGGGGGGGGGAAGTCAGGCTATTTTCATGGGAACCGAAGAAAGCTTTGCAGTTATTTCGTTTTCTGTGTGGATTTTCAGTTTTTTGTTTACTTATACATATGTTAGATATCCAAGAATAATTGTTGGGACAGAATTGTGAAGAAGGCTTCTATTTTTAGTGGAAATATTAAAACAACTATCATCAAAATGCTAACTAAATTTTACAAACTTCTTAGAAGGCTGCCAAGTACTGTTCTGGGTCCTATCGTGATATAGCTTTTAGGCATTTTTTTCACGCAAGTCGTCATTTTGTTGGAAATTTATGACAGATACCAACAACCTTGTGTTTGCATTTTCACATAATGGAGCGCAGCAATACAACTCTTTTCAGTCGTTTAATGACTGTATTTGATAATAAAGTCGTGTAATAAATACAGAGAAACAAATCTATAATGTGGCTCCGCGCAGGATAAATTACCCACGTTGTTACATATCTGGAGATGATCTATTAATTATGTTTGGGGGAATACTTTTTAATTTGCGCGAGGAGAAATATGTGCTTTTGCCGACGACAGTAATGGTAAAGCACATTAAAATCTAGGGTAGGTAACCGAGATATAATGAACATATTTAAAATTATCTTGTTGTATTCTCACAGCTGTTCAAAAAGAAAAGTAAATATTCACCACAAAAATTTGACACAACTTCTTAGTCAATGTCCAAGTGCACAGGGATTGTATAACCCCAGAGATTCAACATGACATTTATGGGGAACATTGTCAAACGTCTATAGGCAGGGTGTTGTAGGTATTCAAATGCCTCCCATCTCGTAGACAACGATAATAAATTACATAGATTGCCTTATACGATGTTGGAAGATATACATTCGCGGGCTGCAGTCGCTGTGTCGCCATATTGCTTATATGTGAATGTTATGCACCCGTCCACTTTGTTTGATTAATTATGATTTAAGGAAGCCGTGACATCAGTCTGTGCGTGTCGTAGAGAGTGTAAGTAATTGTGGCTTGAATTAAAAAATTAAACATTACACAGAAAATATATTACAAAAGCAGCAGTGCAGGAAATAACGGAGCCAAGAGCAGTGTGTTTTCACAGGTATGAGATATCAATACTTTCAACATAATTTGATTGAAAATTACCTTCGTATTTATTATTCCTTGCAGAATCACGAAGCCATACTAGTCAGCGTGGGTTTCAAGTACAATGCTATGCTATGTATGCTTTCTTTTCAATAGCTTCACTCATAACAATACAAGGTAGGAGTATTGTACCTGGCCTGCGTACGCAACATTTCACGGTAATGAAGCGAAATTCCTCGCATAGCACTAACGCCATAAAATAGAACCGTGTATTTACTGGATGCCAGCCGCTACCATGTAATACCTAATAACCTTGACGTTAAACAACCGTGGGACACATACATAGGCGGACTGAAGTATTCAATATCAACATCATGCTCCGAAAAGAGAACATTTAAATAAATTAAAGAAAAATACATTTTCATAAAGAAAACTGAAAAATGTTCTCTTAAGTATTCTTTTAAGTTAAGAACTTCTATTAAGTTGGGCATAAGTATTCAAATAAACAAAACACAGCACACTAGTACTTAGTTTTCTGTCTTTCCTATGAATAACTTCTGCCAAACACCTTGGCATTGAATGTACGTGTTTCCTAGTTAAATCTAAATCAATTTTACATCATTCCTGCCAAATAATGTCTTTCAGTGTTGTTTTACTTGTGATGTGGTGTTTGTTGATCCTATCTTCCAATTCTTGTCATGTGTTCTCGAGTGGGTTCAAAGTCGGGTGATTGAGGTTGTGTTATGAGTGTATGGAGTGTGTTGTAGATGATCCATAACCTAACAACTTCTGAAGTGTGCTTAGGACGATTGTCTTGTGGAAATAAAGATTATATCCAAGATTTAGTTTTTGAGCGCTTCTCTTCAGATGTTCTTGTAGTATGTTCTTATAATCATACTTGTTCATGTTGCCATCAATAAATGCTAGCTCACCCACACCACTTGACGATATGCATCCCCATACCATTACACTGCCACCCTCATGTGTGACTGTAGCATCCCAATATTTAGGATCCCACTTAGTATTCTTCTGTGTCCACACCTTTAATGAGCCATCAATTCGGTATACATTGAACTTGCTCTCATCTGACCATAACACAGGATTCCAGAACTCATTGTTCTTCGTTACATACTCAATGGCAAATACTAAACAATCTTTTTGTTTACTTTACTTACATAAGGTTTTCTTCTTGGTGTTCTGATATTGTTCCTAGTACTATTCAGAACCTTATGAACTGTTCTTTCATGATTCATCTTCCCAAAATGTTCATCCAGATGTGCTGTAATTCTGTTGCTTCTGTTCTGGGATGTTTCTTCACCACTTGTCTTTGATCTCTAGAAGTAAGTTTGGCTATTTTGCTCTTATGGGGTCCCCATTGAAAATGCTGAAAAAACAAGAAGAAATGGAATAAATTACCTTAAGAGTGAGGAAATAAGTAGATGTGATCCTGCCAATACCTGGTGCCCACCTGCATACCCCTTTTAGGTGTTTTACTTTATAGGAGAATTGTGATATAAACACAGCAAATGTAGCCATCTTCCCGCTAAATCAGACGCTGAATAGGAAGTGACAACCTAAATAAGAAGTGAAATCCGCGAAATAAGGATTTTCTGCAAACACGAATCATTCGAGTTATAGACGCAGATCCCTCGGCTATGCCTTATTGTTGCTTTTTGGCCTCAACTGCTATACTCCTCTTCTTCTAAAAAACATCCCTTGGCTACGCCTTGAGGCTGAGTATCTTACCGGGTTTGGCAGCATTAGTTATTCATATGGTGCTAGCATTGCACTGAAGCTAGAGAACGACACAGAGTGACATCTGTAGGACATCACTTGTAGCGCTGCCGGGGACCCCATAAGAGCAACTTACCCGTAAGTTTTGGCAGAGCACCTTTCCTAGGCTTATTGAGAATGGTATTCCTCATTTTATAGCGCTGGATGACACACCACACATGAATAGATTTCTGTATACAGCTTCTCCAATTTCTTTACATGTCTTACTTTGTTCATGGATACACAAGATGATTTTTCTCTCCTCTAGAGTTGTCTCTTTTCCTTTCCCCCCCATTTGTACTGTGGCCACTTTTAGCTGAAGTTACTTGTGTACTGGATGACAGCAGACACAAATAAGGAGTTGTAAATGTATAAACGTCAAAATTCACTCGTTACTGTGTTTTACTGCCTTATCATAGAGCGCATTTAAACACGTGTCTTACAAGGTAACATAATGTTTATAAGAAAAATCACATGTTTACTAATGCACACAAATTCTTATCATTCATGTACTGCATATGTGTATGAAACACACAATAATGTATCAGTGAAATCACAAAATATTAAATAATTCCACCTACTGTGTTGATTAATTCAACATTTAAAGCTGCTCTCCATAGATTTGAATACTCCTGTCCGCCTCTGTACATATTATGCTGAAATGTGTGTATTATGTCCAGAGTCGCGTGTTGAATAAGACAAAATGCAATGGATGTCACATGCAATGAATACACACATAAAATAAGCTATGTGTGTTCACTATAAAGGGAAATGAAAGTGAAATGCACATAAACATGGGTACAACACACAAATGTGTGCGGATTGTTTGGGAAAATGCAGAAATGAAAAGCAATAATACCACAAAACAAAACACCTAGATCAAACATAACATAAATAATGCTTAAAGCAAAATATAAATAAACTACATAGTATGTACTAAATGATTGGGAAAGCATTAACTATGTGCTAAATTTTACATGAAATATCGATTTTTTTTTCTTCCATTTTTATTTTTCTACCACATACATATTTGGTAGGGAAGATATTGCATTTCACCTAAAATACACGTTTTGAAGCCCCAGAATAAAAAAATGCATTTTTAGGAAAAGGTCTGTGTGTGTGTGCGTGTGTGAACAGCATAACTCCAACATAAAAGTCAGATAAATTACCAAACTTGGTATTTCGGTTCACTATCTTTCAAAGATGCCACACACAGATTTTCAAGAAACTGCCCCACTGAAAATATGACTGGAATATATATGATGAATATGGAATGTTTTCCAAAGTATTTATCTTCTCAAACATGGTTCTAACATTAAAATGGCACAAATTAAAGATTTGTATATTCCAAATAAAGCACTTATCTTGAATTTTCTGGGAATAGCCTGTGAAGTTGTATTTATTGTCAAGTACTCTTATACAATCTGTATAACTGGTAAATGTTAAGCAATAGACAAAAACGTACCATTCAGTGTACTATACATAGATCTCTTTAAAACAGACAACTTATTGCAATTAGTTTTTTTGTTTTGTGGCATAAGCTATTACTAGGATATCTGTTGTTAATGTATCAAATTGATCAATACTCTGTTATACTTTAAAGTCTTGTAATATTCAGTTGCTTCTCACAATTACACAGAACGAATAGAAATTTTAAGGCAAGCATATACCATCCAGTTTGTAACATTTGACTATCACTGTTCACTTTTTACCTTAACCAAATGTCTATTTCTGCAGAGGTTTATCTCGATTAAAATGAATTAGACAGGCTTTGTAAGAATGATTTGCATAGCCACTATACTCGCCGCCAATCAATAAGGTGATTGACAGTTACTAACCACGTGGCGGAACGCTTTAAATGAATGGGAGGGGATGAATATGTCACAGTGGTCATCATAGTAAGCATTAAAAGGACCGATTGGAATTAAGATGTTTCCATAGCAACAATAGACGCAAATGCCTTGTTGGATATCATAACACATGATTGGCATGACGTGCCGGGCGAGCTACCGTTGGAGTAAACATGAACTTATCTTCTGCTGTTGCTGCAGTTATAAACAATGTCCTCCTTTTAGCCCCAGCTTGCTTATGTTTTTGTATCAGTTTAGAGATTAACTGCGTACTGAAAAGTTCTTTTGCATCATCCTATTTGTAGGTATTTGCCTTGTGTTATGTGTGTTTGAGTCCGTGAATTTGTGCGTGTGTGCGTTGTGTGAACCTTTATAGTTTTGTTAACAGGTTTAATGGATATTTAATAATGTCCAAAAATAGTGACAAAAAAGCGCAGCCAAACAAAAAATTGAGCGCACCTGGGAACCGAATTAAACTGTATATGGTAAAAGTATCCCAATTAAAGAACAGGTGCGGGAAATAATATGCTCTGTGAGAGCATATTTGAAGAGGAGAAAGTAATTCAATGTCTTGTTTGCCGCAATATACTGATGGAGGGACTGAAGAAAAGTGAGCTACTGGAACTTGTGAAAGCAAACTAACCGCGGTTTCCAAGTTATGTAGTCGATGGCATTGCTGCAGTACCTGGTCATCAAATAGTTAGGCTTCCCCCTTATCATTGTCATTTTAACTCGATTGAATTAATTTGGGCCGATATAAAGGGTTATGTTGGGTGAAACAATGAGGGTTTCACTGTGTTGTCAGTAATAAAGCTTACAGACGAGCAGTAAAAGCTGAAAACTGGAAAAAAAAAAGGGGGTGACTCATACAAAGGGTGTAATAAGTGCAGTTTGGGAAAATGAAGAGTTTTAAAAGAAACTATAGTACAGCTTGTCATTTCTGTGGGGAATTCTAGCAGCTCTTCAGATGATGACGACGACGGTGGCAACATTGTCTATCAAACGAGCAGCAGCAGTGATCCTTGGATCCTACAGTTTACCGTATAACGATTTGTGGCTTTAAAATTATTCATATTACAACACTAATTTAGTAGGTGACGTAGTATAAATGGTAAGCCTAATAAAATTGTCCAAAATAATCGAAAACTTTTAGATAGTTCATGCCAAAGTTAACATATACTTAATGCTGTCCCAACATTTCTACATATTGTGTAGTTTATGTATGCTTTTCTGTATACATTATTTATGTTATGCTTCATATACATGTTTGGTTTTACAGTACTTTATTACTTTTCATTTCTGTTTTTTTGCACCCAATTCATGCACATTTTTGTGTTATGCCCATGTTTATGAACATTTCACTTTTGCTTCTCCTTATAGAGAACATACATTACTTATTTTGTGTGTGACATACTATACTTTTCCAACTTTTTCTCTTATTCAAAATGTGCTTTGAACATAATATGCTCATTTCAGCATAATAGTATGTGTTCGATGGTTGTTTAATGTCTAGTGATGTTAAATATTACGTTGGTAGTGGCTGGCATCCAGTGAATACATAGTTCTGGTTTGGTACTTCAATGACGCACTACACATGGTCAGCATAGTTAATAGAGTCGTCACACAGATTTAGCTAATATTCTTTGGACATATGTACTAGAATGTGTGCAGTAAATTTGTAAAATGACATGGGTGTTTGTATCTCTCATTTCTAGTGTTAACAAACCTCACTGTGTTTAATGAAGTGTTTTAAACTCAAAACGAGTAAGAAGTGAGCTCAGGCTTTCAGGACATTGTGACACACACTAAAACCACTAGGGACTGAACTTTGGATTGTGGGTTTGTGACAGATGCAGTGTTACTGTTATAACCAACTATGTTGTGGTTCAGCATGGAGGATCCATCCCCCATACCCATTTACTGTGATGATTGTAGTTTTAAGTTCACACGTGTGATAATTGAAAATAAGGAGCCACTAGATCTATGAATATAAACTAATGTTGGCATTCAGGATAAGTATATGAAAACAAATTTCAGGGAATTATTTACTTTAGTAGCAACACCTCTGCCTACAACCTAATAAGGTGTTACTTTGATAATGAGCTCCTAAAAACACTAACCTAAAATTCTTCTCATATTAGCTATTTAAACAAGAAAACTCAATGGCTTGCTATAGTTTCAATGGTTTAATTGGTGCATAGCCTCATAACTACTATGGTGGCCATGCAGAGTGCTTAAGTTAACTACCAACATCATAAGTATGTATTTGGTGGATTCTAGCTGCTGCAAAAATAATATGTAACACCGCTAAACAAACAAGCGTGGAAGTGTCAACCATAAATTATAGAGAAACTTTCAACTAACTGTGCATCTTGGCAATGAAATAATCTTAAGTTATTTCTTTTATGCACACATGTAATCCAATGTACTTATGGAATAAATTTCCTGAACTTCATCATGTAGCTGATGATCTGTTTTTGTAGTCTTAGTGCCACAAGCACATCCATTTGGTCATGTCTGATGACAGAGAGATTGCCAGCATGATCTAATATTGTTTGTGTGAACATTTGTTACTGGGTGCACAAAATGCTGGCTGTGGTTTACCATTAGGTGGGCTGGATTACCCTGGGCCATTAATTCATTATGGATTATGCTGGTGAACTCCACATGCTCATCAGTTAAAGCAAAGAGGGTGGCATACTGCCATCTGCACGTCATTGGTGACAACGGTGATCATCACAATGCAGCCATGATGATGTTTTCATCTTCAAATGTTACAATTGTCGATCCGAATGTCATGGCCAGCATTGCATATTTTACTCCTGTTGTGTCCAGACAGTAACTGAGCCAGTCAGATATTGTTCTGTGGGTTATGTTCCTGTCTCCAAGAGAGCTCTTGCATGATGCTATATTTGTAGGAAAATTTCTGGGCAAAGCTGTGTGTAATTAAGAGTACTAGGGCAGGTTGTAATATAGAGTTGTCGAAAAACAAGTACCTTTTGCAGCTTTTTATGTCCTCTCCTAGATGAAAATAGCTGGTATTTGTGATCTTGTTTCCTAATAGGTTGAATGGCAGCATCATACTCCCAACGTAATGTTTGAGTTATTAGCAAGATTTTATCGTAAAGCACTGCAGACATTGTTCGTCAGGGTGTGAGATCAAATAATTGCACTATTTTAAACATAGCAGTCAAACATAACTTGCACTTTGCAAATTTCTTGTGCACATCAATGCACAGTGGGGCTAAATAAAATGGAACCCATTTGATGCCAAACATTAAAACATATTTTACTAGAATGTTAAGATGCAGAACTGAAGGAATGCCAGATTCTTGAAGCCACTGCACAACTAGAAAAAGGAACTATTCGATCTAGGAGCAAATACTACAATTTGATCCTTAGATTACAAAACAGGAAGCTCACAAGAAGTCATTTTAGGGTGATGTACTTAACAGAAATCTTAATTCAAATTAGTCATAGGAATTTTCTTTACACAATATAAAGGACCTGATATGCTACTCATTTTCAAAATAAACACTGAAGCTGATTATATTCTAACAATAGTACATATAGTAAACATCTGTGGAGTTTCAATATCGTAGAGTTTGGTGCAAGAGTTGGCAGCAAATGGTCACATAAGTGTGTATGTTCCCTGCTTGCAACTGCTACTCCCACAGGTTGCATCAGCACTCCTGCATGCCTGTTCAGTTTCTCTAGTTTTGGACTTGTAGGGCATAAAGGAAACCATATCTGCAAAGTTCTGTTTTAAAATACCTCCCAATTAATACAAAAATTATGCTTGTAAAGGCCAAAACTCTTCGGTAATACTTCCATGCTTACCTGCTGGTTAATATGGTAAAATGTAGTTTAAAGAAGGAAAATGTATTTACTATACTCCATCCAGACCAAGAAAGAATCCCGGTGTAAAGAATTATACATTCCACTGGTTCAGCACTCCTTTCAATTGAATGAAAATAATTTGATACTGCACTGCATATGTTATCACACTGTTTGTAGTTCAAATATTAAGGACAATGAATAATAATAATAATAATAATAGTATCTTAAGAATCACTTCTTTTAAATATAACTTAAATAATGAACTTCTATTTATTATAATGGAATAGCACGCAATCATCAGTATTCCTGTGTTTTTTTATTGGAGGGAAGCAACGGTCTTTTTAATCAGTATTATTAATGTTGAGATCATGATTAAATGCATTGCAGTTCAGAGCAGTCTAACAAAACAGAGAAGTGGCCAAGCCATTAAAAAGTGGGAGAACTATAGTTTTGAATGGGTTCAGCAATTTGTTTAAGCCTTATGCTATGCCTGCTGTTAAAGATGTCATTTAATTAACATCAGATTTTAAGAGGTGTGTCTGTGAATACTAGGGTTGCCAGGTTTCCTGTATTTAAGCCTTAGTTTGCTGCATTACCTGTTTCATGTATTTTGGGCTATTTCTGCTATTTTGCTCATTGGCATTAATTCTTGGTTTCTAATTGGATATTTGGAATGGTAGTGGGTGCTATCAAATACAGATTATCGAACACGACTATGTGATATTTTGAATTGCTGGTTCCTTTTTCCCAATCTTGGCAGCACTACTATAATTGGTAGTTGATAGCTGTGAGCATTCTTTTCTCATTGGCTGGCAGAATGTGGCTTCTCTGTTATCATGAAAGTAAATGCATTTTGCTGATAGTATTCTAGGTACAATATACTCTTTTAAATAGCTTTATTTTATCCATCTGCCTGTCATAAACATAAAATTATCTCAGCATGATATCCTGGTATTCGAGTGACTGTATTTAAGTTGACTCATCAGCGTGACATGACATAAGCAGTATTTCCTGTGGCTAGAGGGTCAAACATCAGCAAAGGCAGCATGACAACAATTTCTTTTGCAGGATCTCGTGAATCAAAATGGGCAACCAATAAAGGTATTGTACACTTTACTTGCGATTGTTTTGCCATTCATGATGTGTTTCTTTCTCCACAGACTTAGCACCATCAGATCCAGCAACAGTTGTGAAATGGATACCAAAATAGAAATCGAAGAAGGGGATCCTCTCTCAGGTGATACAGCCTCGCGGATTGAGACAGAGTTCTTTAATTTAAAGACAAACTGTGATGCCGTGCTTTTCGACAATGTTAGTGATGTGGTAATCAAAACAGATTTTAAATCAGAGACTCCTTTTCCGGACTTCATTTCACAGAAGGAGAGAGAATGTTTCACCAAACATCTTGTAAAGCAGATTAAGTCTGAAACTGTTTCATGCAGCAACAACTACGAGATAAGTATAAAATCAGAAATTGAGGACCAGACTCTGGTTTCAGACTTTGGTACACACATCAAGAGAGAATTTCTTCCAGAGGATTCTGTAATGAAGTTTAAGAAATACAATGATCATCAAGTGGATAACAAACTAGAAATTAAAGAAGAACCTTTGTGGCTGGAAACAGGAACTTCATCTGTTTGTGATGACATTGAGGTAAGTTCAATTGAAATGTACTACTGTTACAATTTTGTTTATTTTGCACTTGATAAATTGCTTGATGTAATGCATAATTAATAAGGATATGAAATAGCTATATGAGAGTGCAGAGTGTGTGCCACATAGTATATTTAAAAATGTTTAAAACACTGAGGTGATAGTTCTTGAAGCGGCCTTTGTAAATATCTGGCTTGATTTTGTTGACAAGCTTAGGGTTTTTGACAGCACTCAAGCAGTGCTTCGTAGTGCCTGTATGTTGTTAAACCATAATGAACCCATGTGAGATTCTTATTAAGTGTATCAATTTTAAGTAATATTTGAGGGTATTACAGTATAACATTTTAGTGAAAGTTTCTCTTGGAATATTAGAGAATACCATGCTGCAGTGTTAATTATGGGTGAGGTGTGATAATATAGTAGTAACATTCTGAATTAAAAACAAGTATTGTTATGTTGTGGTGCTTGCAAGTTCTGGAGAATAAATACTGTTACATTGCAGTGTGTTTAATTAGTGCTAGCAATTCCTGTAACTTCAGGTAGTGTGCATCATTACATTTCACATTCAAATGCATTGCACGAACGGAAAATTAGCCTATAACCATATTTAGGTTAACCTTCAACTTTATTCAACATAATTTATTGTTTACCCTTTTTAACATGGGATGAATGTGTTGTGTGCCAGGATGCACATCAAATTACTGATCCAATAAAGAGGGACCTGTAACATTTATTTTCCCTCATAATGTAAAGAAGGCAAGAAAAATGGTTTCTGTTATACACAGGGATAAGTTAGTGCACAGTTAGTGCACTTGTGTGTGCATTAGTCATTTTGGTCAAAGCTGCATCATTCGGGAAGACAGTGTAAATCGACAGGATGTTTCTTTCTTAACTCTCCCTAGAAGAAGACAAAAATTAATGCAAGATGCCATCCCTACAATATTTGCTGGACAAGCTTCTTACTTATCACAGCCAGTTGCTGCAAAAAACAAACTCACAGAGGAAAGGAGGCAAAAGTTATTGCAGTAGGATGAAGACAAGTTAAATACCTGGATGAATAAATATAAAATACTGAACTATGAAAATTACTGGGTAAGTTTAAAGATATAAATTTGTAACAGTTTTATAGTAGAGCTGCTGCAGATAATATTTTGCTTTAGATGCTCCATACAAAATATGCTCCATTTGTCGTTATGTCTGAAACTTTTCAAAGATTTAAGTGTGCAAATTTCCTAAATGGGTTCAAAATACCCTCTGAAAAATATAAGTGGGTTTTAGGTACTACTTATTCAGCTCTAGAAAGCCCACTAAGCCACTTGAATTGCTTTAACGTTTCTTCTGCTTCATTTATAGATAGCAAACTAAATAGCACATGTACAAAAATCAATGACTCTGTTTCAGAATTACTTTATTCCAATTCTGATAAATCATTGCTACTTACCCAGAAGCAAAAATTCTTAAAAGGACATCTTAAACTTTGTTTCTGTAAACAACCAAAATACTCTCCAGATACACTTACCAAATACTCTCCAGATTCATCTTCTGATTTTTTTCTAATTTTCTGATGCATATATTCAAACAAGATATTCAAATGTGCTTACCTTACGTCACCCTTCATATTTATGAAAATTATGTGCGGAAATGAAGGATGAAATAGGTTTTAAAATACACTATTTGCAGTTAAAAGCAAAATGCTTACAGCCACATGAAAAAATTGTAAATACCCTTTTTGTTGATATACACATAATGCAGAAGACAACATACAAGGGTGGCTGTTTCACAGAAAGCAATAATGAGAAGATCATTGCCATATATCCTGTAAAAACCTTAAATGCAGAACTGAGGAAGTTAATAGTTAAGTTTTACATGATGCTGCTTTTATTGTTTTTTCCTTGATTTGTGACAGTAATAGAAGGAACCTTAACTCATTTAAGCTACTATATAATGGTGAGATCTAATTATATATTGAGAATCCTTTTGAGCTATCTCAGAAAGTATATTTCTGTTATTTGATTCAGTTCACCTGTTCAAAAGTGTGAAAAATAATAGCTTCAACAAAGGTAATGAAGAACAAAGTTTTATGTTCCCAAACATTGAAGAATCAGGTATTATTTTGAATGCTAAGCTAAAGGATTTAAAGGATCTTAATTTTTCAGGAGATTGTAATGTAGCAAAACTGGCACCATCTTTGTTGAAGAAAATATTGTATCCCTCAAGCATAGAGTAACAAAATGTGCTATTGGCAGCCCATCTGTTGGATGAGAAAAACATTGTGCCTCTAGAAACATTCTTTAAAGGCAGAAATGTAGTAGGCACTGCTGAGTTCATGAAAATTGTACTTTCATGGTGAACAATTGTAAATGTTGGTACTCCTGTAACAGGTCACCATCTTAGAGATGCATTGCGACTATGTATTTGTAGTGCAGAAGATTTGGTTGATACAGACAACTTTGTGGCTCCTGTACCATGTTTCTGTTTCACAATTACTGGACTCTTAAAATTATGAGTATGTTAAACTGTCATCATAATATTGTATCGTGTATGTGCATTGTCGCGTGGGGCACATTATTGCTTTATAGCATGATATTGTATACAATTATTTCGCTTGGGGATTTGCATTCTTGTCGGACGTGGCATATTTCTCCCCACCTCCCGGACAGAGGTGGAGAGGAAAGGGAGGAAGTTGCTAGCTTTTCTTTGCCTGATAGCAGTAGTCAGTCTAGTAGCGTCAGTCATGTGTGTGTGTCTTCAGAGCGAGTGGTTGCTGTATGTAAGAATGCATGATAATGTGTGAGTGTGGAGCATCTCCCTCCAATGTTTGCCTGTAATCTGTTGTGAACGATTGAGTGATGCAAGATAATGTATAATAAACCACAGGTAATATGTTAAATGTGAAATCAAGTGTATTTTGTTATGAATATCCTACGCCTGCTTTAAATTGTGCAGCTAATTTCCTGGTCCTCTCATTGCCAGTGAGTCTACGCTCCCCAATCTTTATGCTGGGGTAACTAAATTTAATATCTAGCTTCAAAACCTTTTGGTCTCACCCTGGTATATAACATTATGGGGAATTTGCAG
The DNA here is from genome assembly GCA_030765065.1 of Deroplatys truncata. Taxonomy (NCBI): domain Eukaryota; kingdom Metazoa; phylum Arthropoda; class Insecta; order Mantodea; family Mantidae; genus Deroplatys; species Deroplatys truncata. The sequence continues at coordinate 82,616,814 of CM060989.1, read as the reverse complement.
TGAATTTTCAACTGTTCACTTGAAATGTGAGTGGCTTCGATGAGGAACTAACATGCATTGAGGGCTTAAATTTAGCAATTGTAGAATCCAGAAACAGGGAAATTGACTTGCTGTTGTGTTGTTCAACCTTGCTGGTTATATTTCACACTCCTTGCTAAAATATATTAAGGAATGTATTAAATACAAAGTCATTTTAACAGTGGGCAAAGAATTGACATCATAAAGGCTATATGATGAAAGGAACTCATGTCTTCTTAACTTGTGTAGGGGAGGTCTAAAACAGCCTATAGATTTAGTGTCAGATTGTCGCTGAGGCAAGCTACACTAGGTAATCTGATTGCCATCGAGTCTTGGCTCTCTTTGTTGATCATACCCAAGCTTACAGTATTTAACAGTCATTGGCATTAATATTTTTGTACAACTTCTTACATTTCTTTTACATAGCTTTTTTCATATGTCTACCCTATACTATACTTTATTAACATATGGCTACCTTGGTTTGCCTTGCACCCAGTCCATTTGCCTCCCACGTTGCTCTTCAACTCTACCATAATTATTTCTCTCTTCAGCTCTGTCTTCTACTTTTGCACTCCTTACTTTTCTTGCCCATTTTTCTTTCTGCAAAAACCCACGTATACTTTAATCTTCCATTCTTCCTTCCTTGTTAACATTTTTATTGCTACAATTTTCTTCTCTATTTTTTCTCATTTTTTCTCCATACTGCTAATTCCTTGCATTCTATCATATAATGTTCTCTATCTTCTTTCTCGCCACACATTTCACATATTCCTTTTTTGCTACCTCTTATCCCACTTAGTAAAATTGTTCCTGTTCTCTTCCAAGCTAGTCCTTCTTTTACTTGCCTGTTACAATAATCTACATATGATTCTCGTCCCCACTCTCTTTTTATTTGTTTGTAAAATTGTAACAATATTTTTTTCTTAAACTTCCCCATATCTCCTGTCTTTCTATATCTTCTAGCATGCATTTTACCCATTTACCTTCACTACTTTCATTTCTTTTTTAAAGCTTATATATATCTCCCATTTCTATTTCATCCATAATTTTCCCGACCCCTGCCCACCAACTATTTATGTTCTTTAGGATTTTTTTGTTGTATCATACATAGCTTTAAGGTTTCTCCATCTTCTTTAGCCAAACATTTATTCCAAAATTATATTATTCTTTCCATTATTACCTCTTTGCTTTTTGTTTTCCCAAGCGATACCAAGGCTACTTCTCTTGGCGCTGATTCTCGGTAACCCCAATATTTCTTTACAGAACATTCTATACATTTGGTCTACCTTCTTATCTATGTCTGTGGCCCCCCAGATCTCTGCTGCATAAAGCATTCTTGATTCCACTAGCGCCTCATGTGTTCTTTCCAGGCACTTGGTTGTCATGTGTAACTTATATTTGCATATTGTAAATCCTAACATTGCTGCTCTTCCTTTTGCTTCAATTTTCCTCCCATGTGCCTCCTATGCTCCTCTGGTATTGAATCTTACTCATAAATAATCAAATTCCTTCAGCACTTCTAATCTCTTCCCATTTAATACCCACTTTCTTCTTTTCTCAATTTAGATCCTTTTTTAAAAACCATAACTTTTAACTTGCTTATATTTATTTTTATTCCCCATTCGTCACAAAATGTTTGAACCTCATTTATTGCCCTTTGTAATTTGACAATTGTTATGGATCCTACCATTCGATCGTCAGCATATAGCAATCCTGGGATTTCCTTATTCAGTATTACCGGACTGTATTGATGTCCCTTTTGGATTTTCTCTATTATATCATCTACGAATATATTAAATAATATTGGACTCAATTTACATCCTTGTTTCAAACCAATTGTTCCGTCATTTCCATGATTTAATTTTTTCCCCATCTTTTACAGAACTTTATTCCGTTGTATGTTTTTTCTACTTCCTTTATATAGTTTACACTCACCCCCTTTCTTCTTAATTTCCATGATAGGGCTTTTCTATTTATTATATCGAATGCCTTCTCAAAATCTGCAAAGAACATGTATACCCTTCCTCTTTTTCTGAGATATTTTCCAACATTCCGGGATCTCCTCACTTTCTCTCATTTTATTTAATACCTTTGTCATTATTCCTGTTTCCCCATATGCTTTCCAGAATTTCCTGGAATTCCATCATATCCTACTGCCTTTTCTTTTTTTATATCTTTTAGTTGCTGAAAGAACTCTTGCACTGTGAACTGACCATCTAACTTGTCTTTTCATTCTATTTTATCTATCCCTCTTATTTGTAAATTTACCTTTTTTTCTTCTCCAATCAGTTCCTTGAAATATCTCCGCCATTCATTTGGTGAAATCTCATTTTTTTACCTCCACCTTCTTACTTTCCCCTCTTACTGTTTCCCATACCTTTATACTATCTTTTCTCTCTATAGCCTCCTTTATCTTTTTCCCCATATTTTCCAGCCATTCTTTCCTCTTCACCACTAACATAGTTTTTCTGTAAGATTCTTTCTATTCCTTCAGGTCCTGGGTTTAATTCAATTCCTCTGATCAATAGCAATATAAATATGCTTCCTAATACTAACCAATTCATCATCATATTTCGTTCCATTTTGCCTTTTCTTACTTTCATTATCCTAAATAGTCCTATTCTAATTCTATAGATAGTGAGATCTACCCACATTGTCACTTGTATCACTTTTCTTCTCAGGGACAGCTTCCTGCAGACACAACCTTCTTCTTCCACTGCTCACCTCACTTTCCCGTCTGTGTATATTAAACATTAATAAGCATTTCCTTATCAAAGGAAATACCTTCTGCTTAAGCATTTCCTTTACATTTAAGTGATGTCTGTGAATTCAACCCTAAAAGTATAAAACAGATTTAAGAAGCCTATGTTCTAGAATGCTGTGACTTTGTCCAGTTTTTCAACTGTCATTCAATGTTTTTTTTTATTGTCGCTGTTTTGTTTCTATCTGGTTTAACTTCGTTCACACTTTCATTTCACTATGGTGAGTTAGTTCAACTCTCATCACCTCACTTCCTTCGTGATGTAGCCTCTTCATGCCAGGCGGTTTGCTCACTGGGGAGTGGAACACAAGGCCTTTAATACCCATCACTCTGCAGTAGTACTTGCTGCTCCTCACCACAGTCACACCTGCTTGCTCAGAGAACTGCTCTTGATGTCACTTGGGAAACTCAGCTGTCAACTTGCTCACTGGGGAGTGGAACACAAGGCCTGTAATACCCATCACTCTGCAGTAGTACCTGCTGCTCCTCACCACAGCCACACCTGCTTGCTCGGAGAACTGCTGTTGATGTCACTTGGGAAACTCAGCTGTCAACTTGCTTACTGGGGAGTGGAACACAAGGCCTTTAATACCCATCACTCTGCAGTAGTACTTGCTGTTCCTCACCACAGTCACACCTGCTTGCTCGGAGAACCGCTCATGATGTCACTTGGGAAACTCAGCTGTCAACTTGCTCACTGGGGAGTGGAACACAAGGCCTCTAATACCCGTCACTCTGCAGTAGTACCTGCTGCTCCTCACCACAGTCACACCTGCTTGCTCGGAGAACCGCTCATGATGTCACTTGGGAAACTCATCTGTCAACTTGCTTACTCGCTGACTGACCGTTGCAACTCAACCTGTGTGAGAGTGACTCCTGCAAGAGCACTTGCTCAGTAAAATTTTCCAGAAGGTTCTTAAACATTCTAGAACTATTTTGGACATATTTTCTGGAGAAGGGAGTAGAAGCTTATAGAAGGTTCTTGTTATCTGCTGATAATGCTTCCAGTGTTTACGCTGGTGTTGCTTATTCTGACCTGCCATGCCGACCTCCAGATAACCTTGGACCATAGCCACTGTGTCACAATGCAAGCATGTTGGAGTTATAAAACAATGTAATTGAAAGAAAGCCTTGAATTTCGTTGAGTTTGCCATGGAGTAGAGGAAGTTGTTACTGCACAGAAAATGCACATAGAATAAGACAAAGGAGGCAATGTTTCATTCCCCTTACTGCATATATAGATGGTCATGATTTAAAGCTAGGACACAGCAAAACAAATGAGAATAGATCCTGCTTATAGTGGTACAACACCAATGTGAAAATGTTGTAAAAACCCTCATGTAAGAAAGTTTGATTTATGTTGTAATCCAGTATGTTAGAGTGTATGTTAAATAATTGTTAAAAGATAGAATAGTCCAGCTGACATTTTAATTCTTAATGGTTGCAGACTGTGTATCTTCACCAAAAAGATTGCTTAACCTGTGGCCTTAACACACCAATAAAAACTGAAGCTGGTGAATTTGAAGACTACACATTCCCTTAACCTGTATCCTGGGAATGTGGAATCTTCATATTCACCAGCTTCACCTCTGTTTTGTGAATGTGTTAAGAGTTTCTGTATTATGTGAGAACTATGTGACTGTACTTATTATAGCTGTTCCCAAGATCGCAGGTTCAAAGCTGGCGAAGGGCAATGGATTTTTTTCAGGCGTAAAACTCCTTAGTATGGCTTCCTTCAGAAGGAAAGTACAGCTGGTAGTCCATGTCACAGATTTACGGCATGTGAAAGAACCTCAAGCTTGATAAAGAGGCCTCTGAGCAAAATTTGTGGTCTTTCATGCCCAATATAGAATGGGATGCTAAGAACCATAGCATTTAAAGAGCATCCATAATTAAAAACTCAATTTGTTGGGAATAGTAGGGAATTTTTCATCCCATTATTAGGAATAACTAGGCCTGTATAAAATTACAATCTTAAGGGCTAAGGAGAGGAGGAATCACCATCAGAATCTTCTAGATCATTGTACAATAATATCATAAAAATGGGGGAAGTAAATGAAATTAAATCATCATTCCAGTTTGAAACACTACCTATACGCAGTTAGGCAAGCAAACTGGTGATTAACGACCTGCTTACAATTTGTAGGATACAAGCTATGAACGCTTAAAATACTTTTTACAAGCCCAGTATGTATCAAGTACCAGGTTAGTAGTGTAGAAAGAAGACAACCAATTTTTTTTTCTTTATGATGTACTTTATCTTTTTGTTTAGCTTTTTTTTTATGAATTTTATATTAAATTTATTTTCAGGGATGAGTGTTATGCTCCTTTTAGTGAAGATCTTTTGAAATTTTTTATATGCACATTGCTGTAATGTCACTTTTTTCAACACAATTTCCTTTTTGTGAATTTAAGGATGTGTTTTATCATAGTTTGTTGTAGAGCTTTTTAATTTGACATCCAGCATTTCTTTTTTTTAACCATTTTTCCTAGCTGTTATTAAAATTTCCTGGTATTGTAAGCTGTGTTGATTTTGAGTGAGAGTAACTTCTCAAATTTGTAGAACAAACTGTTAAATACAGCAACTTTGTGTAATGATGTTATAGTTATTAGTTATAGTTGAATAAGCGTTTGTTCTGTATTTCAAAAAGCCTACAATTATTCTTCTTCATAATCTTTAGATCTAGGTAGGGAAGCTGGTTATCAGATTCTATTTTCGTAGTGGATTCTGTGTATATATCTTGTAGATTCAATAATTTTAGAACATCCTCTTAGCTATTGTGAATGCATAATGAACATATCTAAGCCAGGTTTTAAACATTCATGCGAATGCATTAACTGCTTTTGTCTCTAGAGCACTTGTAAATAAATTGGCTAAAGAAAGGTGCCATACCTGTATCTGTATTTTGCTCAAAGCATTTTCTGCATAAATGAAAAATGTTTGTTCAGTGCGAAATTTTGTCAAGTTAATGAGTTCTTTAATTTCCAGTGCATTCTGTTGTTGGAGGTTAATAATTTTTTAAGGCTGCTAATACTATCTTAGGGCACATTGGGGAATATTGAGATTATGTCAGATGAAACTGTGTCATTCTTTAAGGTGTGTGTTCTCTATCTTTTTACTAATCAAAGGACTTTTGAATGGTTAGTGGTTTAAATTTTACAATTCTTGAAATTTATTTGTTAGCCATTTTGCTGTTTACAGGCTAGTCCTACAATTTGGGTGTATTCTGGGAATTGTTGAAACTCGTGTATGCTTTCCTGTAATTATCTAAAATTACCAATTTGTTTCCTTTATAATCTTTTTGGGATTCTACTGGTTGATATTTAAGTTTTTTATCATTTCTCCAAAAGAGCTACTATTATGGTGTGTAGCTTTTATTTATTCTAGAGTAGGCTGACGTTTCTAGTTATGAAGTAAATAAGTAATTCAGTGAAAGTTGTATATGTTTGACAACTGCATTACGAATTACAAAGAATTCTGCTTATTTTGAAATAATTCTGATAGAAGAATAAAGCCACTTTCACAAAGCAGCCATAGGAGGACCACAAAATTAGCGCAGATTTCTAGATGCATAATTGAATGTGAAAATCTCAAAGGTTTGCTGCAAGTTTTATATTGGATAACATAATCATTGTTAACCAATATGGAAAGTAATCCATTATTTATAAATAAATAGAATGTTTGTTGTACGAAACAAATAACAGATCGGTAACTTAAATGAGATTTATTTATGGATGCTGTTTAACTACTATGGTTCTTAGTGTCCTTTTTCTAATTGGGTGTTGAATAACCAGCACTTTGCACAGAGGCCCTATCTGGCTTGAGATGACATGGGGCCACAGGCTTTACTTCCCTTCCAAAGGAAACCATGCTAAGAATTTTTACGCCCAAAAGGATCTATCATTCTCAGCCAGGTTTGAACCTGCGACCTCAGAAACTAGAGGCTAGAATGTTACCCTTACACCACAGAGGATGACAGCACCTGTCGTGGGGTGGTCAAATGGTGGAGTACCATGATTGTACAGTAGCTGTCATAAGATCTTGCATTGTTTGAAAGTTGGTAGTAGTGAGAGAAAGAAATACTGAATTTTCCTCTGTGCATGCAGTCATATGTGATTATGTGAAAGCTTCCATTAAATATCATGCATGCAAAGCCTTGTACTTAAGCTGAACCTATGCTTACTCTTTTGAAGAGGTTTAACTGTGTGTATGAAATGTAACATATGTGAATTTGTGATTGGTAGAGAAGTTCATGTGAATGCAGCACTAGAGTTTTTTCTTAATACTGGGGTTACTGAATCATAGATTTTTATTTACCTTTGCTAAATATCCCATTTGCCAGTTCTTTAAACCAAACTGTTTATTCAGATCCAAATACTTTTCCTGTTACTGCTTTTTCTTTAACCCTCTTACATGATGTAATGTCAAATTTTTGTTTCTGCATAACTCCTAATACCATATACCAATTTCAAAAAAAATGGAATTTTGTAGTTTAAAGATAACTATGTGATTTAGGACATTTAACTAATGTTGTATAGATGATTGTGTGAAACTGTAAGCTTGCATTATTCTGTTACAGAATAGTGACTTCACTCCAGTAAAATCACTAAGGTAAGGCTTGACTCTTGGTTAATATTTTATTAATAAACCTGATTGTTTGTTACATATTCCTCTACAGGTACTTCTTTATACATGCTAATATAAACAGAGAAAACTTGCATATACGTATGTGGGTGTGTGTATGGAGCTAATCTCAAAACCATGTTACCGTCTTTTAGTACTTTAACCATTCAAAAGCCGTACGTTTTCTGTTGGTCTTGGACTATTACACACCTTGTAATTTCAATATATACGTTAATAAAAGACTAAAAACTATTTACAAAGCTTTCATTGAGAATGCCATGGAGTTAAAAGTAGTTACCTCTACAGAGAATGTATATAGAAACAAAGCCATTTAGTTGCTGTTATTTCACAGAGATTGCTTGTAAAAATAAAAGCCAGATACATTTTCTTCCAAGCATATACGTAGATGGTCATGATGTTACACTTAAGCAATCAGAAGACAGATCTTAAAAAGTGGCAGTCAATCCTATTTGTAATGGTAACAAATTTTATGCTATGTTTATTTCATTAATTGCTGTTTATAAAATACTGCAAATGTGTGTGAACTGAAACTGTATCAAAACTTCGGAATAAGCTTTATTCTGATTTTTTAGGCATATGCACTGTGTTTCCTGGATGCCAAAACCTAATAATCCTATCTAGGTTTTGCTATATTGTATGTTGTAATCAACTTTATTACCTGTGTACACTAAAGAAAGAAAAGATGAAAATTATATACACACATAAGGGAGAAACTTTTGTCTAGCATAACATTAAAAATCACTTGACTGCTATCTATACTGTGACAAATAAGAACATCAGTTAACTGAAAACAAGCCTTATTTATTACGCCACATGTGCTACGTGCTCTGCAGTTCTATCTTACAAATTACTTATAATTCACTTGTAACTATCTCATAACTAATACTTATTTTAGCTATCTTTTTATAGTCCCCTGTTGCTAGTGGCACATAAATCCAGTGTTTAAGAATTTTCCAGAATGGAAATGGCAAACTTTTTGGAAGGGTAGCCAGTCAAAGCCTCTTCTGGTGCTTTGCCAATTGTACCATATGGCTTTGCTTTTGTACTGATGTTATTACTCATAACTGTCATTCCTTCATTCATTCATTCATTCATTCATTCATTCATTCATTCATTCATTCCATTATTTGGTTTCTTTTTTTTTAAATATGTAGCCAACCATTTATTAACAATTCCTATAACACCATATAAATGTTTGAATAACATAGGTTCATTAACACATATGGTAACTCATTCACAGCCTTTCTCTCCTGTGCTGTTCCCTTGGCATCCATTAGAACTTCATTGCGTCATTTCCTTTTCGAAGGTGTATTGGCGCCATGTCTCACTGTTATTGGTGTGTCAGGTAGAGTCATTCAAGCGCCTCTGTGGATATAGTAAACATGGTGCATCACTTATCTGAGGAAGAATGTGTGTTTATTTACAAAGTCTACTATAAACACAAACCCACTCACACACACTGTACCACAGCAAGAAAAACTACACATGCAATTGTGAATAAATTTGAAGCTTCAGGTGCAATGTTGGACAAGAAACATTGTAACAAGATCAGCTTTAACAGAAAAGAAACTAGATGACATCACTGCCACTTCGGAGTGATCGCCTGAAAAGTTGATAAAGAAAATATTTCAGCAAACAGGGTATCTGTGTCTTTTGCAAGAAATGCTACGCATTTCTTAAAACTTAAACTGTATCGCTGTATTGGAACAAAATTATTCCTGTAAAGAAGTGAATTACTACAATTTGTTTTTTCAGACTGTAGAAAGTGCTTTCATTGATCCACAGCTTTTGTTTTCCTCTGGTTTGACATAAATGGATGTGGAACACACATAACAGTTGATATTGGACTTAAGAAAAATCTGTGCTATTGCACGAAATGACTCACTATGACCTGAACATTGTAGTGTATAATAAGTACTAGTAGAATAATAGGACCAACTTTCTTTAGTGAAAAAATGAATACAGAGCGATATTGGAGACAAATTCTAGGGCCATTTTTTGATTGCTTGATAGAGGAAGAAAAATTTTATGGCTAGTTCCAACAAGTTTCTCAACAGCACACACAGCTACCGAATGATTAAGTGAAATAAAAGAGGTGTGTTAGGCCAGAATTATAAGTGTTGATTTGTGGCTCTCTTATTCCTTGACCTAAGCAGCTGTGATTTTTATTTATGAGGTTCTTTGAAAGACAAAGTGATCTGTTATAGCCCTCGTACACTACAGTAACGTATTGATAACATCATGCAAGAAATCGCAAGGATTCCTGCTGCTGAGCATATGCGAGTTAGCAAGAACATTTTTACAAGATCTGCTGCCTGTTTGAAAGCTGAAGGTCAACATTTCCAGCATCTACTATAAGATAAGGATTGTAGTGTGTCTCTTACAACACAGTTTTCCCAGCAACTCGTGGTTTTCTTGAGCAGTGGAGAAAGCCCACAAATTGGGTTACCATATGTTTTTATGCCCCATGCGATACGTTTTGGATAGGTTTAAACATAAACCCACACAAAGCTTGAATTTAGTGTCAAAGTATAAACATCGTATATACCATATTTACATGCATAATGTGCCACCTTTTTCTTAAAATTTTAAGGTGAAACAATTGGGGAAATTATACAGTAATTGAAAAATAAGGAAGTTAATTATGATAAATGTTTCAAGTAAGTATTTACCCTTAAAATGAAATGGAAATTTATTTTAATAAGAGTTATACATAGAGATACAACAGTATATCCAATTTTGCAATATTTCCACGAGTGCAATGCCACTTTTTGTTACACAGCCATGTTTGAAACATGACCTTGGACTATCCCCTAAAGCATCGAAAAATGGAGCAATGGTAAATATGATGAAAAATGTGCATAATCTTAGTCATATATATATTATAGCTAAATGAAAAATTAAAATGCCTGTTTATTTTGTACTACTTTCATCAGGTGATGTATCTAAGTCACCGGCGTCAGAATCCGCATCCCATGTTATACAGCCCTGAGAGCCATCCATTGCATCTAAAATGCCAGAGTTCTTGAAGCTCTTTGTGTTGCTTTCTTGTTTGATAAGCTTCCACCCACTTTTTATTCACTGGAGGGCCACTTAATGTTCTCCTTTTAGTAAGACAGTGAATCAGGTGCCATCCAATCTCCATATTCTTAGCGCAGGTAAACTTTAAACGTTTGCTAATTGGTACATCCACTGAAATAAGCCCTCCAGGAATTATAACCAGAATTGTGTTCAGTCGCAACATTTTTTCTTTTATTGGTTCTGCCAAATGGGCCTGAAAACTGTCCAAAACAATCATGACCCTCTTCATTAGCAGAGCTTCAAACCATTGATCCCTCATAATTTTCAGCTATTCCTTCATGAGTTCAGCTAACAGCTAAATTCTTTGTTCCCATTGTTATTTCTTCCCACTGCATCTATGTGTAACTGTTTAATGCTTTCAGAACAGGAAAACACTGAACTGCTGACAGAAGTTAAAAACAATTGTGCAATATGATAGTTGCTTATGTATATAAGTGGAATAAAATAACAAACTACAATACTAACTAGAATGGCAATTACTATGTGAAGCGTGCGTGCTATCATGGCTGCTAAATAGTCAGGTGTGTCAGGTACCTATATGAGAGGTTGGATGATGGTTCAAGGGATGTCCTAACTATTTCATAAAAATTGCAATAAGGATTACTTTGTTTGAAAACCTAATAATATGAAGGGGGGGAATTATGCAAGAAAACACTGTAAGCTGAATTAAAGTTGCATACATGGATCTATCTTTACAAAAATGATGTTGTTGATATAATATATCATGCTTATAAAAATTTAAAGATCAATAAAAAAACTCAATTTAATTTCACTTAATGTTCTGTGGAATGTTCCAGCAGATAGATTAGGCAGTATGTTTGCCACTGAGCAATTTAGTGAAATGGTGAGTACGTTTCTGATGTGACAACAAGAGAAGTTCTATGAGAGGTTTTGACAACAGTTGAGAATTTAATTTTGTATATGGCCATTCTTTAACTACTATGGTCCTTAGCATCCCATTCTATATTGAGCATGAAATATCAGAAATTTTGCTTGGAGGCCTCTTTATCCACCTTGAGGTTCATTTACATGGTATAATTTTACAGCATGGGACCACTGAGTTTACTTCCCTTCCAAAGATAGCCATGCTAAGTAATTTTATGCCTAAAAACATCTATCTCCTGCTGGGTTTGAACCTGCAACCTGTTAAACTAGAAGCTAAATGATAACCACTACACCATAGAGGACGACTTGACAACAGTTGTGACATCTAGCAAGAAATTACACTTGTTTAACATAAAGAGAGTAAAAGGTTGTTACACTACATCACTAAAATGTCCTTACTTGAGCGAGTTTCGGGAGACGGTTCTCTCCCATCGTCAGCATGCTTTCAACTAATTTTGCTGGTTATTGTCTGGGGAATGTGTGTGGCTAGTGGTGTTCTCTGGTGCTGTGCTGATGAACCTCTAAAGGCTGCTGGGTAGCGGCAGTTCGAAATTCATTAGGTGATTCCTATGTTTGATGATATTTATTTTTTCCCAGTTGATCAGTTTTATGTTCAGAGTGATATCATGGTATAAAGACCAGAAATGATATGCTACTGCTGATTTATCTGGCTGCTTTTGGTAAATGCACCTCATATGCTCTTTAAGTCTTATTTCAAGATACCTTTGGGTTCTTCCTATGTATACCAGGTTACAGTCATTACAAACAGTTTGATACATACCAGCTGATATGTTTGTTGGGGATAGGATCTTTTGTTCTATTGCATAGTAGTTTCTGTATATTGTGGTTATTCTGTGGAGGCAGGGTGATGTATTTCTTGAAAACCCTTTGAAATTTATGATGTGTCCAAGGGTGATAAGTGAATTTCCTATATGCTTGTAGTTTTTGTTGTCTGAGTAAAGTAGTCGTTTGTTGGATGTATTTCTGTCTTTCAAACTTTTTTATCTTCTTATCTATTGTTTTTTTCGATATCCATTCATAGTGGGTATGTAGTATTCTTTCTTGTATTCCTCTTTCTCCAATGGTATATGTACTAACCTGTTTGTAATACTATTTAAAATTCCATGTTTGTGGCTTGTAGGATTGTAGGTATGGTAATGACCTAGACATCAGGATCATCAGAAATAGTGCACACAACAAACTAATCTTAGGCATTTACAGAAAACCAACTCACACAGAAAATTGTATTAAAAACAATAGCTATAATTCTACAAGTCACAAACATGCAAATTTAAATAGTATTACAAACAGGTTAGTACATATATCATTGGAGAAAGAGGAATACCAGAAAGAATACCAACATATTATCCACATAGTAACTATGAATGGATATCGAAAAAAAAAAGCAATAGATAAGAAGATAAAAAAGTTTGAAAGACAGAAATACATCCAACAAATGACTACTTTACTCAGACAAAAAAAACACAAGTGTATAGGAAATTCACTTATCACCCTTGGACACACATAAATTTCAAAGGATTTTCAAGAAATACAACATCACACTCTCTCCACAGAATAATCACAATATACAGAAACTACTATGCAATAGAACTAAAGATCCTATTCCCAACGATAAATCAGATGGTATGTATCTAACTGTTTGTAATGACTGTAACCTGGTATACATAGGAAGAACCAAAAGAAATCTTGAAATAAGATTTAAACAGCATATAAGATGCATTTACCAAAAGCAGCCAGATAAATCAGCAGTAGCCCATCATTTCTCGTCTTCGTACCATGATATCACTCCGAACATAAAACTGATCAACAGCAGCAATGAATTGGACATCTGGGAAAAAATACATATCGTCAAACACAGGAATCGCCTAATGAATTTCGAACTGCTGCCACCCAGCAGCCTTTGGAGGTTCATCAGCACAGCACCAGAGAACACCACTAGCCACTCACATTCCCCAGACAATAACCGGCAAGATCATTTGAAAGCATGCTGATGACAGGAGAAAACTGTCTCCTGAAATGCGTTCAGTTAAGAACATTTTAATGATGTAGTGTAACCACCCTTAACTCTCTTTATTTTAAATTATGATACATCACTGTTACTACCCTATAAATCTTCAAAATTAATTAAGAAATTAGACGTCTTGTGTTTGACTCCCCAGTGAGTGAAATCAATGGAAGAGGCAGCTTTTTGCATATTAACTACATTATGCTAGTACATTGAAACAGAATTAAAAGACATTAAAAATTCAACTTCATCATAGTGAAGTGACACTGAAAAATTAGTGAATTCACAGTAAAAACTGTACAAAATACAATGTGCTTATTTTTATTTACATTATTTACACACCCTTCTAATCTTTTGAGGAAAGCTTTTGGTTTTCTAAGGTAACTTTGATTGCAGATAGTTCCCAAGATTGTCCTTCACAATATTTTAACAGCCTATTTATTCCCATTTCAAATGTAAGCTGCCACCGTACTGCTTTTGTGTTTTTCTACTGCAAAACCTGGACCTAAGGTGTAATTTTCATAACAATTCCATTTTTGTTTCCTGTGCCATAAAACAATTTTTAGAATACACTATAATGACTGGCTCATAGGTTAGTGTTTTGTTCAATTTCTGCAAATCTCTGGTGATGCTTTGCATGTTTTGATGTAAGATCTTACAAGCTTTCTATTTATACTTGTTTTCTGATGCCAAGTTGCTCATATGATGAAACAAATTACATTAATTTATGCTTTTACAATCATGTAACTTACCTTCTTAGCTTTCAGACAGAATTATATTTTCTCCTATTTCCTTTGTATTAGACAAGATTATTTTACCTCAGATTTTTAGTTTCCTGTAATGTACACATATTCATTACATGTATTCTTTTTAAGTTAGAAGCACCACCAACATGTTTTTCATTTGAAAGGTTTTATAAATTAAATAGGAATATTGCAGATTAACAAAGTCACTTTGCCTTGATGTTTGAGGTTGCTCTATATGAGGAATTTGTAATTACAGGTGACAATTGTTAACAAACGGAAATTCCCACTTCAAATTTAATCCACTTTCATTGTCTATATTATACCTAATTGTAAATCCTCCAACATTTCAGATTGTGCACAAAAGCAGTCTGTGCAGATAGCTCTGGTGGTTCGCCATTGGCCTCTGCTGAACTTCCTGGGAAAAACACAAGCTTCAGTTATGGAAAAGATCCTGTATGTGAAAGTCAAGAAAGTGATCTCCCAAGAATACCATATGTAGAAAAACGTGTTCACTCAGAACAATTGGATAAATGTTGTGATAGGGCAAAACCCTACAGCAGGCTTGTATTGAAACATACGGTTGTAAAGTCACACAAGTGTAACATTTGTTTTAAGAGCTTTCGCCATTTATCATCTTTGAAATTGCATAATATAATACACGAAGGTAAAAAGCCTCACAAATGTGGCATTTGTGAGAAGAGGTTTGCTCAGCTGTCAAGTTTGGAATTGCATAATATGATACATGAGGGTAAAAAGCCTCACAAGTGTGAAATTTGTGAGAAGAGCTTTACTCGTCTTTCACATTTGAAAACACATAATTTGATACATGAGGGTAAAAAGCCTCACAAGTGTGAAATTTGTGAGAAGAGCTTTACTCTGCTTTCAGGTTTGAAAAGACATAATTTGATACATGAGGGTAAAAAGCCTTACAATTGCAGAATTTGTAAGAAGAGGTTTACTCAGCTGTCAAATTTGAAATTGCATAATATGATACATGAAGGTAAAAAGCCTCACAAATGCCGAATTTGTGAGAAGAGGTTTACTCAGCTGTCAAGTTTGAAATTGCATAATATGATACATGAGGGTAAAAAGCCTCACAAGTGTGAAATTTGTGAGAAGAGGTTTACTCAGATATCGCATTTGAAAGAGCATAATTTGATACATGAGGGTAAAAAGCCTCACGAGTGTGAAATTTGCGAGAAGAGCTTTAGCCATCTTTCATATTTGAAAAGACATAATTTGATACATGAAGGTAAAAAGCCTCACGAGTGTGAAATTTGCGAGAAGAGCTTTAGCCATCTTTCATATTTGAAAAGACATAATTTCATACATGAGGGTAAGAAGCCTCACAAGTGTGAAATTTGTGAGAAGAGGTTTACTAAGATGGCAAATTTGAAAAAGCATAATTTGATACATGAGGGTAAAAAGCCTCACCAGTGTGAATTTTGTGAGAGGAGGTTTACAGAGATGTCAAGTTTGAAATTGCATAATTTGATACATGAGGGTAAGAAGCCTCACAAGTGTGAAATTTGTGAGAAGAGGTTTACTCAGATGGCACATTTGAAAAAGCATAATTTTATACATGAGGGTAAAAAGCCTCACCAGTGTGAAATTTGTGAGAGGAGGTTTACAGAGATGTCAAGTTTGAAATTGCATAATTTAATACATGAGGGTAAGAAGCGTCACAAGTGTGAAATTTGTGAGAAGAGGTTTACTCAGATGGCACATTTGAAAAGACATAATTTGATACATGAGGGTAAAAAGCCTTACAAATGCGGAATTTGTGAGAAGAGGTTTACTCAGATGTCAAGTTTGAAACAGCATAATTTGATACACGAGGATAAAAAGCCTCACATGTGAAATTTGTGAGAGGAGGTTTACTCAGATGTCAAGTTTGAAAGTGCATTATTTGATACATAATGGTAAAAAGCCTCACAATTTTGAAATCTGTAAGAAGAGCTATAAGTGCTTGTCAAGTTTGAAATTGCATAATTTGATACATGAGTCTAAAAAGCCACATAAGAATGAAATTTGTTGAGCTATATTCTTCTGACACATTTTTTTAAGATGCATAATGTGATGCATGGGGGTAAAAAGCATCACAAACATGAAATTTCTGAGAATAGCTTTAGTCATTTCTCAAGTTTTAATGTACTCTATTCAATCCATTGGTGTAAAAGTTTTGGAAATGCCTTTACTCATTTGTCGATTTGTAGCAGCATAGTTTGTTACATAAGGTAAAAATTCTCACTAGTGTGAAATTTGGAGAAAAGCTTTATTCATTTGTGATATTTGAAAAAGCATATATTGATATATGAGAGTATGAAGCCTCATGGGTATGATTTAGTTGAAGAGATTTAACCTTTTGTCACATTTAAATTGCACAGTTTTATACACAAGGGTAAAAAGCCTCAAATAAAATTTGTGAGAAGAGCTTTACTTGTTTGTCAAATTTGAAGTTGTATAAATTCATACATAAGTGTATAAAGCCAAAGTATTGTAAAATTTGTAAGAAGACTTCTACTCATTTGTTACATTTGAAAGAGTTTTAATTAGATACTTGAGGGTAGAAAGCATCACAAAGTGAAATTAGTAAGATGTGCTTTACTAAGTTATCATATTATCTGCCTAATTTGATACATGAGGGTAAAAAGTTTCAGAATTGTGAAATCAGTGAGAGGAGATGTACACAATTGTCAAATTTAAATGAACATTGTTACATGGGAGTGAAATGTCTCGCAAGTGTTAGTTTCTAATAAAAGCTTTACTTAGTTTTAAAATTTGAAAGAGCATAATTTGATATATGTGGGTAAAAGGTTTCAGAATTGTGAAATCAGTAAGAGGAGATGTACACAATTGTCAAATTTAAATGAACATTATTTGTTCCATGGGGTTGAAAAGTCTCACAGTGTTAATTTCTGAGAAAAGCTTTACTTAGTTTTCACATTTGAAAGAGCATAATTTGATATATGTGGGTAAAAAGTTTCAGAATTGTGAAATCCGTAAGAGGAGATGTACAAAATTGTCAAATTTAAATGAACATTTGTTAATCGGGTTGAAAAGTCTCACAGTGTTAGTTTCTGAGAAAAGCTTTACTTAGTTTTCAAATATAAATGAGCATTATTTGTTAGATGGGGTGAAAAGTCTCACAGTGTTAGTTTCTGAGAAAAGCTTTACTTAGTTTTCAAATTTAAATGAGCATTATTTCTTACTTGGGGGAGAAAAGTCTCATAGTGTTAGTTTCTGAGAAAAGCTTTACTTAGTTGTCAAATTTAAATGAACATTATTTGTTACATGGGGGTGAAAAGCCTCACGAGTGTTAGTTTCTGAGAAAAGCTTAATTGTCAAATTTAAATTTACATTTTTTTACATTGGGGTATAAAGCCTCACGAGTATTAGTTTCTGAGAAAAGCTTTACTTAGTTGTCAAATTTAAATGAGTATTATTTGTTACATGGGGTGGAAAGCCTTACAAGTGTTAGTTTATGAGAAAAGCTTTACTTAGTTGTCAAATTTAAATGAGCATTATTTGTTACATGGAGTGAAAAGCCTCACAAGTGTTAGTTTCTGAGAAAAGCTTTACTTAATTGTCAAATTTAAATGTACATTTTTTTTACATTGGGGTAAAGAGCCTCACGAGTGTCAGTTTCTGAGAAAAGCTTTACTTAGTTGTCAAATTTAAATGAGTATTATTTGTTACATGGGGTGGAAAGTCTCACAAGTGTTAGTTTCTGAGAAAAGCTTTATTTAGTTGTCAAATTTCAATGAACATTATTTGTTACATGGCGTGAAAAGCCTCAAAACTCTTATTTTCTGAGAAAAGCTTTACTTAGTTGTCAAATTTAAATGAGCATTATTTGTTACATGGGGGTGAGAAGCCTCACAAGTGTCAGTTCCTGAGAAATGCTTTACTTAGTTGCAAAACATCATTTGTTACCTGTGGGTGAAAAGCGTCACGAGTGTTAGTTTCTGAGAAAAGCTTTACTTAGTTGTCAAATTTAAATGAGCATTATTTGTTACATGGGGGTGAAAAGTCTTCCCAATGTTTCAATGTAATTTAAATTAGAATTTCCTTCTTGAGGACAAACGTTTGCACATATGTGAGCTTTTCATGTATTTCTCTTGAAATTAAAGATGTTTTGACTTAAAACTTGATGTGAACTATACAGATGATTCGTGTAAATGTCCTACTGGTAACATTCTTAACCAATTGTGGAAAAGTAGCATATAGAGATAAACTCAGATAACAATGTTATTCTCAACATTGGTGCTAAGAATTATTATGGAGAAGTAAATAAATTGCCCTACTATACTGTAAATATTTGTTCCAAAAATTTGTATTAAACACATAATGTGGTTAAATCAGAGGCCATTAAGCTCCACCTACCTTTTGTAAAATTAAGCTGAGAACATGTTCGTTATTGATAAATCACATTTTTAGCTCTTTGCTTCTTATAGAGCTTTTCTTGATTTATATAGTGGTTATGGTTAATACTGTTAGGTAACGTATTATTTGCAGGTTATGTTCCATCTGCTGGAAATAAAAGAGGTTTTTTTATAGAATCATTTGGCAGGCATGACACTGATTATTATACAGAATGGTTGAATTCATTTCCCCTGTGGTTGCACTGCAGCTGTATACAGAGTAATTTTGTCAGCCTTACTTGTGTATAAACTACGTAGTTCATTGTATGTTACAGACTAATACAGTTACAGAAATTCCACAACTTAGGCTGACAGATGGATGTATCACACTCATACAGCTATGTTGTTGCACAAGGTTATTCTTTTGAAAGCCTTAGTTCCTGCAATAGATAGGGTAGGTCATTTTACAGCTCCCCCAATTTCATTCAGTTTTAAGAATCAAGGATTTAATACACAAATTTCTGTAAATAATAGAAGAACTGGTGTGACTGACTCTATGGTAGTTCAGTGCAAACTGCATACAGCTCTTTCGATATGATTTAATTTTTACATAAGTGTGTTGACCTCCATGATCTAGTGGTACCAAGCTAGCCTCTAGTTCCCGAGGTTGCGAGTTCAAACCCAGTGGAGGGTGATGAATTTTTTCCAGCATAAAAATCCATAGCATAGCTTCCTTCTGAAGGGAAGTAAAGCCACTACCCCATGCCATATATTTATGGCAGATAAAAGAACCTCAAACCTGATAAAAGAGACCTCAGCAAAATTTCCAGTCTTTCGCATCCATTATAGAATTGGAACCATAGCAGTTAAAGAGCGACCATAACTAAAACTCAGTTAAATTTGTTTTCACTTATGTGCATAAATATCTTATATTGTAATATTAACTTCCCAGCTAGCATTTCATTAGATAATAGCATATGTATGCTAATCCTGCATGCATTTTTCCAAAATTAACAACGAACATTATGGGTATTCACATAAAGCCTGGTACAGCTACTCACGCACCAAAATTTGGAAATTTGGAAAATACAACTGATCTTGATCAGAAAAATGGTAAAGTTGCTGGGCGCTTGCAGACATAAATCAAAGTTTCGAGAAGATGATGAGAAAAAATTTTTTAAGTATGTGGTGAAAGACACTTTGGATGTGCCGTGCTGAGTGAAGTGTGCATTGGGAAAGCTACGACAACAGTAAAAGAACGAAGTATAACCCATATTGATTTTAAGGCATAGTTGTAGGAGAAAGAGCTGGCTTAACGCCTTCCTGCTGATTTTGAAGAGAAGGTAGGAGAGTTCTACAGATTTATCATCAAATTGTGCCAGAGGAATCAATATTTATTGTCACATATTGGTAATGAAGACCAAGTGCATGTGGACTGTGTAGTACTGCAAGCCTACACAGTCAATAAAATGGATGAATGCATTATGTTAATTAGTACTGGCAATGGTGAAACACAAAGTTGCGATGTTAGCCTGTGTATAACTGCAGAGAGAAGAAAGCTGTTGCAATATATCATGTTGAAATGAATGTTGCAGGTGTCATACAAGCTCATCCTAAAGAATGGATGGCCAATGAGCTTGTATTTGCATGTTGTAAGTTTGGCAACGCCCCCTGGGAGCACTACCTAACTCAAAGAATATGGTTCTTAATCATACTAACGGTCAATGTACATGAGGGAAGAACTGAGTTGGCTCTCATTCCTAGAGGACTTAGCTGGATTCTGCAACCATTGTAGTATTTTATTCAACCATTTAAAGCAGCAGCGAAAGAAGCTTATATGAGATGAATAGCCGAGGAGGACTACAAACTGCCTCTGAGGAGTAAAATCAAGTGCCTGGAAGTGACACTTATCTGCAAATGGGTGAAAAGTGCATGGGATTCGATTTCTCTATCACTGATAGAAGTTTCAAGGATTGGGGAAGTTTGAATTTCCTCGTTTGAAGGGAGGATGGTGTGCTGTGGGAGGATACAGCTCATGAGTTTGTCAAAGATTAGCCTTGTAGAGATGACAAAAGTGATGTTCAATACAGGTATTGTAGTCTCTTTTGTTTTCAATGTAAGTATTTAATACAGCAGTTCAAAAAATCTGTTTCCTAAGCTTCTTTCCCAAAATCCATGTGTAGGATTATGTACTGTAATATGTTAACATCTGCTGAAATATAACTTGACTTTTCAGTTCTATTTTGATATTCTCTGCTCTTAAAACTTCACTTACATAAACGTGTAAAATCTTGTTTTTGTAGACATTCTTGACTGCTCAGTTAGTTACCTTTGTAGACCATATTAATTTATACGTTGGTGAATACGCAATAGTATTTGTATGAATTTAATTTCAAAGAATGAAATCTTTATAAGTAATGTAATGTATTCTTATTAACAAATTTTAGAGCGGAATTAATCAGCTTTATATACATTAATCATTGAATGAAAGTGATCCCTACTTTGCTTTTCTCTGCTATAAAGCATTTCCTTGAATATCATTTTGTGATGCAGATTATTTCTTTAAATTTCCTATCCATTATGTATTCCCTAACTGCTTCATTAACACCACTTGAAACAGTTATGCAATCCCTGGCTGCGTTTACGGTATGTTGGTCAAGCTGTCGTTCTCCATGATGTAATGCTTACCATGCTAGTCTCTAGTTCCTGAGGTGGAAGGTTCAAACCCAGTAGAGAGCGATGGATTTTTTCAGACACAAAATCCTTAGCATGGCTTCCTTCAGGAAGGAAGGAAACCCGGTAGTCCCATGGTTTTTTTTTTTTTTCGAGTGGAGGAGAAAATGATTTATTCACTTACTCCAGCCCCGATGGGAGTCGAAACTGAGAGTGTGGGAATCACCAATAGTCGGCATACCCACTAAAAACTCCTCCACCGGAATGGAAATAAGGAAGAAGGAAGAAAGAGGAATTCTGTGTGATAATGCGGCCGTACCGCTGTTACACCGGCGTATTCAGGGTAAGGATATATTGGCTGACCACTAGGGCTTAGCCAGGTGAAGGAGAGGCGCCAGGACGCAAGCATGACCGAGGCCCTACTTGCGCCCTTGGGAATTCAGGAGTGCAGTGTGAAAGGAAGTTAGGGGTGAATGTGCGGCAGCAGTTCCCACCTGCGCCATTCGGAATTCAGGGTGTAAGGAATGAAAAGGAAGTGGTTAGGCATGTCTGCGCTAGCGGCCGGACCGGCCACCGCGAAACTTTGCTGCCTGAGAATGGCTGAATGTCGGCGGCGGAAGTCTCTCGTCCTCAAGGCCTGCTACCTCCGACTTGACGTACTTGGTGATGTGGGCTACTTTGTCCGTCAACATCACAGAGGTGACGACCGGGAACCTGATAGCTTCGGGATCTGGTCTGGGGTTGATGTCGAGACGGAGTTCGGTGACTTCCTCCTCCAGGCTCGCAATCTTCTCTGACAAGTGCAGTAGTTCAGCCTGAATGTCCTCCAGTTTCTGGAGTATTTCAGCGGCAGCGTCGGTCGTGATGCTCGGAGCCTGAGCCTGGGGAGGTGGTGCGATGAACTGCGGTGGAGATGTTAAGCTCTGCGTTGTTTCAGCGACGTGCGGCGTAGCTCTGCGTGGGTAGAGTAGACACACGGCCTGACCGGTGAAATGCCCGTTGCTCCCGCAGAAGCGGCGTCGTTGAGTCAGGTCGTGCGCCCTGCAGTCGGCTGTGAGTGTCCCACTACCACAGTAGTGGCAGCGGGGCGCGGCGTCGCATGTTGAGTCTGTGTGCCCGTACAGGCAGCAGCGGCGGCATGGTGTTGGACGAGCACTACGGCTTGCCTCGAGCTGCAGGGTTTGCCCTAACAAGGGCAGTCCTGCTTCAAGGGCGGCCAAGTAATCGCCCTCTTCCAAAAAGATGAGCCTGACAAGTGGTGTAGGACCTCTGATGTTGCGAATTCGCGTCGCCCTGGCCGCAGACGGCCAAAAGCGCTGCGCGGCGGTGAGGAGTAGAGTATCCGGTAGCTGTCGATGAACTCCCCGGACAACAGCGGAGTGGCGTGCGTGCACGCGGTTCTGAGGTGTGTGGTTGGCTGCGATGGCGCTGGATGCTCCGTCTGGTGGCAGCGGTGAGGCGGAAAGCTGGTCGGCTTCTGCGGCGTTGGCGATGGCCTCCTAACCAGGAGGCTTTGCGGCTGCGGCTGTCTTCTTTCTTCCCATGTTGTCTCGGCGAGAGCTCGAAGCGAAGTGACGCCGGTCCCATGTCTTAGATTTACACCACTTAAAAGAACCTCAAGCCTGATAAAGAGGTCTCTGAGCAAAATTACTGGTCTTTCACGCCCAATATAGAATGGGATGCTAAGGACCACAGCAGTTAAAGGGCGTCCATAAATAAAATTCAATTCAGGTTTTAATTTCCATCAGGTAGTGATGAACTGGTGATCCTGACATGCAATTAGTATGTTGAAATAACAGTGGACACAACATGTGTTCACAAGTACTGTACCTCAACTCCTTGAAACAGTTCTGTACCTCTTTCTCTGGCATATTATTCTACCTGAAGTCGAACGGTTTTTAACAAAAATTTCCTTTTTTTTAACTTCTCTGTGTGCTTTCTTATGGCAAAAACTGTGTGTCTGTTTTGTAGTATTATGTCCGTTACTAAGCGAGAACTTTTTTGGATATAGACTCTTGACATGTTTAAACACAGATAGTTTCAGTTGTTTTTAGGTTAGAGAACTTGTAAATATCTATTCGAAACCTCATAGATTGCAATTTCTTCCTATATTATATGAATAATATAAAGAAAATGGTTTTAATAACAGCTTTAATTTTTGGAATTTAACTTTATCATCGACCATTTAAAAGACTGAAGAAAAACCACTTTTTGCTCCACGTTTTATAGCATTATACCAAATATAATGCAGTGCAATGAACTTAAAAGAAATTGAGCTTTATTTATGGATGCTCTTTAACTGCCGTGGTCTTTAGCATCCCATTGTATATTGGGCGTGAAAGACCAGTGATTTTGCACAAAGGCCTCTTTATCGCATTTGCGGTTCTTTAGCGTGCCTAAATCTACGACATGGAACCACTTGCTTTACTTCCTTTTGAAGGAATTTATGAACTTAACTTGGTTCTGCTGGACATACGGAGCCTGATGCTGTCGAGCTGAGCTATGATACTCCGTAGCTATCAATGAATAAGAGGAATGATGCACGAAGTGTTCAAGTCTCTTTCAAAGACAGTGCTCTCAGGAAACAATTTATAGGCCTAAATCATAGCTAGTGTGGTATGTTTAAATGCAAACCTTTTTCCTTCACTTTGAAACAAACAGTTTCCTTACAAATTCAGATACTGATAATAGTATGAAACAATGTAGCTTTATGCATTTTCACTTTTCATATTCTGTGCCCAAAATATCAACAATCTTGTTTACACTATTAACAGTAAACAATTAAATGTAATGTTTTTAAAACGATTCTGCACCCAAGTAAACAATTTATAGGGTGTTCTTATGTGATCTTGATAACCCTGCTGGAGATTGACCTTTGCTGCTAGGAATTTAAGTAGTTTCACCAATTAAATCACAAGGCCCTTGCCATGTGAATTCGCGAGGCAATGCTATTCAGTGCCAATTCCAAGCTTTTCTATTAAAACTCGTATTTACAATATTTTTACTTTCTCTACTACGTATAGTAAGTAGGGAAAGTATTGTATTCCACCCAAAAATTCGATACCGAGATTTCATTGGAAATACATGTTTTGATAAACATGTCCTTGTGTGTGTCTGTCTGTGAACAGCATAACTCAGAAACGAACAGTCGGATAAACACCAAACATGGTATTTAGGTTCAGTATCTTCCAGAGATGCGACACGAAGGTTTTCAAGAAAATCCCCCTACCCCAGATTACCCTTTACATGGAACATTTTTCGAAAATTTTAATTTTCTCAAAAATGGCTCTAACGATTTTGATTAAAATATATGTTTAAGATACTTTTATGACAAATAAAATGTATATCTTGAATTTTCTGGGAATGTCTCCAAAAGTATTCTTCATTGTGAACGACTTTTGCATAACTGGTAAACCATAAGAGATAGACAAAATTTTACTACACAGAAAATGCAGTACGCGTTAAAATACCCAATTTATGTCATAAATTGTTTTTGTTGATTGAACCATTTTCGAGATATTGCTTGTTATTCCCTTAAATTTTTCAATACTTATTTTCTCAAATGGGAATTCGTTATTCGTATTTTTGTCTTGCATATGCAAAGGGTATTATTCTGTGGCAAAGGGAATGGTGCTGCACCTAGCAACCAGCTATTCAGAGATATGCATGTGCTTAAAGGCTACTGTATTTCTATACTGCCCTTGTAAATATATATTCCCCTTACATCTACAAGAAAATTAACAATAAGATAAGAGTCTGCAAATGTTTATCTGGAATAACATGAAGTAGACGGAGAATAAGCGTTTATAAAAATAATTTGTACAAGAGTAAGAAAGTCATGTGAGTGTAACACATCAGATTTTTTTATTGTACTAAGTGCTAATGCTATGGGAAAAGTGGATTACCTGTTCCGGATTTCATATTTCCTTGTTTAGTGTGCTTGCTAACTGGTGTTGGTACAGATCAGCAGCATTTGTATCAGGTTTTAAACTTCCTTATATGGCAATATCATTTTGTTTTAAGCTATTGTTTTCTTTAAAGTAAATAAGAAATGGATGGATTGTTGCTAGGCTATTGTTCGAATGTACTCTCTGAAGGGAATCTTGTGTGACAAAATTTCAGTACTCTGTTAGGTTTCAAGTTTTCTTTGTCAGACAAAAAAATGCAGATTATTGTTGAATATAAACATTTAACAATTTTGCTTACAATTTTTCCAGAAAATCTTCAAGGGGTTGTATTCTCCCTGCGGTTACCTGCTGTATATCTTTTTATCATGAAAATTCCTGCTGATAAAATATTTTCTTGTAAAAACAGCTGTTGTTTTGATATAAAAACTTGTCCCACATTCAGGCTCAAAATGTAATAGGTTTGATTTTTGCATTCACTGTGCATTGAGAAGGTGATTGCTGTGGTATCCTTAAATGTAATGTACTCACTGATGTTGGAGATGCGGAAGTGCTGATATCTCTCCGCGATGATTCTCTCTTTGGGTTCTGAGTGTAAATCACCAATCCTTCTCTTGTTGCATCATAGAATTGGTATTGCTTGAGCTATATGTACTCAGTATTTATCTGTGTCTAGGTATGGGAAGGTATTCTGAAATACAAATCTCTGCAAAAAATAACTGATTCATAATTAGCGAATGTTACCTTACCTGCTAAACTATTTTACAAGTGTTTATAACTTGAGATGCTCATCCAGAATATTGGTGTCTGCGGTTAAGAATGAAAGTAACGCCAATCTTGCCCCTTTTCAGAAAAACCCTACATAGAAATCATCTTTTCTGTGGCTACGAATCATTAACCATTGTTGTCTGACCCCTCTCCATAGTTAAAATCAAGTTTTCCTTATTCATGTATTTCTTCATAGTAGGCTAAGCAATTTTTCAAATAACTAATATTGTTTTTCCTTTTTTCTCAATATTCCTAATGCTTAATTTATCTAAAATCTATACAAATATTATTTGCAATAAATAAAGAAATGTTACACCTTAACAAAGCATAAACTCAATTCAGATTAACATAGATTTTAAAATGCATGTCATTTTTTAACGATCTCCATTTTGGAATTTTGTTCCTTTTAATATCTGTACCTTTACATTTGAACAAACGTCGACCTGAAGCTTTGCAAATGCATATACTACAGAATGGTGAATACATTGTGTATTTGAAAAATAATTTTAGGTTGTTGATATATGACACAAGATTGAATTTTTAAAAGTCCAAATTTCTGTGATAAATAACCAAACTGTTTTAATTTATGTGCTTAAAGTTATATGTATACATATAAAACATTGTATTACACATTTGCAGAGTCACACTAAGTAGCTTTTGTTTTTGAGTGATACAGTGTTAAATACTTCTCTCTCTGGATGGAAATGGGCTTGTCAATTAAAGTACCAGTATATACAGCATGTAACTCATGTAGATCCACTTGAGCCATTGTTGCACAGAATTTTCGGCTTTATAAGCCACATAAGAGCTGTCAATTCCTAATTAAATGCGTTGAGAAATCTGCAACTGAAGAATTGCCTTTTATTTTTGTGAACACTCATGTTTAGACACTCTAATAGATACCTTGCCCTTAACCTCAAAAGCGCTCTAACAACCCAATGAAATACACGACCAGCAGACGCATGGTGATTGCTCGTAATGTCAGGATTATGATCAACTTTACTTAACGTGACATGAAGTTAAGAAAACCTGGTAAATTAAGGGTCTAATTCGTATGCACTTAACGTAATGGGAATGGCTCTTAAGTGATAGTCCTTTTATTACTTCGAGCTAGAGCTTTACGCAGCTTGGTTGTAATTAGTATATGACATCAAACTTGACGTAACGGGAAGAAAAAGTTTGACATTGCCCAAACTCTTAAAGTTTCATTGTGTCATCCTAAATATTTACATTTAATACAGTATCACCATGTCATATCACGTTACGTTATATTCATAATGGCGGTTTAAGTATTTTATATGTTCCAGTACGAAGCACTAGCAAGACCCATAACAATAATTGCAGTTTGGGTTATAGAGCTAAATTCCTGTCTGAGTTTTGTTGTAAATGCTCTCCAAGCAGGTTCAAAAGGCATGTAAAGGATTCCTTCCTAATACCGAAACGTTCATCGAACTCTCTCTCTCCCTGTATAAGTATGACATGGTTCTCGCATACCACTATCGGATTCCCGTTGTTTTCCCCTTCATAACCAATATAACTTAAGTAATCGCTGTTTTCTTTATAAAGATCATCAATATAATCTAAGTAATCCATGAACATGTCAAAATGTCTTCCTTCAAGTACGATATGGTATCCTAGTTCAATCGACGGTTAGTTACTCCATCCAGGTCGAAAAAGTAAATTCTAACCTATATTTGTGCGCTATTTAATTTCGTAGTAATACACTACATAATGGTGCTCTCAGGCATTTACTTCTGTGGTAATTTAATCTGAACTGAGAGTATCTGAAAGGAGCAGAATGCTTCGGAAGTAGTTTACTCTCGTATGGAAGTCCCCGAATGTTGGCTTGAATAATAGTTTACTAGCAAAATAGAGCTAACTCTAGGTTGGTGCACGCCGCCTATAAAGCAAATTTCACTGCTCCGGCAGACCTTAGCAATATGACCATACTTCACACATTTGAAACACTGCATTAACCTACCACATAGGGATTTATTCTGAATGAACTATAGTATAACAAAAAAATCTTGTGTTACACTCAAATGACTTTCTCTACTCCTGTACAGACTATTTTTACAAACGCTTATTCTCCATATGCTTCATGTTAATCGAGATGTCAATCTTATTGCTAATTTTCTTGTAGATGCAAGGGGAATATGAATAACGAATTTGAGAAAAAATATTGGAAAATTTAAGGGAATAACAAGCAATATCTCGAAAATGGTTCACTCATCAAAAAAATGTATATGACTTAAATTGTGTATTTTAACGTCATCTACATTTTTGGTGTAGCATAATTTTGTCTATCTCTTATGGTTTACCAGTTATGCAAAAGTCGTTCACAATGAAGAATACTTTTGGAGACATTCCCAGAAAATTCGAGATAATCATTTCATTTGTGATAAAAATATCTTAAACATATGACATTTTAATCAAAATCTTTAGAGCCATTTTTGAGAAAATTAAAATTTTCGAGAAATGTTTCATGTAAAGGGTAATCTGGGGTGAGGGGATTTTCTTGAAAACCTTAGTGTCGCATCTCTGGAAGATACTGAACCTAAATACCAAATTTGGTGTTTATCCGACTATTCATTTCTGAGTTATGCTGTTCACAGACACACACATAGACACACGGATATGTTTCTAAAAATGCTTTTTTTGGATTCCTGGGGTCTCAAAACATGTGTTTCCGATGAAATCTCGGTATCGAATTTTTGGGTGGAATGCAATACCTCCCCTACTTACTATACGTAGTAGAGAAAGTAAAAACGGGGAAGAGTTTGTATCGAAAAGCAATGACATATATCTGCTTAGGTTTATACAAAATGTCCTCTTCAGGGGTTACCTCTCTATGTTTAAAACGATACACCTATTGAACGGGTAGTAGTGCCAAAGTCCATTATTTCATGCTTAGTTACTGTGTATAATGACTTTAGAATGAATATGAGTCAAGGGTATAAAAGAAAGCATCTTAGTGCCATCGTCAAAGCCAGAAAGCAAAGATTGGTTTGTATCAGAAGATAACTTAAATTTATTTTTGCCCGCATTTTGCAATTTAATAATGCGACATTCGGTATTTTTCTGAAAACGAATGTTACCAAGTTTCAGAGGATGCAGTGGCGCTAGCTAGTCGTAGTGCCAACCAAATATGGCTCCAATTCATTGAAAAAATGGAGAAGTATCTAGTTCCCATCAACGACGTCCTTACCTTAGCATTCAAAACTGATGAAACGCCAACGTCCATTTCCTCCTCCGAGCACGAGGTTGATGGGGTTCCATGAGTAACCATATTGGACGCAATCCCTCCCGTCACATATGAAAAGAAACACTACATAACTTCCATCCACCATCACGTTAGAAACTTTGAAACAGCAGTAAAACAAAAGATAAAAACGAAAAATCAGATCAATGATATTCACATTTGCCGAAGGCTAAGCTCCGCAAACCATCACCGTCCTGCCAGCCCTATGATCAGTGGAGAAATGGTAAGAAACACTTGTCACATGCGTTTTAGCTGAAACATATTGTGTTGACTGATCTAACAATTGTCTAACCTGCTTGTGCTTCATCTATATTTCCTACTTAACACTTAGCTAAAACCAATCTAGCTGTAGCTGTGATTGTTTTATTACCAGATACTACAGCTGCAGATGTTACTAAGCATTTTATGCCAGGAGAGAAACACCTTTGGGAATGTATCCGTTAGTTGGGGCTGTTGTACGTAGTCATGACACCCTAGGTTATATCATTATATGATACAGCCTAATTAATACAACTATATCTAATCTAACATAGATAGTAGTATAACAAGATCTGGTATAATAATATATTACAATGTAATTAAAATAATTTTATACTAAGTGCGTCAGTAGATAACGAAATGGTCGTCTTCAATGTTTCGAACACCTGCGAATATAAAAACAGAGTGCCAACGTGACATATACAATCTAATTTCCCAATACATGTAACAGGTTCTTATTTGCGGCATGGATTTATATAACAGCTAGATCGCTAACCATGTACCGAGAATGTGAACTGTCATTTGCCTCCACAATGGACGGATTCATCAGGGAATGAATCGTATTGTTACATAAATAGTCCTTCCTTAGACCTGTTTTCAAGTGTGAGCAATTATGTGCCTTGGAACTTAAGGGGGCACTGTGAGGCAGTATTTTAATACCGGAATAGTTTCAATTGTATTTTATAATAAGTAAATTCAATAACAGCCCGCCTTCAAACGATATGTATGTAATAATTATTTAAATTGTATGTAACAGTCGTTGCAAATGCTTATATTTATTGTAAACATGTTTAATAATGTTATGTCAATACATTACATACTTTAATAATGCAAGAGCTGTGAGAATAATAAGTTTTAAGTTGCTAACAATGAGGTAATAATAAGGTAACCTTGTAACAATATTGAGTTTGAGAATTTGAATGAGTCATGATTTGGGCAGCAATAACGTAAATCTTGTGACAGTTTTTAAAATAGCAAATCAATAGCAAGGAAAAAGTTTTAAGCGAAATGCAGATATTCTATTGGACTGGAATTATTCAATAAGAGACTTGAAATATCGATGCTCATGTGTTTAAAGGTTAAAATAATGTTCAGTTGCAGTCAACCCTTGGTAGTGACCAGATGGAAGATGTGTTCTCTACAGAAATATTACGTCTGAATCGTAAAATATGTCTACGCGTTAGCTAAGTGAAAGTATTAAAGATTCTCACAGCTTTTAAAAAGTGTAGTGCTTTATTAAAATGTGCAAGGGTTAATAAAAGAAGTGAATTTAAAAACTTAAATTCTGTGTATGTCTACAATTATTGTCGTACCGCACCCTGCCTAAGATATACATGACTCTACAAACATTACTGACGCAGCCGGGGCAAATTCAAACATAAATAATATATAGAAGCAGTTTTAATAACAAAGTTAAACATTATAATGTAAAACTTGTAGTGTAACAACAAAATTACATCTTAAAATCAGCTTCTCATACGTAGCAGCATACTGCGTAACAACAGTAACCATTACGTAATCAACAATTTCAAACCGATTCCCAAAGCGTGTTGCAAACTTCTTAAACAAAGTAACTCCAAGAACAATACTTCTTCAAGTTAGCTTCCCAAGCGTGAAGCTAAATAATTTACGTAACAATGAAAATATTACGTAAGCAAACACTTTCATCAACTGTTTGATGTAGAATCTAGAAGTCTCATAATAAGCTGTATCCTGGCAGTTGTGTTAAAAATAAAGTAAAAACTTCTCATAGTTGGTAATTCAAATTTGTAAAAAATGTCTCGCACTTGCTGATTCACAGATACATCAACCCTGCATTATAGGCATAAATAGAGATGTGAATAAATGCGAGTTGCTATTAATGGGGTGCTTATTCAACAATTAGCAGAGTATTTATTTTCCTCTACACAAATACCATACTAACCTTAGTAAGTAAATCACAGCTGGTGATCCATTCAGTATTCCTCGTTTAACTGTGTTCTTCAACAAGTGAGGAGGAAACGTTGAATATATTGTGACATTTGTGATATAATTGTTATGTGTGTGACTGGCATTGTTGCGTATGTATGTGACCTGGCAACCCAGACCGGATATGTTGCGATAGTGGTGGGGATAGAAACCGGTTCTTAGAGTAGCGTGCCTGACGCTAAGTTAAGCGTGGGTCAGAGTCAGTCGAGTCGCTCATTGCAACCAGAACAGTACAGTTTTGCTCGCGTCTGCCGGATGGCGTCCCGCCGACGGGCAAGAAGGTAATGTAATCTACTTTTATTGCAATATATACTATCCATCCAAACTAACTTCATGTAATTTCTTGTAGCAGGCAGACCCTTCCTTCGTCCCACACAGTCATTTAGGAATATTTTAGTAATTTTCAGGTGTTTTTAGGAACTTCTATTAGCTCGCCCCGTCGGACCTCGTGTAATTTGTGCTATGTTAGATCCTGGTACCGTGCTCTACCCCCTGTGATTTATAAATAATGTAGAGGTTACGACAATATAAGGGACTTCACATTCGTTAAATAACTCCATATTTCCTTCCCCAGACCTCAGCTTGTAGCAGTAGTCTGTAAAATCGCCAGATTCAAGAGACTTATCCCATAATTGTAGCAGAATGTCAACGTTGAGCTTTAGTAACCTCTAACATTTCGTAGTCCCTATGTCAAAAGTGGAAAGCCTAGTATATCCAAATTTTTATCATTTTTAATTTTCAATACCAGAAATTTCTTTTTAACGCCATCTACAGTTCGTTAGCAGTTCATACGCTAAAACGTCCACCGTGAGCTTTAAAACGAAATGTTCAAAACCTCTTATCTCAAGGGGTAAACAAAAGCTCGTATTTGGATCACCCATATGATATCCATTCTGTATGATCTAAATCTTGTATAAGCCTTGCAATTAAAGTGCGATATTTCGTTCAGTGTGGTGCTAGCTCTAGATCGTTTCTTTATCGGAACTACTTCCACGGCGCAGTCGGAGTCATTTCAAGGAAATAGTTTCAGTTCCACTCCGAGGAAAGTAGCTCCGTTGGAAGTACTTCAAACTTTTCACTGCGGAGTGTTGGTGCAAGCACTCCCAGCGATCTACCCATAGGACATCCTATGATTTGCAGGTTGTTCCTGACGGAGAGTGTGGTTATGCCCGCGAGACGCAAGCTGGCTGTAAGCAAACGTTTGAGATGCCAACGGTCAAGGAACCTCACGATCTGCAGGAGATGGCCTGTCAACACATCCAAGCAGCGAGGGACCGGATGCAGACGTGTTACGACCGGCAAGCCAACAGCCAAGGTTTCCAGAAGGGCGATCTAGTGTGGTTGTATCACCCTACCCGAACCAAGCAGCGTTGCTCGAAGCTTCAACCACAATGGAAAGGACCGTAAAATTTGCTGAATGAGATATGATTTAATCTACCTCATCCAGAGGCTGCCTTGACTGAAGATGCTAGTGGTACACCTAGATCATCTATCCCGTTATGTTAGTACTGGACGGGACCACCAACCCTAAGGAGGGAGCAGTGGGACCGCTCGCGCGGAAATATCCGCGGGACGGCAGTAACCGCATTCCGGCCCAGCACCTGGTTCGGCCCTCGACCGGACCTCAGAACATTAGACACGCACGGACCCATTATGTCCGCTTCCCCGCGGCTTTTAGTGTTCTAGAAAATTCGTTTCAGCCGTTTCCATTAGCTTCTTTTATAACATTTCGCTTTGTTGCGGGGAGTGTATAAGTGGGGGTTCTTGCCCTCGGACAGCAGAGTTCAGTTAAGCAATTCCGAAGTTAAGTACAGTCAAGAAGCCGAAAAGTGGATAGTGCCAGGTGTAGTTCAGTTGTTAGTTGTGACTCAACGTTCATTTGTGATTCGTTTCGACGAATCAGTTGTGTTGTGTGTCAAATGTAACGTTTGTAAGCTGAAACTAACATTCACTGACGAGATGGTTCGACATTTCAACTAACGTTTAAATATTGAAGACAATAGAAATTTCCGAGAAAACAAAAGCTAAGCTTTAAAGGTAGAATATGACTCAAAATTACAAA
Source organism: Deroplatys truncata (assembly GCA_030765065.1). Classification (NCBI taxonomy): domain Eukaryota; kingdom Metazoa; phylum Arthropoda; class Insecta; order Mantodea; family Mantidae; genus Deroplatys; species Deroplatys truncata. Next base: position 82,583,392 of record CM060989.1, on the reverse strand, counting down.
CGCCAAACATAAAAATCGTTGATGAGACTGTTGGAATTAAAACAAAAATTATTTTGGGACTTAATGTCCTGGTGTTTCATGGAGTTCTATAATAATATGTATCGTACGCCTTTTCTTTGCTATTAATTTATTTAACTAGGTAATAAATCTGCAGTTTACGTTTTACGCTTAATTAAATTACCCTCGTATGATTCAAATCATACATTTAATTAAAAATTGGAATAGAAATAAGATATCGATCTTAGGTTATTACAAATCTACTTTGCTTTATTTGTGCAGTTTTTAACTCTTTATGTGCAAAATAAGTTGCTAATGGAAGTAGGAATGCAAATGTAGACAAGCAAGACGTGCATCTGCTCCGGGACGTATACCAGTATTGACTGAAGAAGATCTTAAAATTTTGGAAATAGTCCTCGAAAATGATGTTGCAATTGAAATGATCGAGGTACGGGAGCTGTTGGTAGAAATGGTTACAGAGTCGGAGAAAGAAAGCGAAGATGATTTTACAGCGGATGACGAAATTATAAATACTTAGAATGATGTAGTCTCTTCTAAACATTTTAGTCATTCAAATAGTCGTACAGTTATGGGGGGGCGCTTTAGAATGGATAGGGATTCATACTTGGAATATCAAAGAATTCCTGACGATATAAAGGTTACCCTGAGTCAGGAACGGGCGGAGAGAAAAGTTGCCCGAACATGCTCATTTGTGAAATGCATTTAATCAAAAGTATGTAATTTTAATAGGATTATTGAAGAAATCCGAAGTAACTTTATTTAATAATTTTTAGTAAACCATGAACTGGGACATGCGGAAAACGTATATTGCCCCTTTAGTGGAGAATTTATCAGTATGAGCCAGTAAAGATAATTCTAGGCGCAATATTACGCTGAAATATTTTTAAAAAAAGATTTCAGAAAGAGCTCGGTTATGTTTTTAAATATGCGAGCTTTTAAGGAATATTCTGTTAGGGCCTGGGTGCAATCGAGCTTGGATGGTTTTGATATGCTTAAGACCAGTGAATTGGTAGAAACCCCTGGAAGAGGTAGGATCACCGTTCAAAGATCAGTAAGCAAGAAATATCTATCAAACTTTCTGAAAAGTATTCCGAAACTTTCTTCTTATTATGTGCGACTAAGGACAAATGAAGCGTATTTAGAGCCTACATTTAAAATCTTTTCTGAATTTCTTTTTGGAATATGAAGTTAAATAAAGTTCTTATGATGTTAAAACACCTATCCATTGCCAATTTCATGGCAGAAAAGAGGGAAAAGGAAAGACAAACAAGAGTATCAGGAAAATAGTACAGTAACTACTTTTACCCTGGATGCACAAAGTTTAAAACTTGCTCCATGTTAAGTGCATCCGTATGTAACTACGTAAAACCTTGTTTTCAGAACGTTTCAGTCTTCAATGTTGCCACCAAAGGTGTAATATGTTAGTTGTGGCATGCAGGAGAAGCTGGTTTGGTGCATATGTTTTACGTCAATCATGATTTACTTCCTGATAGAAAAATTAAAAGAACTTGCTGTAACTGAGAAAATTAACATTTATATGACAGCTTTGGCTACCAAAACAAAACTACAATACTGCATTATACTCTGCTGGGATTAACCACAAACAAGATGAAACGGAACAAACCCAGGATAGGATGAAGGATTTTTGGGCCATAAAATCATTTGCATAGTTTCTTTCGGAGGTTAAGTAAAGCTGGCGGTACCGTGTCGTAGATTTACAGTATATAAAAGAACCTCAAGCCTGATAAAGGCGGCCTCTGAGCAAAAGTTCCGGTATTTCACGCACCAATATAGAATGGTACGCTAAGCAACATGGTAGTTAAAGAGCGTACATAAAAAACAAGAACGTAGAGATTAGATTAGTTGACCTTTTAAGTTTTATCGACCTTCCACATGCCAGGCTAAAATGTTTATTGTGCAACTCCATTGGAAAGGATACTTATATTGTCTATTCCCTGAACAAGTTACAGTAACTGGTTTGAATGTCAGCATCTTTTCCTGCATCATTTTAGTTAGGGAAAGAGCAAGCCCGCATTTTGACAGTCAAATGGGATGTATAGAGCACTTTCTTGCTCCTCTTTGCACGCTCTACAAATGTGCTCATTCTTATGATGATGATGATTTGCGTTTAAGGGCGCTCAACCACTAGGTCATTAGCGCCCTGCTCATTCTTGTAGAGCCCTAATTTACGTAGTCGTTTCTTGAAGTGGCCGTGTTCAGAAATTAATGCAACTACTTTCCTTTTTCTGTTTTTATCGTATCTCAGGAAAGAGCATTGAATGGACCTAAGTCCCATATCCTGGTTTGCCTTTGTCTAGGATTGTTTCGCCACCTGAGATAGTGTTTTCACTAATCCATGCTTTTAGCGAAGCCTCTGCAGTCTGTGTGCTGTTTCCAACGCAGGTTCAGGGCCAGCATACGTATCTTAGCTGAGGAGTTTTTTCATTTCCTTAGATACCCTCATACCCTGGGACCCACCGCATTTCAACCATGCTCGCGAAATGATCCAGCAATCAGGGCATTTAGGCATTACCAAACCGGTTTTGTTTTTACCTGGTCTGAAGAGACTTATTTTAAAGTAAGTTTGACAGTGTGTGAGTATGAGAATTCCTTTATTATGATAACCTTTCTCAACTACACTTAGAGCACAGCTCGAACAGTAAATACTTCTGACTAATAAACTGCAACATTTCCCTAATATTGTAATATTAAATATTGTTTAATTTTGTTAAAATTTTGTTTTTTTATTTACAATCTTTGGAGATAAATATATGTCTGCCTCCGAAATTGTCTATATACGGAATCCGTCTGCGTACCTTAGAAATTAATGATATTTTATCAGGAATAATTCGTTCCATCTAGTCTTCTCGAGACCCGAGAGTTGCCATAAATGGATGGAAAAGCATTTATTAAGTATTCATTAGGTCAGACTGTATACTCAATACTGGATTGTAGCGTGAATGTAATTATAATCAAAGGTTTCTTAGAAGGGGGCCAAAAACAGAGGAGTGGATTCTTTATATACAACAAGCGAGCGGAAGCTCAAAATCCGGGCAATACATCTTCCATCTGACTATGTAATTGTATACAGGGGACCTCGCCCTAAACCGCCTTGCAAAGTTAATACTGTAAATCCGATTCGTTCGAGTTGCAAAACCGGATATCCAAAAGTCAACGAAATACGCGGACTCTCGGGCCGTTTTCTAAAAATGCGTTTATTTATTTAGGTGTCTCAAAATATGTATTTACGCTAAAATTAAGGTATCAAATTTTTGGATCGAATGCATTACTTTCTCTACGTACTATATCCCTGGTAGAAAAGGTAGAGAGGATTTTTAGAAAAATACCCCTGTGTGTGTGAGAGAGAGAGAGAGAGAGAGAGAGAGAGAGAGAGAGAGAGAGAGAGAGAGAGCAGTTTACCTCAAAAACGAAAAGTCGATTAATAAATACTCAACTTAGTTTTTAGTTTCAGCACATTCCAAGGATGCGCCATGAAGATTTTCAAGAAAATTTCTCCCCCCAAACTACGCTTTATATGGTAGAAACCTTTAATGAAATTCTTGATTTTCTTAAAAAAAAGCCTTATTGATCTAGATTAAAGTAATATATTCAAGTTATTCAAATGACGAATAAAATGTATGTTTTGAATTTTCTGGGAATAGCTTCCTCATTCGGAATGAATTTTGTATACCCTTGTGTAACTGGTAGATCTGAAATGATAGACGGAAACGTAATATAGAACAAATGTAGATCTGCTTAAAACACAACTGATTTCAAATAATTTCTTTTTCTATTTTTGTGGCATACTCCATTACTGAGTTAAGCGTTATTAATGGCTCGAGCTGTTCATTTTCTGGCCATTCTTTTAATTTCCTGTCAACATTCAGTTGTTTCTCGCGATTGCACCTAAACAGTATGGAATTTTAAGACCAGCATATAGCGTCCAGTTCTAAAACATTTGACTATCGCTATTCTCTTCCAGTCTGTAACGAAATGGGTAATGTAACTAATTCAGCACAGATTTATTTGGATTAAAGTTTAGTAGGTAAAAAAAATAAGATTTAGTAGGAATAGTTTGTATACTCACTAATAGAGGGTAGTGAAAGTCGTATGAATTTATCACATATATTTTTATTTTCATGAACTCCACAGTAGCTTGAAGACTTTCCTTATCAGGGAAAGATTCACTTGCAATAGAAGCGCAGGTTTCAAGGGCAGCTTCTGAAATCAATAACTTTGCCCTTTTGACATTTATTTTCTCGAAATTTTATGGGTACAGAATTTTTCTGGTTAAGTGACGTACCCGCTTGAATACCAGATTGCTTTGTAATTTTTAGAGAGTTCTGTCTTGTTTAGCAATTCTCTATCTCCCTTCTGTTTAGGAGTTGAGAGCGAACATTCTTGATTATGTGGTTTTGATCGTAACTTAAAAACAAGTTATCATTTTTATCGAAGGGATGGCCTAACCGTGCCACTACACATCTTTTCAAACACTGCTACATTGTTTTAGAATTGTTTATCAGAATTCCCAAATGCGAAAAGCTGCTGCTTCAACTGCAAAATTTTCATGCAGCTAAAGGCAGTTTAAGTTACTGTAGTAGAAGAACGCAACAGTACACTATGTGATCAAAGTATCCGGACACCCCCACAAACATAGGTGCATTGTACTGTTACCTACTGCCTGGTACTCATATCCGCGACATCAGTAGTCATCAGACATCGTGAAACAGCAGAATGGGACGCTCCGTGAAACTCACGAACTTCGAACGTGGTAGGTGATTGGGTGTCACTTGTGTCATAAGTCTGTACGCGAGATTTCCACACTCCTAAACATCCCTAGGTCCACTGTTTCTGATGTGATAGTGGAGTGGAAAAGTGAAGGGACATGTACTGCACAAAAGCGTACAGGCCGACCTCGTCTGTTGTCTGACAGAGACCGCCGACATTTGAGGAGGGTCGTAAAGAGTAATAGGCAGACATCTATCCAGACCATCACACAGGAATTCCAAACTGCATCAGGATCCACTCCAAGTACTATGAGTTAGGTGTGAGGTGAGAAACCTTGGATTCCATGGTCGAGCGGCTGCTCATAAGCCACACATCACACAGGAAAATGCCAAACAAAGCCTCGCTTGGTGTAAGGAGCGTCAACAATACACGATTGAACAGTGGCAAAACGTTGTGTGGAGTGACGAATCACGGTACACAATGTGGCGATTCAATGGCAGGGTGTGGGTATGGCGAATGCCCGGTGAACGTCATCTGCCAGCGTGTGTAGTACCAACAATAAAATTCGGTGGTGGCAGTGTTATTGTGTGGTCGTGTATTTCCTGGAGGGGGCTTGCACCCCTTGTTGTTTTGCATGGCACGATCACAGCGCAGACCTACATCTGTATTTTAAGCACCTTCTTGCTTCCCACTGTTGAAGAGCAATTCGGGGATGGCGATTACATCTTTCAACTCGATCGAGCACCTGTTCATACTGCACGGGCTATGGGGGAGTGGTTACACGACAATAACATCCCTTTAATGGACTGGCCTTGCACAGAGTCTGACTTGAATCTTATAGAACACCTTTGGGATGTTTCGGAACGCCGACTTCGTGCCAAGCCTCACCGAACTACATCGATACCTCTCCTCAGTTCCGCACTCCGTGAAGAATGGAATGCCATTCCTCAAGAAAACTTCCAGAACCTGATTGAAAGTATGCTTGCGAGAGTGAACGCTTTCATCAAGGCTAAGGGTGGGCCAACACTATATTGACTTCCAGCATTACCGATGGAGCGCGCCTCGAACGTGTACGTCATTTTCAGCCAGGTGTCCAGATACTTTTGATCACGTAGTGTATATGGCATTTAGTCGAGTGCCCTCTGAAAGTAAAACTTAGCAGACTATTTGCCAGCTTTTCACAATGCTGTGGGGGTTTATTATTCAGTTCATCTTGACCATGGCATTGACTTGTTCATTATAGCGTAACTCAGTTTCTGTTCTAAGTCTCTGCCGTTCGATAATTCCTATCATTAGAAGACCCGCCAAGATATTTTTTCAAGGTATCTTTGTGTGGTGGCAGGAACTTTTCGATTTCTGCGGCAAATGCATACCTTTTTGGATACTTTCTCTGCCAGATAACCTTTATAATTTCTTCACTGAGCTTGACTTCCTTTTTTTCAAGTGCATTTAGCTGTTCCGAGGGAGCGAATTAAGTTTCTTGCTGAAAGGGGGAAAATAATTTGCTAATATTTTTACACACAAACATTAAAAACTAATTCTTCTTAGTCAATTTGTGTGTATGTATGTATGTAATAAACCGTATCATTACATAGTTACTGATTTAATATATTAATTAGAAGAAGGATTTATGTTTCAGTAGCCATTTAGTGCATACAGGTAATTTAAAAAATCAAAGAAAAACAAAATAAAATTAAGCAAGCTACTATTATTTTACCTTAAGGAAGCAGTTTGCTTGCGTGAAAGGACGTCCTACACCTCTCTTGTTGATGATGGTTATCTATAGCACTGTGATGGCGCTCTTATTTAATCGGCTGCAAACCGCTGGGCTGAAACGTCCTTTAAAGCAGGTCTATTTACTGATATAGACGTTAATGATAGTATCATAAGTTTTCTGCTCCTTAGCTTTGTGAGCGTACAGTTCATTAAAGTAAATCTCTTGGGCACTCTGCTGAAGACACAGACACAAGTTGTGTTGTGTTAAATAACTCCTTTAATCAATCTCCCAAAATATCCTGGTTCTTTATTTCCTTATACAAACCAAATCCCTTAATTATTTTTAAAACAACAGAATCTTCTACATTTTTACCAAGGAATTACAAAGAGCTTTAACGTTGTCATCACCAAGAGAACAAACTCACTGCAACTTTTAAGCCACCGTAATTCGTTTAATATTTCGCAGTCTTTAAAAAAGACAGGTGTTTGAGTATCTTGCACTCAAATTGTCAGCCAAGCCGTGTAAAACTGTTCCCTTAGGATAAATTCCTTCACTGTCCTTCATTGCAGTTAAGGAGGCAGCACATGTGCTCATTTCAAAGGAAACAGATATTGCATAACCGTCCTGTGATTACAAATACAGTGATAATTATTTAGAACTTCTAAAGTGTTCCTTAATCATTGTAACTTCACAACGAAAGACCATGTTGCTAACAGCACTCCTTCATATTTTTCTCTGTGTTTTGAATTTAATGGCCATCATATTCCTTATTTTTCAAGAGCTTAACTAGTGATGTGTAGCTTGTCATTAGAAGATGTGTGTCTTACATTTTTGGGGGGGGGCCTTACTGAGAAAATGCTCTACAAGGAGTCTATAGGTGATTTAAGATGTGTAGCGATTGACATAGAATTAACATCGTTTACATCAAGTTAAAGCTTGCGATTTAAACAATGAATAACCATCAGGAATTGGTTATACTTATTCTTCAAAAATGTAACCAATCCTCTATAAACTTCTTGTAAATTAGCCGCAACATCCGAGGCAAATTCAGTAAGCTGTTTGCTTAAAATTCCATCTGTATTCCATTGCTTATTAAATGGTACTGAAATACTTGGGGCAATAGACTCGCCAAAAATAATTCTATATTATCAAAAAATGGTCGCATGGTTCACCGTAGAGTATGCATTTAACATAGAAAATTAAAATTGACTTGTTTGAAATGGTAGAGTCTTCATCATTAAGTGAACTAAACACACAGCTTTACCCAAGTATATGCTGCACTAATATTTCAACATTTTATAGTCAATACAATTGATGATATTAGCACAGCTGTGGTCTGAATGCAGCGTTCGTCAGGTATATATACATAGTATAAAGGCTGCAGTTTACATACATTTGTGTAAAGTTTGAAAGGCTCAGTTTTTTTACCAATTAAGTAAGCTGTATGGATATCACGTGATGTTACCTGTATTTCTCTGCATTCTTTTTCTTCCCATAGTCAAAATTCTTTTGACATTGAGTTGTCAGACATTCTTCTCCTCTTTGTTCAAGTATTTCTGAACATATGGGATGAAACTTGCACTTCCCATGATGACTGACCTTGTCGTTCAGTTCTTACTTTCTCTACTACGTATAGTATGTAGGGGAAGTATTGTATTCCACCCAAAAATTCGATACCGAAATTTCACCGGGAATATATTTTTGAGACCCCCTGAATCTAAAAAAAAGCATTTTGGAAACATTTCCGTGTCTGTCTGTTTGTGAACAGCATAACTCAGAAACGAACAGTTGGATAAACACCAAACTTGGTATTTAGGTTCAGTATCTTCCAGAGATGCGACACAAAGGTTTTTCAAGAAAATCCCCCCAGAATACCCTTTACATGGAGGATTTTTCGAAAATTTTAATTTTCTCAAAAATGGCTAACGATTTTGACTAAAATATCATATGTTTAAGATATTTTTATTGCAAGTAAAATGTATATCTTGAATTTCCTGGGAATGTCTCCAAAAGTATTCTTCATTGTGAACGACTTTTGCATAACTGGTAAACCATAAGAGATAGACAAAATTTTACTACACAAAAAATGCAGTACGCGTTAAAATACACAATTTATGTCATAAATTGTTGTTGAGTGAACCATTTTCGAGATATTGCTTGTTATTCTCTTAAATTTTTTAATACTTATTTTCTCAAATGGGAATTTGTTATGCGTTTTTTTGTCTTGCATATGCAAAGAGTATTATTCTGTGGCAAAGGGAATGGTGCTGCACCTAGCAACCAGCTATTCAGAGATATGCATGTGCTTAAAGGCTACTGTATTTCTATATTGCCCTTTAAATATATATTCTGCTTACATCTACAAGAAAATTAGCAATAAGACAGAGTCTGCAAATGTTTATCTCGATTAATATGAAGTGGATGGAGAATAAGCGTTTGTAAGAATAGTTTGTACAAGAGTAGAGAAAGTCATGTGAGTGTAACACATCAGATTTTTTGTATTGGATATAAAAAGAGTATTTGTCTGTGGCAAAGGGAATGATGCTGCACCTAGCAAACAGCTATTAAGAGATATGTATGTGCTTAAAGGCTAATGTATTTCGATATTGCCCTTGTAAATATATATTCCCCTTACATCTACAAGAAAATTAGCAATCAGATGGAGTCTGCAAATGTTTGTCTCGATTAACATGAAGTAGATGGAGAATAAGCGTTTGTAAAGATACGAGGGCTGATCAATAAAGACTGAGACTGATTTTTTTCAGAGATATTTATTACTCAATTTCAATGTTGACATGATCTTTTTCAAAGTAGTCCCCTCCTAACTGAATGCACATTTTATAGCGTCTCTGCCAGTCCTCTGCAGGTCATTCTTTGTAAGGTCTTTGAGAATCGTCTCACTTTTCTTTAGCACTGCTTCAGTGCTCTCAAATCGAATGCTACGGAGCTTTGCCTTTAGTAATGGGAATAAAAAGAAATCACAGGGGGTAAGACCGGGTCTTTAATGCGACACACAGGTAATGTTGAATTTAGCCAAAAATTCCTGGACTTGATTTGCGACGTGAGGCCGCGCGTTGTCGTGATGAAGTCGCCACCCATTCCGATGATGTTCTGGACGCTTCCTTGTAATGTGCTTCCTGAGTGTAACCAATACTGACGTGTAGTAGCTGCTGTAGCAGTGGTGTGAGGGGGGAACTGCATGCTGGTAAATCATTCCATTCCGAAACACCAAGTCCACCTTGCCTAGCACAGAGGAATCGCCCTTCTTTGAAGTTCCTGAACCACTTAACCCGTTGCACGAGGTAGTGCATCTTCACCGTATGCTTGCTTCAGCTTTTCGAAAGTTTCAAGGCTGTATGATTTAAACGAAAATGAAATTTTATTGCGCTGTATTGCTCCTCTCGTGTCACCTCCATTTTGTGGTATGCGAAATTCAAGTAGAGTCAACAATATACAGCATTACTATCAACCTACCGTTACGAGAGTGCTGTCGCTTATGGACATTATACATGAAACCCTGCTCTTTTCAAGTATTCGTGGTAGAGACATAAAACTATGAAGGAAACTACAGAAAAAATCAGTCTCAGATCAGCCCTCGTAGTTTGTACAAGAGTAGAGAAAGTCATGTGAGTGTAACACACCAGAATTTTTTTATTGTCTTTAACATGCATCCCTTTAATAAATACCATTTCAATATGTAATTAGTAGGACTGCAACTTCGGAGCCGTTACCTTTATTTAGAAGCGTCCTGTAGTCGACTGTTTACAACGAGAAGATTAATTGTATAGTTGAGACAGTATATTGCCGCACAGTGTTCACGTAGACGAAATTCCAAAGGAAAGGCTAAGAAATTCAACAACGTTGCAAAACTACACAGGCGTTTTGGTAATTATGATACAAGCTTTAAGGGAAGATTAAGGACAAATGCATGAATTTGATGTAGTAAACCCGGTCTGGAAACAACTCATTCGCAAGTTATAATTACTGTATTATAGCTTGACCGTTGTGACAGCTCAGTGATGGACCACGTCACTGCAGCTACTGTCTGACAGCCAATCACCGTCGATACCACCCAAAATCCCTTCGTACCCTCCGCCTATATCTTCCAGCATAACAAAATACTTTCACTTGCAATGCTGACGGATTTATTTATACAGCTGGCACGGAATAATACATAATTTTTGGTCTTGTGAACCCTGAAAGGAAAGCATACGAGCATAAATAATAGACAAGACCTTGACGTAATATATAAGAAAGTGTCGTCAGGTGTTATTAGAAATAGAAATAATAATAGTAATAATAATAATAACAACAATAATAACCTGAAATGCGCACAGGTGCGCAAAGATGAAACAGCACTGAGTTCTACCACAGATTTAGAGCACTTAAAAGAATCTAGCAGGTGATATTTGCCGCACTTTAGTTCACGGAGTTTTCAAATAGATTTTTCCAGTACTACATGAAAATTAAGTTATGGAAGTCATTTTATATACGGCTCATTGCGAGGTTTCTTATGAATTGATTTGATTCTGTTATCAAATGTTTGTTCTGTTATTAGAAGGGCTTCTCACAGAAACGTATAGTCTTCCCTCCTTCCGCTATCTCACCTCGCAAATTTCATGAAGCCAGTACACAAGAGTAAATGTTTGTTTTGTTAACTTGCGGTAATAGTTTTATTGCATGAATTCTTGCAAATTGTAAATAGTTTGAGTGCAATATAAACATGAGGCTCGGAGTCTCTTCACTCAAAATGACTGCACTGCTATTTCCTTTGTTCTTTATAGTGCTTTCTTTATAACGTTATTTCTTTCTGTTATAATAGCAGTAATTAAAATGGCTTTTTATAATAACATTAGTAGTTTCACATTAAGTATAAACGTTAACTTATAACTTCTTCTTTCGTTAACAGCTTGAGAAAGAAGATTTATTTAGTCATGTATGTACAATATGAATCAGCTGTTAGCATTGACAACTGAGCGCGCCAGGTAGCATTTGGCCCTCCCGTTCCTTCCGTGCAAAAGGTTGCAACGTAGCTCTCCCACCACTTCATTCAGCCACATGGCAGCGGAACCGTCTCAAGTGACGAGTTACACGGCGATTATATAAGCGAAAGATGGTTTGGGATATCTATGAACGTGAAATTATGCGGACTTAAGAATAGCTGTATTTTACTTCGCTGTACTACTTACACAATCCGTGATACAACAGGTGTTTGACGTCCTTCAGCTCCAAAGACAACGCCGTATTTGGGCGGCAACCCTGGCGATGCCACAGGCAGTGAGAATTTGATCTTCACTTCTCTGGGTGTGTACTTTTCACGTAAAAGCCTGTTTCACCAAAGACCGCATACTAAAATAGTCGAAATAGCCATGTAAACGTATGAGCCAACATAGTCATTTATGATTTAATTGGCCCAATTTTTTCTTCCACGACGATTAACTGGAGCAGTGCGCACTGTGTTTCTGAGAGACATACTCCCCAGGTTTTTGGAACAGATCACATTAGCGGTACGTCAACGTATGCGGCTTGAATATGAAGGAGCTCCAGCTGAATTTTAACATCATGCTCGAGAACACCAAAACCCGGCGTTCCCTGAAAATTGGATAGGAAGAGGAGGTCCTATTGCATGGCAAGCCCCTTTGCATGATCTGACTCCACTTGATTTTTTCTTGTTTGGTCATGTGAAGAATCTGTGTACGAGACACTTCTACTTTGGTGGAAACATGAATGGCAATGCCCGCAACAGTTTCTATGTCTTATCAGGCGTAGTGAGGGGGAAAGTCAGGCTATTTTCATGGGACTCGAAGAAAGCTTTGCAGTTATTTCGTTGTCTGTGTGGATTTTCAGTTTTTATTTACATATACATATGTTGGATATCCAAGAAAAATTGTTGGGACAGAATTGCTTAGAAGGCTTCTATTTTAGTCGAAATAATAAAACATTTATCATCAAAATGCTAACTGAATTTTACAAACTTCTTGGAAGACTGTCAAATACTGTTCTTGACCCTATCGTGATGTACCTTTTAGGCATTTGTTTCATGCAAGTCGTCATTTTGTTGGAAATTTATGAAATCAGATACCAACAACCTTGTGTTTGCATTTTCACTTAATGGAGCGCAGCAATACAACCCCTTTCACCTGTTTAATGACTGTATTTGAAAATAAAGTCCTGTAATGAATACAGAGAAACAAAACTATAGTGTGGCTCCGCGCAGGATAAATAGCCCATGTTGTTAGATATCTAGAGATGATCTATTAATTAAGTTTTGGGGGAATACTTTTTAATTTCCGCGAGGAGAAACACATGCGTTTGTCGTCGACAGTTGGTAAAGACATTAAAATCTAGGGTAACCGAGATATAATGAACGTATTTAAAATTATCTTCTTGTATTCTCACAGCTGTTAAAAAAGAAAAGCAAAACATTCACCACAAAAATATGACACTTAGCGCAGGGATTGTATAATCCCAGAGATTCAAAATGTTATTTTTGGGAACTTTGACAAACATCTATATGCCGGTCATGAATGTATTCAAATGCCACCCATCTCGTAGACAACGATAATAAATTACATTGTTGGCTTATACGATGTTGGAAGATATACATCCATGAGTAGCAGTCGCTCTGTCGACAAATTGCGATTATGCGGATGTTCTGCACCCGAACACTTCCTTTAATTAAATATGACTTAAGGAAGCCGTGACAAGAGTCTGTGCGTGTCGTTAGAGAGAATGAGATTTTGTGGTTTGAATTAAAAAATTAAGTTTGAACATCACGCAGAAAATATATTACAAAAGCATCAGTGCAGGAAATAAGGGAGCTAAGAGCATTGTGTTTTCACAGGTATGAGATATCAATACTTTCAACACAATTTGATTGAAAATGACCTTCCTATTTATTATTCCTTGCAGAATCACGAAGCCATACTAGTTAGCGTGGGTTTTAAGGACAATGATATGCTTTCTTTTCAATAGCTTCACTCGTAACAATACAAGGTAGGAGTCTTGTACCTGGCCTGCGTATGCAACATTTCACGGTAATTATGTGAAATTCCTCGCATAGCACTAACGCCATAAAATAGAACCGTGTATTCACTGGATGCCAGCCGCTACCATGTAATACTTAATATCCTGGACGTTAAACAACCGTGGGACACATACATAGGCGGACTAAAGTATTCAAATATCAACATCATGCTACGAAAAGAGAACATTTAAATACCGAAACATCATAAAATAAACATCTCTTCTATGCTTTTAGCACACCTTTATTTCATTTTAAATGCCACATGCATTTATTTAAATTAAACAAAAATAGATTTTCATAAAGAAAACTAAAAATGGGCGATTCTGCTCTTATTGTATCTGCGCTGAAATAGCTCATAAAAGTAAAAGGAAAGCGAGTAAATCACCTTAGGAGTGAGTTTAGAAGTAGATGTGATCTCTTCAATAGCTTGTGCCGAGCTGCCCGCCCTTTTGTATTTTACTTTTATAGGCGAATCGCGTAAGGAACAAATGAAACGCAGCCATTTTTTCGTTGAAGCACATGCAAAGTGGGAACTGCCAACCTAAATAAAAAGTGAAATCTGCCAGAAATGCGATGCACTGTTGTTAGTAGTGTTTGTTCTTCGTTTAGTGTTGCCGCTGACAAAAACGCAACGCATTCATAGTAAGAAAGATTATACACAAAAGTTGTAATTGTAATCTTTGTATTCTTTTTGTGAAGGTTTGTTATATGAATATGTTATTTCCATTAAATAAAGAAGTTCCTTTACTGTAACATGGTAGATAGTTAACGCAAGCCTACATAAAAAAAAAACCTAACCTAGGGCTAACCTTCCATGAATTCAGAAACGTAAGCTTATATAAAAAAAAAAACTAAACCTAACCTATCCTCCCGTGAATCAGAAACGTAAGCTTAGGAACGCACACTAACTTCGCTAGCATGCTTTGATGTAACCACTGGTAACTAATTAAAACAAGGTTATAAAGTAAATCACAACCTAATCTTATATATAAACATAAAAGAAGCTAAACTATCGTGAATCAGAAACCTAAGCTCAGGAACTAACTGCTGCACTCCGCTTCTAAAAACATCCCTCGGCTATGCTTTGAGGCTGAGTATCTTACCGGCTTTGGCGGCATTAGTTATTCATATGTTGCCAGCATTGCATTACAGCTAGTGTATAACATAGAGTGACATCTGTTGGACATATAACACATCATTTTCATTGCTGTGGGAGATACACTAAGAGCAGAAGTCAGAAAAATGATCTGTTCAGTATTCTGTTAAGTTAAGAACCTCTATTAAATTGGGCATAAGTATTCAAATAAACAAAACACAGCACACTAGTACTTATTTATCTGTCTTTTCTATGAATAACTGCTGCCAAATGTCTTGGCATTGAATGTACGTGCATGCTAGTAAGTCTAAATCAATTTTACTCCTTTCCTGCCGAATAATGTATTTCTGTCTTGGTTTGCTTGTGATGTGGTGTTTTTGATCGTATTTCCAATTCTTGTCATAAGTTCTTGATCGGGTTCAAAGTCGGGTGATTGAGGTTGTGTTTTGTGTGTATGGAGTGTGTTGTGGATGGTCCATAACCTAACAACTTCTGAAGTGTGCTTAGGATGATTGTCTTGTTGGAAGTAAAGATTATTTCCAAGATTTAATTTTTGAGCGCTTCTCTTCAGATGTTCTTATATCCTACTTGCTTATGTTGCCATCAATAAAAGCTAGCTCACACACACCACCTGATGCTATGCATCCCCATACTATTATACTGCTGTCCCCATATTTGACCGTAGCATCCAAATATTTAGGATCCCACTTAGTATTGCTCTGTCTCCACACCTTAAATGTGCCATCACTTCGGTATACATTGAACTTGCTCTCATCTGACCATAACACACGATCCCAGAACTCATTGTTCTTCATTACATACTCAATGGCAAATACTAAACACTTTTTCTTGTTTATTTTACCTACATAAGGTTTTCTTCTTGGTGTTCTGAAGTTGTACCCAGTAGTATTCAGAACACTGTGAACTGTTCTTTCATGAACCACCTTCCCAAAATGTTCATCCAGATGTGCTGTAATTCTGTTGCATCTGTTCTGAGATTTTTCTTCACCATTTTCACCACTTGTCTTTTGTTCTCTAGAAGTAAGTTTTGGCAGAGCACCTTTCCTAGGCTTATTGATAATGGTATTCCTCATTTTATAGCGCTGGATGACACACCACACATGAACAGATATCTGTGTACAGCTTCTCTAATTTCTTTACATGTTTTATGTTATTAATGCATACGCAAGATGATTTTTCTCTCCTCTAGAGTCGTCTCTTTTCCTTTCCTCCCCATTTGGACTGTGGCCACTTTTAGCTGAAGTTACATGTGTACTGGATGACAGCAGACATGAATAAGGAATTATAAATGTATAAACATCAACAATCCCTTGTTACTGTGTTTTACTGCCTTATCATAGAGCGCATTTGAACACTTGTCTCACAAGGTAACATAATGTTTTTAAGGAAAATCACATGTTTATTTTACACACATATCCTTATCATTCATGTACTGCATATGTATATGAAACACACAATAGTGCATCAGTGAAATCACAAAATAATAAATAATTCCACCTACTGTGTCGATTAATTCAACATTTAAAGCTGCTATCCATAGATATGAATACTTCTGTCCGCCTCTGTACATATTGTGTTGAAATGTGTGTATTAGTCCAGAGTCGCGTGTTTAATAAGACAAAAAGCAATCGATGTCACACGCAATGAATACACACATAAAATGAGCAATGTATTTTCACTATAAAGGGAAATAAAAGTGAAATGCACATAAACAGGGTACAACACACAAATGTTTGCGGATTGTTTGCAAAAATGCAGAAATGAAAAGCAATAATACCATAAAACAAAACATGTAGATCAAACATAACATAAATAATGCTTAAAGAAAAATATAAATAAACTACGTATGTATTGTAATGAAAAGAAGCTAGAAACAGTGATGTGTATTGAATTTATTTAAAGGTGAGTCGAAATTGTAACACTAACAGAGTCGTCTCTTTTCCTTTCCTCCCCATTTGGACTGTGGCCACTTTTAGCTGAAGTTACATGTGTACTGGATGACAGCAGACATGAATAAGGAATTATAAATGTATAAACATCAACAATCCCTTGTTACTGTGTTTTACTGCCTTATCATAGAGCGCATTTGAACACTTGTCTCACAAGGTAACATAATGTTTTTAAGGAAAATCACATGTTTATTTTACACACATATCCTTATCATTCATGTACTGCATATGTATATGAAACACACAATAGTGCATCAGTGAAATCACAAAATAATAAATAATTCCACCTACTGTGTCGATTAATTCAACATTTAAAGCTGCAAG
This sequence comes from Deroplatys truncata, assembly GCA_030765065.1. Lineage (NCBI taxonomy): Eukaryota > Metazoa > Arthropoda > Insecta > Mantodea > Mantidae > Deroplatys > Deroplatys truncata. The sequence goes on along the minus strand of CM060989.1, from coordinate 82,566,512 downwards.
TGATGTTAGTGTTACAATTTCGACTCACCTTTAAATAAATAAATAAACTACTTAATATGTACTAAATGATTAGGAAAGCATTAACTATGTGCTAAATTTGACATGAAATATCGAAAAGATACCTTTTTTTTTTCTGCCACATACATAATTGGTAGAGAAGATATTGCATTTCATCTGAAATACACGTTTTGAAGCCCCAGAATAAAAACATGCATTTTTAGAAAAAGGTGCCTGTGTGTAAACAGCATAACTCCAACATAAAAGGTCAGATACATTACCAAACTTGGTATTTCTGTTTACTATCTTTCAAAGATGCCACACAAAGATATTCAAGAAAATGTCCCACTGAAAATATTACTGGAATATATATATATATAATGAATATAGAATGTTTTTCAAAGTATTTATCCTCTCAAAAACGGTTCTGATGTTAATATGGTACAATTTAAAGATTTGTATATTCCAAAAAAAACGCTTATCTTGAATTTTCTGGGAATAGCCTCTGAAGTTGTGTTTATTTGCAAGTACTCATATATAATCTTGTATAACTGGTAAATGTTAAGCAATAGATGAAAACGTACCATTCAATGTACTATACGTAGATCTCTTTAAAACAGACAACTTATTGCAAGTATTTTTTTGCTTTGTTTTGTTTTGTGGCATAAGCTATTACCAAGATATCTGTTATTAATGTATCAAATTGATCAATACTCTGTTATACTTTAAAGTCTTGTAATATTCAGTTGCTGAATGTGTGCAGTAAATTTGTAATATGACATGGGTGTTTGTGTCTCTCATTTCTAGTGTTAACAAACCTCACTGTATTTAATGAAGTGTTTTAAACTCAAAATGAGTAAGAGGTGAGCTCAGGCTTTCAGGACATTGTGACCCACACTAAAACCACTAGGGACTGAACTTTGGATTGTGGGATTGTGACAGATGCAGTGTTACTGTTATTACCAATAATCTTGTGGTTGAGCATGGATGATACATCCCCGTACCACATTTATTGTGATGATTCTAGTTTTAAGTTCACATGTGCGATAATTGGAAAATAAGGAGCAACTAGATCTATGAATATAAATAATGTTGGCTTTCAGGATAAGTATATGAAAGGAAATTTCAGGTAATTATTTACTTTAGTAGTAACGCCTGTGTCTACGGCCTAATAAGGTGTTACTTTGATAATGAGCTCCTACAAACACTAAACTGAAATTCTTCTCATATTAGCTATTTAAACAAGAAAACGCAATGGCTTACTATGACTTGCTATAGTTTCAATGGTTTAATTGGCGCATAGCCTCAATTATTATGGTGGCCATGCAGAGTGCTTAAATTAACTACTAACATCATAAGTATGTATTTGTGGATTCTGGCTTCTGCAAACATAAAATGTAACATCGCTAAACTAACAAGCGTGGAAGGGTTAACCATAAATTATAGGTAAACTTTCAAGAATCCGTGCATAATGGCAATGAAATAATCTAAGTTATTTCTTTTATGCACACATCTAATCCAATGTGCTTATGGAATAAATTTCCTGAACATCATCATGTAGCTCATGATCCGTTTTTGTAGTCTTAGTGCCACAAGCACATCCATTTGGTCATGTCTGATGACAGAGAGATGGCCAGCATGATCTTATATTATTTGTGTGAACATTTGTTACTGGCTGCACAAAATGCTGGCTGTGGTTTACCATTAGGTGGGCTGCATTACCCTGGGCCATTAATTCATTATGGATTATGCTGGTGAACTCCACATGCTCCTCAGTTAAAGCAAAGAGGGTGGCATACTGCCATCTGCATGTCATTGGTGACAACGGTGATCATCACAATGCAGCCATGATGATGTTTTCGTCTTCAAATGTTACAATTGTTGATATGAATGTCATGGCCAGCACTGCATATTTTACTCGTGAGGTTTCCAGACAGTAACTGAGTCAGCCAGATATTGTTCTGTGGCTTATGTTGCAGCCTCCAAGAGAACTCTTGCATAATGCTATCTTTGTAGGAAAATTTCTGGGCAAAGCTGTGTGTAATTAAGAGTACTTGGGCAGGTTGTAATATAGAGTTGTCGAAACAAGTACCTTTTGCAGCTTTTTATGTCCTCTCCTAGATGAAAATAGCTGGTATTTGTGATCTCGTTTCCTAATAGGTTGAATGGCAGCATCATACGCCCAACGTAATGTTTGAGTTATTAGCAAGATTTTATCGTAAAGCACTGCAGTCATTGTTCGTCAGGTGTGAGATCAAATACTTTTACAAATTTAAACATAGCAGTCATACACAACTTGCACTTTGCAAATTTCTTGTGCACACCAATGCAGGGGTAAAAAGGAATTGTAGAAACATCAAGCTTAACTCCAAAGCCAAGTTGTATTTAAAGTTATCAGTTCCCGTCTCTTCAAATCCCAGCTGGTTTGGGAATGTCACAAGTACTTAACATTGAGTTTGAAAATAAATTAAAAAGAAATGGAAAATAATTATCACAAAAAACTCTGTAGTCAAATGACTAATATACCTTGTGAAAAATTAAGCAACTCACTTATTATGCGAAGTATGCCTTCACTTAGAAAAATTACGATCTTAATAAGAAAAGTTTTGAAAGCCTCTGAATACAGTGGGGCTAAATAAAATGGAACCCATTTGATGCCAAACATTAAAACATATTTTACTAGAATGTTAAGATGCAGAACAGAAGGAATGCCAGATTCTTGAAGCCACTGCATTACTAGAAAAAGAGGCTAATCGATCTAGGAGCAAATACTACAATTTGATCCTTAGATTACAAAACGGGAAGCTCACAAGAAGTCATTTTATGGTGATGTACTTAACGGAAATCTACATTCAGATTAGTCATAGAAATTTTCTTTACACAATATTAAGGACCTGGTATGCTACTCATTTTCAAAATAAACACTGAAGATGATTATATTCTAACAATAGTACATATAGTGAACATCTGTAGAGTTTCATTATCATCTTGGGTGTTGGTGCAAGAGTTGGCAGCAAATGGCCATTTAAGTGTGTATGTTCCCTGCTTGCAACTGCTACTCTGACAGGTTCCATCAGCACTCGTGCGTGCCTGTTCACTTTGTCCAGCTTTGGACTTGTAGGACATAAAGAAAACTATATCTACAAAGTTCTGTTTTAAAATCCCTCCCAATTAATACAAAAATTATGCTTGTAAACGCCAAAACTCTTCGGTAATACTTCCATACTTACCTGCTGGTTAATATGGTAAAATGTAGTTTAAAAAATGAACATGTATATACTATACTCCATTCAGACCAAGAGAGAATCCCGGTGTAAAGAACTGTACATGCCAATGGTGCAGCACACCTTTCAATTGAATGAAAATAATTTGATACTGTATTGCATATGTTATCACTCTGTTTATAGTTGAAATATTAAAGACAGTGAATAATAATAATAATAATAATAATAATAATAATATAATATTATCTTAAGAATCACTTCTTTAAATATAACTTAAGTAATGAACTTGTATTTATTATAATGAAATAGCATGCAATCATCAGTACTCCTGTGTTTTTTTATTGGAGGGAAGCAACAGTCATGCTAATCAGTAATGTTAATGTTGAGATCATGACTAAATGCATAGCAGGTCAGAGCAGTGTAACAAAACAGAGAAGTGGCCAAGCCCTTAAAAAGTAGTTGGAGAACTATACTTTTGAATGGGTTCAGCAATTTGTTTAAGACTTATGCTCTGCTTGCTGTTAAAGACGTCATTAAATTAACATCAGATTTTAACAGGTGTGTTTGTGAATACTAGGGTTGCCAGGTTTCGTGTATGTGAACCTTATTTTATTGAATCACCTGTTTCATGTATTTTGGGCTATTTCTCCTATTTTGCTCATTGGCATTAATTCTTGGTTTTTAATTGGATATTTGGAATAGTAGTGGGTACTATCAAATACAGATTATCAAACACGACTATGTGACATATTGAATTGCTGGTTCCTTTTTCCCAATCTTGGCAGCACTACTATAATTGGTAGTTGATAGCTGTGAGCATTCTTTTCTTATTGTCTGGTAGAATGTGGCTATGACTTAATGACAATAAGTGGATAGATGTAAGAAAGAGGAGTTCTCCTGAACTCATTAAAGCCCAATTGTGTATTGCTATAAGTTTTATAACGACTTGCAAGGAATCACTTATCTATGTGAAAAGTGATGCCAAGCTTCTGAGCGAGTATAAATCAATTCCAAACACACATACCTAATGCGTTAATGCAGCTTTTTAAAGGAGTGGTGAAATTAGTAAACTTATAAGATAACCGAATTGTAAATATACTTTATTATTTATATGTTAAGAATAAATATGTTAAACTTAGTTCTATACAGAATATAGGCATAAATCTTGTAAAGTCAGCACAGTAAAAGGTCAATAATGTGGTGTTCAGGTGTTGGGGAAACATTTCTGAAATCTTCTTTATTTTGAGCTTGGGTACCTGGCAATCCTGGTGAATGCTTTGTGACCAAGTTGTAGACAGTCTGATTAAAAACCTAGAAATTGTTGAAGCAATATCACCAGTTTTGATTCAGAGGTGGAATTCATGCTATTAACTGAGAACTTAACATGTAAGTTTTTATTAATGAACGATATTTGATAATATTTGTTCAGCTGTTTATGAATTAGTACGTTTAGTTTAACAAGTATAGAGGTATGTGTTTATTTAATACTTAGTGCTGGTGCAGTGAAAGATAGTATGTGGTTAATATAACATGTCAGTTTCTTGAAATCTTGAAAGTAAAGCTTTAAGGAGCTGATGAGGAGGAAGAGATAAAGTGCTACCATGCTTTCACGAAATGTCATTGTGCAGTGATACCATATGCATTGTTTTATGCTTGGGTCTATTCTCAGACCACAACAAAATTACTGGATTTTTGTTAATGCTGTGCATGTGTGGATAAAACTGCCAGCACAGCATAATTATTAGTGAATTAGCAAGAATAACAGGAGGCAGATGCCTAGTTACAGATATCACACCTATTATTTGAATCCAGTTCATATACTCACTAACCTTAACCTAAAATTATGTAAATCTCAAAACCACAGGATTGTATGGTTTCACTATGACCTGATGATGTATTCCCCCCTTATATGTACTATTTCTGTGTCATTCCTATCTCTCAGTATTGCTTGCTCAAATGTCATTGGCGCTTCAGGATGAGCTGTATCAATTACAGTAGCCACAAACTGTTGACTACTTGCCAAACAGTAAATTAATCAGGGAAGTTAAGTGTGGAAGTAAGTTGAAATATTGCTTCAGGTTAAGTTCCATTTACCTCAAGACATGCAATACATGTTATACAGAAACAACTCCCCTCAAATTTGCAGGTCCCTCTGGTGCCAAAATATAAAATTATCGTCATTTCTCTAGTTCCTGCAGTTATGGCTGGCGGAATGCGGAGTCTTTTTTGCCTGTAAGAATCCTTAGCATGGCTTCTTTCAGAAGGCAAGTAAAAGTGGTTGTTCCGTTTCATAGATTTACAGCATGTAAAAGAACTTCAAGCCTGATAAAGAGGCCTCTGTGCAAAATTTGTGGTCTTTCATGCCCAATATAGAATGAGAGGTAAGGACCATAACAGTTAAAGAGCATCCATAAATAAAACTCAATTTAGTTTTGTAATACTTCACTTTTGCTGCTCTGTAATCCTTACAAGAAGAGGAAACCTCAGGAATCAACACAGAGCCCTTGAAAGCAGATTCACCAACAGTTACATAACTATCCTGATACAAAATACATAAAACGTCTTGAGTCCCATATTATGTTCATTTGCTGCACTGACTAACCTGTTATGACAGCCATGTGCAAGGATACAAGCTACTACCAACATAGTGGGTGTAAATAAAACAATAAATATTGTGCAGTTAATTTATCATTAAAGTTTTGCATTTGTTTAAAACTAAATGTACAAGAATGACAGTCTCTATCACGTAATGTTGATTGAAGATTATACAATATGTTGAAACATAGGATTTTGAACAATTCAACATTTTAAATTGGAGAAAAAGATTAAAAACCTCATGTCTTTCAATCATGTGACTTTTTAACCTTGATTGTTTATTCCTAAAAGCTTACTATGCAAAAATTGTATGTATTTGAAACTTGCAATTTATATCAAGCTTTTCTTTGGCAATAATCATTTCCATGGTGTTTATTCTTTATTGTTGGTTTGAATTTTTCAGTTGAGTTTATCATACTTTTCTGAAGTGCTAAATGAGCATTGTTTCTTATAGTATTATTCAAAGGGGGGAATTTCAATGCCAGCATATAGTGACCCACCTTTTAAATGCTTAGCAATTGCTTCAGCCTCCTGAATCCTCTTGTATGTACAAGAAAATGTATAAGATGGTCTTTCTGCAAACTTGATAAATGCTTTTTAAAAATATTTGTGAAATCACAGGAAGTATTTATAAATGCAGAAATGAACATTGTTGACTCTCAAGTGAATATGAAAACAATTTCCCTTAATCAAATTTGGCCTACAAGGCAAATTGCTAAATTTGCTTGATGTTAAAAGTATTATGGAGACTGTTCAAAGCACTTAAATGAACTTCCAACCTCATAACTGTGTATTTGCTGGATGCTTACCCTTATCAACGTATTATGTAACAAGCTAGACATTAAGCAAGCTTGGAATTCAAATGTATACATCTGGCAAAATTTAAATTTTCTTTAAGGGGAGGTAAATGTCAAATGTGCATATACAAGGGCATAATGAATATAAATATGCACCAATTGCATGTGAAGACCTAATTGAAAAGTAGTGTACTGTAAATCAATAATCATAGAACAAAACTAATATAAATAATGTTTTAAGGAAAATATGTATAAAATACTTGATACATTGGCAAGGAATGTTTGGGAAGGCATTAAGGTAATGTATCTGTGAAATGTGTGTTTGAATAGCACACCAAGGTGGTGGGGTACTGCTCATTCCTTCCACTGTTGTGCAGATGTATGGGGATTTTTTGTAGAAGTTGGGTACGAATGTTACAAATGCTGTGCATGTTGGCTGCAATAGGACTAGTTGTCATCTGTCATTTCAATGTTCACATTGAAATTGGTGAACCTTCAGACTTAAAATATTTCTTGCATCACATGTTCAAAAGTATGTCCAATAACTTATATCTAGGATATGTCTGCTGCCATAGATGAAGTTATTTGAAATAACTGTGTGTTTCAGAGATCTACATTTTCTGTGTAGTAAGATTTTGTTTATAATGGGTTAATGAATTTATTATACAAAAGATATTCAGAGTGGGATTTCACAGGCTATTCCCAAAAATTTGAAGATATACATTTAATTGATAATGCAAATAACTTAAACATATGGTATTTTAATCAACATTTTTAATTCCATTTTTGAGAAAATAAAAAAAAAGATTATTTTAAAGAATAATTTATGGCGGGGGGGGGGGACTTTCTTGAAAATCATTGTATCATATCTTTGGAAGATGCAGATGCTGAAATTAAAGTACCAAGTTGGTATTTAACCAACTTTCTCTTTTTCAGTTATGCTATTCACACATCCCTTTTTTTCAAAAGTGGTCTTCTCTCTCTGTCTGTAGTGTTTGTTTTAGTTGAAAGCTCTTTTATGAATTTTTGGAGAAATTATTGCTGTTTGGATATTGTATGTAAGTGGCAGAAAAATAAAAATTAGGATGTATTTGAAAATTCTAACCAACAAAACAGTACACCTCAGAAAGGGATACTGTCTCAAAAAAATTATTTTACATAAACTTTGTAATTTAATGAGATGTACATGTGTCCTGAGATTTTGGCTTATCTGTTACGGTTTACCAATTATACTAAATTGATTAATAGTGAAGGTGACTTCACAGGATATTCATCAAAAATTCAAGATATACAATGTATTTCTCATGCAGATATGGTAAGTTATTGAAAATTGTTATAGCTATTTTTTGAGAAAATAAAAAAAGATAAATTTTTGTATATAAAGTGTAGTTTGTGGTAGGGGAATTTTGTTGAAAATCTCTGTGCCACATCCCAGAAAGATCCTGAACTTAAATATCAAGTTTGATACTAGTCCAGCTTTTTCTTTGCACACACAAAGAGACACCACATATGCAGAATGTAAACTTTGGATTCAGGGCTCTCTTTACTTGTACTTAGAGTTAAATCTCTGTATCAAGTTTTAGGGTGGAATGCAGTACTTCCTCTGCTTGCTGGCGCTAACAGAAAGTAGTACGCTTTTGCAAGGCTAGCTTGTGGTGCTATTAGCTTCAGTATTGTTGAACTCGCACATAACCTCCAAATACTGAATATTGCTCAGAATTTCGCCAACTCACCTTGTGGCTATGTTATATTTTGAATGATGTTCTTGTAAATTATGAAGTAACCAGTGTTATGTGTTATGTCATTAATAACTTAACCTCACTATCTACATCGTGCATACTGTGAATTACTACACTGCATTTTGTGTTTAACTTCTCTGTTATCATGAACGTAGATGAATTTTACTGATAGTATTTTAGTACAGTATACTCTTTTAAATAGTAGCTTTATTTTATTTATCTGCCTGTCATAACCATCAAATTATCTCAGCACAATATCCTGCCCCTAGAGGTACTGTATTTAAGTTGGCTCATCGCCAATGGCATCTCAGGAAGCAATATCTCTTGTGGCTAGAGGGGCAATATATAAACTTAATAAGCAGTGGCAGCATGACATTTTTTGTGGTGGAACTCACAGATAAAAATGAGCACCCAGCAAAGGTATTGTATACTTCACTTGTCATTGTTTTGCTATTCATGATGTGTTTCTTTCTCCACAGACTTAGCACCATCAGATCCAACAACAGTTGTGAAATGGATACCAAAATAGAAATCGAAGAAGGGGATCCTCTCTCAGATGATACAGCCTCACAGAAGGAGACAGAGTTGTTTAATATAAAGACAAACTGTGATGGCATGGTTTTCGACAATATTAGTGATGTAGTAATCAAAACAGATTTTAAATCAGAGACTCCTTTTCCAGACATCTTTTCACAAAAGAAGAGAGAATGTTTTACCAAACATCTCGCAAAGCAAATTAAGTCCGAAACTGTTACATGCGGCAACAACTACGTGATAAGTATAAAATCAGAAATTGATGAGCAGACTCTGGTTTCAGACTTTGGTTCACACAACAAGCGAGAATTTCTTCCAGAGGATCCTGTAATGAAGTTTAAGAAATACAATGATCATCAAGTGGATAACAAAGTAGAAATTAAAGAAGAACCTTGGTGGCTGGAAACGGGAACTTCATCTGTTTGTGATGACATTAAGGTAAGTTCAGTTGAAATATACTGCAGTTAGCATTTTGTTTATTTTGTACTTGATAAATTGCTTGATGTAATACATAACACTAGTCTGCATTTTCAAACTTTTTGTCAGATGATTTCTTATAAGTAGATGTTCTTGAATCAAGTTTTTATGCTGATTCCAGAAATAACTTCCATTTTTTCCTATCATGTCAGGTTTTTACACAAAATAAGAAGTAATGTTTTGACAATTTTATTAATGAGTGTAGAAAAGTATTCAAATACCATTTCACACAGGATATGTTTTTATTCAAGAAACATTTTTAGAATACTCTCAAGAACTCCCCTAATTTATTTCATGACTACATTTTAACAAAACAAGAAGCCAAAGTGTTTCATTCAATTTTTTTCAAACTTTCTCTTCTTTGACTTCCTTGCAGATCCTTGAAAATGACTGTCCCTCCTCAACATCCAACAGTAGTCGGCCATCATAGTTTCATTCCATCTCCCCTGGTACCTCCTCTCCATTTCCATAATATCTTGGTGAAAACATTCACCCTACTCTTCACTATAATGTCCCACATTTTCTGGAAAGTAGTCGATATGTGAATGAAGTAAATGCACCTTTACACTCATGTTACAACCCATCTTCCTGAAATTTTCCAGCATTGTTTTGAGAATGGCCTTGTAATTAGGAACTTTGTTATTGCCTAAGAAGTTTTCAGTAACTGGTCGGAAGGCGGTCCATGCTTCTATTTCTCTCTCATTCATTGTCTTCACAAAATCTTCATCCTTCATCAGTTTCTTTATTTGAGGACCAACAAAAATTCCAGCCTTTAATTTGTCTTGTGTAATGAAGGGAAATTTCTTGGAAAGGTACCTGAAGCAGGGTCCATCCTGTGGTAGAGCCCTTACAAATTGCTTCATCAAGCCCCATTTTATGTGTAGTGGTGGAAGCAATATCTTTATATCTCTATATTTTTGAAGTGAAAATGTGAAAAAACTATATGTTATGGAAAAAAAACTAAAAGCAGCTCTGAAATCAGCATAAAAAAATGAGTCAGAATCACTTATTGGTTTTCAGTCATCCGATATCATGCAGACTAGTGTAATTAATAAGGATAAGAAATACTTTTATGAGTGTGTACAGTGTGTGCCAGATGGTATATTTACTAATGTTTAAAAGCCTGCAGTGATAGTTCTTGACGCAATCTTTGTACATTTCCGGTCTGATTCAGTTAAGTTCAAGTTTTGTGACATTACTCAAGTAGTGTGTGTATGTTGTTAAACCATAATGAACCCACATGAGATTGTTACTAATTGTATCAGTTTTAACTGTTATTTGAGAGTATTACAGTATAACACTTTAGTGAAACTTGATTTGGAATATCAGAGAATGTCATGCTGCAGTGCTAATTACGTGTGAGGTGTGATAATGCAGTAGTAACATTCTGAAGTAAGGTTGTGGTGAATAAATACTGTTACATTGCAGCGTGTTTAATTAGTGCTAACAATTCCTATAACTTCAGGTAATGTGCATCATTATATTTCACATTCCAATGCATTGAATAAACGGAAAGTTAGCCTATAATCATATTTATGTAAGGTTAACCTTCAGCTTTAACATATATTATTGTTTACTCTTTTTAACATGAGATGAATGTGTTGTGTGCCAGGGTGCACATCAAATTCCGATCCAATAAAGAGGGACCTGTAACATTTATTTTCCCTCATAATGCAAAAAAAAAAGGCGAGAAAAATGGTTTCTTGCTATACACAGGGATATAAGTTAGTGCACTTGTGTATGCATTAGGCATTTTAGTCAAAGCTGCATCATTCAGGAAGACAGTGTAAAACGACCGGATGTTTCTGTCTTAACTCTCCTTAGAACAAGACCAAAATTAATGGAAGATACATCCCTACAATATTTGCTGGACAATCTACTTACTTATCACAGCCAGTTGCTGCAAAAAAACAAAATAACCGGAGAAAAGGAGGCAAAAGTTATTGCAGTAGGATGAAGGTAAGTTTAATGCCCGGATGATAAAATATAAAATAGTGAACTATGAAAATTTACTGTGTAACTTTAAAGATATAAATTTACGGCAGTTTTCTGGTAGAACTGATGAAGACAATATTTTTCTGTAAAGACTGCACACAAAAAGATACTCCATTTGTCGTTAAGTCTGAAAGTTTTCAAAGTTTTAATTATGCAATTTTCATAAATGGGTACAAAATACTCTCCAGAAAATATAAGTGGATTTTAGGTACTACTTATTCAGCTCTATGAAGCCTACTAAGCCACTTGAATGCCTTTTAACAGTTCTTCTGCTTCACTTATAGATAGCAAACTAAATAGTACATGCACAAGCATGGATGACTCTATTTCGGAATTTATTGATTCCAATTCTGATAAACCAGTGCTACTTATTCGGAAGCTACAATTCTTAAAAGAACATCTAAAACTTTTTTTCTGTAAACCAAAATACTCTCCAGATACACTTATATGGGTATTCTCTTTTGTTTTTTCTGATGCATATATTCAAATGAGAAATTCAGACGTGCCTACCTTACCTCACCCTTCATGTTTAAGATAATTATTATGTGGAAACATGAGGCTGAAATGGGTTTGAAAATACACTATTTGAAGGAAAAAGCAAAATGCTTACAGCCATATGACAAAATTGTAAATATGAAATAAACACAATGCAGAAGACAACATGCAGGGGTGGCCAAGGTTTGACAGAAAGTAACAATTAGCTAATAAAATTCAGGCCTTCATGCTATCTTCTCTGTTTACTTCCTATTGCCATATATCCTGTAAAAACCTTAAATGGAGAACTGAGGAAGTTAACACTTGAGGTGTTACATGATGCTGGTTTTATAGTTTTGTTCTTGATTTGTGACAATAATAGAATGACCTGCAACTCATAAGCTATATGTAATAGTGAGATCAAATCATATATTTAAAATTCTTTTGAGCAACCTCAGAGAGTATATTTCTGTTATTTAATTCAGTTCACATGTTCAAAAGTGTGAGAAATAATTGGTTGAACCATGGTAATGAAGAACAAAGTTTCCTGTTCCTATGCATGGAAGAATCAATTGTTATTTTGAATGCTAATCTAAAGGATTTAAAGGATCTTAATGTTTCAGAAGAATGTAATGTAGCAAAACTAGTACCATCTTTGTTGAACAAAGTATTGTATCCCTCAAGCATAGAGCACCAAAATGTGCCATTGGCAGTCCGTCTGTTGGATGAGAAAGACGTTTTGGCTCTAGAAGCATTCTTTAAAGAAAAAATGTAGTAGGCACTGCTGAGTTCATGAAAGTTGTACTTTCATAATGGAAAATTGTATTTGTTGGTACTCCTGTAACAGGCCATCATCTCAGAGATGCATTGCAAGAATGTATTTGTGTGGTGCAGAAGATTTGGTTGATACAGGCAACTTTGTGGTTCCTGTTACCATGTCTCTGTTTCACAAGTACTGGACTCTGAAAAAAATCTTAAAATTATGAGTATGTTAAACTGTCTTCATCATATGGGGAATTTTTAGTGAAAGAGTTCACTTGGAATGTGAGTGACTTTGCCAGGGAATTAACATTCATTGAGGACTTAAATTTAGCAATTGTAGATTCCAGAAACAGGGAAATTGACTCAAATGCTGCTGCTGTGTTGTTCTAACTTGCTGGTTACATTTCACACTTGTTGCTAAAGTATATTACAGAAATTGTTGTATGCAAAGTCATTTTAACAGTGGACAAAGAATTGCCATCATAGAATTGCCATCATAGAGACTACAAGATGAAAGGAACTCATATCTTCTTAACTTGTGTAGGGGAGGTCTAAAACAACCTACAAATTTAGTGTTTCAGAATGACACTGAGGCAAGCTACACTGGGTAATCTGAATAACCACTCAACTGATTTTGATAATTTTTTTGATTCAAAAGCCCTGTTCCTTGGATGGATATAGTATATAAAACACCTAATTTCTATTCAGAAGTTACTAAATGTCGAATTCATAGCCATACTTATTTCAAGGAACTCCTTAAGCAGCAGTTTTCCATTCACAGATGTTACTCTGTCAGACAAATAAGGAAATGCTTATTCATTAAAGGAGGCTCCAACCTCTGCTTATATGTATTAAATAAAGCAAATGCTATCTTGAATCAGATGCCTACAATATAGGCTAACAATAAAGGCAATATCATGGGGTATATGAAGTTTCATAACAAAATTGTACTGCACAATAAAGAGTGGTATTTGTGTTACTAGCAGAATCCACTTAAAACATACAGTGATGCTGAATTTAAGAAGCAATATCGGTTTGCCAAAGCTGCGGTTGTAATAATGTAATGAGGTTATGAAGTAGCAGCACGAGACAGGCTTACTAGAAAAGGAGATAAGCATAGAATCCCATTGCTATAAAACTATATTATAATGTCTCCTGTTCAAACATTTTCCCATTTATGATGATTAAAGTGTTTTGGTCCCCAGAAGATGAGATTCCATGCAATCATTCAGAATCATTTAATCAAATTCTAAAGATTAAATGCAGAAATATTTCAGCAATAAACAAAGCACACTTCTGAAGTGCTTTTCTGCACAACTTGCCTATTTTATGTAATCACTGCAACTGTAATGGATCGATTAACAAGTCACACTTCTTTACCATTAATTCTTAAATATACTTACGTTGGATTATCAGAATCTTGAACAGAGTTTTACTGATTTTATGTTTAAAACCACTATTCAAGTCAAACATTGTTAGTTATTGGGTACTTTGTTTTTCTGCTTGCTGCTAGATGGTGCAGCATTGCATTTGTGGTTTGCTTCCATGCAATCATATACACAGTGTGCAGATTGTTGTAAATAGTTGTAATACTTGACACTAGAAAGTCAGGTTTTCAGTTTTACAACAGTCTATTGGTGAATACCGCATAAGGTTAGCACAACACACAGCGTGCATTCTACAGTGTCTTTGTATTTCATCACCAATTCCTTTGCTGCTCACTGTTTTCAACCTGACTAATGTAACTGTATAACTCATGCTATAAATTTTGCAACTTCCTTGATTTTAAAATGAAGCAAACAAGCTAATTAATAAATGTACTATTCAAAACTTGCAAACTTTTGCCACGTGGTCAACAGCTTTTGTGAGTAAACCAATGCAAATGTCGGCAACCTACATGTTCATTTACACATTCCTTAACAAATCCGAGTGGTTGTAAAACAGCTGAAGTATGTTGCCACATTTGTTTCAGAAATATATAAGCGTTTAGTGCTGAGCATATAAGTACAGTTTGTGTATATTAAATGGTAATAAGCATTTCCTTATCAAAAGGAAAAACTTGCTGCTTAAGTATCTCCTTTCCTTATAAGTGATGACTGTGAATTAACCCTAAAAGACTAAAACAGATTTAAGAAGCCTGTGTTCTAGAATGCTGTGACTTCATCCAGTTTTTCAACTGTCACTGGATGTTGTTTTATTATTGTCTCTGTTTTGTTTTTGTCTGGTTTAAATTCGCTGATAGTTCACTTTATTCACACTTCACTAAGGTGAGCTAGTTCAACTTTCAGGCACCTAACTTCCTTCGTGTTGTAGCCTGTTCATGCCAGGCAGTTTGTTCACTGGGGAGTGGAACACAAGGCCTCTAATACCCATCACTCTGCAGTAGTACTCGCTGCTCCTCACCACAGCCATGCTTGCTTGCTCGGAGAATCACTCTTGATTTCACATGGGAAACTCACATGCCAACTCGCTAAAATTAAATTAAGTTTTATTTATAGATGCTCTTGGAAATTTTGCTCTGAGGCCTCTCTGTCAGGCTTGAGGTTCTTTTATGTGCCGTAAATCTACTACACAGGACTACTGGCATTACTTTCCTTGTGAAAGAAGACATGCTAAGGATTTTTATGCCCAAAAAAATTCCATATTTCTTCGCCAGGTTTCAACCTGCAACCTCGGGAACTGGAGGCTAGCATGGTAACCACTACTCCACGGAGGGCAACACTTGCTTGCTGACTGACTGTTGCAACTCAACTTATGCGAGAGTAACTCCTGCAAGAGTACTTGTACAGTGAAATTTTCCAGAAGTTTCTTAAACATTCTAGAACTATGTTGGACATATTTTCTCAAGAAGGGAGGGAAAGGTTCTTGTTATGTGCTGATAATGCTCCCAATATTTATGTTGGTGAGAGGCAGTTATCATTGTTTATTCTGACTGCCCACGCTGACCTCCAGATAACCTTGGACCATAGCCACTGTGTCACAAAGCAAGCACATTGGATTAATAAAAGAATGTAATTCAAAAGGAAGCCTCGACTTTTCATTGAAATTGAGATGGAGTAGGAAATTTTGTTACTCCACAGAAAATGCACATAGAATAAGACAAAGGAGGCAATGTTTCGTTCCCTACACTACGTATATAGATGGTCATGATTTAAAGCTAGGACACAGCAAAACAAAACAGAACACATCCTGCTTATAGTGGTACGACACCAATGTGAAAATTTTGTAAAAATCGTCATGTAAGAAAGTTTGGTTTATGTTGTTTATATGTTGTAATCAAGTATGTTAGAGTGTATGTTAAATAATTGTTAAAAAAGAGAAGAGTCTAAGCTAAAATTTTAATTATGGTTGCAGACTGTGTGTCTTCACCAAAAAGATTGCTTAACCTGTGTCCTGGGAATGTGGCATCTTCATTTCACCAGCTTCACCTCTGTTTTGTCGATGTGTTAAAGGTTTCTGTATTATTGAGAGCTATGTGGCTGTTCCCAAGGTCGCAGGTTCAAACTTGGCATCCACTATTTCCTTTTTTTTTTAACCATTTGTCCTGGTTGGTCTTAAGATTTCCTGGTATTATAAGCTGTGTTGATTTTGAGTGAGAGTAACTTTCACTAATTTGTAGATCAAACTGTTAAATACAGCAACTTGATATAATGGTGTTATAATTGTTAGTTATAGTTAAATAAGTGTTCGTTCTCTATTTCAAAAATGTAGCCATTATTTTTCTTCATAATCTTTAGATCTAGGTAGGGAAGCTGGTTATCTGATTCTATTTTAATAGTGGATTCTGTGTTTCTATGTTGTAGATTCAATAATTTTAGAACATCCTCATAGCTGTTGTAAATGCATAATGAGCATATTTAACCAAAGTTTTAAACATTCATGGGAATGCCATAACTACCTTTGTCTCTAGAGCACTCATAAATAAATTGGCTGAGAAGGGTGATATAACTAGATCTTTATTTTGCTCAAAGTATTTTCCTGCAAAACTGAAAAATGTTTGTTCAGTTCACAATTTTGTTAAATTAATGAGCTCTTTAATTTCCTGTTCATTTCTGTTGCCATCAGCAACATTAACGTTATTAACCTCCATGGTTAATAATTATTTTAAGGTGCTAAAATCCTATCTTAGGGCACATTTGGGAAAATTGAAAATGTCAGATGAAACTGTGTCATTCTTTAAGGTATGTGTTCTCTACCTTTTTTTACTAAGTCAAAGCAATTCTCAATGCTAATGGTTCAAATTCTACAATTCTTGAAATGTATTTGTTTACCTTTTTGCCACTTTATAGGTTAGTGCTCCAAATTTGGTATATTCTGAGAATTGTTGAAACTCGTACATGCTTTGGTGTAATCTTTATGTAAAATTACTAATTTGTTTCCTTTATCATCTTTTTGGGATTCTACTGGTTTGATATTTAGGTTTTTTACAATTTCTCTAAAAGGCTTACTGTTATGGTGTGTATCTTTTGTTTTTTTTTCTAGAATAGGCTCGCATTTCTAGTTATGAGGTAAGTACGTATTTCAGTGAAGGTTGTATATGTGACATCTGTATTGCGAATGACAAAGAGTTCTGCTTATTTTGAAATAATTCTGGAAAAAACAGACTGTAATGAAATCTAGATAGAAGAGTAAAGCCCCTTTCACAATAGAGCAATAGGCATAACACAGAATTAGCGCAGATTTCATATGAAAATCTTGAGGGTGTACTGCAAGTTTTAAATTGGATAACATAACCAGGTTAACCAAAATGGAAAGTAATCCATTATTTATAAATAAATAGAATGTTGTTGTATGAAGCAAAGAATAGATCAGTACCTTAAATTAAGGTTTATTTATGGATGCTCTTTAACTATTACGGTTCTTAGCGTCCCATTCTATATTGGGTGTTGAATGACCAGAAGCTTTGCTCACAGGCCCCTATCTGGCTTGAGGTTCTTTTTTGTGCAGAAAATCTATGACATGGGGCCACCGGCTTTACTTTGCTTCCAAAGGAAGCCATGGTAAGGATCTTTACACCCAAAAAGATCTATCACCCAGCTAGGTTTGAACCTGCGACCTCACAAACTAGAGGTTACAATGTTACCCTTAGACCACAGAGCATGACAGCATCTGGAGTGGGATGTTTAAATGGAGGAGTACCATGATTGTACAGTAGCTGGCATAAGATCTTACATTGTTTGAAAGTTTGTGGTAGTGAGAGAAAGAAATACTGAATTTTCCTCTGTGCATGCAGTCTTATGTGATTATGGGAATGCTTGCATTAAATCACATGCATGTAAAGTCTTGTATTTATGCTGAACCTATGCTTACTCATTTTGAAGAGGTTTAACTATTTGTATGAATTGTAACATATGTGAATTTGTAATTGATACAGAAGTTCATGTGAATGCAGCACTAGAGTGTTTTTCTTAATTCTGGGCTTACCGAATCATAGATTTTTATTTACGTTTGCTAAATATCCCTTTTGCCGGTTCTTTCTTCTTTAAACCAAACTGTTTATTCAGATCCAAATACTTTTCCTGTTACTGGGTTTTCTTGAACCCTCTTACATGATGTAATATCAAATTTTTGTTTCTGCTAACTGCTAATAATATATGATATATCTTTATTGAGTGTTGAGCTCATACAATACATTTGGGCATGATCAGCGTTGAGCCCTGTCTCCTTTTGCCGATCATACCCAAGCTTCCGAATTTATAAAATATGTGTGTTGAGTTGGCTTCATATCGCTAACGTTTCTTATTTAAAGTCACCATAGTGCTTAGAGTTCTTCTCCCCTTCCCATTTCCTTCCCTTACTTCCTCCGTCTTTGAAACTCCACTATCAGTGGGAAATGGGAACTATTAGATGCAATTTAAAGAATACTTATTGTGTATCCCGTACTGATCATCCATAACAGCACTTGTTGTTCATATTAAGAAATGTACCTCTCCCACCTAACCCTCTCCATGTTTACCGTCCTTTATATCTAAATCATTCACTTCACGATTTCATATAAATCTATCACTTACTTATCAATACACTTGCCTTTACTTTGTCTAATTTGTTTCCTTCTATTCATTCTATAGTCTCTCTCCCTCCCTATTCTATTAATTCCCCCATTATTACTGCTTCTGTTTTCCCATACTTCTCACAGAGCCTGCTCTATTTCTATACATATGGCACACTTTCCTACTCCATAAATCTATTTCTGTTGGCTCTCTTGACGGTCCCGCTTTGTTTCTGTCCAAAATCTGTAAACTCCCATTGGGTGTCAACACAGTGCTTTCTTCTTCCACCAATTCGTCACTCTGAAACTACGCCTCTGCCCTGCCCGCAACCATATCATATGGCGATTGAACTTCCTCCCTCCTGGATGATGTCACATTCCCAACTTTGCCGGCTGTTGCCCATATGTCACTCTGAACTGACGTCACTGCCTTGTCTCTCAATCTTCTCTATGACACGACCATCTTCTTTCCGCCAGCCCCACGTAGCAGTGAAGTAACTTCCATGTGTCCATCCTTCTCCGATTTCCATTCGCTCTTTGGACTTCCTTCCGATCTGCATTCCTTCTCTCTGGTCTCGGATGTATTTAGCTGAATCATTTCCTGCTCCTGCAAACTGCTGCTCCTTGTGTCACTTTCGCATTTAGCCACCATGTACCAATCAACCAACCATGTACCAATCTGGTCTCGGATGTATTTAGCTGAATCATTTCCTGCTCCTGCAAACTGCTGCTCCTTGTGTCACTTTCGCATTTAGCCACCATGTACCAATCAACCACAACCGTAAATTCTTTATGACAGCCCGTTTCCCTTCCATTCTTGCCAGCTTCATTTCTTGTATTAAATCTTTCTTCAAGGCCCGTTGTTCCTTTTAGTTGCTTTGTTTTCTTTAACACTTCATAAACAAACTGCACTAACGTAAATCTTGCAACTATCATTTGGCTCCCCTTGATCTCCCCACTCGGAAAGCTTCCTTAATCTCCCAGCCCTGTAGCACCATTCCAAACTTTCCTTCTATAATCTCTCTGACCTCTTCAAGAGGCCATACTCTATTCCTTTCTTTCACTCCTGTCATAACTAGATTAAATCTGTGGTGTCTCTCTTCCAACAGCTCTATTAATACCGTATACCAATTTAAAAATAAATCGAACCTGATAGTTTAAAAGATAACTATGTGATGTAAGACATTTAACTAATGTTGTATAAATGATTGTGTGAAACTAAATTTGCATTTATCTGTTACAGAATGGGGACTTCACACCAATAAAATCACCAAGGTAAGGCTTGATTCTTGGCTAATATTTCATTAATAAACCTGATTGTTTGTTACATTTTCCTTTACAGGTAATTTTTTATACATGCTAATATAAAGAGAGAAAATTGTGCTACGAGCTCTGCAGTTCTGTCTTACAAATTACTTATAGTTCACTTGTAACTATCTCATAACTAATATTTATTTTAGCTATCTTTTTATAGTCCCCTGTTGCTAGAGAGGCACATAAATCCAGTGTTTAAGATTTTTCCGGAATGGAAATGGCAAACTTCTGGAAGAGTAGCCAGTCAAAGCCTCTTCTGGTGCTTTGCCAACTGTACCATATGGCTTTGCTTTCATACTGATGTTGTTATTTATAGCTTTCACTCCTTTATTCATTCATTCCATTATTTCTTTTCTTTTTACTTTCTCTACTACGTATAGTAAGTAGGGGAAGTATTGCATTCCACCCAAAAATTCGATACCGAGATTTCACCGGAAATACATGTTTTGAGAATCACTGAATCCAAAAAAAGCATTTTTGGAAACATGTCCGTGTGTGTGTCTGTCTGTGTGTCTGTGTGTCTGTGTGTCTGTGAACAGCATAACTCAAAACCGAACAGTCGGATAAACACCAAACTTGGTATTTAGGTTCAGTATCTTCCAGAGATGAGACACGAAGGTTTTCAAGAAAATCCCCCCACCCCAGACTACCCTTTACATGGAACATTTTTCGAAAATTTTAATTTTCTCAAAAACGGCTCTAACGATTTTGATTAAAATATCATATGTTTAAGATATTGTCATGACAAATAAAATGTATATCTCGAATTTTCTGGGAATGTCTCCAAAAATATTCTTCATTGTGAACGACTTTTGCATAACTGGTAAACCATAAGAGATAGACAAAATTTTACTACACAAAAAATGTAGATCGCGTTAAAATACACAACTTATGTCATATACGTTTCTTTTGTTGAGTGAACCGTTTTCGAGATATTGCTTGTTATTTCCTTAAATTTTCCAATACTTATACTTTTTCTCAAATTCGTTATTCATTTTTTTTATGTCCTGAACATGCAAAGAGAATGGAATTCACCACATAGCAACCAGCGTTAAAATATTTGACTATCGCTTAAAAGCTACCATATTCCCCTTGCATCTACAAGAAAATTACCAATAAGATTGACATCTCGATATCTCGATTAACATGAAGCATATGGAGAATAGGCGTTTGTAAAATTAGATTGTACAAGAGTAGAGAAAGTCATGTGAGTGTAACACATCAGATTTTTTTTAAATATGTAGCAAACCATTTATTAACAATTCCTATAACACCATATGAATGTTTGAATAATATAGGTTCATTAAGACATATGGTAACTCATTCACAGTCTTTCTCTCCTGTGCTGTTCCCCAGCCATCTATCAGAAATTCAGTGCGTCATTTCCTGCTCGAAGGTGTATTGGTGCCATGTCTCACTGTTATTGCTGTATCAGGTACAGTCATTCAAGTGCCTCTGTAGATATAGTAAACATGGTGCATCAGTTACTTGAGGAAGAATGTGTGTTTATTTACAAGGTCTACTATAAACACAAACCCACTCACGCACACTGTACCACAGCAAGAATAACTACACATGCAATTGTGAATAAATTTGAAGCTTCAGGTACAATGTTGGACAAGAAACATTGTAACAGAAGATCAGCTTTAACAGAAAAGAAACTAGATGAAATCGCTGCCACTTCGGAGTGATCGCCTAAAAAGTTGATAAAGAAAATATCTCAGCAAACAGGGTATCTGTGTCTTTTGCAAGAAATGCTACGCATCTGTTAAAACTAAAACTGTATCACTGTATTAGAACAAAATTATTCCTGTAAAGGAGTGAATTACTACAATTTGTTTTTCCAGACTGTAGAAAGTGGTTTCATTGATCCACAGCTCTTGTTTTCCTCTGGTTTGACATAAATGGAAATGGAACACACATAACAGTTGATATTAAACTTAAGAAAAATCTGTGCTATTGCATGAAATGACTCACTATGACCTGAACATTGTAGTGTATAATCAGTACTAGTAGAATAATAGGACCCACTTTCTTTAGTGAAAAAATGAATACAGAGTGATATTGGAGACTAATTCTAGGGCCATTTTTTGATTGCTTGATAGAGGAAGAAAAATTTTGTGGCTAGTTCCAACGAGTTTCTCAACTGCACATACAGCTACCGAATCATTAATGAAATAAAAGAGATGTGTGTTAGGACAGAATTATAAGTGTTGATTTGTGGCTCTCTTATTCCTTGACATAAGTAGCTGTGATTTTTATTTATGAGGTTCTTTGAAAGACAAAGTGATCTGTTATAGCCCTCGTACACTACAGGAACATATTGATAACATCATGCAAGAAATCGCAAGGATTCCTGCTGCTGAGCATATGCGAGTTAGCGAGAACATTTTTACAAGATCTGCTGCCTGTTTGAAAGCTGAAGGTCAACATTTCCAGCATCTATTATAAGATAAGGATTGTAGTATGTCTCTTACAACACAGTTTTTCCAGCAACTCATGGTTTTCTTGAGCAGTGGAGAGAGCACACAAGTTGGGTTACCATATGTTTTTATGCCTCATTTGATACGTTTCGGATAGGTTTAAACATAAACCCACACAAAGCTTGAATTTAGTGTCAATTTATAAACATCCTATATACCATATTTACGAATTTTAAGGTGAAACAATTGGGGAAATTACACAATAATTGAAAAATAAGGAAGTAAATTATGATAAATGTTTCAAGTAGGTATCTACCCTTAAAATGAAATGGAAATTTATTGTAATAAGAGTTATACATAGAGATACAACAGTATATCCAATTTTGCAATATTTCCACAAGTGCCATGCCACTTTTTGTTACACAGCCATGTTTAAAACATGACCTTGGGCTATCCCCTAAAGCATTGAAAAATGGAGCAATGGTAAATATGATGAAAAATGTGCATAATCTTAGTCATATATATATATTATAGCTAAATGAAAAATTAAAATACCTGTTTATTTTGTACTACTTTCCTCAGGTGATGTATCAAAGTCACCGGCGTCAGAATCCGCATCCCATGTTATACAGCCCTGAGAGCCATCCATTGCATTTAAAATGCCAGAGTTCTTGGAACTCTTTGTGTTGCTTTCTTGTGTGATAAGCTTCCACCCACTTTTTATTCACTGGAGGGCCACTTAATGTTCTCCCTTTAGTAAGACAATGAATCAGGTGCCATCCAATCCCCATATTATTAGCGCAGGTAAACTTTAAACGGTTTGCTAATTGGTACATCCACTGAAATAAGCCCTCAAGGAATTATAACCAGAATTGTGTTCAGTTGCAACATTTTTTCTTTTATTGGTTCTGCCAAATGGGCCTGAAAACTGTCCAAAACAATCATGGCCCTCTTCATTAGCAGAGCTTCAAACCATTGATCCCTCATAAGTTTCAGCTATTCCTTCATGAGGTCAGCTAACAGCTAAATTCTTTGTTCCCATTGTTCTTTCTTCCCACTGTTAATGCTTTCAGAACAGGAAAACACTGAACTGCTGCCAGAAGTTAAAAGCAATTGTGTAATATGATAGTTGCTTATGTATATAAGTGGACTAAAATAACAAACTACAATACTAACTAGAATGGCAATTACTATGTGAAGCATGCATGCTATCATGGCTGCTAAATAGTTGGGTGTGTCAGGAACCTATTTGAGAGGTTGGATGATGGTTCAAGGGATGTCCAAACTATTTCATAAAAATTGCAATGAAGATTACTTTGTTTGAAAACCTAATAATACGAAGGGAGGGGGGAATTATGCAAGAAAACACTGTAAGCTGAATTAAAGTTGCATACATAGATCTATCTTTACAAAAACGATGTTGTTGACTTAATAATATATCATGCTTATAAAAAAAGTTGAAGATCCATAAAAAAACTCAATTTAATTTCACTTAATGTTCTGTGGAATGTTCCAGCAGATAGATAGGCAGCATGTTTGCCACTGAGCAATTTAGTGAAATGGTGAGTACGTTTCTGATGTGACAACAAGAGAAGTTCTATGAGAGGTTTTGACAACATTGAAAATTTAGTTTTTGTATATGGCCATTCTTTAACTACTATGGTCCTTAGCATCCCATTCTATATTGAGCATGAAAGATCGGAAATTTTGCTCGGAGGCCTCTTTATCCACCTTGAGGTTCATTTACATGGTATAAATTTACAACATGGGACTACTGAGTTTACTTCCCTTCCAAAGATAGCCATGCTAAGTAATTTTATGCCTAAAAACATCTATCTCCTGCTGGGTTTGAACCTGCGACCTGTTAAACTAGAAGCTAAATGATAACCACTACACCATAGAGGACGACTTGACAACAGTTGTGACATCTAGCAAGAAATTAGACTTGTTTAACATAAAGAGAGTAGAAGGTTGTTACACTACATCACTAAAATGTCCTTACTTGACGCGTTTTGGTAGACGGTTTTCTCCTATCGTCAGCATGCTTTCAACTGATTTTGCTGGTTATTGTCTGGGGAATGTGTGTGGCTAGTGGTGTTCTCTGGTGCTGTGCTGATGAACCTCCAAAGGCTGCTGAGTAGTGGCAGTTCGAAATTCATTAGGTGATTCCTGTGTTTGACGATATGTATTTTTTCCCAGTTGTCCAATTCATTGCTGCAGTTGATCAGTTTTATGTTCAGAGTGATATCATGGTACGAAGACCAGAAATGATATGCTACTGCTGATTTATCTGGCTGCTTTTGGTAAATGCATCTCATATGCTCTTTAAGTCTTATTTCAAGATACCTTTGGGTTCTTCCTAAACTATGTACATCAGAAGAATAAAGTAGGCATAAACAAATCACCGGTTTGTATCACTCCACGGCCATATGCGCTCCAAATGAGGTTACGCCCACCCTCCATCAGGTATCAGTAGTTAATTATGTTCAGTTTATTGAACACATTTACCCATACGGTAACTGTTATATGAGTTTTTCACCACTAGGAATATCTATTCACTCTAAATAACATACAGCACGCTAGTAACAGAAATTGCTATTTACTTACGTCATCTCTATTCGTCTAATCTGAGCTTGACATTGGTTGAATGCCCTCCAGGTCAGACGTCTCTGTGTTCTTTTATTCTATGGAGAAAATCTCTATGCCATAAAATAATGTCATCTCTGTTCACAATAATACTTTTTCTTTTCCTGCTGACAAACTTGAAACCTATCTCCAGGAGCAACTTGTGGAGGGAGGTTCGTTTTAATTTTGGGAGGTCCGGATCAGAGTTAACTGCAAACAACACTTTGTTTAAGGTGGGGGGTTCATTGTTAATAAAGAACTGGTGAACTTTTCTGCGGATTGCTGACCTCACAAACTCATCACAAACAACATCCAGCACTCGTCTCGCATCTGGTCTCTTCTTGCCAGGAGTTCTAACCTCACCAACTGTGGATTTTTCTTTCGTGCACTGTAAACACTTGAAATTGACACACCAGTAAACTCAGATGTAAATTTCACCACATCATCGATAGCAAGTTCTGGATATTTCTCGCAGAACTTGTTGTACATGTTCAAAACTATCGTCTTCTCACCACTATGTAAAGGCTATACATGCTTATGATAAACAACATCAGTTATTTCCGCCATGTTGATACATACTAAGTGTTTTGCTTTTTCCTCCTTCCCAAACCAGTTCCAGCAACCAATCAGCATCGTTACAAATTGAGTAACGTTAGTTACAAATTAATTTATTTATCATTTAACATATTGAGTTGAACTATGCTTAGTACTCAATAGTTTGTGCTTTATGAAATTAAGTGAGCTTCAAACCTTAGTATTTAGTAACACTTTTCAGGAACTATTTACAGGGCGGAAGCATCCAGCAAACCGTGAAGGAATTTGAGGAATTTGTAATTACAGGTGACAATTGTTAACAAACAGAAATTCCCATTTCAAATTTAATCCACTTTCATTGTCTATATTATACCTAATTGTAGATCCTCCAACATTTCAGATTGTGCACAAAAGCAGTCTGTGCAGATAGCTCTGGTGGTTCACCATTGGCCTCTGCTGAACTTCCTGGGAAAAACACAAGCTTCAGTTATGGAAAAGATCCTGTATGTGAAAGTCAAGAAAGTGATCTCCCAAGAATACCATATGTAGAAAAACGTGTTCACTCAGAACAATTGGATAAATGTTGTGATAGGGCAAAACCCTACAGCAGGCTTGTATTGAAACATAAGGTTGTAAAGTCACACAAGTGTAACATTTGTGTTAAGAGCTTTCGCTATTTATCATCTTTGAAAACACATAATTTGATACATGAGGGTAAAAAGCCTCACAAATGCGGAATTTGTGAGAAGAGGTTTACTTTGATGTCAAATTTGAAAAGGCATAATTTGATACATGAGGGTAAAAAGCCTCACAAGTGTGAAATTTGTGAGAAGAGGTTTACTCAGATATCACATTTGAAAGAGCATAATTTGATACATGAGGGTGAAAAGCCTCACAAGTGTGAAATTTGCGGGAAGAGCTTTATTCATCTTTCATATTTGAAAAGACATAATTGGATACATGAAGTTAAAAAGCCTCACCAGTGTGAAATTTGTGAGAAGAGCTTTACTCGTCTTTCACATTTGAAAAGACATAATTTGATACATGAGGATAAAAACCCTCACAAGTGTGAATTTTGTGAGAGGAGGTTTACACAGATGTCAAGTTTGAAAGTGCATTATTTGACACATAATGGTAAAAAGCCTCACAATTGTCAAATCTGTAAAAAGAGCTATAAGTGCTTGTCAATTTTGAAAGTGCATAATTTGATACATGAGGGTAAAAAGCCTCACAAGTGTGAAATTTGTGAGAAGAGCTTTACTCAACTTTCACATTTGAAAAGACATAATTTGGTACATAATGGTAAAAAGCCTCACAAGTGTGAAATCTGTAAGAAGAACTATAAGTGCTTGTCAAGTTTGAAATTGCATAATTTGATACATGAGTCTAAAACGCCACATAAGAATGAAATTTGTTGAGGAGCTGTATTTTTCTGGCACATTGTTTTAAGATGCATAATGTGATGCATGGGGGTAAAAGCATCACAAACATAAAATTTCTGAGAATAGCTTTAGTCATTTCTCAAGTTTTAATTTACTCTATTCGATACATTGGTGTAAAAGTATTGGAAAGACCTTAACTCATTTGTCGATTTGTAGGAGCATAGTTTGTTACAAAGGGTAAAAATTCTCACTAGTGTGAAATTTGGAGAAAAGCTTTATTCATTTGTGATATTTGAAAAAGCATATATTGATATATGAGAGTATGAAGCCTCATAGGTATGATTTAGTTGAAGAGATTTAACCTTTTGTCACATTTAAATTACACAGTTTTATACACAAAGGTAAAAAGCCTCAAATAAAATTTGTGAGAAGAACTTTACTTGTTTGTCAAATTTGAAGTTGTATAAATTCATACATAAGTGTATAAAGCCAAAGTAGTGTAAAATTTGTAAGAAGACTTCTACTCATTTGTTGCATTTGAAAGAGTTTTAATTAGATACTTGAGGGTAGAAAGCATCACAAAGTGAAATTAGAAAGATGTGCTTTACTAAATTATCATATCTGCCTAATTTGATACATGAGGGTAAAAAGTTTCAGAATTGTGAAATCAGTGAGAGGAGATGTACACAGTTGTCAAATTTAGATGAACATTGTTTCATGGGAATGAAAAGTCTCACAGTGTTAGTTTCTGAGAAAAGCTTTACTTAGTTTTCAAATTTGAAAGAGCATAATTTGATATATGTGGGTAAAAAGTTTCAGAATTGTGAAATCAGTAAGAGGAGATGTACACAATTGTCAAATTTAAATGAACATTTCTTACATGGTGTTGAAAAGTCTCACAGTGTTAGTTTCTGAGAAAAGCTTTACTTAGTTTTCAAATTTAAATGATCATTATTTGTTACATGGGGGTGAAAAGTCTCACAGTGTTAGTTTCTGAGAAAAGCTTTACTTAGTTTTCAAATTTAAATGAGCATTATTTGTTACATGGGGGTGAAAAGCCTCACGAGTGTTAGTTTCTGAGAAATGCTTTACTTAATTGTCAAATTTAAATGTACATTTTTTTTACATTGGGGTAAAAAGCCTCATGAGTGTTAGTTTCTGAGAAAAGCTCTACTTAGTTGTCAAATTTAAATGAGTATTATTTGTTACATGGGGGTGGAAAGCCTTACAAGTGTTAGTTTCTGAGAAAAGCTTTACTTAGTTGTCAAACTTAAATGAGTATTATTTGTTACATGGGGTGGAAAGCCTCACGAGTGTTAGTTTCTGAGAAAAGCTTTACTTAGTTGTCAAATTTAAATGTACATTTTTTTTACATTGGGGTAAAGAGGCTCACGAGTGTTAGTTTCTGAGAAAAGCTTTACTTAGTTGTCAAATTTAAATGAGTATTATTTGTTACATGGGGTGGAAAGCCTCACAAGTCTTAGTTTCTGAGAAAAGCTTTATTTAGTTGTCAAATTTAAATGAACATTATTTGTTATGTGGCGTGAAAAGCCTCAAAACTGTTATTTTCTGAGAAAAGCTTTACTTAGTTGTCAAATTTAAATGAGCATTATTTGTTACATGGGGGTGAGAAGCCTCACAAGTGTCAGTTCCTGAGAAAAGCTTTACTTAGTTGCAAATTTAAATGAACATCATTTGTTACCTATGGGTGAAAAGCGTCACAAGTGTTAGTTTCTGAGAAAAGCTTTACTTAGTTGCAAATTTAAATGAACAGTATTTGTTACCTGGGGGTGAAAAGCCTCACCAGTGTTGGTTTCTGGGAAAAGCTTTACTTAGTTGTCAAATTTAAATGAGCATTATTTGTTACATGGGGTGAAAAGTCTTCCCAATGTTTCATTGTAATTTAAATTATAATTTCCTTCTTGAGGACAAAAGTTTGCACATGTGTGAGCTTTTCATGTATTTCTCTTGAAATTAAAGATGTTTTGACTTAAAACTTGATGTTCAACTATACAGATGATTCGTGTGAATGTCCTACTGGTTACATTCTGCACCAATTGTGGAAGAGTAGCATATATAGATAAACTCAAATTTATTCTCAACATTGGTGCTAAGAATTATTATGGAGAAGTAAATAAATTGCCCTACAATACTGTAAATATTTGTTCCAAAAATTTATATTAAACACATAATGTGGTTAAATCAGAGGCCATTAAGCTCCACCTACCTTTTGTAAAATTAAGCTGAGAACATGTTCGTTATTGATAAATCACACTTTTAGCTCTTTGCTTCTTATAGAGCTTTTCTTGATTTATATAGTGGTTATGGTTATTACTGTTAGGTAACGTATTATTTGCAGGGTATATTCCATCTGCTGGAAATAAAAGAGGTTTTTTTATAGAATCATTTGGCAGGCATGACAGTGATTATTATACAGAATGGTTGAATTCATTTCTCCTGTGGTTGCACTGCAGCTGTATACAGAGTAATTTTGTCAGACTTACTTGTGTATAAACATAGTTCATTGTATGTTGCAAACTAATACAGTTACAGAAATTCCACAACTTAGGCTGACAGATGGATGTATCACACTCATACAGCTATGTTGTTGCACAAGGTTATTCTTTTGAAAGCCTTAGTTCCTGCAATAGATAAGGTAGGTCATTTTACAGCTCCCCCAATTTCATTCAGTTTTAAGAATCAAGGATTTAATACACAAATTTCTGTAAATCATAGAACAACTGGTATAACTGACTATGGAAGTTCAGTACAAACTGCATACAGCTCTTTCGATATGAGTTAATTTTTACATAAGTGTGTTGACCTCCATGTTCTAGTGGTACCAAGCTAGCCTCTAGTTCCCGAAGTTTGCGAGTTCAAACCCAGTGGAGGGTGATGAATTTTTTCCAGCATAAAAATCCATAGCATAGCTTCCTTCAGAAGGGAAGTAAAGCCACTACCCCATGCCATATATTTATGGCAGATAAAAGAACCTCAAACCTGATAAAAGAGACCTCAGCAAAATTTCCAGTCTTTCGCGTCCAATATAGAATTGGAACCATAGCAGTTAAAGAGCGACCATAACTAAAACTCAGTTAAATTTGTTTTCACTTATGTGCATAAATATCTTATATTGTAATATTAACTTCCCAGCTAGCATTTCATTAGATAATAGCATATGTATGCTAATCCTGCATGCATTTTCCAAAATTAACAACGAACATTATGGGTATTCACATAAAGCCTGGTACAGCTACTCGCGCACCAAAATTTGGAATTCCATCACCAGCAGGAACAGTGTACACACACGTGTCTCAGTCATTGCTTAGTGTGAGCTGAAGTGAAAACAAGTATTCAGGATGACTGGTGTTAATTATCCTTAGAGTTCGTTCATGGCAAAGCAAGAACACGACATTGAAGAGGCAGAACAAATGGGCAATTTTGTTGTTTGACGAAAATATGATGTAAGTGATAGCAGCATTTATGGCTGCCACGAAAATACAACTGATCTTGATCAGAAAAATGGTAAAGTTGCTGGGCGCTTGCAGGCATAAATCAAAGTTTCGAGAAGATGATGAGAAAAAATTGTTTAAGTATGTGGTGAAAGACACTTTGGATGTGCCGTGCTGAGTGAAGTGTGCGTTGGGAAAGCTACGACAACAGTAAAAGAACGAAGTATAACCCATATTGATTTTAAGGCATAGTTGTAGGAGAAACAGTTGGCTTAACGCTTTCCTGCTGATTTTGAAGAGAAGGTAGGAGAGCTCTACAGATTTATCATTAAATTGTGCCAGAGGAATCAATATTTATTGTCACATATTGGTAATGAAGACCAAGTGCATGTGGACTGTGTAGTACTGCAAGCCTACACAGTAAATAAAATGGATGAATGCATTATGTTAATTATTACTGGCAATGGTGAAACACAAAGTTGCGATGTTAGCCTGTGTATAACTGCAGAGAGAAGAAAGCTGTTGCAATATATCATGTTGAAATGAATGTTGAAGGTGTCATACAAGCTCATCCTAAAGAATGGATGGCTAATGAGCTTGTATTTTCATGTTGTAAGTTTGGCAACGCCCCCTGGGAGCACTACCTAACTCAAAGAATATGGTTCTTAATCATACTAACGGTCAATGTACATGAGGGAAAAACTGAGTTGGCTCTCATTCCTGGAGGACTTAGCTGGATTCTGCAACCACTGTAGTATTTTATTCAACCATTTAAAGCAGCAGCGAAAGAAGCTTATATGAGATGAATAGCCGAGGAGGACTACAAACTGCCTCTGAGGAGTAAAATCAAGTGCCTGGTAGT
Organism: Deroplatys truncata; assembly: GCA_030765065.1. Taxonomy (NCBI): domain Eukaryota; kingdom Metazoa; phylum Arthropoda; class Insecta; order Mantodea; family Mantidae; genus Deroplatys; species Deroplatys truncata. The sequence goes on along the minus strand of CM060989.1, from coordinate 82,535,337 downwards.
GACACTTATCTGCAAATGGGTGAAAAAGTGCATGGGATTCGATTTCTCTATCACTGATAGAAGTTTCAAGGATTGGGGAAGTTTGAATTCCCTCGATTGAAGGGAGGATGATGTGCTGTGGGAGGATACAGCTCATGAGTTTGTCAAAGATTAGCCTTGTAGAGATGACAAAAGTGATGTTCAATACAGGTATGGTAGTCTCTTTTGTTTTCAGTGTAAGTATTTAATACAGCAGTTCAAACAATCTGTTTCCTAAGCTTCTTTTCCAAAATCCATGTGTAGGGATTATGTACTGTAATATGTTAACATCTGCTGAAATATAACTTGACTTTTCAGTTCTATTTTGATATTCTGTGCTCTTAAAACTTCACTTACATAAACGTGTAAAATCTTGTTTTTGTAGACATTCTTGACTGCTCAGTTAGTTACCTTTGTAGACCATATTAATTTATACGTTGGTGAATACGCAATAGTATTTGTATGAATTTAATTTCAAAGAACGAAATCTTTAGAAGTAATGTAATGTATTCTTTTTAACAAATTTTAGAGCGGAATTAATCAGCTTTATATACATTAATCAAGAGAATGAAAGTGATCCCTACTTTGCTTTTCTCTGCCATAAAGCATTTCCTTGAATATCATTTTGTGATGCAGATTATTTCTTTAAATTTCCTATCCATTATGTATTCCCTAACCTGCTGCATTAACACCACTTGAAACAGTTATGCAATCCCTGGCTGCGTTTACTGTATGTTGGTCAAGCTGTCGTTCTCCATGATGTAATGTTTACCATGCTAGTCTCTAGTTCCTGAGGTGGCAGGTTCAAACCCAGTGGAGAGCGATGGATTTTTTCAGACACAAAATCCTTAGCATGGCTTCCTTCAGGAGGGAAGGAAAGCCGGTGGTCCCATGTCTTAGATTTACACCACTTAAAAGAACCTCAAGCCTGATAAAGACGTCCCTGAGCAAAATTACTGGTCTTTCACGCCCAATATAGAATGGGATGCTAAGGACCACAGCAGTTAAAGGGCGTCCATAAATAAAATTCAATTCAAGTTTTAATTTCCATCAGGTAGTAATGAACTGGTGATCCTGACATGCAATTCGTATGTTGAAATAACAGTGGACACAACATGTGTTCACAAGCACTGTACCTCAACTCCTTGAAACAGTTCTGTACCTCTTTCTCTGGCATATTATTCTACCTGAAGTCGAACGGTTTTTAACAAAAATTTACTTTTTTTTAACTTCTCTGTGTGCTTTCTTATGGCAAAAACTGTGTGCCAGTTTTGTAGTATTATGTCCGTTACTAAGCGAGAACTTTTTTGGATATAGACTCTTGACATGTTTAAACACAGATAGTTTCAGTTGTTTTTAGGTTAGAGAACTTGTAAATATCTATTCGAAACCTCATAGATTGCAATTTCTTCCTATATTATATGAATAATATAAAGAAAATGATTTTAATAACAGCTTTAATTTTTGGAATTTAACTTTATCATCGACCATTTAAAAGACTGAAGAAAAACCACTTTTTGCTCCACGTTTTATAGCATTATACCAGTGCAATGAACTTAAAAAAATTGAGCTTTATTTATGGATGCTCTTTAACTGCTGTGGTCTTTAGCATCCCATTGTATATTGGGCGTGAAAGACCAGTGATTTTGCACAAAGGCCTCTTTATCGCATTTGCGGTTCTTTAGCGTGCCTAAATCTACGACATGGGACCACTTGCTTTACTTCCCTTTTGAATGAATTCATGAAGTTAACTTGGTTCTGCTGGACATACGGAGCCTGATGCTGTCGAGCTGAGCTATGATACTCCGTAGCTATCAATGAATAAGAGGAATGATGCACGAAGTGTTCAAGTCTCTTTCAAAGGACAGTGCTCTCAGGAAACAATTTATAGGCCTAAATCATAGCTAGTGTGGTATGTTTAAATGCAAACCTTTTTCCTTCACTTTGAAACAAACAGTTTCCTTACAAATTCAGATACTGATAATAGTATGAAACAATGTAGCTTTATGCATTTTCACTTTTCATATTCTGTGTCCAAAATATCAACAATCTTGTTTACACTATTAACAGTAAACAATTAAATGTAATGTTTTTAAAACGATTCTGCACCCAAGTAAACAATTTATAGGGTGTTCTTATGTGATCTTGATAACCCTGCTGGAGATTGACTTTTGCTGCTAGGAATTTAAGTAGTTTCACCAATTAAATCACAAGGCCCTTGCCATGTGAATTGGCGAGGAAATGCTATTCAGTGCCAATTCCAAACTTTTCCATTAAAACTCGTATTTACAATATTTTTACTTTCTCTACTACGTATAGTAAGTAGGGAAAGTATTGTATTCCACCCAAAAATTCGATACCGAGATTTCACCGGAAATACATGTTTTGATAAACATGTCCTTGTGTGTGTCTGTCTGTGAACAGCATAACTCAGAAATGAACAGTCGGATAAACAACAAATATCGTATTTAGGTTCAGTATCTTCCAGAGATGCGACACGAAGGTTTTCAAGAAAATCCCCCTACCCCAAATTACCCTTTACATGGAACATTTTTCGAAAATTTTAATTTTCTCAAAAATGGCTAAGGATTTTGATTAAAATATCATATGTTTAAGATATTTTTATTGCAAGTAAAATGTGTATCTTGAATTTTCTGGGAATGTCTCCAAAAGTATTCTTCATTGTGAACGACTTTTGCATAACTGGTAAACCATAAGGGATAGACAAAATTTTACTACACAGAAAATGCAGTACGCGTTAAAATACACAATTTATGTCATAAATTGTTTTTGTTGAGTGAACCATTTTCGAGATATTGCTTGTTATTCCCTTAAATTTTTCAATACTTATTTTCTCAAATGGGAATTCGTTATTCGTATTTTTGTCTTGCATATGCAAAGAGTATTATTCTGTGGCAAAGGGAATGGTGCTGCACTTAGCAACCAGCTATTCAGAGATACATGTGCTTAAAGGCTACTGTATTTCTATACTGCCCTTGTAAATATATATTCCCCTTACATCTACAAGAAAATTAACAATAAGATAAGAGTCTGCAAATGTTTATCTGGAATAACATGAAGTAGACGGAGAATAAGCGTTTATAAAAATAGTTTGTACAAGAGTAAGAAGGTCATGTGAGTGTAACACATCAGATTTTTTTATTGTACTAAGTGCTAATGCTATGGGAAAAGTGGATTACCTGTTCCGGATTTCATATTTCCTTCTTTAGTGTGCTTGCTAACTGGTGTTGATACAGATCAGCAGCATTTGTATCAGGTATTAAACTTCCTTATATGGCAATATCATTTTGTTTTAAGCTATTGTTTTCTTTAAAGTAAATAAGAAATGGATGGATTGTTGCTAGGCTATTGTTCGAATGTAGTCTCTGAAGGGAATCTTGTGTCACAAAATTACAGTACTCTCTTAGCTTTCAAGTTTTCTTTGTCAGACAAAAATGCAGATTATTGTTGAATATAAACATTTAACAATTTTGCTTACAATTTTTCCAGAAAATCTTCAAGGGGTTGTATTCTCCCTGCGGTTACCTGCTGTATATCTTTTTATCATGAAAATTCCTGCTGATAAAATATTTTCTTGTAAAAACAGCTGTTGTTTTGATATAAAAGCTTGTCCCACATTCAGGCTCAACATGTAATAGGTTTGATTTTTGCATTCACTGTGCATTGAGAAGGTGATTGCTGTGGTATCCTTAAATGTAATGTACTCACTGATGTTGGGGATGCGGAAGTGCTGATATCTCTCTGCGATGATTCTCTCTTTGGGTTCTGAGTGTAAATCTCCAATCCTTCTCTTGTTGCATCATAGAATTGGTATTGCTTGAGCTATATGTACTCAGTATTTATCTGTGTCTAGGTATGGGAAGGTATTCTGAAATACAAATCTCTGCAAAAAAATAACTGATTCATAATTAGCGAATGTTACCTTACCTGCTAAACTATTTTACAAGTGTTTATAACTTGAGATGCTCATCCAGAATATTGGTGTCTGTGGTTAAGAATGAAAGTAACGCCAATCTTGCCCCTTTTCAGAAAAACCCTACATAGAAATCATCTTTTCTGTGGCTACGAATCATTAACCATTGTTGTCTGACCCCTCTCCATAGCTAAAATCAAGTTTTCCTTATTCATGTATTTCTTCATAGTAGGCTAAGCAATTTTTCAAATAACTAATATTTTTTCACCCTTTTTTCTCAATATTCCTAATGCTTAACTTATCCAAAATCTATACAAATATTATTTGGAATAAATAAAGAAATGTTACACCTTAATAAAGCATTAACTCGATTCAGATTATCATACATTTTAAAATACATGTCATTTTTTAACGATCTCTATTTTAGAATTTTGTTCCTTTTAATATCTGTACCAATACATTTGAACAAACGTCGTCCTGAAGCTTTGCAAATGCATATACTACCGAATGGTGAATACATTGTGTATTTGAAAAATAATTTTAGGTTGTTGATATATGACACAAAATTGAATTTTTAAAAGTCCAAATTTCTGTGATAAATAACCAAACTGTTTTAATTTATGTGCTTAAAGTTATATGTATACATATAAAACATTGTATTACACATTTGCAGAGTCACTCTAAGTAGCTTTTGTTTTTGAGTGATAAAGTGTTAAATACTTCTCTCTCTGGATGGAAATGGGCTTGTCAATTAAAGTACCAGTATATACAGCATGTAACACATGTAGATCCACTTGAGCCATTGTTGCACAGAATTGGCGGCTTTAGAAGCCACATAAGAGCAGTCAATTCCTAATTAAAAGTGTTGAGAAATCTGCAACTGAAGAATTGCCTTTTATTTTTGTGAACACTCATGTATACTTATATCTAATAGATACCTTGCCCTTAACCTCAAAAGCGCTCTAACAACCCAATGAAATACACGACCAGCAGGTGCACGGTGATCGCTCGTAATGTCAGGATTATGATCAACTTTACTTAACGTGACATGAAGTTAAGAAAAGCTGGTAAATTAAGGGTTCTATTTCGTATGCACTTAACGTAATGGGAATGGCTCTTAAGTGATAGTCCTTTTATTACTTCGAGCTAGAGCTTTACGCAGCTTGGTTCTAATTAGTATATGACATCAAACTTTACGTAACGGGAAGAAAAAGTTTGACATTGCCCAAACTCTTAAAGTTTCATCGTGTCATCCTAAATATTTACATTTAATACAGTATCACCATGTCATGTCACGTTACGTTATATTCATAATGGCGGTTTAAGTATTTTATATGTTCCGGTAACAAGCACTAGCAGGACGCATAACAATAATTGCAGTTTGGGTTGTAGAGCTAAATTCCTGTCTGAGTTTTGTTGTAAATGCTCTCCAAGCAGGTTCAAAAGGCATGTAAAGGATTCCTTCCTAATACCGAAACGTTCATCGAACTCTCTGTCCCTGTATACGCATGACATGGTTCTCGCATACCACTATCGGATTCCCGTTGTTTTCGCCTTCAAAACCAATATAACTTAAGTAATCGCTGTTTTCTTTATAAAGATCATCAATGTAATCTAAGTAATCCATGAACATGTCAAAATGTCTTCCTTCAAGTACAATACGGTATCCTAGTTCAATCGATGGTTAGTTACTCCATCCAGATCGAAAAAGTAAATTCTAACCTATATTTATACGGTATTTAATTTCGTAGTAATACACTACATAATGGTGCTCTCAGGCATTTACTTCTGTGGTAATTTAATCTGAACTGAGAGTATCTGAAAGGAGCAGAATGCTTCGGAAGTAGTTTACTGTCGAATGGAAGTCGCCGAGTGTTGGCTTGAATAATAGTTTACTAGGAAAATAGAGCTAACTCTAAGTTGGTGCACGCCGCCTATAAAGCAAATTTCACTGCTCCGGCAGACCTTAGCAATATGACCATGCTTCACACATTTGAAGCACTGCATTAACCTACCACATAGGTATTTATTCTGAATGAACTATAGTATAACAGAAAATATTTTATGTGTTACACTCACATGACTTTCTCTTCTCTTGTACAAACTATTTTTACAAACCTTATTCTCCATATGCTTCATGTTAATCGAGATGTCAATCTTATTGCTAATTTTCTTGTAGATGCAAGGGGAATATGAATAAGGAATTTGAGAAAAAATATTGGAAAATTTAAGAGAATAACAAGCAATATCTCGAAAATGGTTCACTCATCAAAAAAAAATGTATATGACTTAAATTGTGTATTTTAACGTCATCTACATTTTTTGTGTAGTATAATTTTGTCTATCTCTTATGGTTTACCAGTTATGCAAAAGTCGTTCACAATGAAGAATACTTTTGGAGACATTCCCATAAAATTCGAGATAATCATTTCATTTGTCATAAAAATATCTTAAAAATATGACATTTTAATCAAAATCGTTAGAGCCATTTTTGAGAAAATTAAAATTTTCGAGAAATGTTTCATGTAAAGGGTAATCTGGGGTGGGGGGATTTTCTTGAAAACCTTCGTGTCGCATCTCTGGAAGATACTGAACCTAAATACCAAATTTGGTGTTTATCCGACTGTTCATTTCTGAGTTATGCTGTTCACAGACACACACATAGACACACGGACATGTTTCTAAAAATGCTTTTTTTGGATTCCTGGGGTCTCAAAACATGTATTTTTGGTGCAATCTCGGTATCGAATTTTTGGGTGGAATGCAATACTTCCACTACTTACTATACGTAGTAGACAAAGTAAAAACGGGGAAGAGTTTGTATCGAAAAGCAATGACATATATCTGCTTAGGTTTATACAAAATGTCCTCTTCAGGGGTTACCTCTCTATGTTTAAAACGATACACCTATTGAACGGGTTGTAGTGCCAAAGTCCATTATTTCATGCTTAGTTACTGTGTATAATGACTTTGGAATGAATATGGGTCAAGGGTATAAAAGAAAGCATCTTAGTGCCATTGTCAAAGCCAGAAAGCAAAGATTGGTTTGTATCAGAAGATAACTTAAATTTATTTTTGCCCGCATTTTGCAATTTAGTAATGCGACATTCGGTATATTTCTTAAAAAGAATGTTACCTAGTTTCAGAGGATGCAGTGGCGCTAGCTAGTCGTAGTGCCAACCAAATATGGCTCCAATTCATTGAAAAAATGGAGAAGTATCTAGTTCCCATCAGGGACGTCTTTACCTTAGCATTCAAAACTGATGAAACGCCAACGTCCATTTCCTCCTCCGAGCACGAGGTTGATGGGGTTCCATGAGTAACCATATTGGACGCAATCCCTCCCGTCACATATGAAAAGAAACACTACATGACTTCCATCCAGAAACTTTAGAAACTTTGAAACAGCAGTAAAACAAAAGATAAAAGCGAAAAATCAGATTAATGATATTCACATTTGCCGAAGGCTAAGCTCCGCAAACCATCACCGTCCTGCCAGCCCTATGATCAGTGGGGAAATGGTAAGAAACACTTGTCACATGCGTTTTAGCTGAAACATATTGTGTTGACTGATCTAACAATTGTCTAATCTGCTTATGCTTCATTTATATATTTCCTACTTAACACTTAGCTAAAACCAATCTAGCTGTATCTGTGGTTGTTTTATTACCGGATACTACAGCTGCAGATGTTACTAAGCATTTTATGCCAGGAGAGAAACAGCTTTGGGAATGTATCCGTTAGTTGGGGCTGTTGTACGTAGTCATGACACCCTAGGTTGTATCATTATATGATACAGCCTAATTAATACAACTGTATCTAATCTAACACAGATAGTAGTATAACAAGATCTGGTATAATATATTATAAGGTAATTAAAATAATTTTATACTAAGTGCGTCAGTAGATAACGAAATGGTCGTCTTCAAAGTATGAACATCTGCGAATATAAAAACAGTGCCAACGTGACATATACAATCTAATTTCCCAATACATGTAACAGGTTCTTATTTGCGGCATGGATTTATATAACAGCTAGATCGCTAACCATGTACCGAGAATGTGAACTGTCATTTGCCTCCACAATGGACGGATTCATCAGGGAATGAATCGTATAGTTACATAAATAGTCCTTCCTTAGACCTGTTTTCAAGTGTAAGCAATTATGTGCCTTGGAACTTAACGGGGCACTGTGAGGCAGTATTTTAATACCGGAATAGTTTCAATTGTATTTTATAATAAGTAAATTCAATAACAGATCGCGTTGAAACAATATGTATGTAATAATTATTTAAATTGTATGTAACAGTCATTGCAAATGCTTATATTTATTGTAAACATGTTTAATAATGTTATGTGAATACATTACATACTTTAATAATGCAACAGATGTGAGAATAAGTTTTAAGTTGATAACAATGAGGTAATAATGAGGTAATCTTGTAGCAATAATGAATTACAGAATTAGAATACTACTAGTCATTATTAGGGCATCAATAACGTAAATCTTGTGACAGTTTTTAAAATAGCAAATCAATAGCAAGGAAAACGTTTTAAGTGAAATGCAGATATTCTATTGGACTAGATTTAGCCAAAGACTTTAAATATCAAAGCTTACGGGTTTAACGGGTGAAACATGTTCAGTTGCTGGCAAACCTTGGTAGCGACCAGATGGAAGATGTGTTCTCTACAGAAATATTACGTGTGAATCGTAAAATATGTCTACGCGTTAGCTAAGTGAAAGTATTAAAGATTCTCACAGCTCTTAAAAAGTGTAGTGCTTTATTAAAATGTGCAAGGGTTAATAAAAGAAGTGAATTTAAAAACTTAAATTCTGTGTATGTCTACAATTATTGTCGTACCGCACCCTGCCTAAGATATACATGACTCTACAAACATTACTGACGCAGCCGAGGCAAATTCAAACATAAATAATATATAGAAGCAGTTTTAATTACAAAGTTAAACATTAAAGTGTAAAACTTGGAGTGCAACAACAAAATTACATCATAAAATCAGCTTCTCATACTAGCAGCATACTGCGTAACAACAGTAACCATTACGTAATCAACAACTTCAAACCGACGCCCAAAGCGTGTTGCAAACTTCTTAAACAAAGTAACTCCAAGAACAATACTTCTTCAAGTTAGCTTCCCAAGCGTGAAGCTAAATAATTTACGTAACAATGAAAATATTACATTCATCAACTGTTTGATGTAGAATCTAGAAGTCTCATAATAAGCTGTATCCTGGCAGTTGTGTTAAAAATAAAGTAAAAACTTCTCATAGTTGGTATTTCAAATTTGTAAAAAATGTCTCGCACTTGCTGATTCACAGATAAATCAACCCTGCATTATAGGCATAAATAGAGATGTGAATAAATGCGATTTGCTATTAATGGGGTGCTTATTCAACAATTAGCAGAGTATTTATTTTCCTCTACACAAATACCATACTAACCTTAGTAAGTAAATCACAGCTGGTGATCCATTCAGTATTCCTCGTTTAACCCTCCGTCAGTCGCTAGGGGCCTGAGAGACCCCTGGCATTATATAAATGTTATAATTTTCGAACGAACGCACCTATGCAATTGCCTGACTAGGACATCTAACATTACACCTTGCGCGATTATTTGCTGCAGCAATAACATTATCTGTTTATTTGTTTGGCTGGAGGAATGAATAATCAGCAGTTACGTGTCGCACAGGTCAACCAGGCCCCGCGCGCCTGCTCTCGTTACATATTGTTGACAGATTTGTTTCTCAATAGCTTTCGTGCAATATTGCTTTACTATTGCAAGGATCTGTTACTGCTTCGTCATGAATACGAGTAAAAGGCACGATCTACAAAATCCGAATGATTTGGAAGAAGTACATCGCCTACTTTGCGATGATGATGCCTTGTCCGTGGATGACAACTTATATGAATAAGATGACTCTGATTCAGAACATAAACTCGAAACGAGATCTTTAGATTCAGAAACTGACCATGAAGATGAAGAAGAAGACGGTGAAAGCAGCTTGTGTGATAACATGTATTTTATAGGTAACGTCATATGCGTATCATAATAATTCTTCTTTTTCTTTTTCTTCTTCTTCTTATTGACAATACATTCTGTTGTTATTCACAGGAAGAGATGGAAAAAAATGGAAAAAAACACCTTTGAAAATAACACAGACAAGGGCTCACAATATATTGACCAAACTTCCTGGTGTGGTAGGAGCTGCCAAAAATGCGAAAACGGAAATTGATTGTTGGAAACTATTTGTTACCGAAGATATGGTTAGTTGATTTGATTGTTGAAAGCTCAAATACTTACATCAGCAGTGTGCAGCACAAATTTGATTGTGAAAGAGACAGCAGATGTAATAGAAATAAAAGCTTTCCTAGGCTTATTGTACCTGACGGGAATTTTTCGTGGTGGACGCCAGAATATTCACGAGTTTTGGAGAACCGATCTTGGAATTCCTCTATTCCGAAAAACGATTCAGTTTTCTAATACGCTGTATTCGCTTTGATGACAAAAGCTCAAGACTGGAGCGACGAAGATTGGATAAATTGGCTGTTGTTAGAGAAATATTTACATAGTTTCTGAGCAACTGTCAGAACCATTATTCTCTTGGACAAAATGTCACTGTCGACGAACAGTTGCCGGCGTTTCGTGGTCGTTGTGCTTTTAGACAATATATACCATCCAAGCCAAACAAGTATGGCATAAATATATTCTGTTTGAGTGATGCAAAACTGTTTTATATAACTAACATGGAGATTTATTGTGGACAGCAGCCGGACGGACCATATTTGCAAACTAACTCGGTAGAGGCTGTAGTGTTGAGACTAACTGAACCAATTTCTGACACTAGACGAAACGTTACTGCAGATAATTGGTTTACCAGTGTATCGTTGGTGAATGAATTGCGCAAAAGACAACTTTCCTTTGTCGGTACAGTGCGAAAGAACAAAAAAGAGTTACCCACTAATTTCACTTCTCCAAAAGATCGCAGACAGTACGAAAGCATATTTGGCTTCACAAAAAAAAATGAAACACTTGTTTCATATGTTCCAAAAAAGGGTAAAAAGTAGTTTTGCTCTCAACTCTACATGTTTCATCCACACAGTTATCAGAAGGTGCTGAGAAAAAGCCTGAAATAATCCTGCATTACGACACTAAATGTGGAGTTGATGCAGTAGATAAATTGTGTGCTACATACAATGTAGCCAGAACAACGAGACGGTGGCCCATGGTAATTTTTGACCATATCTTGAACATTGCAGGTATTAATTCTAGAGTTATCTTCCTTGGAAACCAAAATAAATATTCCTCAAGGCAGGGGTATTTGAAATCACTATATTTAGCTTCACTGTTGCAACAGCTACAACGGAGAGCAACAGCATCAAATCTATCTGATGATTTGAGAGGACTTTTGACAAAATATAAACCTGAAGAATACGGCGTAGTAGAATTGTCAAATACACCACTATGCACATTGAAAAGGAAACGATGTGAACCCAGCAACAAAGACAAAATGAACTGCAAAACTAAATATGCATGTGGGAAATGCAACACCCCCTGTGTTTGAGCAAACATGCTAAAATTATTTGCGATAGCTGCTTAGTCGGGGAAAACACGGGTGAAATAGTAGATGACTCTGAGTAACTGAACACTTGAAATTACAAGTTGTATGTATATCTGGAAATGGCAATGTATTTCTTTATAGTTACTGTAATACAATTTATAACGTATATGTACTCATATTTTAGCTTGTAGTTTTATGTTGTAAGATAATACCTATTAATGAGCCTTGTACGCTTAATCTAAATAAAGGTAAAAACAGGGAAAAAAAGAAAAAAAACCATAGAAAACAAAAATACAAACAATAACAACAAAAATATAGAGCGGTTCTACTAGGTCCCGCGCGACTAACGACGTTCTACCAAAGCGCGCGACTGACGGAGGGTTAACTGTGTTCTTCAACAAGTGAGGAGGAAACGTTGAATATATTGTGACATTTGTGATATAATTGTTATGTGTGTGACTGGCGTTGTTGCGTATGTATTGTGACCTGGCAACCCAGACCGGATATGTTGCGATAGTGGTGGGGATAGAAACCGGTTCTTAGAGTAGCGTGCCTGACGCTAAGTTAAGCGTGGGTCAGAGTCAGTCGAGTCGCTCATTGCAACCAGAACAGTACCGTTTTGCTCGCGTCTGCTGGATGGCGTCCCGCCGACGGGCAAGAAGGTAATGTAATCTACTTTTATTGCAATATATACTATCCATTCAAACTAACTTCATGTAATTTCTTGTAGCAGGCAGATCCTTCCTTCCTCCCGCACAATCATTTAGGAATATTTTAGTAATTTTCAGGTGTTTTTAGGAACTTCTATTACCTCGCCCCGTCGGAACTCGTGTAATTTGTGCTATGTTAGATCCTTGACCGTGCTCTACCCCCTGTGATTTATAAATAATGTAGAGGTTACGACAATATAACGGACTTCACATTCGTTAAATAACTCCATATTTCCTTCCCAAGACCTCAGCTTGTAGCAGTAGTCTGTAAAATCGCCAGATTCAAGAGACTTATCCCATAATTGTAGCAGAATGTCAACGTTGAGCTTTAGTAACCTCTAACATTTCGTAGTCCCTATGTCAAAAGTGGAAAGTATATCCAAATTTTTATCATTTTTAATTTTCAATACCAGAAATTTCCTTTTAAAGTCATCTACAGTTCGTTAGCAGTTCATACGCTAAAACGTCCACCGTGAGCTTTAAAACGAAATCTTCAAAACCTCTTATCTCAAGGGGTAAACAAAAGCTCGTATTTGGATCACCCATATGATATCCATTCTGTATGATCTAAATCTTGTATAAGCCTTGCAATTAAAGTGCGATATTTCGTTCAGTGTGGTGCTAGCTCTAGATCGTTCCTTTATCGGAAGTACTTCCACGGCGCAGTTGGAGTCATTTCAAGGAAATAGTTTCAGTTCCACTCCGAGGAAAGTAGCTCCGTTGGAAGTACTTCAAACTTTTCACTCCGGAGTGTTAGTGCAAACACTCCCAGCGATTTACCCATAGGACATCCTATGATTTGCAGGTTGTTCCTGACGGAGAGTGTGGTTATGCCCGCTAGACGCAAGCTGGCTGTAAGCAAACGTTTGAGATGCCAACGGTCAAGAAACCTCACGATCTGCAGGAGATGGCCTGTCAACACATCCAAGCAGCGAGGGACCGGATGCAGACGTGTTACGACCGGCAAGCCAACAGCCAAGGTTTCCAGAAGGGCGATCTAGTGTGGTTGTATCACCCTACCCGAACCAAGCAGCGTTGCTCGAAGCTTCAACCACAATGGAAAGGACCGTAAAATTTGGTGAATGGGATGAATGATTTAATCTAACTCATCCAGAGGCTCCCTTGACTGAAGATGCTAGTGGTACACTAGATCATCTATCCCGTTATGTTAGTACTGGTCGGGACCACCAACCCTAAGGAGGGAGCAGTGGGACCGCTCGCGCGGAAATATCCGCGGGACGGCAGTAACCGCATTCCGACCCAGCACCTGGTTCGGCCCTCGAGCGGACCTCAGAACATTAGACGTGCACGGACCCATTATGTGCCGCTTCCCCGCGGCTTTTAGTGTTCTAGAAGATTCGTTTCAGCCGTTTCCATTAGCTTCTTTTATAACATTTCGCTTTGTTGCGGGGACTGCATAAGTGGGTGTTCTTGCGCTCGGACAGCAGAGTTCAGTTAAGCAATTCCGAAGTTAAGTACAGTCAAGAACCCGAAAGGTGGATAGTGCCAGGTGTAGTTCAGTTGTTAGTTGTGACTCAACGTTCATTTGTGATTCGTTTCGACGAATCAGTTGTGTTGTGTGTCAAATGTAACGTTTGTAAGCTGAAATTAACATTCACTGACGAGATGGTTGGACATTTCAACTAACGTTTAAATATTGAAGACAATAGAAATTTCCGAGAAAACAAAAGCTAAGCTTTAAAGGTAGAATATGACACAAAATTACAAACGCCAAACGCACAAATCGTTGATGAGACTGTTGGAATTAAAACAAAAATTAATTTGGGACTTAATGTCCTGGTGTTTCACGGAGTTCTATAATAATATGTATCGTGCGCCTTTTGTTTGCTATTAATTTATTTAACTAGGTAATAAATCTGCAGTTTACGTTTTACGCTTAATTAAATTACCCTCGTATGATTCAAATCATACATTTAATTAAAATTTCGAATAGAAATAAAATATCGATCTTAGGTTATTATAAATCTACTTTGCTTTATTTGTGCAGTTTTTAACACTTTATGTGCAAAATAAGTTGCTAATGGAAGTAGGAATGCAAATGTAGACAAGCAAGACGTGCATCTGCTCCGGGATGTATACCAGTATTGACTGAAGAAGATTTTAAAATTTTGGAAATAGTCCTCGAAAATGATGTTGCAATTGAAATGATCGAGGTACGGGAGGTGTTGGTAGAAATGGTTACAGAGTCGGAGAAAGAAAGCGAAGATGATTTTACAGCAGATGACGAAATTATAAATACTTAGAATTATGTAGTCTCTTCTAAACATTTTAGTGATTCAAATAGTCGTACAGTTATGGGGGGTCGCTTTAGAATGGATAGAGATTCATAACTGTAATATAAAAGAATTCGTGACGATATAAAGCTTACCCTGAGTCAGGAACGGGCGGAGAGAAAAGTTGCCCGAACATGCTCATCTGTGAAATGCATTTAATCAAAAGTATGTAATTTTAATACGATTATTGAAGATATCCGAAGTAACTTTATTTAATAATTTTTGGTAAACCATGAACTGGGACATGCGGAAAACTTATATTGCCCCTTTAGTGGAGAAGTTATCAATATGAGCCAGTAAAGATAATTCTAGGCGCAATATTACGCTGAAATATTTTTAAAAAAAGGTTTCAGAAAGAGCTCAGTTATGTTTTTAAATATACGACCTTTTAAGGAATGTTCTGTTAGGGCCTGGGTGCAATCGAGCTTGGATGGTTTTGATATGCTTAAGACCAGTGAATTGGTAGACACCCCTGGAAGAGGTAGGATCACCGTTCAAAGATCAGTAAGCAAGAAATATCTATCAAACTTTCTGAAAAGTATTCCGAAACTTTCTTCTTATTATGTGCGACTAAGGACAAATGAAGGGTATTTAGAACCTACATTTAAAATCTTTTCTGAATTCCTTTTTGGAATATGAAGTTAAATAAAGTTCTCGTGATGTTAAAACACCTATCCATTGCCAAAATAGGGAAAAGGAAAGATAAACAAGAGTATCAGCAAAATAGTACAGTAGCCACTTTTACCCTGGATCCACAAAGTTTAAAACTTGTTCCATGTTTAGTGCATCCGTAATTTACTAAGCAAAGCCTTGTGTTCACAACTTTGCAGTCTTCAATGTTGCCACCAAAGGTTTAATATGTTAGTTGTGACATGCAGGAGAAGCTGGTTTGGTGCATCTGTTTTACGTCAATCATGATTTACTTCCTGATAGAAAAATTAAAAGAACTTGCTGCAACTGAGAAAATTAACATTTACATGACAGCTTTGGCTACCAAAACAAAACTACAATACTGTATTATACTCTGCTGGGGTTAACCACAAACAAGATGAAACGGTTCAAACCCAGGATAGGATGAAGGGTTTTTGGGCCGTAAAAATCATTTGCATAGTTTCTTTCGGAGATGAAGTAAAGCTGGCGGTACCGTGTCGTAGATTTACAGTATATAAAAGAACCTCAAGCCTGATAAAGCGGCCTCTGAGCAAAAGTTCCGGTATTTTACGCACCAATATAGACTGGGACGATAAGCAACATGGTAGTTAAAGAGCGTACATAAAAACAACGTAGAGATAAGATTAGTTGACCTTTTAAGTTTTATCGACCTTCCACATGCCAGCCTAAAATGTTTCTGCAACTCCATTGGAAATGATGCTTTTATTGTCTATTCCCTGAACAAGTTACAGTAACTGGTTTCAATGTCAGCATCTTTTCCTGGATCATTTTTATTTAGGGAAAGGGTAAGCCCGTTTTTGACAGTCAAATGGGATGTATAGAGCACTTTCCTGCTCCTCCTTCTCCTTGCACATTCTACAATTTTGCTCATTCTTATGAAGATGATGACGATTTGCGTTTAAGGGCGCTCAACTACTAGGTCATTAGCGCCCTGCTCATTCTTGTAGAGCCCTAATTTACGTAGTCGTTTCTTGAAGTGGCCGTGTTCAGAAATTAATGCAACTGCTTTCCTTTTTCTGTTTTCTATCCGATCTCAGGAAAGATTAGGAAAGAGTGTTGCATGGACCTAAGTCCTATTTCCTATGTTGTCTTTGTCTAGGGTTGTTTCGCCACCTGAGATAGTGTTTTTCACTAACCCAAGCTTTTAGCGAAGCTCGTGCAGTCTGTGTGCTGTTTCCACCGCAGGTTCAGGGCCAACACACGTATCTCGGTACCCTTTCTAGCCAGCTGATGAGCTTTTTCATTTCCTTAGATGCCCTCATACCCCGGCACCCACCGCATTTCAACCATGCTCGCGAAATGATCGAGCGATCAGGGCATTTAGGTATTACCAAACCGTTTTGCTTTTACCTGGTCTGAAGAGACATATTTTAAAGTAAGTTGACAGTCTGTGAGGATGAGAATTCCTTTTTTATGATAACTTTTCTCAAGTAGACTTAGAGCACAGCTCGAACAGTAAATACTTCTGACTAATAAACTGCAATATTTCCCAAATCTTGTAATATTAAATATTGTTTAATTTTATTAAAAATGTGTTTTTTTATTTACAATTTTTGGAGATAAATATGTCTGCCCCCAAAATTGTCTCTATACGGAATCCGTCTGCGTACCTTAGAAATGAATGACTTCTTTTTATCAGGAATAATTCGTTACATCTAGTCTTCTCGAGACCCGAGAGTTATCTTAAATGGATGGAAAAACATTTTTTAAGTATTCATTAGGTCAGGCTGTATACTCAATACTGGATTGTAACGAGAATGTAATTATAATCAAAGGTTTCTTAGAAGGGGGCCAAAAACAGAGGAGTGGATTCTGTATATGCAACAAGCGAGCGGAAGCTCAAAAACCCGGCAATACGTCTTCCATCTGACTATGTAATTGTATGCAGGGAACCTCGCCCTAAACCACCTTGTAGAGTTAATACTGTAAATGCGATTTGTTCGAGTTGCAAAACCGGATATCCAAAAGTCAACGAAATACGCGGACTTCTCGGGCCGTTTTCTAAAAATGCGTTTATTTATTTAGGGTGTCTCAAAATATGTATTTCCGCTGAAATTACGGTATCGAATTTGGATGGAATGCATTACTTTCTCTACGTACTATATCCCTGGTAGAAAAGGTAGAGAGGATTTTTAGAAAAATACTCGTGTGTGTGTGTGTGTGTGTGTGTGAGTGAGAGAGAGAGAGAGAACAGTATAGCTCAAAAACGAAAAGTCGCATAAATACTCAACTTAGTTTTTAGTTTCAGCACATTCCAAGGATGCGACAAAAGAATTTCAAGAAAATTCCTCACCCCAAATTACGCTTTACATTGTAGAAACAATTATTGAAATTCTTGATTTTCTCAAAAATGCCTTATTGATCTTGGTTAAAGTAACATAGTCAAGTTGTTCAAATGACGAATAAAATGATGTGAAATGATAGACGAAAACGTGATATAGAACAAATGTAGATCTCCTTAAAACACAACTGATTTCAAATAATCTTTTTTCTTTTCTGTGGCGTAAACCATTTCTGAGTTAAGCGTTATTAATGGCTCGAGCTGTTCATTTTCTGGTCATTCTCTTAATTTTCTGTCAACATTCAGTTGTTTCTCGCGAAGGAACGGAAACACTATGGAATTTTAAGACCAGCATATAGCGTCCAGTTCTAAAACATTTGACTATCGCTATTCTCTTCCAGTCTGTAACTAAATGGGTAATGTAACTAATTCAGCAGAGATTTATTTGGATTAAAGTTTAGTAGATAGAAAAATAAGCTTTAGTTGGAAGAGTTTGTATACTCACTAATAGAGGGCACTGCAAGTCGTATGAATTTATCACATATTTTTATTTTCATGAACTCCACAGTAGCTTGAAGACTTTCCTTATCAGGGAAAGATTCACGTGCAATAGAAGCGCAGGTTTCAAGGGTAGCTTCTGAAATCAATAACTGTGACCTTTTGACATTTATTTTCTCGAAATTTTATGGGTACAGAATTTTTCTGGTTAAGTGACGTACCCGCTTGAATACCAGATTGTTTTGTAATTTTTAGAGAGTTCTGTCTTGTTTAGCAATTCTCTTTCTCCCCTCTGTTTAGGAGTTGAGAGCGAACATTCTTGATTATGTGGCTTTGATCGTAAATTAAAAACAAGTTATCATTTTTATCGAAGGGATGGCCTAACCGTGCCACTTCACATCTTTTCAAACCCTGCTACATTGTTTTGGAACTGTTTATCACAATTCTCAAAATGTGAAAAGCTGCTGCTTCAACTGCAACATTTTCATGCAGCTGAAGGCAGTTTAAGTTACTGTAGTAGAAGAATGCAACAGGTACACTATGTGATCAAAGTATCCGGACACCTCCAAAAACGTACATTTTTCATCTTAGGTGTATTGTGCTGTTACCTACTGACTAGTACTCATATCCGCGACATCAGTAGTCATTAGACATCGTGAAACAGCAGAATGGGACGCTCCGTGGAACTCACTGACTTCGAACGTGGTCAGGTGATTGGGTGTCACTTGTGTCAGAAGTCTGTACGCGAGATTTCCACACTCCTAAACATCCCTAGGTCCACTGTTTCTGATGTGATAGTGGAGTGGAAAAGTGAAGGGACATGCACAGCACAAAAGCGTACAGGTCGACCTCGTCTGTTGACTGACAGAGACCGCCGACATTTGAAGAGGGTCGTAAAGAGTAATAGGCAGACATCTATCCAGACCATCACACAAGAATTCCAAACTACATCAGGATCCACTCCAAATACTATGAGTTAGCCGCGAGGTGAGATACCATGGATTCCATGGTCGAGCGGCTGCTCATAAGCCACACATCGCGCAGGAAAATGCCAAACAAAGCCTCGCTTGGTGTAAGGAGCGTCAAAAATACAGGATTGAACAGTGGCAAAACGTTGTGTGGAGTGACGAATCACGGTACACAATGTGGCGATCCAATGGCAGGGTGTGGGTATGGCGAATGCCCGGTGAACGACATCTGCCAGCGTGTGTAGTGCCAAAATTAAAATTCGGTGGTGGCGGTGTTATGGTGTGGTCGTGTTTTTCCTGGAGGGGCTTGCACCCCTTGTTGTTTTGCATGGCACGATCACAGCGCAGACCTACATCTGTATTTTAAGCACCTTCCCTCTTCCCACTGTTGAAGAGCAATTCGGGGATGGCGATTACACCTTTCAACACGATCGAGCACCTCTTCATACTCCACGGGCTATGGCGGAGTGGTTACTCGACAATAACATCCCTTTAATGGACTGGCCTTGCACAGATTCTGACTTGAATCTTATAGAACACCTTTGGGATGTTTTGGACCGCCGACTTCGTGCCAGGCCTCACCGAACTACATCGATACCTCTCCTCAGTTCCGCACTCCGTGAAGAATGGACTGCCATTCCTCAAGAAAACTTCCAGAACCTGATTGAAAGTATGCTTGCGAGAGTGAATGCTGTCATCAAGGCTAAGGGTGGGCCAACAACATATTGACTTCCAGCATTACCGATGGAGGGCGCCACGAACTTGTACGTCATTTTCAGCCAGGTGTCCAGATACTTTTGATCACGTAGTGTATCTGGCATTTAGTCCAGTGCCCTCTGAAAGTAAAACATAGCAGACTATTTGCCAGCTTTTCACAATGCTGTGGGGGTTTATTATTCAGTTCATCTTGACCATGATATTGACATTATAGCGTAACTCAGTTTCTGTTCTAAGTCTCTGCCTTATGTTCGATAATTCCTATCATTAGAAGACCCGCCAAGATATTTTTTCAAGGCATCTTTGTGTGGTGGCTGAAATTTTTCGACTTCTGCGGCAAATGCATACCTTTCCGGATACTTTTTCTGCCAGATAACCTTTATAATTTCTTCACTGAGCTTGACTTCCTTTTTTCCAAGTACATTTAGCTGTTCTGAGGGAGTGAATTAAGTTTCTTGCTGAAAGGGGGAAAATATTTTGCTAATATTTTTACACACAAACATTAAGAAGTAATTCTTCTTAATCAATTTGGTTGTATGTATGTAATAAACCGTATCATTACATAGTTACTGATTTAATATATTAATTAGAAGAAGGATTTATGTTTCAGTAGCCATTTACTACATATATGTAATTTAAAAAATCAAAGAAAAACAAAATAAAATTAAGCAAGCTACTATTATTTTACCTTAAGGAAGCAGTTTGCTTGCGTGAAAGGACGTCCTACACCTCTCTTGTCGATGAGGCTTATCTATAGCACTGTGAATGCGCTTTTATTTAATCGGCTGCAAACCGCTGGGCTGAAACGTCCTTTAAAGCAGGTCTATTTACTGATAGAGACGTTAATGATGATTATCATAATAAGCTTTCTGTTCCTTAGCTTTGTGAGCGTACATTTCATTAAAGTAAATCTCTTGGGCACTCTGCTGAAGACACAGACACAAGTTTTGTTCTGTTAAATCACTCCTTTAATCGTTCTCCCAAAAAGTCCTGGTTGTATAATTCCTTATACAAACCAAATTCCTTAATTATTTTTAAAACAACAGAACCTTCTACATGTTTACCAAGGGATTAAAAAGAGCTTTAACGTAGTCATCGCCAAGAGAATAATCTTATTGCAACTTTTAAGCCACCGCAATTGGTTTAATATTTCGCAGTCTTTAAAAAAATGACAGGTATTTGAGAATCTTGCACTAAAATTGTCAGACAAACCGTGTAAAACTGTCCCCTTAGGATAAATTCCATCACTGTCCTACATTACAGTTAAGGAGGCAGCACATGTACTCATTTCAAAGGAAACAGATATTGCATCAGCGTCCTGTGATTACAAATACAGTGATAATTATTTAGAACTTCTAAAGTGTTTCTTAATCATTGTAACTTCACAACGAAAGACCATGTTGCTAACATCACTCCTTCATATTTTTCTCTGTGTTTTGAATTTAATGGTCATCATATTCCTTATTTTTCAAAAGCTTAACTAGTGATGTGATGTAGTGATGTGTCATTAGAAGATGTGTGTCTTACATTTTTTTTGGGGGGGGGGCGTTACTGAGAAAATGCTCTACAAGGCGTCTATAGGTAATTTTAGATGTGTAGCGATTGACATAGAATTAACATCGTTTACATCAAGTTAAAGCTTGCGATTTAAACAATGACTAACCATCAGGAGTTGGTTATACATATTCTTCAAAAATGTAACCAATCCTCTATAAACTTCTTGTAAATTAGCCGCAACATCCGAGGCAAATCCAGTAAGCTGCTTGCTTAAAATTCCATCTGTGTTGAATTGCTTATTAAATGGTACTGAAATACTTAGGGCAATAGACTCGCCAAAGATAATTCTATATTATCAAAAAATAGTCGCATGGTTCACCGTAAAGTATGCATTTAACATAGAAAATTAAGGTTGACTTGTTTGAAATGGTAGAGTCTTCATCATTAAGTGAACTAAACACACAGCTTTACCCAAGTATATGCTGCACTAATATTTCAACATTTTATAGTCAATAAAATTGATGATATTAGCACAGCTGTGTTCTGAATGCAGCGTTCGTCAGGTATATCTACATAGTATAAAGGCTGCAGTTTACATACATTTGTGTAATGTTTGAATGGCTCAGTTTGTTTACCAATTAAGTAAGCTGTGTGGATATCACGTGATGTTACCTGTATTTCTTTGCATTCTATTTCTTCCCATAGTCAAAATTCTTTTGACATTGAGTTGTCAGTCATTCTTCTCCTCTTTGTTCAAGTATTTCTGAACATATGGGATGAAACTTGCTCTTCCCATGATGACTGACCTTGTCGTTCACTTCTTACTTTCTCTACTACGTATAGTAAGTAGGGGAAGTATTGTATTCCACCCAAAAATTCAATACCGAGATTTCAACGGGAATATATTTTTGAGACCCCCTGAATCCAAAAAAAAGCATTTTGGAAACATTTCCGTGTGTGTCTGTCTTTGAACAGCATAACTCAGAAACGAACAGTCGGATAAACACCAAACTTGGTATTTAGGTTCATTATCTTCCAGAGATGCGACACGAAGGTTTTCAACAGAATCCCATCACCCCAGAGTACTCTTTACATGGAACATTTTTCGAAAATTTTAATTTTCTCAACAATGGCTCTAACGATTTTGATTAAAATATCATATGTTTAAGATATTTTCATGACAAATAATATGTATATCTTGAATTTTCTGGGAATGTCTCCAAAAGTATTCTTCATTGTGAACGACTTTTGCATAACTGGTAAACTATAAGAGATAGACAAAATTTTACTATACAAAAAATGTAGATCGAGTTAAAATACGCAATTTATGTCACATACTTTTTTTGTTGAGTGAATCATTTTCGAGATATTGCTAGTTATTCCCGTAAATTTTTCAACACATAATTTCTAAAATGGGAATTCATTATTAATTTTTTGTCTTGGATATGCAGAGTTATAATGTGTGGCAAAGGGAATGGTGCTGCACCTAGCAACCAGTTATTAAGAGATATGTATGTGCTTAAAGGCTAATGTATTTCGATATAGCCCTTGTAAATATATATTCCCCTTACATCTTCAAGAAAATTAGCAATCACATAGAGTCTGCAAATGTTTGTCTCGATTAACATGAGGTAGATCGAGAATGAGCGTTCGTAAAAATACGAGGGCTGATCAATAAAGACTGAGACTGATTTTTTTCAGAGATATTTATTACTCAATTTCAATGTTGACATCATCTTTTTCAAAATAGTCCCCTCCTAACTGAATGCACTTTTTATAGCGCCTCTGCCAGTCCTCGAACACATGGTGCAGGTCATTCTTTGTAAGGCCTTTGAGAATCGTCTCACTTTTCTTTAGCACTGCTTCAGTGCTCTCAAATCGAATGCTACGGAGCTTTCCGTTTAGTAATGGGAATAAAAAGAAATCACAGGGGGTAAGACCGGTTCTTTAAGAAGGATGCGGCACACAGGTAATGTTGAATTTAGCCAAAAATTCCTGGACTTGATTTGCGTCGTGAGGCCGCGCGTTGTCGTGATGAAGTCGCCACCCATTCCGATGGTGTTCTGGACGTTTCCTTGTAATGTGCTTCCTGAGTGTAACCAATACTGACGTGTAGTAGCTGCTATAGTAGTAGTGTGAGGGGGAACTGCATGCTGGTAAATCATTCCATTCCGAAACACCAAGTCCACCTTGCCTAGCACAGAGGAATCGCCCTTCTTTGAAGTTCCTGAACCACTTAACCCGTTGCACGAGGTAGTGCATCTTCACCGTATGCTTGCTTCAGCTTTTCGAAGGTTTCAAGGCTGTATGATTTAAACGAAAATGAAATTTTATTGCGCTGTATTGCTCCTCTCGTGTCACCTCCATTTTGTGGTATGCGAAATTCAAGTAGGGTCAGCAATATACAGTATTACTACCAACCTACCGTTACGAGAGTGCTGTCGCTAATGGACATTGTACATGAATCCCTGCTCTTTTCAAGTATTCGTGGTAGAGACATAAAACTATGAAGGAAACTACAGAAAAAATCAGTCTCAGTTTTTATTGATCAGCCCTCGTAGTTTGTACAAGAGTAGAGAAAGTCATGTGAGTGTAACACACCAGAATTTTTTTATTGTTTTTAACATGCATCTCTTTGATAAATGCCATTTCAATATTTAATTAGTAAGACTGCAACTTTGGAGCCGTTACCTTTATTTAGAGGCGTCCTGTAGTCGACTGTTTACAACGAGAAGATTAATTGTGTAGTTGAGACAGTATATTGCCGCACAGTTTTCACGTAGACGAAATTCCAAAGGAAAGGCTAAGAAATTCAACAACGTTGCAAAACTACACAGGCGTTTTGGTAATTATGATAAACGCTTTAAGGGAAGATTAAGGACAAATGCATGAATTTTATATAATAAACCCGGTCTGGAAACAACTCATTCGCAAGTTATAATTACTGTATTATAGCTTGACCGTTGTGACAGCTCAGTGATGGACCACGTCACTGCAGCTACGTGTCTGACAGCCAATCACCGTCGATACCACACAACATCCCTTCGTACCCTCCGCCTATATCTTCCAGCATAACATAATACTTTCACTTGCAATGTTGACGGATTTATTTATACAGCTGGCACGGAATAATACATAATTTTTGGTCTTGTGTACCCTGGAAGGAAAGCATACGCGCATAAATAATAGACAAGACCTTGACGTAATATATAAGAAAGTGTCGTCAGGTGTTATTATAAATAATAATAATAATAATAATAATAATAATAATAATAATAATAATAACGTGAAATGCACACAGGTGTGCAAAGATGAAACAAATCTTTAGTTTAGTTTTCAGCACTGAGTTCTGCCACTGATTTAGAGCACTTAAAAGAATGTAGCAGGTGATATTTGTTGCACTTTAGTTCACAGAGTTTTCAAATAGATTTTTCCAGTACTACATGAAAATTAAATTATGGAAGTCATTTTATATACGGCTTATTGCGAGGTTTCTTATGAATTGATTTGATTCTGTTATCAAATGTTTGTTCTGTTATTAGAAGGGCTTCACACAGAAGCGTATAGCCTTCCGTCCTCCCGCTATCTCACCTCGCAAATTTCATGAAGACAGTACACAAGAGTAAATGTTTCTTTTGTTAACTTGCGGTAATAGTTTTATTGCATGAATTCTTGCAAATTGTAAATAGTTTGAGTGCAATATAAACATGAGGCTCGGAGTCTCTTCACTCAAAATGACTGCACTGCTATTTCCTTTGTTCTTTATAGTGCTTTCTTTATAACGTTATTTCTTTCTGTTATAATAGCAGTAATTAATATGGCTTTTTATAATAACATTAGTAGTTTCACAGTAAGTATAAACGTTAACTTGTAGCTTCTTCTTTCGTTAACAGCTTGAGAAAGAAGATTTATTTAGTCATGTATATACAATATGAATCAGCTGTTAGCATTGACAACTGAGCGCGCCAGGTAGCATTTGGCCCTCCCGTTCCTTCCGTGCAAAAGGTTGCAACGTAGCTCTCCCACCACTTCATTCAGCCACATGGCAGCGGAACCGTCTCAAGTGACGAGTTACACGGCGATTATATAAGCGAAAGATGGTTTGGGATATCTATGAACGTGAAATTATGCGGACTTAAGAATAGCTGTATTTTATTTCGCTGTACTACTTACACAATCCGTGATACAACAGCTGTTTGACGTCCTTCAGCTTCAATGACAACGCCGTACTTAGGCGGGCAACCCTGGCGATGCCACAGGCAGTGAGAATTTGATCTTCACTTCTCTGGGTGTGTACTTTTCACCTAGAAGCCTGTTTCACCAAAGACCGCATACTAAAATAGTCGAAATAGCCATGTAAACGTATGAGCCAACATAGTCAATTATGATTTAATTGGCCCAATTTTTTCTTCCACCACGATTAACTGGAGCAGTGCGCACTGTGTTTCTGAGAGACATACTCCCCAGGTTTTTGGAATAGATCACATTAGCGGTACGTCAACGTATGCGGCTTGAATATGAAGGAGCTCCAGCTGAATTTTAACATCATGCTCGAGAACACCATAACCAGGCGTTCCCTGAAAAGTGGATAGGAAGAGGAGGTCCTATTGCATGGCAAGCCCCTTTGCATGATCTGACTCCACTTGATTTTTTCTTGTTTGGTCATGTGAAGAATCTGTATACGAAACACCAGTACCAAATGAAGAGGAGCTACTAGCATGAATTTTCACTGCCTGTGACATCGTCAGAGCGAATCCAGGTTGTTCGCCCAAGTACGACAGAAGTACGTGCGGCGTTGTCATGCCTGTATCAGAACTGAAGGACGCCATTTTGAACAGCTGCTGTAGTATCACGACTTGTGTAAGTAATACAGCGAAGTAAAATACAGATATTGGTAAGTTCGCACAAGTTAACGTTCATAGGTATCGCAAAACAACCTGGGATGGAATTGTTTTTGGACGTTGGTTCCTTAAACCAAATTTATCTACTTGTCCTTAATCTGCCCTGAAACTTTGTATCATCACGGAAACATTCTGTATATTTAAGTTCGGGGAAGTTGTTTTATATATTATCGCTCTGTTACTAATGTCCCAACACCACCCCTCCAGAAAATAAATGCATTTGTCCAAATATTGCACATACAGATAAGCGTGTCACGACGAAAATATCAGTTTATACAATTCGCTCTTGTTATGATCTGTTGGTTAATAGTGCGTGTACGGAGTATCATGCGAGAAGCTATGTAACAAACGTCTTTCTACAGAGAGACCAAAATAACTACGAGCCGCCTGGGCGATGTTTTTCCTGTCCGCGTCGTCGGTGCTCGTTGCCATCTGTCGCTATCTAGAAAGGCGTGGATGAAACCATACAACATTTTTAAAAATGCTTTTAAAGGCTTTACTTACCAATTTTATGAAAGGAGATGCTGAAAACGGCCACAGTTGTTGTCCATACATTTTTGGCACCTCTTTAGGAAAATATCCAACACTCGCCATAGTTCACATTGAGAAATGCTGCCAATTTCCTGGCTGATATTGTATTTTCATTCTTTCAGGGTGTGTGGGTTTGTTTTGTACACTTTATGTTTTAAATTATCCCAGAGATAGAAATCGCTGGCAGTTAAATTCGGGGACCGAGGAAGCCACAAATCTCTACTAATAATTCTGTCCTCAAACACACTATAATTGTTTTTGTCAAAATGTTGGCCGTATGAGCTGTTGCAGAGTTTTGTTGAGAAAAGGCAAAATTACGCTCCCAGTCTGTTAATTCTCTAAAAAAAAAAGGAGGAGGCTAAATTGCATTTACATATGTACTGGGTCAACTACTGACTCGAAAAAAGTAGCCCTATAAGTTTATTAATATATTCTCCAAGCGGGAGAACCGTGTTCAAATCCCGGCTGTGGCGTTGAATTTTTCAGTTTACTCTATGTTAATAAACGAGTATTTTGTCTACACACATATCCATGAAAATGGAACCAAGCCTCGTCCGTGAAAAAATATGGGTTTATTTAGCCAATGTGTACATTATTGAGACTCCAGTCAAAAATGTGCACGTAATTACAGGATCACCAGGTTTAAGATATGTGCCTCAGTTATTTTATATGACTTTACCTTCAGCAATTTGGTAGCTCTTCGTGCAGAGCCATGAGACGTGCCTGCCTGTTGTGAAAGATGCGGAAGTGATTTTTGGGGGATTTCTCGATACGATGACGGATGTCGTCTAATGTTTCTTCGGTAAGAACGGTACATCGTCTTTTAGATTTCTTATCCTGAACACTTCCTGTGGCTTGCAATTTATTGTAAAGTTCATGGATCTTTGCACGGCCTAGAACTTTTACACCTGGAAATCTTTCTGCAAATCCTTGTTTCACTTGTCGAGCTGAGTTAACACATACGAATTGTAAATAAATACACGCTGTGCAGTAGAAAATATATACTGAGACATAATATACTTAGTGAATAAGTACAGGACAAAATAATAAATAACTCGTAATAATTGAACTACATCACATCACCGTCAACACTGCACTTCACACTGTAGAGCAATACCACGTCACAGCGTCACCTTTGTTTATAGCAGGCGTGCGTTATCATGTTTCCACACACCCACTGGAAAAAACACCGCGCATTCGGTTAGTAGTTTCTTGGCTCTCCCGTCAGAAGCGTAAGAGGGCCAAATGTTTTTCCGTGCAAGGAAATAATAATGTAGTTGTGAGCCAGTGAAATTCCCTCTCGCACTCTGGCTGTTCCATTAAAAACATAGCCTCTTTGCTTTGATGGCACTTGCTACAGGATTATATACCTAGTTTGCCAGATTCTGATTCCTTATTTTTAGCTGGAGTTTTGCGCGTAACGTGGAATTTTCTGCACTCAGCATAACTATGATTTTGCTTTTCGTTGAAATGGTTCGTGAATAATATTTTCTCGCATTCTTATTAGAAGAGTGGAGGTTCTCACAAGGATGTCTGATTGAACTTCCGCTTCTACTTTGGTGGAAACATGAATGGCAATGCCCGCAGCAGTTTCTATGTCTTATCAGGTGTAGTGAGGGGGGAAGTCAGGCTATTTTCATGGGACTCGAAGAAAGCTTTGCAGTTATTTCGTTTTCTGTGTGGATTTTCAGTTTTTTGTTTACTTATACATATGTTAGGTATCCAAGAATAATTGTTGGGACAGAATTGTGAAGAAGGCTTCTATTTTTAGTGGAAATATTAAAACAACTATCATCAAAATGCTAACTAAATTTTACAAACTTCTTAGAAAGCTGCCAAGTACTGTTCTGGGTCCTATCGTGATATAGCTTTTAGGCATTTTTTTCACGCAAGTCGTCATTTTGTTGGAAATTTATGACAGATACCAACAACCTTGTGTTTGCATTTTCACATAATGGAGCGCAGCAATACAACTCTTTTCAGTCGTTTAATGACTGTATTTGATAATAAAGTCGTGTAATGAATACAGAGAAACAAAACTATAATGTGGCTCCGCGCAGGATAAATTACCCACGTTGTTACATATCTAGAGATGATCTATTAATTATGTTTGGGGGAATACTTTTTAATTTCCGCGAGGAGAAATATGTGCTTTTGCCGACGACAGTAATGGTAAAGCACATTAAAATCTAGGGTAGGTAACCGAGATATAATGAACGTATTTAAAATTATCTTGTTGTATTCTCACAGCTGTTCAAAAAGAAAAGTAAATATTCACCACAAAAATTTAACACAACTTCTTAGTCAATGTCCAAGTGCACAGGGATTGTATACCCCAGAGATTCAACATGACATTTATGGGGAACATTGTCAAACGTCTATTGGCAGGGTGTTGTAGGTATTCAAATGCCTCCCATCTCGTAGACAACGATGATAAATTACAAGATTGCCTTATACGATTTTGGAAGATATACATTCGCGGGCTGCAGTCGCTGTGTCGCCATATTGCTTATATGTGAATGTTATGCACCCGTCCACTTTGTTTGATTAATTATGATTTAAGGAAGCCGTGACATCAGTCTGTGCGAGTCGTAGAGAGTGGAAGTAATTGTGGCTTGAATTAAAAAATTAAACATTACACAGAAAATATATTATAAAAGCAGCAGTGCAGGAAATAACGGAGCCAAGAGCAGTGTGTTTTCACAGGTATGAGATATCAATACTTTCAACATAATTTGATTGAAAATTACCATCGTATTTATTATACCTTGCAGAATCGAAGCCATACTAGTCAGCGTGGGTTTCAAGTACAATGATATGCTATGTATGCTTTCTTTTCAATAGCTTCACTCATAACAATACAAGGTAGGAGTCTTGTACCTGGCCTGCGTACGCAACATTTCACGGTAATGAAGCGAAATTCCTCGCATAGCACTAACGCCATAAAATAGAACCGTGTATTTACCGGATGCCAGCCGCTACCATGTAATACCTAATAACCTTGACGTTAATCAACCGTGGGACACATACATAGGCGGACTGAAGTATTCAAAATCAACATCATGCTCCGAAAAGAGAACATTTAAATAAATTAAAGAAAAATACATTTTCATAAAGAAAACTGAAAAATGTTCTCTTAAGTATTCTTTTAAGTTAAGAACTTCTATTAAGTTGGGCATATGTATTCAAATAAACAAAACACAGCACACTAGTACTTCGTTTTCTATCTTTCCTATGAATAACTTCTGCCAAACATCTTGGCATTGAATGTACGTGTTTCCTAGTTAAATCTAAATCAATTTTACATCATTCCTGCCAAATAATGTCTTTCAGTCTTGTTTTACTTGTGATGTGGTGTTTGTTGATCCTGTCTTCCAATTCTTGTCATGTGTTCTCGAGTGGGTTCAAAGTCGGGTGATTGAGGTTGTGTTATGAGTGTATGGAGTGTGTTGTAGATGATCCATAACCTAACAACTTCTGAAGTGTGCTTAGGACGATTGTCTTGTGGAAATAAAGATTATATCCAAGATTTAGTTTTTGAGCGCTTCTCTTCAGATGTTCTTGTAGTATGTTCTTATAATCATACTTGTTCATGTTGCCATCAATAAATGCTAGCTCACCCACACCACTTGACGATATGCATCCCCATACCATTACACTGCCGCCCCCATGTGTGACTGTAGCATCCCAATATTTAGGATCCCACTTAGTATTCTTCTGTGTCCACACCTTTAATGAGCCATCAATTCGGTATACATTGAACTTGCTCTCATCTGACCATAACACGGGATCCCAGAACTCATTGTTCTTCATTACATACTCAATGGCAAATACTAAACACTTTTTCTTGTTTATTTTACCTACATAAGGTTTTCTTCTTGGTGTTCTGAAATTGTTCCTAGTACTATTCAGAACCTTATGAACTGTTCTTTCATGATTCATCTTCCCAAAATGTTCATCCAGATGTGCTGTAATTCTGTTGCTTCTGTTCTGGGATGTTTCTTCACCACTTGTCTTTGATCTCTAGAAGTAAGTTTGGCTATTTTGCTCTTATGGGGTCCCCATTGAAAATGCTGAAAAAACAAGAAGAAATGGAATAAATTACCTTAAGAGTGAGGAAATAAGTAGATGTGATCATGCCAATACCTGGTGCTCACCTGCGTACCCCTTTTAGGTGTTTTACTTTATAGGAGAACTGTGATATAAACACAACAAATGTAGCCATCTTCCCGCTAAATCAGACGCTGAATAGGAAGTGACAACCTAAATAAGAAGTGAAATCTGCGAAATAAGGATTTTCTGCAAACACGAATCATTCGAGTTATAGACGCACAGATCCCTCGGCTATGCCCTATTGTTGCTTTTTGGCCTCAACTGTTACACTCCTCTTCTTTTAAAAAACATCCCTTGGCTACGCCTTGAGGCTGAGCATCTTACTGGGTTTGGCAACATTAGTTATTCATATGTTGCCAGCATTGCGCTGGAACTAGAGAACGACACAGTGACATCTGTAGGACATCACTTGTAGCGCTGCCGGGGACCCCATAAGAGCAACTTACCCGTAAGTTTTGGCAGAGCACCTTTCCTAGGCTTATTGAGAATGGTATTCCTCATTTTATAGCGCTGGATGACACACCACACATGAATAGATTTCTGTATACAGCTTCTCCAATTTCTTTACATGTCTTACTTTGTTCATGGATACACAAGATGATTTTTCTCTCCTCTGGAGTTGTCTCTTTTCCTCCCCCCCCCCCCCATTTGTACTGTGGCCACTTTTAGCTGAAGTTACTTGTGTACTGGATGACAGCAGACACAAATAAGGAGTTGTAAATGTATAAACGTCAAAATTCACTCGTTACTGTGTTTTACTGCCTTATCATAGAGCGCATTTAAACACGTGTCTTACAAGGTAACATAATGTTTATAAGAAAAATCACATGTTTATTAATACACACGTATTCTTATCATTCATGTACTGCATATGCGTATGAAACACACAATAATGTATCAGTGAAATCACAAAATATTAAATAATTCCACCTACTGTGTCGATTAATTCAACATTTAAAGCTGCTCTCCATAGATTTGAATACTCCTGTCCGCCTCTGTACATATTAAGCTGAAATGTGTGTATTATGTCCAGAGTCGCGTGTTGAATAAGACAAAAAGCAATGGATGTCACATGCAATGAATACACACATAAAATAAGCTGTGTGTTCACTATAAAGGGAAATGAAAGTGAAATGCACATAAACATGGGTACAACACACAAATGTGTGCGGATTGTTTGGGAAAATGCAGAAATGAAAAGCAATAGTACCACAAAACAAAACACCTAGATCAAACATAACATAAATAATGCTTAAAGCAAAATATAAATAAACTACATAGTATGTACTAAATGATTGGGAAAGCATTAACTATGTGCTAAATTTTACATGAAATATCAATTTTTTTTTCTTCCATTTTTATTTTTCTACCACATACATATTTGGTAGGGAAGATATTGCATTTCACCTAAAATACACGTTTTGAAGCCCCAGAATAAAAAAATGCATTTTTAGGAAAAGGTCTGTGTGTGTGTGTGCGTGTGTGAACAGCATAACTCCAACATAAAAGTCAGATAAATTACCAAACTTGGTATTTCGGTTCACTATCTTTCAAAGATGCCACACACAAATTTTCAAGAAACTGCCCCACTGAAAATATGACTGGAATATATATGATGAATATGGAATGTTTTCCAAAGTATTTATCTTCTCAAACATGGTTCTAACATTAAAATGGCACAAATTAAAGATTTGTATATTCCAAATAAAGTACTTATCTTGAATTTTCTGGGAATAGCCTGTGAAGTTGTGTTTATTCTCAAGTACTCTTATACAATCTGTATAACTGGTAAATGTTAAGCAATAGACAAAAACGTACCATTCAGTGTACTATACATAGATCTCTTTAAAACAGACAACTTTTTACAATTAGTTTTTTTTGTTTTGTGTCATAAGCTATTATTAGGATATCTGTTGTTAATGTATCAAATTGATGAATACTCTGTTATACTTTAAAAGTCTTGTAATATTCAGTTGCTTCTCACAATTACACAGAACGAATAGAAATTTTAAGGCAAGCATATACCATCCAGTTTGTAACATTTGACTATCACTGTTCACTTTTTACCTTAACCAAATGTCTCTTTCTGCAGAGGTTTATCTCGATTAAAATGAATTAGACAAGCTTTGTAAGAATGATTTGCATAGCCACTATACTCGGCGCCAATCAATAAGGTGATTGACAGTTACTAACCACGTGGCGGAACGCTCTAAATGAATGGGAGGGGATGAATATGTCACAGTGGTCATCATAGTAAGCATTAAAAGGACCAATTGGAAATAAGATGTTTCCATAGCAACAATAGACGCAAATGCCTTGTTGCGATATCATAACACGTGATTGGCATGACGTGCCGGGCGAGCTACCGTTGGAGTAAACATGAACTTATCTTCTGCTGTTGCTGCAGTTATAAACAATGTCCTCCTTTTAGCCCCAGCTTGCTTATGTTTTTGTATCAGTTTAGAGATTAACTGCGTACTGAAAAGTTCTTTTGCATCATCCTATTTGTAGGTATTTGCCTTGTGTTATGTGTGTTTGGGTCTGTGAATTTCTGCGTGCGTGCGTTGTGTGAACCTTTATAATTTTGTTAACAGGTTTAATGGATATTTAATAATGTCCAAAAATAGTGACAAAAAAGCGCAGCCAAACAAAAAATTGAGCGCACCTGGGAACCGAATTAAACTGTATATGGTAAAAGTATCCCAATTAAAGGACAGGCGCAGGAAATAATATGCTCTGTGAGAGCATATTTTGAAGAGGAGAAAGTAATTCAATGTCTTGTTCGCCGCAATATACTGATGGAGGGACTGAAGAAAAGTGAGCTACTGGAACTTGTGAAAGCAAACTAACTGCAGTTTCCAAGTTCTGTAGTCGATGGCATTGCTGCAGTACATGCTCATAAAATAGTTAGGCTTCCCCCTTATCATTGTCATTTTAACTCGATTGAATTAATTTGGGCCGATATAAAAGGTTATGTTGGGTGAAACAATGAGGGTTTCACTGTGTTGTCGGTAATAAAGCTTACAGAAGAGCAGTAAAAGCTGAAAACTGGAAAAAAAAGGGGGGACTCATACAAAGGGCGTAATAAGTGCAGTTTGGGAAAATGAAGAGTTTTAAAAGAAACTATAGAACAACTTGTCATTTCTGTGGGGAATTCTAGCAGCTCTTCAGATGATGACGACGACGGTGGCAACATTGTCTATCAAACGAGCAGCAGCAGTGATCCTTGGATCCTACAGTTTACCGTATAACGATTTGCGGCTTTAAAATTATTCATATTACAACACCAATTTAGTAGGTGACATAGTATAAATGGTAAGTCTAATAACATTATCCAAAATAATCGAAAACTTTTAGATAGTTCATGCCAAAGTTAACATATACTTAATGCTGTCCCAACATTTCTACATATTGTGTAGTTTATGTATGCTTTTCTGTATACATTATTTATGTTATGCTTCATATACATGTTTGGTTTTACAGTACTTTATTACTTTTCATTTCTGTTTTTTTGCACCCAATTCATGCACATTTTTGTGTTATGCCCATGTTTATGAACATTTCACTTTTGCTTCTCCTTATAGAGAACATGCATTACTTATTTTGTGTGTGACATACTATACTTTTCCAACTTTTTCTCTTATTCAAAATGTGCTTTGAACACAATATGCTCATTTCAGCATAATAGTATGTGTTCGATGGTTGTTTAATGTCCAGTGATGTTAAATATTACGTTGGTAGTGGCTGGCATCCAGTGAATACATAGTTCTGGTTTGGTACTTCAATGACGCACTACACATGGTCAGCATAGTTAATAGAGTCGTCACACAGATTTAGCTAATATTCTTTGGACATATGTACTAGAAAGTGTGCAGTAAATTTGTAAAATAACATGGGTGTTTGTATCTCTCATTTCTACTGTTAACAAACCTCACTGTGTTTAATGAAGTGTTTTAAACTCAAAATGAGTAAGAAGTGAGTTCAGGCTTTCAGGACATTGTGACACACACTAAAACCACTAGGGACTGAACTTTGGATTGTGGGTTTGTGACAGATGCAGTGTTACTGCTATAACCAACAATGTTGTGGTTCAGCATGGAGGATCCATCCCCCATACCCATTTACTGTGATGATTCTAGTTTTAAGTTCACACGTGTGATAATTGAAAATAAGGAGCAACTAGATCTATGAATATAAACTAATGTTGGCATTCAGGATAAGTATATGAATACAAATTTCAGGGAATTATTTACTTTAGTAGCAACACCTCTGCCTACAACCTAATAAGGTGTTACTTTGATAATGAGCTCCTACAAACACTAAAATAAAATTCTTCTCATATTACCTATTTAAACAAGAAAACTAAATGGCTTGCTATAGTTTCAATGGTTTAATTGGCGCATAGCCTCATAACTACTATGGTGGCCATGCAGAGTGCTTAAATTAACTACCAACATCATAAGTATGTATTTGGTGGATTCTGGCTTCTGCAAAAATAATATGTAACACCGCTAAACAAACAAGCGTGGAAGGGTCAACCATAAATTATGGAGAAACTTTCAACTAACTGTGCATCTTGGCAATGAAATAATCTTAAGTTATTTCTTTTATGCACACATGTAATCCAATGTACTTATGGAATAAATTTCCTGAACTTCATCATGTAGCTGATGATCTGTTTTTGTAGTCTTAGTGCCACAAGCACATCCATTTGGTCATGTCTGATGACAGAGAGATTGCCAGCATGATCTAATATTGTTTGTGTGAACATTTGTTACTGGGTGCACAAAATGCTGGCTGTGGTTTACCATTAGGTAGGCTGGATTACCCTGGGCCATTAATTCATTATGGATTATGCTGGTGAACTACACATGCTCATCAGTTAAAGCAAAGAGGGTGGCATACTGCCATCTGCACGTCATTGGTGACAACGGTGATCATCACAATGCAGCCATGATGATGTTTTCGTCTTCAAATGTTACAATTGTCGATCCGAATGTCATGGCCAGCACTGCATATTTTACTCCTGTTGTGTCCAGACAGTAGCTGAGCCAGTCAGATATTGTTCTGTGGGTTATGTTCCTGTCTCCAAGAGAGCTCTTGCATGATGCTATATTTGTAGGAAAATTTCTGGGCAAAGCTGTGTGTAATTAAGAGTACTTGGGCAGGTTGTAATATAGAGTTGTCGAAAAACAAGTACCTTTTGCAGCTTTTTATGTCCTCTCCTAGATGAAAATAGCTGGTATTTGTGATCTCGTTTCCTAATAGGTTGAATGGCAGCATCATACTCCGAATGTAATGTTTGAGTTATTAGCAAGATTTTATCGTAAAGCACTGCAGTCATTGTTCGTCAGGGTGTGAAATCAAATAATTGTACTATTTTAAACATAGCAGTCAAACATAACTTGCACTTTGCAAATTTCTTGTGCACACCAATGCACAGTGGGGCTAAATAAAATGGAACCCATTTGATGCCAAACATTAAATCATATTTTACTAGAATGTTAAGATGCAGAACTGAAGGAATGCCAGATTCTTGAAGCCACTGCACAACTAGAAAAAGGGACTATTCGATCTAGGAGCAAATACTACAATTTGATCCTTAGATTACAAAACAGGAAGCTACAAGAAGTCATTTTAGGGTGATGTACTTAACGGAAATCTTATTTCAAATTAGTCTTAGGAAGTTTCTTTACAGAATATTAAGGACCTGATATGCTACTCATTTTCAAAATAAACACTGAAGCTGATTATATTCTAACAATAGTACATATAGTAAACATCTGTAGAGTTTCAATATCGTAGAGTTTGGTGCAAGAGTTGGCAGCAAATGGTCACATAAGTGTGTATGTTCCCTGCTTGCAACTGCTACTCCCACAGGTTGCATCGGCACTCCTGCATGCCTGTTCAGTTTGTCCAGTTTTGGACTTGTAGGGCATAAAGGAAACCATATCTGCAAAGTTCTGTTTTAAAATACCTCCCAATTAATACAAAAATTATGCTTATAAAGGCCAAAACTCTTCGGTAATACTTCCATGCTTACCTGCTGGTTAATATGTTAAAATGTAGTTCAAAGAAGGAAAATGTATATACTATACTCCATCCAGACCAAGAAAGAATCCCGGTATAAAGAATTATACATTCCACTGGTTCAGCACTCCTTTCAATTGAATGAAAATAATTTGATACTGCACTGCATATGTTATCACACTGTTTGTAGTTCAAATATTAAGGACAATGAATAATAATAATAATAATAATAATAATAATAATAATAATAATATCTTAAGAATCACTTCTTTTAAATATAACTTAAATAATGAACTTCTATTTATTATAATGGAATAGCATGCAATCATCAGTATTCCTGTGTTTTTTCATTGGAGGGAAGCAACGGTCTTTTTAATCAGTATTGTTAATGTTGAGATCATGATTAAATGCATAGCAGTTCAGAGCAGTCTTAACAAAACAGAGAAGTGGCCAAGCCATTAAAAAGTGGGAGAACTATAGTTTTGAAGTGGTTCAGCAATTTGTTTAAGCCTTATGCTATGCCTGCTGTTAAAGATGTCATTAAATTAACATCAGATTTTAAGAGGTGTGTCTGTGAATACTAGGGTTGCCAGGTTCCCTGTATTTAAGCCTTATTTTACTGCATTACCTGTTTCATGTATTTTGGGCTATTTCTGCTATTTTGCTCATTGGCATTAATTCTTGGTTTCTAATTGGATATTTGGAATAGTAGTGGGTGCTATCAAATACAGATTATCGAACACGACTATGTGATATTTTGAATTGCTGGTTCCTTTTTCCCAATCTTGGCAGCACTACTATAATTGGTAGTTGATAGCTGTGAGCATTCTTTTCTCATTGGCTGGCAGAATGTGGCTTCTCTGTTATCATGAAAGTAAATGCATTTTGCTGATAGTATTCTAGGTACAATATACTCTTTTAAATAGCTTTATTTTATCCATCTGCCTGTCATAACCATAAAATTATCTCAGCATGATATCCTGGCATTCGAGTGACTGTATTTAAGTTGACTCATCAGCATGACATGACATTAAGCAGTATTTCCTGTGGCTAGAGGGTCAAACATCAGCGATGCCACCATGACAACAATTTCTTTTGCAGGATATCGTGAATCAAAATGGGCAACCAATAAAGGTATTGTACACTTTACTTGCGATTGTTTTGCCATTCTTGATGTGTTTCTTTCTCCACAGACTTAGCACCATCAGATCCAGCAACAGTTGTGAAATGGATACCAAAATAGAAATCGAAGAAGGGGATCCTCTCTCAGGTGATACAGCCTCGTGGAATGAGACAGAGTTCTTTAATTTAAAGACAAACTGTGATGCCGTGCTTTTCGACAATGTTAGTGATGTGGTAATCAAAACAGATTTTAAATCAGAGACTCCTTTTCCGGACTTCATTTCACAGAAGGAGAGAGAATGTTTCACCAAACATCTTGTAAAGCAGATTAAGTCTGAAACTGTTTCATGCAGCAACAACTACAAGATAAGTATAAAATCAGAAATTGAGGACCAGACTCTGGTTTCAGACTTTGGTACACACATCAAGAGAGAATTTCTTCTAGAGGATCCTGTAATGAAGTTAAAGAAATACAATGATCATCAAGTGGATAACAAACTAGAAATTAAAGAAGAACCTTTGTGGCTGGAAACAGGAACTTCATCTGTTTGTGATGACAATGAGGTAAGTTCAATTGAAATGTACTACTGTTACAATTTTGTTTATTTTGCACTTGATAAATTGCTTGATGTAATGCATAATTAATAAGGATAAGAAATAGCTATATGAGAGTGCAGAGTGTGTGCCAGATAGTATATTTAAAAATGTTTAAAACACTGAGGTGATAGTTCTTGACGCGGCCTTTGTAAATATCTTGCTTGATTTTGTTGACAAGCTTAGGTTTTTAGGCAGCACTCAAGCAGTGCTTCGTAGTGCCTGTATGTTGTTAAACCATAATGAACCCATGTGAGATTCTTATTAAGTGTATCAATTTTAAGTAATATTTGAGGGTATTACAGTATAACACTTTAGTGAAAGTTGCTCTTGGAATATTAGAGAATACCATGCTGCAGTGTTAATTATGGGTGAGGTGTGATAATATAGTAGTGACATTCTGAATTAAAAACAAGTATTGTTATGTTGTGGTGCTTGCAAGTTCTGGAGAATAAATACTGTTACATTGCAGTGTGTTTAATTAGTGCTAGCAATTCCTGTAACTTCAGGTAATGTGCATCATTACATTTCACATTCAAATGCATTGCACGAACGGAAAATTAGCCTATAACCATATTTAGGTTAACCTTCAACTTTATTCAACATAATTTATTGTTTACCCTTTTTAACATGGGATGAATGTGTTGTGTGCCAGGATGCACATCAAATTACTGATCCAATAAAGAGGGACCTGTAACATTTATTTTCCCTCATAATGTAAAGAAGGCAAGAAAAATGGTTTCTGTTATACACAGGGATAAGTTAGTGCACAGTTAGTGCACTTGTGTGTGCATTAGGCATTTTAGTCAAAGCTGCATCATTCGGGAAGACAGTGTAAATCGACAGGATGTTTCTTTCTTAACTCTCCCTAGAAGAAGACAAAAATTAATGCAAGATGCCATCCCTACAATATTTGCTGGACAAGCTTCTTACTTATCACAGCCAGTTGCTGCAAAAAACAAACTCACAGAGGAAAGGAGGCAAAAGTTATTGCAGTAGGATGAAGACAAGTTAAATACCTGGATGAATAAATATAAAATACTGAACTATGAAAATTACTGGGTAAGCTTAAAGATATAAATTTGTAACAGTTTTATAGTAGATCTGCTGCAGATGATATTTTGCTTTAGATGCTCCACACAAAATATGCTCCATTTGTCGTTATGTCTGAAACTTTTCAAAGATGTAAGGGTGTAAATTTCCTAAATGGGTTCAAAATACCCTCTGAAAAATATAAGTGGGTTTTAGGTACTACTTATTCAGCTCTAGAAAGCCCACTAAGCCACTTGAATTGCTTAAACGGTTCTTCTGCTTCATTTATAGATAGGAAACTAAATAGCACATGCACAAAAATCAATGACTCTATTTCAGAATTACTTTATTCCAAATCTGATAAATCATTGCTACTTACCCAGAAGCAAAAATTCTTAGAAGGACATCTTAAACTTTGTTTCTGTAAACAACCAAAATACTCTCCAGATACACTTACCAAATACTCTCCAGATTCATCTTCTGAGTTTTTTCTAATTTTCTGATGCATATATTCAAACAAAAAATTCAAATGTGCTTACCTTACGTCACCCTTGATATTTGTGAAAATTATGTGCGGAAATGAAGGATGAAATAGGTTTTAAAATACACTATTTGAAGTTAAAAGCAAAATGCTTACAGCCACATGAAAAAATTGTAAATACCCTTTTTGTTGATATACACATAATGCAGAAGACAACATACAAGGGTGGCTGTTTCACAGAAAGCAATAATGAGAAGATCATTGCCATATATCCTGTAAAAACCTTAAACGCAGAACTGAGGAAGTTAATACTTAAGTGTTACATGATGCTGCTTTTATTGTTTTGTCCTTGATTTGTGACAGTAATAGAAGGAACCTTAACTCATTTAAGCTACTATATAATGGTGAGATCTAATTATATATTGAGAATCCTTTTGAGCTATCTCAGAAAGTATATTTCTGTTATTTGATTCAGTTCAGTTCAAAAGTGTGAAAAATAATAGGTTCAATAAAGGTAATGAAGAACAAAGTTTTATGTTCCCAAACATTGAAGAATCAGGTATTATTTTGAATGCTAAGCTAAAGGATTTAAAGGATCTTAATTTTTCAGGAGATTGTAATGTAGCAAAACTGGCACCATCTTTGTTGAAGAAAGTATTGTATCCCTCAAGCATAGAGTAACAAAATGTGCTATTGGCAGCCCATCTGTTGGATGAGAAAAACATTGTGCCTCTAGAAACATTCTTTAAAGGCAGAAATGTAGTAGGCACTGCTGAGTTCATGAAAATTGTACTTTCATGGTGAACAATTGTAAATGTTGGTACTCCTGTAACAGGTCACCATCTTAGAGATGCATTGCGACTATGTATTTGTAGTGCAGAAGATTTGGTTGATACAG
Source organism: Deroplatys truncata (assembly GCA_030765065.1). NCBI lineage: Eukaryota > Metazoa > Arthropoda > Insecta > Mantodea > Mantidae > Deroplatys > Deroplatys truncata. The sequence continues at coordinate 82,494,469 of CM060989.1, read as the reverse complement.
ACAACTTTGTGGCTCCTGTTACCATGTCTCTGTTTCACAATTACTGGACTCTTAAAATTATGAGTATGTTAAACTTCCATCACATTGTAGTGTGTATGTGCATTGTCGCGTTGTGCACATTATTGCTTTTTAGCATGATATTGTTGTGAATAATTATTTCACTTGGGGATTTGCATTCTTGTTGGACATGGTATATTTCTCCCCACCTCCCGAACAGAGGTGGAGAGGAAAGGGAGGAAGTTACTAGCTCTTCTTTGTCTGATAGCAATAGTCAGTCTAGCAGCTTCAGTCGTGTGTGTGTATGTCTTCAGGGCGTGTGGTTGCTATATGTAAGAATGCATGAGATTGTGTGAGTGTGGAGCATCTCCCTCCAATGTTTGCCTGTAATCTGTTGTGAACGATGTAGTGATGCAAGATAATGTATAATAAACCACAGGTAATATGTTATATGTGATATCAAGTGTATTTTGTTATGAATATCCTACGCCTGCTTTAAATTGTGCAGCTAATTTCCTGGTCCTCTCATTGCCAGTGTGTCTACGCTTCCCAATCTTTATGCTGGGGTAACTAAATTTAATATCTAGCTTCAGAACCTTTTGGTCTCACCCTGGTATATAACATTATGGGGAATTTGCAGTGAATTTTCAACTGTTCACTTGAAATGTGAGTGGCTTCGATGAGGAACTAACATGCATTGAGGGCTTAAATTTAGCAATTGTAGAATCCAGAAACAGGGAAATTGACTTAAATGCTGCTGTTGTGTTGTTCAACCTTGCTGGTTATATTTCACACTCCTTGCTAAAATATATTAAGGAATGTATTAAATACAAAGTCATTTTAACAGTGGGCAAAGAATTGACATCATAAAGGCTATATGATGAAAGGAACTCATGTCTTCTTAACTTGTGTAGGGGAGGTCTAAAACAGCCTACAGATTTAGTGTCAGATTGTCGCTGAGGCAAGCTACACTAGGTAATCTGGTTGCCATCGAGTCTTGGCTCTCTTTGTTGATCATACCCAAGCGCACAGTATTTAACAGTCATTAGCATTAGTATTTTTGTACAACTTCTTACATTTCTTTTACATAGCTTTTTCATATGTCTACCCTATGCTATACTTTATTAACTTATGGCTACCTTGGTTTGCCTGGCACCCAGTCCATTTGCCTCCCAGGTAGCTCTTCAACTCTACCATAATTATTTCTCTCTTCAGCTCTGTCTTCTACTTTTGCACTCCTTACTTTTCTTGCCCATTTTTCTTTCTGCAAAAACCCACGTATACTTTAATCTTCCATTCTTCCTTCCTTGTTAACATTTTTATTGCTACAATTTTCTTCTCTATTTTTTCTCATTTTTTCTCCATACTGCTAATTCCTTGCATTCTATCATATAATGTTCTCTATCTTCTTTCTCGCCACACATTTCACATATTCCTTTTTTGCTACCTCTTATCCCACTTAGTAAAATTGTTCCTGTTCTCTTCCAAGCTAGTCCTTCTTTTACTTGCCTGTTACAATAATCTACATATGATTCTCGTCCCCACTCTCTTTTTATTTGTTTGTAAAATTGTAACAATATTTTTTTCTTAAACTTCCCCATATCTGCTGTCTTTCTATATCTTCTAGCATGCATTTTACCCATTTGCCTACACTACCTTCATTTCTTTTTTAAAGCTTATATATATATCTCCCATTTCTATTTCATCCATAATTTTCCCGACCCCTGCCCACCAACTATTTATGTTCTTTAGGATTTTTTGTTGTATCATACATAGCTTTAAGGTTTCTCCATCTTCTTTAGCCAAACATTTATTCCAAAATTATATTATTCTTTCCATTATTACCTCTTTGCTTTTTGTTTTCCCAAGCGATACCAAGGCTACTTCTCTTGGCGCTGATTCTCGGTAACCCCAATATTTCTTTACAGAACATTCTATACATTTGGTCTACCTTCTTATCTATGTCTGTGGCCCCCCAGATCTCTGCTGCATAAAGCATTCTTGATTCCACTAGCGCCTCATGTGTTCTTTCCAGGCACTTGGTTGTCATGTGTAACTTATATTTGCATATTGTAAATCCTAACATTGCTGCTCTTCCTTTTGCTTCAATTTTCCTCCTATGCTCCTCTGGTATTGAATCTTACTCATAAATATTCAAATTCCTTCAGCACTTCTAATCTCTTCCCATTTAATACCCACTTTCTTCTTTTCTCAATTTAGATCCTTTTTTAAAAACCATAACTTTTAACTTGCTTATATTTATTTTTATTCCCCATTCGTCACAAAATGTTTGAACCTCATTTATTGCCCTTTGTAATTTGACATTTGTTATGGATCCTACCATTCGATCGTCAGCATATAGCAATCCTGGGATTTCCTTATTCAGTATTACCGGACTGTATTGATGTCCCTTTTGGATTTTCTCCATTATATCATCTACGAATATATTAAATAATATTGGACTCAATTTACATCCTTGTTTCAAACCATTTGTTCTGTCATTTCCATGATTTAATTTTTTCCCCATCTTTTACAGAACTTTATTCCATTGTATGTTTTTTCTACTTCCTTTATATAGTTTTCACTCACCCCCTTTCTTCTTAATTTCCATGATAGGGCTTTTCTATTTATTATATCGAATGCCTTCTCAAAATCTGCAAAGAACATGTATACCCTTCCTCTTTTTCTGAGATATTTTCCAACATTCCGGGATCTCCTCACTTTCTTTCATTTTATTTAATACCTTTGTCATTATTCCTGTTTCCCCATATGCTTTCCAGAATTTCTTGGAATTCCATCATATCGTACTGCCTTTCCTTTTTTTATATCTTTTAGTTGCTGAAAGAACTCTTGCACTGTGAACTGACCATCTAACTTGTCTTTTAATTCTATTTTATCTATCCCTCTTATTTGTAAATTTATCTTTTTTTCTTCTCCAATCAGTTCCTTGAAATATCTCCGCCATTCATTTGGTGAAATCTCATTTTTTACCTCCCCCTTCTTACTTTCCCCTCTTACTGTTTCCCATACCTTTATACTATCTTTTCTCTCTATAGCCTCCTTTATCTTTTTCCCCATATTTTCCAGCCATTCTTTCCTCTTCACCACTAACATAGTTTTTCTGTAACATTCTTTCTATTCCTTCAGGTCCTGGGTTTAATTCAATTCCTCTGATCAATAGCAATATAAATATGCTTCCTAATACTAACCAATTCATCATCATATTTCGTTCCATTTTGCCTTTCCTTACTTTCATTATCCTAAATAGTCCTATTGTAATTCTATAGATAGTGAGATCTACCCACATTGTCACTTGTTTCACTTTTCTTCTCAGGGACAGCTTCCTGCAGACACAACCTTCTTCTTCCACTGCTCACCTCACTTTCCCGTCTGTGTATATTAAACATTAATAAGCATTTCCTTATCAAAGGAAATACCTTCTGCTTAAGCATTTCCTTTACATATAAGTGATGACTGTGAATTCAACCCTAAAAGTATAAAACAGATTTAAGAAGCCTATGTTCTAGAATGCTGTGACTTTGTCCAGTTTTTCAACTGTCATTCAATGTTTTTTTTTATTGTCGCTGTTTTGTTTCTATCTGGTTTAACTTCGTTCAGACTTTCACTTCACTATGGTGAGTTAGTTCAACTCTCATCACCTCACTTCCTTCGTGATGTAGCCTCTTCATGCCAGGCGGTTTGCTCACTGGGGAGTGGAACACAAGGTCTTTAATACCCATTACTCTGCAGTAGTACCTGCTGTTCCCCACCACAGTCACACCTGCTTGCTCGCAGAACCGCTCTAGATGTCACTTTGGAAACTCAGCTGTCAACTTGCTCACTGGGGAGTGGAACACAAGGCCTCTAATACCCATCACTCTGCAGTAGTACCTGCTGTTCCTCACCACAGTCACACCTGCTTGCTCGGAGAACTGCTCTTGATGTCACTTTGGAAACTCAGCTGTCAACTTGCTCACTGGGGAATGGAACACAAGGCCTCTAATACCCATCACTCTGCAGTAGTACCTGCTGTTCCTCACCACAGTCACACCTGCTTGCTCGGAGAACTGCTCTTGATGTCACTTTGGAAACTCAGCAGTCAACTTGCTCACTGGGGAATGGAACACAAGGCCTCTAATACCCATCACTCTGCAGTAGTAACTGCTGCTCCTCACCACAGTCACACCTGCTTGCTCGGAGAACCGCTCATGATGTCACTTTGGAAACTCAGCTGTCAACTTGCTCACTGGGGAGTGGAACACAAGGCCTTTAATACCCATCACTCTGCAGTAGTACCTGCTGCTCCTCACCACAGTCACAGCTGCTTGCTCGGAGAACTGCTCATGATGTCACTTTGGAAACTCAGCTGTCAACTTACTCACTGGGGAGTGGAACACAAGGCCTGTAATACCCATCACTCTGCAGTAGTACCTGCTGTTCCTCACCACAGTCACACCTGCTTGCTCGGAGAACTGCTCTTGATGTCACTTGGGAAACTCAGCTGTCAACTTGCTCACTGGGGAGTGGAACACAAGGCCTCTAATACCCATCACTCTGCAGTAGTACCTGCTGTTCCTCACCACAGTCACACCTGCTTGCTCGGAGAATTGCTCTAGATGTCACTTTGGAAACTCAGCTGTCAACTTGCTCACTGGGGAGTGGAACACAAGGCCTCTAATACCCGTCACTCTGCAGTAGTACCTGCTGTTCCTCACCACAGTCACACCTGCTTGCTCGGAGAACCGCTCTAGATGTTACTTTGGAAACTCAGCTGTCAAATTGCTTACTGGGGAGTGGAACACAAGGCCTCTAATACCCGTCACTCTGCAGTAGTACCTGCTGTTCCTCACCACAGTCACACCTGCTTGCTCGGAGAATCGCTCTGGATGTCACTTTGGAAACTCAGCTGTCAACTTGCTTACTGGGGAGTGGAACACAAGGCCTCTAATACCCGTCACTCTGCAGTAGTACCTGCTGTTCCTCACCAAAGTCACAGCTGCTTGCTCGGAGAACCGCTCTAGATGTTACTTTGGAAACTCATCTGTCAACTTGCTCACTGGGGAGTGGAACACAAGGCCCCTAATACCCGTCACTCTGCAGTAGTACCTGCTGTTCCTCACCACAGTCACAGCTGCTTGCTCAGAGAACCGCTCTAGATGTTACTTTGGAAACTCATCTGTCAACTTGCTCACTGGGGAGTGGAACACAAGGCCTTTAATACCCGTCACTCTGCAGTAGTACCTGCTGTTCCTCACCACAGTCACAGCTGCTTGCTCAGAGAACCGCTCTAGATGTTACTTTGGAAACTCATCTGTCAACTTGCTCACTGGGGAGTGGAACAGAAGGCCTCTAATACCCGTCACTCTGCAGTAGTACCTGCTGCTCCTCACCACAGTCACACCTGCTTGCTCGGAGAACCACTCTTGATGTCACTTTGGAAACTCAGCTGTCAACTTGCTCACTGGGGAGTGGAACACAAGGCCTCTAATACCCATCACTCTGCAGTAGTACCTGCTGCTCCTCACCACAGTCACACCTGCTTGCTCGGAGAACCGCTCATGATGTCACTTTGGAAACTCATCTGTCAACTTGCTCACTGGGGAGTGGAACACAAGGCCCCTAATACCCATCACTCTGCAGTAGTACCTGCTGTTCCTCACCACAGTCACAGCTGCTTGCTCAGAGAACGGCTCTAGATGTTACTTTGGAAACTCATCTGTCAACTTGCTCACTGGGGAGTGGAACAGAAGGCCTGTAATACCCGTCACTCTGCAGTAGTACCTGCTGCTCCTCACCACAATCACACCTGCTTGCTCGGAGAACTGCTCATGATGTCACTTGGGAAACTCAGCTGTCAACTTGCTCACTGGGGAGTGGAACACAAGGCCTGTAATACCCATCACTCTGCAGTAGTACCTGCTGCTCCTCACCACAGTCAAACCTGCTTGCTCGGAGAACTGCTCTAGATGTCACTTTGGAAACTCATCTGTCAACTTGCTCACTGGGGAGTGGAACACAAGGCTGTAATACCCGTCACTCTGCAGTAGTACTCGCTGTTCATCACCACAGCCACACCTGCTTGCTCGGAGAACCGCTCATGATGTCACTTGGGAAACTCATCTGTCAACTTGCTTACTCGCTGACTGACCGTTGCAACTCAACTTGTGTGAGAGTGACTCCTGCAAGAGCACTTGCTCAGTAAAATTTTCCAGAAGGTTCTTAAACATTCTAGAACTATTTTAGACATATTTTCTGGAGAAGGGAGTAGAAGCTTCTTGTTATCTGCTGATAATGCTTCCAGTGTTTACGCTGGTGTTGCTTATTCTGACCTGCCATGCCGACCTCCAGTTAACCTTGGACCATAGCCACTGTGTCACAATGCAAGCATATTGGAGTTATAAAACAATGTAATTGAAAGAAAGCCTTGAATTTCATTGAGTTTGCCATGGAGTAGAGGAAGTTGTTACTGCACAGAAAATGCACATAGAATAAGACAAAGGAGGCAATGTTTCATTCCCCATACTGCATATATAGATTGTCATGATTTAAAGCTAGGACACAGCAAAACAAATGAAAATAGATCCTGCTTATAGTGGTACGACACCAATGTGAAAATGTTGTAAAAACCCTCATGTAAGAAAGTTTGATTTATGTTGTTTGTATGTTGTAATCCAGTATGTTAGAGTGTATGTTAAATAATTGTTAAAAGATAGAATAGTCCAGCTGACATTTTAATTCTTGATGGTTGCAGACTGTGTGTCTTCACCAAAAAGATTGCTTAACCTGTGGCCTTTACACACCAACAAAAACTGAAGCTGGTGAATTTGAAGACTACACATTCGCTTAACCTGTATCCTGGGAATGTGGAATCTTCATATTCACCAGCTTCACCTCTGTTTTGTGAATGTGTTAAGAGTTTCGGTATTATGTGAGAACTATGTGACTGTACTTATTATAACTGTTCCCAAGATCGCAGGTTCAAAGCTGGCGGAGGGCAAGGATTTTTATAGGCGTAAAACTTCTTAGCATGGTTTCCTTCAGAAGGGAAATACAGCTGGTAGTCCATGTCAAATATTTACGGAATGTGAAAGAACCTCAAGCCTGATAAAGAGGCCTCTGAGCAAAATTTGTGGTCTTTCATGCTCAATATAGAATGGGATGCTAAGAACCATAGCATTTAAAGAGCATCCATAATTAAAAACTCAATTTGTTGGGAATAGTAGGGAGTTTTTCATTCCATTATTAGGAATAACTAGGCCTGTATAAAATTACAATCTTAAGGGCTAAGGAGAGGAGGAATCACCATCAGAATCTTCTAGATCATTGTACAATAATATCATAAAAATGGGGGAAGTAAATGAAATTAAATCATCATTCCAGTTTGAAACACTACCTATACGAAGTTAGGCAAGCAAACTGGTGATTAATGACCTGCTTACAATTTGTAGGATACAATCTATGAACGCTTAAAATACTTTTTACAAGCCCAGTATGTATCAAGTACCAGGTTAGTAGTGTAGAAAAAAGACAACCAATTTTTTTTTCTTTATGATGTATTTTATCTTTTTGTGAAGTTTTTTTTTTTATGAATTTTATATTAAATTTATTTTCAGGGATGAGTGTTATGCTCCTTTTAGTGAAGATCTTTTGAAATTTTTTGTATGCACATTGCTGTAATGTCACTTTTTTCAACACAATTTCCTTTTTGTGAATTTAAGGATGTGTTTTATCATAGTTTGTTGTAGAACTTTTTAATTTAACATCCAGCGTTTCTTTTTTTTAACCATTTTTCCTAGCTGTTATTAAAATTTCCTGGTATTGTAAGCTGTGTTGATTTTGAGTGAGAGTAACTTCTCAAATTTGTAGAACAAACTGTTAAATACAGCAACTTTGTGTAATGATGTTATAGTTATTAGTTATAGTTGAATAAGTGTTTGTTCTGTATTTCAAAAAGCCTGCCATTATTCTTCTTCATAATCTTTAGATCTAGGTAGGGAAGCTGGTTATCAGATTCTATTTTCGTAGTGGATTCTGTGTTTCTATCTTGTAGATTCAATAATTTTAGAACATCCTCTTAGCTATTGTGAATGCATAATGAACATATCTAAGCCAGGTTTTAAACATTCATGCGAATGCATTAACTGCTTTTGTCTCTAGAGCACTCGTAAATAAATTGGCTAAAGAAAGGTGCCATACCTGTATCTGTATTTTGCTCAAAGCATTTTCTGCATAACTGAAAAATGTTTGTTCAGTGCGAAATTTTGTTAAGTTAATGAGTTCTTTAATTTCCAGTGCATTCTGTTGTTGGAGGTTAATAATTTTTTAAGGCTGCTAAAACTATCTTAGGGCACATTGGGGAATATTGAGATTATGTCAGATGAAACTGTGTCATTCTTTAAGGTGTGTGTTCTCTATCTTTTTACTAATCAAAGGAATTTTGAATGGTTAGTGGTTTAAATTTTACAATTCTTGAAATTTATTTGTTAGCCATTTTGCAGTTTACAGGCTAGTCCTACAATTTGGGTGTATTCTGGGAATTGTTGAAACTCATGTATGCTTTCCTGTAATTATCTAAAATTACCAATTTGTTTCCTTTATAATCTTTTTGGGATTCTACTGGTTGATATTTAGGTTTTTTATCATTTCTCCAAAAGAGATACTATTATGGTGTGTAGCCTTTATTTGTTCTAGAGTAGGCTCACATTTCTAGTTATGAAGTAAATAAGTAATTCAGTGAAAGTTGTATATGTTTGACATCTGCATTACGAATTACAAAGAATTCTGCTTATTTTGAAATAATTTTGATGGAAGAATAAAGCCACTTTCACAATGCAGCCATGGGAGGACCACAAAATTAGCGCAGATTTCTAGATCCATAATTGAATGTGAAAATCTCGAAGGTTTGCTGCAAGTTTTATATTGGATAACATAATCATTGTTAACCGATATGGAAAGTAATCCATTATTTATAAATAAATAGAATGTTTGTTGTACGAAACAAATAACAGATCGGTAACTTAAATTGAGATTTATTTATGGATGCTGTTTAACTACTATGAATCTTAGTGTCCTTTTCTATATTGGGTGTTGAATAACCAGCACTTTGCACAGAGGCCCTATCTGGCTTGAGATGACATGGGGCCACAGGCTTTACTTCCCTTCCAAAGGAAACCATGCTAAGAATTTTTACGCCCAAAAGAATCTATCATCCTCAGCCAGGTTTGAACCTGCGACCTCAGAAACTAGAGGCTAGAATGTTACCCTTACACCACAGAGGATGACAGCACCTGTCGTGGGGTGGTCAAATGGTGGAGTACCATGATTGTACAGTAGCTGGCATAAGATCTTGCATAGTTTGAAAGTTGGTAGTGGTGAGAGAAAGAAATACTGAATTTTCCTCTATGCATGCAGTCTTATGTGATTATGTGAAAACTTCCATTAAATATCATGCATGCAAAGCCTTGTACTTAAGCTGAACCTATGCTTACTCTTATGAGGAGGTTTAACTGTTTGTATGAAATGTAACATTTGAATTTGTGATTGGTAGAGAAGTTCATGTGAATGCAGTACTAGAGTTTTTTCTTAATACTGGGGTTACTGAATCATAGATTTTTATTTACCTTTGCTAAATATCCCATTTGCCAGTTCTTTAAACCAAACTGTTTATTCAGATCCAAATACTTTTCCTGTTACAGCGTTTTCTTTAACCCTCTTATATGATGTAATGTCAAATTTTTGTTTCTGCATAACTCCTAATACCATATACCAATTTCAAAATAAATTGAATTTTGTAGTTTAAAGATAACTATGTGATTTAGGACATTTAACTAATGTTGTATAGATGATTGTGTGAAACTGTAAGCTTGCATTATTCTGTTACAGAATAGTGACTTCACTCCAGTAAAATCACTAAGGTAAGGCTTGACTCTTGGTTAATATTTCTTTAATAAACCTGATTGTTTGTTACATATTCCTCTACAGGTACTTCTTTATACATGCTAATATAAACAGAGAAAACTTGCATATACATATGTGGGTGTGTGTATGGAGCTAATCTCAAAACCATGTTACCGTTTTTTAGTACTTTAACCATTCAAAAGCCGTACGTTTTCTGTTGGTCTTGGACTATTACACATCTTGTAATTTCAATATATACGTTAATAAAAGACTAAAAACTATTTACAAAGCTTTCATTGAGAATGCCATGGAGTTAAAAGTAGTTTTCTCTACAGAGAATGTATATAGAAACAAAGCCGTTTAGTTGCTGTTATTTCACAGAGATAGCTTGTAAAAATAAAATCCAGATACATTTTCTTCCAAGCATATACGTAGATGGTCATGATGTTACACTTAAGCAATCAGAAGACAGATCTTAAAAAGTGGCAGTCAATCCTATTTGTAATGGTAACAAATTTTATGCTATGTTTATTTCATTAATTGCTGTTTATAAAATACTGCAAATGTGTGTGAACTGAAACTGTATCAAAACCTCGGAATAAGCTTTATTCTGATTTTGTAGGCATATGCACTGTGTTTCCTGGATGCCAAACCTAATAATCCTATCTAAGTTTTGCTATATTGTATGTTGTAATCAACTTTATTACCTGTGTACACTAAAGGAAGAAAAAATGAAAATTATATACACACATAAGGGAGAAAATTTTGTCTAGCATAACATTAAAAATCACTTGACTGCTATCTATACTGTGACAAATAAGAACATCAGTTAACTGAAAACAAGCCTTATTTATTACGCCACATGTGCTACGTGCTCTGCATTTCTGTCTTACAAATTACTTATAATTCACTTGTAACTATCTCATAACTAATACTTATTTTAGGTATCTTTTTATAGTCCCCTGTTGCTAGAGTGGCACATAGATCCAGTGTTTACGAATTTTCCAGAATGGAAATGGCAAACTTTTCGAAAGGGTAGCCAGTCAAAGCCTCTTCTGGTGCTTTGCCAATTGTACCATATGGCTTTGCTTTCGTACTGATGTTATTACTCATAACTGTCATTCCTTTATTCATTCATTCATTCCATTATTTGGTTTCGTTTTTTTTAAATATGTAGCAAACCATTTATTAACAATTCCTATAACACCATATGAATGTTTGAATAACATAGGTTCATTAAGACATATGGTAACTCATTCACAGCCTTTCTCTCCTGTGCTGTTCCCTTGCCATCCATCAGAAATTCACTGCATCATTTCCTTTTCGAAGGTGTATTGGCGCCATGTCTCACTGTTATTGGTGTGTCAGGTACAGTCATTCAAGTGCCTCTGTGGATATAGTAAACATGGTGCATCACTTATCTGAGGAAGAATGTGTGTTTATTTACAAAGTCTACTATAAACACAAACCCACTCACACACACTGTACCACAGCAAGAAAAACTACACATGCAATTGTGAATAAATTTGAAGCTTCAGGTGCAATGTTGGACAAGAAACATTGTAACAAGATCAGCTTTAACAGAAAAGAAACTAGATGACATCACTGCCACTTCGGAGTGATCGCCTGAAAAGTTGATAAAGAAAATATTTCAGCAAACAGGGTATCTGTGTCTTTTGCAAGAAATGCTACGCATCTGTTAAAACTAAAACTGTATCGCTGTATTGGAACAAAATTATTCCTGTAAAGGAGTGAATTACTACAATTTGTTTTTCCAGACTGTAGAAAGTGCTTTCATTGATCCACAGCTTTTGTTTTCCTCTGGATTGACATAAATGGATGTGGAACACACATAACAGTTGATATTGGACTTAAGAAAAATCTGTGCTATTGCATGAAATGACTCACTATGACCTGAACATTGTGGTGTATAATAAGTACTAGTGGAATTATAGGACCAACTTTCTTTAGTGAAAAAATGAATACAGAGCGATATTGGAGACAAATTCTAGGGCCATTTTTTGATTGCTTGATAGAGGAAGAAAAATTTTATGGCTAGTTCCAACAGGTTTCTCAACAGCACACACAGCTACCGAATGATTAAGTGAAATAAAAGAGGTGTGTTAGGCCAGAATTATAAGTGTTGATTTGTGGCTCTCTTATTCCTTGACCTAAGCAGCTGTGATTTTTATTTATGAGGTTCTTTGAAGGACAAAGTGATCTGTTATAACCCTCGTACACTACAGTAACGTATTGATAACATCATGCAAGAAATCGCAAGGATTCCTGCTGCTGAGCATATGCGAGTTAGCAAGAACATTTTTACAAGATCTGCTGCCTGTTTGAAAGCTGAAGGTCAACATTTCCAGCATCTACTATAAGATAAGGATTGTAGTGTGTCTCTTACAACACAGTTTTCCCAGCAACTCGTGGTTTTCTTGAGCAGTGGAGAAAGACCACAAATTGGGTTACCATATGTTTTTATGCCCCATGCGATACGTTTTGGATAGGTTTAAACATAAACCCACACAAAGCTTGAATTTAGTGTCAATGTATAAACATCGTATATACCATATTTACATGCATAATGTGCCACCTTTTTCTTAAAATTTTAAGGTGAAACAATTGGGGAAATTACACAATAATTGAAAAATAAGGAAGTAAATTATGATAAATGTTTCAAGTAGGTATCTACCCTTAAAATGAAATGGAAATTTATTTTAATAAGAGTTATACATAGAGATACAACAGTATATCCAATTTTGCAATATTTCCACGAGTGCCGTGCCACTTTTTGTTACACAGCCATGTTTGAAACATGATCTTGGGCTATCCCCTAAAGCATCGAAAAATGGAGCAATGGTAAATATGATGAAAAATGTGCATAATCTTAGTCATATATATATTATAGCTAAATGAAAAATTAAAATGCCTGTTTATTTTGTACTACTTTCATCAGGTGATGTATCTAAGTCACCGGCGTCAGAATCCGCATCCCATGTTATACAGCCCTGAGAGCCATCCATTGCATCTAAAATGCCAGAGTTCTTGAAGCTCTTTTTGTTGCTTTCTTGTTTGATAAGCTTCCACCCACTTTTTATTCACTGGAGGGCCACTTAATGTTCTCCTTTTAGTAAGGCAGTGAATCAGGTGCCATCCAATCTCCATATTCTTAGCGCAGGTAAACTTTAAACGCTTGCTAATTGGTACATCCACTGAAATAAGCCCTCCAGGAATTATAACCAGAATTGTGTTCAGTCGCAACATTTTTTCTTTTATTGGTTCTGCCAAATGGGCCTGAAAACTGTCCAAAACAATCATGACCCTCTTCATTAGCAGAGCTTCAAACCATTGATCCCTCATAATTTTCAGCTATTCCTTCATGAGGTCAGCTAACAGCTAAATTCTTTGTTCCCATTGTTATTTCTTCCCACTGCATCTATGTGTAACTGTTTAATGCTTTCAGAACAGGAAAACACTGAACTGCTGCCAGAAGTTAAAAACAATTGTGCAATATGATAGTTGCTTATGTATATAAGTGGAATAAAATAACAAACTACAATACTAACTAGAATGGCAATTACTATGTGAAGCGTGCGTGCTATCATGGCTGCTAAATAGTCAGGTATGTCAGGTACCTATATGAGAGGTTGGATGATGGTTCAAGGGATGTCCTATTTCATAAAAATTGCAATAAAGATTACTTTGTTTGAAAACCTAATAATACCAAGGGGGGGGGGGAATTATGCAAGAAAACACTGTAAGCTGAATTAAAGTTGCATACATGGATCTATCTTTACAAAAATGATGTTGTTGACATAATAATATATCATGTTATAAAAAAGTTAAAGATCAATAAAAAAACTCAATTTAATTTCACTTAATGTTCTGTGGAATGTTCCAGCAGATAGATTAGGCAGTATGTTTGCCACTGAGCAATTTAGTGAAATGGTGAGTACGTTTCTGATGTGACAACAAGAGAAGTTCTATGAGAGGTTTTGATAACAGTTGAGAATTTAATTTTGTATATGGCCATTCTTTAACTACTATGGTCCTTAGCATCCCATTCTATATTGAGCATGAAATATCGGAAATTTTGCTCGGAGGCCTCTTTATCCACCTTGAGGTTCATTTACATGGTATAATTTTACAGCATGGGACCACTGAGTTTACTTCCCTTCCAAAGATAGCCATGCTAAGTAATTTTATGCCTAAAAACATCTATCTCCTGCTGGGTTTGAACCTGCAACCTGTTAAACTAGAAGCTAAATGATAACCACTACACCATAGAGGATGACTTGACAACAGCTGTGACATCTAGCAAGAAATTACACTTGTTTAACATAAAGAGAGTAGAAGGTTGTTACACTACATCACTAAAATGTCCTTACTTGAGCGCGTTTAGGGAGACGGTTTTCTCCCATCGTCAGCATGCTTTCAACTGATTTTGCTGGTTATTGTCTGGGGAATGTGTGTGGCTAGTGGTGTTCTCTGGTGCTGTGCTGATGAACCTCTAAAGGCTGCTGGGTAGCGGCAGTTCGAAATTCATTAGGTGATTCCTGTGTTTGACGATATGTATTTTTTCCCAGTTGATCAGTTTTATGTTCAGGGTGATATCATGGTACAAAGACCAGAAATGATATGCTACTGCTGATTTATCTGGCTGCTTTTGCTAAATGCATCTCATATGCTCTTTAAGTCTTATTTCAAGATACCTTTGGGTTCTTCCTATGTATACCAGGTTACAGCCATTACAAACAGTTTGATACATACTAGCTGATATGTTGTTGGGGATAGGATCTTTTGTTCTATTGCATAGTAGTTTCTGTATATTGTGGTTATTCTGTGGAGGCAGGGTGATGTATTTCTTGAAAATCCTTTGAAATTTATGATGTGTCCAAGGGCGATAAGTGAATTTCCTATATGCGTGTAGTTTTTGTTGTCTGAGTAAAGTAGTCGTTTGTTGGATGTATTTCTGTCTTTCAAACTTTTTTATCTTCTTATCTATTGTTTTTTTTCGATATCCATTCATAGTGGCTATGTTGGTATTCTTTCTGGTATTCCACTTTCTCCAATGATATATGTACTAACCTGTTTGTAATACTATTTAAAATTCCATGTTTGTGGCTTGTAGGATTGTAGGTATGGTAATTACCTAGACATCAGGATCATCAGAAATAGTTCACACAACAAACTAATCTTAGGCATTTACAGAAAACCAACTCACACAGAAAATTGTATTGAAAACAATATCTATAATTCTACAAGTCACAAACATGCAATTTTAAATAGTATTACAAACAGGTTAGTACATATATCATTGGAGAAAGAGGAATACCAGAAAGAATACCAACACATTATCCACATAGCCACTATGAATGGATATCGAAAAAAAAACAATAGAAAAGAAGATAAAAAAGTTTGAAAGACAGAAATACATCCAACAAATGACTACTTTACTCAGACAAAAAAAAACACAAGCATATAGGATATTCACTTATCACCCTTGGACACACATAAATTTCAAAGGATTTTCAAGAAATACAACATCACACTGTCTCCACAGAATAATCACAATATACAGAAACTACTATGCAATAGAACTAAAGATCCTATCCCCAACGATAAATCAGCTGGTATATATCAAACTGTTTGTAATGACTGTAACCTGGTATACATAGGAAGAACCAAAAGAAATCTTGAAATAAGATTTAAAGAGCATATAAGATGCATTTACCAAAAGCAGCCAGATAAATCAGCAGCAGCCCATCATTTCTCGTCTTCGTACCATGATATCACTCCGAACATAAAACTGATCAACAGCAGCAATGAATTGGACATCTGGGTAAAAATACATATCGTCAAACACAGGAATTGCCTAATGAATTTCGAACTGCTGCCACCCAGCAGCCTTTGGAGGTTCATCAGCACAGCACCAGAGAACACCACTAGCCACTCACATTCCCCAGACAATAACCGGCAAGATCATTTGAAAGCATGCTGATGACAGGAATAAACTGTCTCCTGAAATGCGTTCAGTTAAGAACATTTTAATGATGTAGTGTAACCACCCTTAACTCTCTTTATTTTAAATTATGATACATCACTGTTACTACCCTATAAATCTTCAAAATTAATTAAGAAACTAGACGTCTTGTGTTTGACTCCCCAGTGAGTGAAATCAATGGAAGAGGCAGCTTTTTGCATATTAACTACATTATGATACTACATTGAAAAAAAATTAAAAGACATTAAAAATTCAACTTCATCATAGTGAAGTGACAATGAAAAATTAGTGAATTGACAGTAAAAACTGTACAAAATACAATTTGCTTATTTCTATTTACATTATTTACACACCCTTCTAATCTTTTGAGGAAAGCTTTTGCTTTTCTAAGGTAACTTTGATTGCAGATAGTTCACAAGATTGTCCTTCACAATATTTTAACAGCCTATTTATTCCCATTTCAAATGTAAGCTGCCACCGTACTGCTTTTGTGTTTTTCTACTGCAAAAGCTGGACCTAAAGTGTAATTTTCATAACAATTCCATTTTTGTTTCCTGTGCCATAAGACAATTTTTAGAATACACTATAATGACTGGCTCATAGGTTAGTGTTTTGTTCAATTTCTGCAAATCTCTGGTGATGCTTTGCATGTTTTGATGTAAGATTTTACAAGCTTTCTATTTATACTTGTTTTCTGATGCCAAGTTGCTCATATGATGAAACAAATTACATTAATTTATGCTTTTACAATCATGTAGCTTACCTTCTAAGTTTTCAGACAGAATTATATTTTCTCCTATTTCCTTTGTATTAGACAAGATTATTTTACCTCAGATTTTTAGTTTCCTGTAATGTACACATATTCATTACATGTATTCTTTTTAAGTTAGAAGCACCACCAACATGTTTTTCATTTGAAAGGTTTCATAAATCAAATAGGAATATTGCAGATTAACAAAGTCACTTTGCTTTGATGTTTGAGGTTGCTCTATATGAGGAATTTGTAATTACAGGTGACAATTGTTAACAAACAGAAATTCCCACTTCAAATTTAATCCACTTTCATTGTCTATATTATACCTAATTGTAAATCCTCCAACATTTCAGATTGTGCACAAAAGCAGTCTGTGCAGATAGCTCTGGTGGTTCACCATTGGCCTCTGCTGAACTTCCTGGGAAAAACACAAGCTTCAGTTTTGGAAAAGATCCTGTATGTGAAAGTCAAGAAAGTGATCTCCCAAGAATACCATATGTAGAAAAACGTGTTCACTCAGAACAATTGGATAAATGTTGTGATAGCGCAAAACCCTACAGCAGGCTTGTATTGAAACATACGGTTGTAAAGTCACACAAGTGTAACATTTGTTTTAAGAGCTTTCGCCATTTATCATATTTGAAATTGCATAATATGATACACGAAGGTAAAAAGCCTCACAAATGCGGCATTTGTGAGAAGAGGTTTACTCAGCTGTCAAGTTTGAAATTGCATAATATGATACATGAGGGTAAAGAGCCGCACAAGTGTGAAATTTGTGAGAAGAGGTTTACTCAGATATCGCATTTGAAAGAGCATAATTTGATACATGAGGGTAAAAAGCCTCACAAGTGTGAAATTTGCGAGAAGAGCTTTAGCCATCTTTCATATTTGAAAAGACATAATTTGATACATGAAGGTAAAATGCCTCACCAGTGTGAAATTTGTGAGAAGAGGTTTACTCAGATGGCACATTTGAAAAAGCATAATTTGATACATGAGGGTAAAAAGCCTCACCAGTGTGAAATTTGTGAGAGGAGGTTTAGAGAGATGTCAAGTTTGAAATTGCATAATTTGATACATGAGGGTAAGAGGCCTCACAAGTGTGAAATTTGTGAGAAGAGGTTTACTCAGATGGCACATTTGAAAAAGCATAATTTGATACATGAGGGTAAAAAGCCTCACCAGTGTGAAATTTGTGAGAGGAGGTTTACAGAGATGTCAAGTTTGAAATTGCATAATTTGATACATGAGGGTAAGAAGCCTCACAAGTGTGAAATTTGTGAGAAGAGGTTTACTCGTCTTTCACATTTGAAAACACATAATTTGATACATGAGGGTGAAAAGCCTCACAAGTGTGAAATTTGTGAGAAGAGCTTTACTCAGCTTTCAGGTTTGAAAAGACATAATTTGACACATGAGGGTAAAAAGCCTTACAATTGCAGAATTTGTGAGAAGAGGTTTACTCGGCTGTCAAATTTGAAATTGCATAATATGATACATGAAGGTAAAAAGCCTCACAAATGCCGAATTTGTGAGAAGAGGTTTACTCAGCTGTCAAGTTTGAAATTGCATAATTTGATACATGAGGGTAAAAAGCCGCACAAGTGTGAAATTTGTGAGAAGAGGTTTACTCAGATATCGCATTTGAAACAGCATAATTTGATACATGAGGGTAAAAAGCCTCGCAAGTGAAATTTGCGAGAAGAGCTTTAGCCATCTTTCATATTTGAAAACACATAATTTGATACATGAAGGTAAAAAGCCTCACCAGTGTGAAATTTGTGAGAAGAGGTTTACTCAGATGGCACATTTGAAAAAGCATAATTTGATACATGAGGGTGAAAAGCCTCACCAGTGTGAAATTTGTGAGAGGAGGTTTACAGAGATGTCAAGTTTGAAATCGCATAATTTGATACATGAGGGTAAGAAGCCTCACAAGTGTGAAATTTGTGAGAAGAGGTTTAATCAGATGGCACATTTGAAAAAGCATAATTTGATACATGAGGGTAAAAAGCCTTACAAATGCGGAATTTGTGAGAAGAGGTTTACTCAGATGTCAAGTTTGAAACAGCATAATTTGATACACGAGGATAAAAAGCCTCACATGTGAAATTTGTGAGAGGAGGTTTACTCAGATGTCAAGTTTGAAAGTGCATTATTTGATACATAATGGTAAAAAGCCTCACAATTTTGAAATCTGTAAGAAGAGCTTTAAGTGCTTGTCAAGTTTGAAATTGCATAATTTGATACATGAGTCTAAAAAGCCACATAAGAATGAAATTTGTTGAGAAGCTGTATTCTTCTGACACATTTTTTTAAGATGCATAATGTGATGCATGGGGGTAAAAAGCATCAAAAACATGAAATTTCTGAGAATAGCTTTAGTCATTTCTCAAGTTTTAACGTACTCTATTCAATCCATTGGTGTAGAAGTTTTGGAAAGGCCTTTACTCATTTGTCGATTTGTAGGAGCATAGTTTGTTAAATAAGGTAAAAATTCACACTAGTGTGAAATTTGGAGAAAAGCTTTATTCATTTGTGATATTTGAAAAAGCATATATTGATATATGAGAGTATGAAGCCTCATGGGTATGATTTAGTTGAAGAGATTTAACCTTTTGTCACATTTAAATTGCACAGTTTTATACACAAGGGTAAAAAGCCTCAAATAAAATTTGTGAGAAGAGCTTTACTTGTTTGTCAAATTTGAAGTTGTATAAATTCATACATAAGTGTATAAAGCCAAAGTATTGTAAAATTTGTAAGAAGACTTCTACTCATTTGTTACATTTGAAAGAGTTTTAATTAGATACTTGAGGGTAGAAAGCATCACAAAGTGAAATTAGTAAGATGTGCTTTACTAAGTTATCATATTATCTGCCTAATTTGATACATGAGGGTAAAAAGTTTCAGAATTGTGAAATCAGTGAGAGGAGATGTACACAATTGTCAAACTTAAATGAACATTATTTGTTCCATGGGGTTGAAAAGTCTCACAGTGTTAGTTTCTGAGAAAAGCTTTACTTAGTTTTCAAATTTGAAAGAGCATAATTTGATATATGTGGGTAAAAAGTTTCAGAATTGTGAAATCCGTAAGAGGAGATGTAAACAATTGTCAAATTTAAATGAACATTTGTTACATCGGGTTGAAAAGTCTCACAGTGTTAGTTTCTGAGAAAAGCTTTACTTAGTTTTCAAATATAAATGAGCATTATTTGTTACATGGGGGTGAAAAGTCTCACAGTGTTAGTTTCTGAGAAATGCTTTACTTAGTTTTCAAATTTAAATGAGCATTATTTCTTACTTGGGGGTGAAAAGTCTCACAGTGTAAGTTTCTGAGAAAAGCTTTACTTAGTTGTCAAATTTAAATGAGCATTATTTGTTACATGGGGGTGAAAAGCCTCACGAGTGTTTCTGAGAAAAGCTTAACTGTCAAATTTAAATGTACATTTTTTTTTACATTGGGGTAAAAAGCCTCACGAGTATTAGTTTCGGAGAAAGCTTTACTTAGTTGTCAAACTTAATGAGTATTATTTTTTACATGGGGTGGAAAGCCTTACAAGTGTTAGTTTCTGTGAAAAGCTTTACTTAGTTGTCAAATTTAAATGAGTATAATTTGTTACATGGGGTGGAAAGCCTCACGTGTGTTAGTTTCTGAGAAAAGCTGTACTTAGTTGTCAAATTTAAATGAGCATTATTTGTTACATGGGGTGAAAAGCTTTACTTAATTGTCAAATTTAAATGTACTTTTTTTTACATTGGGGTAAAGAGCCTCACGAGTGTTAGTTTCTGAGAAAAGCTTTACTTAGTTGTCTAATTTAAATGAGTATTATTTGTTACATGGGGGTGAAAAGCCTCACAAGTGTTAGTTTCTGAGAAAAGCTTTATTTAGTTGTCAAATTTAAATGAACATTATTTGTTACATGGTGTGTTAAGCCTCAAAACTGTTATTTTCTGAGAAAAGCTTTACTTAGTTGTCAAATTTAAATGAGCATTATTTGTTACATGGGGGTGAGAAGCCTCACAAGTGTCAGTTCCTGAGAAATGCTTTACTTAGTTGCAAATTTAAATGAACATCATTTGTTACCTGTGGGTGAAAAGCGTCACGAGTGTTAGTTTCTGAGAAAAGCTTTACTTAGTTGTCAAATTTAAATGAGCATTATTTGTTACATGGGGGTGAAAAGTCTTCCCAATGTTTCATTGTAATTTAAATTATAATTTCCTTCTTGAGGACAAAAGTTTGCACATGTGTGAGCTTTTCATGTATTTCTCTTGAAATTAAAGATGTTTTGACTTAAAACTTGATGTGAACTATACAGATGATTCGTGTAAATGTCCTACTGGTAACATTCTTAACCAATTGTGGAAAAGTAACATATAGAGATAAACTCAGATTTATTCTCAACATTGGTGCTAAGAATTATTATGGAGAAGTGAATAAATTGCCCTACAATACTGTAAATATTTGTTCCAAAAATTTGTATGAAACACATAATGTGGTTAAATCAGAGGCCATTGAGCTCCACCTACCTTTTGTAAAATTAAGCTGAGAACATGTTCGTTATTGATAAATCACGTTTTTAGCTCTTTGCTTCTTATAGAGCTTTTCTTGATTTATATAGTGGTTATGGTTAATACTGTTAGGTAACGTATTATTTGCAGGTTATGTTCCATCTGCTGGAAATAAAAGAGGTTTTTTTATAGAATCATTTGGCAGGCATGACACTGATTATTATACAGAATGGTTGAATTCATTTCTCCTGTGGTTGCACTGCAGCTGTATACAGAGTAATTTTGTCAGCCTTACTTGTGTATAAACTATGTAGTTCATTGTATGTTGCAGACTAATACAGTTACAGAAATTCCACAACTTAGGCTGACAGATGGATGTATCACACTCATACAGCTATGTTGTTGCACAAGGTTATTCTTTTGAAAGCCTTAGTTCCTGCAATAGATAAGGTAGGTGATTTTACAGCTCCCCCAATTTCATTCAGTTTTAAGAATCAAGGATTTAATACACAAATTTCTGTAAATAATAGCAGAAGTGGTGTGACTGACTCTATGGAAGTTCAGTGCAAACTGCATACAGCTCTTTCGATATGAGTTAATTTTTACATAAGTGTGTTGACCTCCATGACCTAGTGGTACCAAGCTAGCCTCGAGTTCCCGAGGTTGCGAGTTCAAACCCAGTGGAGGGTGATGAATTTTTTCCAGCATAAAAATCCATAGCATAGCTTCCTTCAGAAGGGAAGTAAAGCCACTACCCCATGCCATATATTTATGGCAGATAAAAGAACCTCAAACCTGATAAAAGAGACCTCAGCAAAATTTCCAGTCTTTCGCATCCATTATGGAATCGAACCATAGCAGTTAAAGAGCGACCATAACTAAAACTCAGTTAAATTTGTTTTCACTTATGTGCATAAATATCTTATATTGTAATATTAACTTCCCAGCTAGCATTTCATTAGATAATAGCATATGTATGCTAATCCTGCATGCATTTTTCCAAAATTAACAACGAACATTATGGGTATTCAGATAAAGCCTGGTACAGCTACTCACGCACCAAAATTTGGAATTCCATCACCAGCAGGAACAGTGTACACACACGTGTCTCAGTCATTGCTTAGTGTGAGCTGAAGTGAAAACAAGTATTCAGGATGGCTGGTGTTAATTATCCTTAGAGGTCGTTCATGGCAAAGC
Source organism: Deroplatys truncata (assembly GCA_030765065.1). NCBI lineage: Eukaryota > Metazoa > Arthropoda > Insecta > Mantodea > Mantidae > Deroplatys > Deroplatys truncata. The sequence goes on along the minus strand of CM060989.1, from coordinate 82,472,102 downwards.
AAGAACACCACATTGAAGAGGCAGAACAAATAGGCAATTTTGTTGTTTGACGAAAATATGATGTAAGTGATAGTGGCATTTATGGCTGCCACGAAAATACAACTGATCTTGATCAGAAAAATGGTAAAGTTGCTGGGCGCTTGCAGACATAAATCAAAGTTTCGAGAAGATGATGAGAAAAAATTGTTTAAGTATGTGGTGAAAGACACTTTGGATGTGCCGTGCTGAGTGAAGTGTGCGTTGGGAAAGCTACGACAAAAGTAAAAGAACGAAGTATAACCCATATTGATTTTAAGGCATAGTTGTAGGAGAAACAGCTGGCTTAACGCCTTCCTGCTGATTTTGAAGAGAAGGTAGGAGAGTTCTACAGATTTATCATCAAATTGTGCCAGAGGAATCAATATTTATTGTCACATATTGGTAATGAAGACCAAGTGCATGTGGACTGTGTAGTACTGCAAGCCTACACAGTCAATAAAATGGATGAATGCATTATGTTAATTAGTACTGGCAATGGTGAAATGCAAAGTTGCGATGTTAGCCTGTGTATAACTGCAGAGAGAAGAAAGCTTTTGCAATATATCATGTTGAAATGAATGTTGAAGGTGTCATACAAGCTCATCCTAAAGAATGGATGGCCAATGAGCTTGTATTTGCATGTTGTAAGTTTGGCAACGCCCCCTGGGAGCACTACCTAACTCAAAGAATATGGCTCTTAATCATACTAACGGTCAATGTACATGAGGGAAGAACTGCGTTGGCTCTCATTCCTGGAGGACTTGGCTGGATTCTGCAACCATTGTAGTATTTTATTCAACCATTTAAAGCAGCAGCGAAAGAAGCTTATATGAGATGAATAGCCGAGGAGGACTACAAACTGCCTCTGAGGAGTAAAATCAAGTGCCTGGAAGTGACACTTATCTGCAAATGGGTGAAAAGTGCATGGGATTCGATTTCTCTATCACTGATAGAAGTTTCAAGGATTGGGGAAGTTTGAATTCCCTCGATTGAAGAGAGGATGATGTGCTGTGGGAGGATACAGCTCATGAGTTTGTCAAAGATTAGCCTTGTAGAGATGACAAAAGTGATGTTCAATACAGGTATTGTAGTCTCTTTTGTTTTCAATGTAAGTATTTAATACAGCAGTTCAAAAAATCTGTTTCCTAAGCTTCTTTCCCAAAATCCATGTGTAGGGATTATGTACTGTAATATGTTAACATCTGCTGAAATATAACTTGACTTTTCAGTTCTATTTTGATATTCTCTGCTCTTAAAACTTCACTTACATAAACGTGTAAAATGTTGTTTTTGTAGACATTCTTGACTGCTCAGTTAGTTACCTTTGTAGACCATATTAATTTATACGTTGGTGAATACGCAATAGTATTTGTATGAATTTAATTTCAAAGAATGAAATCTTTAGAAGTAATGTAATGTATTCTTTTTAACAAATTTTATAGCGGAATTAATCAGCTTTATATACATTAATCAAGAGAATGAAAGTGATCCCTACTTTGCTTTTCTCTGCCATAAAGCATTTCCTTGAATATCATTTTGTGATGCAGATTATTTCTTTAAATTTCCTATTCATTATGTATTCCCTAACTGCTTCATTAACACCACTTGAAACAGTTGTGCAATCCCTGGCTGCGTTTACTGTATGTTGGTCAAGCTGTCGTTCTCCATGATGTAATGCTTACCATGCTAGTCTCTAGCTCCTGAGGTGGCAGGTTCAAACCCAGTGGAGAGCGATGGATTTTTTCAGACACAAAATCCTTAGCATGGCTTCCTTCAGGAAGGAAGGAAAGCCGGTGGTCCCATGTCTTAGATTTACACCACTTAAAAGAACCTCAAGCCTGATAAACAAGTCTCTGAGCAAAATTACTTGTCTTTCACGCCCAATATAGAATGGAATGCTAAGGACCACAGCAGTTAAAGGGCGTCCATAAATAAAATTCAATTCAAGTTTTAATTTCCATCAGGTAGTGATGTACTGGTGATCCTGACATGCAATTAGTATGTTGAAATAACAGTGAACACAACATGTGTTCACAAGCACTGTACCTCAACTCCTTGAAACAGTTCTGTACCTCTTTCTCTGGCATATTATTCTACCTTAAGTCGAACGGTTTTTAACAAAAATTTACTTTTTTTTAACTTCTCTGTGTGCTTTCTTATGGCAAAAACTGTGTGTCTGTTTTGTAGTATTATGTCCGTTACTAAGCGAGAACGTTTTTGGATATAGACTCTTGACATGTTTAAACACAGATAGTTTCATTTGTTTTTATGTTAGAGAACATTATGTTATGTTATGAATAATATGTTATGTTATGAATAATATAAAGAAAATGATTTTAATAACAGCTTTAATTTTTGGAATTTAACTTTATCATCGACCATTTAAAAGACTGAAGAAAAACCACTTTTTGCTCCACGTTTTATAGCATTATACCAGTGCAATGAACTTAAAAAAATTGAGCTTTATTTATGGATGCTCTTTAACTGCTGTGGTCTTTAGCATCCCATTGTATATTGGGCGTGAAAGACCAGTGATTTTGCACAAAGGCCTCTTTATCGCATTTGCGGTTCTTTAGCGTGCCTAAATCTACGACATGGGACCACTTGCTTTACTTCCCTTTTGAATGAATTCATGAAGTTAACTTGGTTCTGCTGGACATACGGAGCCTGATGCTGTCGAGCTGAGCTATGATACTCCGTAGCTATCAATGAATAAGAGGAATGATGCACGAAGTGTTCAAGTCTCTTTCAAAGGACAGTGCTCTCAGGAAACAATTTATAGGCCTAAATCATAGCTAGTGTGGTATGTTTAAATGCAAACCTTTTTCCTTCACTTTGAAACAAACAGTTTCCTTACAAATTCAGATACTGATAATAGTATGAAACAATGTAGCTTTATGCATTTTTACTTTTCATATTCTGTGCCCAAAATATCAACAATCTTGTTTACACTATTAACAGTAAACAACTAATGTAATGTTTTTAAAACGATTCTGCACCCAAGTAAACAATTTATAGGGTGTTCTTATGTGATCTTGATAACCCTGCTGGAGATTGACTTTTGCTGCTAGTAATTTAAGTAGTTTCACCAATTAAATCACAAGGCCCTTGCCATGTGAATTGGCGAGGAAATGCTATTCAGTGCCAAACGTTTCCATTAAAACTCGTATTTACAATATTTTTACTTTCTCTACTACGTATAGTAAGTAGGGAAAGTATTGTATTCCACCCAAAAATTCGATACCGAGATTTCACCGGAAATACATGTTTTGATAAACATGTCCTTGTGTGTGTCTGTCTGTGAACAGCATAACTCAGAAACGAACAGTCGGATAAACACCAAACATGGTATTTAGGTTCAGTATCTTCCAGAGATGCGACACGAAGGTTTTCAAGAAAATCCCCCTAACCCAGATTACCCTTTACATGGAACATTTTTCGAAAATTTTCTCAAAAATGGCTAACGATTTTGATTAAAATATCATATGTTTAAGATATTTTTATTGCAAGTAAAATGTATATCTTGAATTTTCTGGGAATGTCTCCAAAAGTATTCTTCATTGTGAACGACTTTTGCATAACTGGTAAACCATAAGAGATAGACAAAATTTTACTACACAGAAAATGCAGTACGCGTTAAAATACACAATTTATGTCATAAATTGTTTTTGTTGATTGAACCATTTTCGAGATATTGCTTGTTATTCCCTTAAATTTTTAAATACTTATTTTCTCAAATGGGAATTCGTTATTCGTATTTATGTCTTGCATATGCAAAGAGTATTATTCTGTGGCAAAGGGAATGGTGCTGCACCTAGCAACCAGCTATTCAGAGATATTTATGTGCTTAAAGGCTACTGTATTTCTATACTGCCCTTGTAAATATATATTCCCCTTACATCTACAAGAAAATTAATAATAAGATAGAGTCTGCAAATGTTTATCTGGAATAACATGAAGTAGACGGAGAATAAGCGTTTATAAAAATAATTTGTACAAGAGTAAGAAAGTCATGTGAGTGTAACACATCAGATTTTTTTATTGTACTAAGTGCTAATGCTATGGGAAAAGTGGATTACCTGTTCCGGATTTCATATTTCCTTCTTTAGTGTGCTTGCTAACTGGTGTTGGTACAGATCAGCAGCATTTGTATCAGATTTTAAACTTCCTTATATGGCAATATCATTTTGTTTTAAGCTATTGTTTTCTTTAAAGTAAATAAGAAATGGATGGATTGTTGCTAGGCTATTGTTCGAATGTACTCTCTGAAGGGAATCTTGTGTGACAAAATTACAGTACTCTCTTAGGTTTCAAGTTTTCTTTGTCAGACAAAAATGCAGATTATTGTTGAATATAAACATTTAACAATTTTGCTTACAATTTTTCCAGAAAGTCTTCAAGGGGTTGTATTCTCCCTGCGGTTACCTGCTGTATATCTTTTTATCATGAAAATTCCTGCTGATAAAATATTTTCTTGTAAAAACAGCTGTTGTTTTGATATAAAAGCTTGTCCCACATTCAGGGTCAAAATGTAATAGGTTTGATTTTTGCATTCACTGTGCATTGAGAAGGTGATTGCTGTGGTATCCTTAAATGTAATGTACTCACTGATGTTGGAGATCCGGAAGTGCTGATATCTCTCCGCGATGATTCTCTCTTTGGGTTCTGAGTGTAAATCTCCAATCCTTCTCTTGTTGCATCATAGAATTGGTATTGCTTGAGCTATATGTACTCAGTATTTATCTGTGTCTAGGTATGGGAAGGTATTCTGAAATACAAATCTCTGCAAAAAATAATTGATTCATAATTAGCGAATGTTACCTTACGTGCTAAACTATTTTACAAGTGTTTATAACTTGAGATGCTCATCCAGAATATTGGTGTCTGCGGTTAAGAATGAAAGTAACGCCAATCTTGCCCCTTTTCAGAAAAACCCTACATAGAAATCATCTTTTCTGTGGCTACGAATTATTAACCATTGTTGTCTGACCCCTCTCCATAGTTAAAATCAACTTTTCCTTATTCATGTATTTCTTCATAGTAGGCTAAGCAATTTTTCAAATAACTAATATTGTTTTTCCTTTTTTCTCAATATTTCTATGCTTAATTTATCTAAAATCTATACAAATATTATTTGCAATAAATAAAGAAATGTTACACCTTAACAAAGCATTAACTCAATTCAGATTAACATACATTTTAAAATGCATGTCATTTTTTAACGATCTCCATTTTGGAATTTTGTTCCTTTTAATATCTGTACCAATACATTTGAACAAACGTCGTCCTGAAGCTTTGCAAATGCATATACTACAGAATGGTGAATACATTGTGTATTTGAAAAATAATTTTAGGTTGTTGATATATGACACAAGATTGAATTTTTAAAAGTCCAAATTTCTGTGATAAATAACTAAACTGTTTTAATTTATGTGCTTAAAGTTATATGTATACATATAAAACATTGTATTACACATTTGCAGAGTCACTCTAAGTAGCTTTTGTTTTTGAGTGATAAAGTGTTAAATACTTCTCTCTCTGGATGGAAATGGGCTTGTCAATTAAAGTACCAGTATTTACAGCATGTAACACGTGTAGATCCACTTGAGCCATTGTTGCACAGAATTTGCGGCTTTATAAGCCACATAAGAGCAGTCAATTCCTAATTAAATGATTTGAGAAATCTGCAACTGAAGAATTGCCTTTTATTTTTGTGAAAACTCATGTATACTTATATCTAATAGATACCTTGCCCTTAACCTCAAAAGCGCTCTAACAACCCAAAGAAATACACGACCAGCAGATGCACGGTGATCTCTCGTAATGTCAGGATTATGATCAACTTTACTTAACGTGACATGAAGTTAAGAAAAGCTGGTAAATTAAGGGTTCTATTTCGTATGCACTTAACGTAATGGGAATGGCTCTTAAGTGATAGTCCTTTTATTACTTCGAGCTAGAGCTTTACGCAGCTTGGTTGTAATTAGTATATGACATCAAACTTTATGTAACGGGAAGAAAAAGTTTGACATTGCCCAAACTCTTAAAGTTTCATTGTGTCATCCTAAATATTTACATTTAATACAGTATCACCATGTCATGTCACGTTACGTTATATTCATAATGGCGGTTTAAGTATTTTATATGTTCCGGTAACAAGCACTAGCAGGACGCATAACAATAATTGCAGTTTGGGTTATAGAGCTAAATTCCTGTCTGAGTTTTGTTGTAAATGCTCTCCAAGCAGGTTCAAAAGGCATGTAAAGGATTCCTTCCTAATACCGAAACGTTCATCGAACTCTCTCTCTCCCTGTATAAGTATGACATGGTTCTCGCATACCACTATCGGATTCCCGTTGTTTTCCCCTTCAAAACCAATATAACTTAAGTAATCGCTGTTTTCTTTATAAAGATCATCAATATAATCTAAGTAATCCATGAACATGTCAAAATGTCTTCCTTCAAGTACGATATGGTATCCTAGTTCAATCTACGGTTAGTTACTCCATCCAGGTCGAAAAAGTAAATTCTAACCTATATTTGTGCGCTATTTAATTTCGTAGTAATACACTACATAATGGTGCTCTCAGGCATTTACTTCTGTGGTAATTTAATCTGAACTGAGAGTATCTGAAAGGAGCAGAATGCTTCGGAAGTAGTTTACTCTCGTATGGAAGTCCCCGAATGTTGGCTTGAATAATAGTTTACTAGCAAAATAGAGCTAACTCTAGGTTGGTGCACGCCGCCTATAAAGCAAATTTCACTGCTCCGGCAGACCTTAGCAATATGACCATACTTCACACATTTGAAGCACTGCATTAACCTACCACATAGGGATTTATTCTGAATGAACTATAGTATAACAAAAAAAATCTTGTGTTACACTCACATGACTTTCTCTACTCCTGTACAAACTATTTTTACAAACGCTTATTCTCCATATGCTTCATGTTAATCGAGATGTCAATCTTATTGCTAATTTTCTTGTAGATGCAAGGGGAATATGAATAACGAATTTGAGAAAAAATATTGGAAAATTTAAGGGAATAACAAGAAATATCTCGAAAATGGTTCACTCATCAAAAAAATGTATATGACTTAAATTGTGTATTTTAACGTCATCTACATTTTTGGTGTAGCATAATTTTGTCTATCTCTTATGGTTTACCAGTTACGCAAAAGTCGTTCACAATGAAGAATACTTTTGGAGACATTCCCAGAAAATTCGAGATAATCATTTCATTTGTCATAAAAATATCTTAAACATATGACATTTTAATGAAAATCGTTAGAGCCATTTTTGAGAAGATTAAAATTTTCGAAAAATGTTTCATGTAAAGGGTAATCTGGGGTGGGGGGATTTTCTTGAAAACCTTCGTGTCGCATCTCTGGAAGATATGAACCTAAATACCAAATTTGGTATTTATCCGACAGCTCGTTTCTGAGTTATGCTGTTCACAGACACACACATAGACACACGGACATGTTTCTAAAAATGCTTTTTTTGGATTCCTGGGGTCTCAAAACATGTATTTCCGATGAAATCTCGGTATCGAATTTTTGGGTGGAATACAATACTTCCACTACTTACTATACGTAGTACAGAAAGTAAAAACGGTGAAGAGTTTGTATCGAAAAGCAATGACATATATCTGCTTAGGTTTATACAAAATGTCCTATTCAGGGTTTACCTCTCTATGTTTAAAACGACACACCTATTGAACGGGTAGTAGTGCCAAAGTTCATTATTTCATGCTTAGTTACTGTGTATAATGACTTTAGAATGAATATGAGTCAAGGTTATAAAAGAAAGCAGCTTAGTGCCATCGTCAAAGCCAGAAAGCAAAGATTGGTTTGTATCAGAAGATAACTTAAATTTATTTTTGCCCGCATTTTGCAATTTAGTAATGCGACATTCCGTATATTTCTGAAAAAGAATGTTACCAAGTTTCAGAGGATGCAGTGGCGCTAGGTAGTCCTAGTGCCAACCAAATATGGCTCCAATTCACTGAAAAAATGGAGAAGTATCTAGTTCCCATCAGGGACGTCCTTACCTTAGCATTCAAAACTGATGAAACGCCAACGTCCATTTCCTCCTCCGAGCACGAGGTTGATGGGGTTCCATGAGTAACCATATTGGACGCAATCCCTCCCGTCACATATGAAAAGAAACACTACATAACTTCCATCCACCGTCATGTTAGAAACTTTGAAACAGCAGTAAAACAAAAGATAAAAACGAAAAATCAGATTAATGATGTTCACATTCGCCGAAGGCTAAGCTCCGCAAACCAACACTGTCCTGCCTGCCCTATGGCCAGTGGAGAAATGGTAAGAAACACCTGTCACATGCGTTTCAGCTGAAACATAATGTGTTGAGCTGATCTAACAATTGTCTAAGGTGCTTATACTTCATCTATATTTCCTACTTAATACTTAGCTAAAACCAATCTAGCTGTATCTGTGGTTGTTTTATTTCCGGATACAATTATTTTATGCCAGGAAAGATCTTTGGTAAACAGAGCTTTGGGAATGTATCCGTTAGCTGGGGATGCTGTACGTAGTCATGACACCCTAGATTATATCGTTATATCATACAGCCTAATTGATACAACTATATCTAATCTAACACAGATAGTAGTATAACAAGATCTGGTATAATAAATTATAAGGTAATTAAAATAATTTTACACTAAGTGCGTCAGTAGATAACGAAATGGTCGTCTTCAAAGTATGAACATCTGCGAATATAAAAACAGTGCCAACGTGACATATACAATCTAATTTCCCAATACACGTAACAGGTTCTTATTTGCGGCATGGATTTATATAACAGCTGGATCGCTAACCATGTACCGAGAATGTGAACTGTCATTTGCCTCCACAATGGACGGATTCATCAGGGAATGAATCGTATAGTTACATAAATAGTCCTTCCTGTTTTCAAGTGTGAGCAGTTATGTGCCTTGGAACTTAAGGGGGCACTGTGAGGCAGTATTTTTATTCCTGAATAATTTCAATTGTATTTTATAATAAGTAAATTCAATAACAGATCGCGTTGAAACAATATGTATGTAATAAATATTTAAATTGTATGTAACAGTCATTGCAAATGCTTACATTTATTGTAAACATGTTTAATAATGTTATGTGAATACATTACATACTTTAATAATGCAAGAGCTGTGAAAATAATAAGTTTTAAGTTGTTAACAATGAGGTAATAATGAGGTAATCCTGTAGCAATAATGAGTTTGAGAATTTGAATACTACTAGTCATGATTAGGGCAGCAATAACGTAAATCTTGTGACAGTGTTTAAAATAGCCAATCAATAGCAAGGAAAAAGTTTTAAGTGAAGCGCAGATATTCTATTGGACTAGAATTAGCCAATCAGAGACTTGAAATACCGATGCTTATGGGTTTAACGGTTGAAATAATGTTCAGTTGCAAGCAAACCTGGTAGTGACCAGATGGAAGATGTGTTCTCTACAGAAATATTACGTGTGAATCGTAAAATATGTCTACGCGTTAGCTAAGTGAAAGTATTAAAGATTCTCACAGCTCTTAAAAAGTGTAGTGCTTTATTAAAATGTGCAAGGGTTAATAAAAGAAGTGAATTTAAAAACTTAAATTCTGTGTATGTCTACAATTATTGTCGTACCGCACCCTGCCTATGATATACATGACTCTGCAAACATTACTGACGCAGCCGAGGCAAATTCAAACATAAATAATATATAGAAGCAGTTTTAATAACAAAGTTAAATATTATAGTGTAAAACTTGGAGTGTAACAACAAAATTACATCTTAAAATCAGCTTCTCATACGTAGCAGCATACTGCTTAACAACAGTAACTATTACGTAATCAACAACTTCAAACCGACGCCCAAAGCGTGTTGCAAACTTCTTAAATAAAGTAACTCCAAGAACAATACTTCTTCAAGTTAGCTTCCCAAGCGTGAAGCTAAATAATTTACGTAACAATGAAAACATTACGTAAGCAAACACTTTCATCAACTGTTTGATGTATAATCTAGAAGTCTCATAATAAGCTGTATCCTGGCAGTTGTGTTAAAAATAAAGTAAAAAACTTCTCATAGTTGGTATTTCAAATTTGTAAAAAAAGGTTTCGCACTTGCTGATTCACAGATAAATCAATCCTGCATTATAGGCATAAATGGAGATGTGAATAAATGCGATTTGCTATTAATGGGGTGCTTTTTCAACAGTTAGCAGAGTATTTATTTTCCTCTACACAAATACCATACTACCCTTAGTAAGTAAATCACAGCTGGTGATCCATTCTGTATTCCTCGTTTAACTGTGTTCTTCAACAAGTGAGGAGGAAACGTTGAATATATTGTGACATTTGTGATATAATTGTTATGTGTGTGACTGGCATTGTTGCGTATGTATGTGACCTGGCAACCCAGACCGGATATGTTGCGATAGTGGTGGGGATAGAAACCGGTTCTTAGAGTAGCGTGCCTGACGCTAAGTTAAGCGTGGGTCAGAGTCAGTCGAGTCGCTCATTACAACCAGAACAGTACAGTTTTGCTCACGTCTGCCGGATGGCGTCCCGCCGACGGGCAAGAAGGTAATGTAATCTACTTTTATTGCAATATATACTATCCATTCAAACTAACTTCATGTAATTTCTTGTAGCAGGCGGATCCTTCCTTCCTCCCACACAATAATTTAGGAATATTTTAGTAATTTTCAGGTGTTTTTAGGAACTTCTATTAGCACGCCCCGTCGGACCTCGTGTAATTTGTGCTATGTTAGATCCTGGTACCGCGCTCTACCCCCTGTGCTTTATAAATAATGTAGAGGTTACGACAATATAAGGGACTTCACATTCGTTAAATAACTCCATATTTCCTTTCCCAGACCTCAGCTTGTAGCAGTAGTCTGTAAAATCGCCAGATTCAAGAGACTTATCCCATAATTGTAGCAGAATGTCAACGTTGAGCTTTAGTAACCTCCAACATTTCGTAGTCCCTATGTCAAAAGTGGAAAGCCTAGTATATCCAAATTTTTATCATTTTTAATTTTCAATACCAGAAATTTCCTTTTAACGCCATCTACAGTTTGTTAGCAGTTCATACGCTAAAACGTCCACCGTGAGCTTTAAAACGAAATATTCAAAACCTCTTATCTCAAGGGGTAAATAAAAGCTCGTATTTGGATCACCCATATGATATCCATTCTGTATGATCTAAATCTTGTATAAGCCTTGCAATTAAAGTGCGATATTTCGTTCAGTGTGGTGCTAGCTCTAGATCGTTCCTTTATCGGAAGTACTTCCACGGCGCAGTCGGAGTCATTTCAAGGAAATAGTTTCAGTTCCACTCCGAGGAAAGTAGTTCCGTTGGAAGTACTTCAAACTTTTCACTCCGGAGTGTTAGTGCAAGCACTCCCAGCGATTTACCCATAGGACATCCTATGATTTGCAGGTTGTTCCTGACGGAGAGTGCGGTTATGCCCGCGAGACGCAAGCTGTCTGTAAGCAAACGTTTGAGATGCCAACGGTCAAGGAACCTCAAGTGTCGTCTTCACGGTCTGCAGGAGATGGCCTGTCAACACATCCAAGCAGCGAGGGACCGGATGCAGACGCGTTACGACCGGCAAGCCAACAGCCAAGGTTTCTAGAAGGGCGATCTAGTGTGGTTGTATCACCCTACCCGAACCAAGGAGCGTTGCTCGAAGCTTCAACCACAATGGAAAGGACCGTAAAATTTGGTGAATGGGATGAGTGATTTAATCTACCTCATCCAGAGGCTGCTTTGAGTGAAGATGCTAGTGGTACACCTAGTTCATCTATCCCGTTATGTTAGTACTGGTTCGGGACCACCAACCCTAAGGAGGGAACAGTGGGACCGCTCGCGCGGAAATATCCGCGGGACGGCAGTAACCGCATTCCGGCCTAGCACCTGGTTCGGCCCTCGAGCGGACCTCAGAACATTAGACGCGCACAGACCCATTATGTGCCGCTTCCCCGCGGCTTTTAGTGTTCTAGAAGATTCGTTTCAGCCGTTTCCATTAGCGTCTCCTTTTATAAAATTTCGCTTTGTTGCGGGGACTGTATAAGTGGGTGTTCTTGCGCTCGGACAGCAGAGTTCAGTTAAGCAATTCCGAAGTTAAGTACGGTCAAGAACCCGAAAGGTGGATAGTGCCAGGTGTAGTTCAGTTGTTAGTTGTGACTCAACGTTTATTTGTGATTCGTTTCGACGAATCAGTTATGTTGTGTGTCAAATGTAACGTTTGTAAGCTGAAATTAACATTCACTGACGAAACGGTTCGTTCCATCTAGTCTTCTCGAGACCCGAGAGTTACCTTAAATGGATGGAAAAACGTTTATTAAGTGTTCATTAGGTCAGACTGTATACTCAATACTGGATTGTAGCGTGAATCTAATTATAATAAAAGGTTTCTTAGAAGGGGCCAAAAACAGACGAGTGGATTCTGTATATGCATCATGCGAGCGGAAGCTCAAAAACCGGGCAATACGTCTTCCATCTGACTATGTATGCAGGGAACCTCGCCCTAAACCGCCTTGCAAAGTTAATACTGTAAATCCGATTCGTTCGAGTTGCACCGGATATCTAAAAGTCAACGAAATACGCGGACTTCTCGGGCCGTTTTCTAAAAATGCGTTTATTTATTAAGGGTGCTCAAAATATGTATTTCCGTTGAAATTACGGTATCGAATTTTTGGATGGAATGCATTACTTTCTCTACGTACTATACCCCTGGTAGAAAAGGTAAAGAAGATTTTTAGAAAAGGACCCGTGTGTGTGAGAGAGAGAGAAAGAGAGAGAGAACAGTATACCTCAAAAACGAAAAGTCGCATAAATACTCAACTTAGTTTTTAGTTTCAGCACATTCCAAGGATGCGACATGAAGATTTTCAAGAAAATTCCTCCCACCAAACTTCGCTTTATATGGTAGAAACCTTTATTGATATTCTTGACGTTCTTAAAAAAGCCTTATTGATCTAGATTAAAGTAATATATTCAAGTTATTCAAATGACGAATAAAATGTATGTTTTGAATTTTCTGGGAATAGCTTCCTTATTCGGAATGAATTTTGTATACCCTTGTGTAACTGGTAGATCTGAAATGATAGACGAAAACGTAATATAGAACAAATGTAGATCTGCTTAAAACACAACTAATTTCAAATAATTTCTTTTTCTATTTTTGTGGCATAATCCACTACTGAGTTAAGTGTTTTTAATGGCTCGAGCATCTATCCAGACCATCACACAGGAATTCCAAACTGCATCAGGATCCACTCCAAGTACTATGAGTTAGGCGCGAGGTGAGAAACCTTGGATTCCATGGTCGAGCGGCTGCTCATAAGCCACATATCGCGCAGGAAAATGCCAAACGAAGCCTCGCTTGGTGTAAGGAGCGTCAACAATACACGATTGAACAGTGGCAAAACCTTGTGTGGAGTGACGAATCACGGTACACAATGTGGCGATCCAATGGCAGGGTGTGGGTATGGCGAATGCCCGCTGAACGTCATCTGCCAGCGTGTGTAGTGCCGACAATAAAATTCGGAGGTGGCGGTGTTATGGTGTGGTCGTGTTTTTCCTGGAGGGGGCTTGCACCCCTTGTTGTTTTGCATGGCGCGATCACAGCGCAGACCTACATCTGTATTTTAAGGACCTTCTTGCTTCCCACTGTTGAAGAGCAATTCGGGGATGGCGATTACATCTTTCAGCACGATCGAGCACCTGTTCATACTTCACGGGCTATGGCGGAGTGGTTACACGACAATAACATCCCTTTAATGGACTGGCCTGCACAGAGTCTGACTTGAATCTTATAGAACACCTTTGGGATGTTTCAGAACGCCGACTTCGTGCCAAGCCTCACCGAAATACATCGATACCTCTCCTCAGTTCCGCACTCCGTGAAGAATGCACTGCCATTCCTCAAGAAACCTTCCAGAACCTGTTCGTAAGTATGCTTGCGAGAGTGAACGGTGTCATCAAGGCTAAGGGTGGGCCAACACCATATTGACTTCCAGCATTAGCGATGGAGCGCGCCTCGAACGTGTACGTCATTTTCAGCCAGGTGTCCAGATACTTTTGATCACGTAGTGTATCTGGCATTTAGTCGAGTGCCCTCTGAAAGTAAAACATAGCAGACTATTTGCCAGCTTTTCACAATGCTGTGGGGGTTTATTATTCAGTTCATCTTGACCATAGTATTGACTTGTTCATTATAGCGTAACTCAGTTTCTGTTCTAAGTCTCTGCCGTATTTTCGATAATTCCTATCAGTAGAGGACCCGCCAAGATATTTTTTCAAATTATCTTTGTGTGGTGGCTAGATCTTTTCGATTTCTCCGGCAAATGCATACCTTTTTAGATACTTTTTCTGCCGGATAACCTTTATAATTTCTTCACTGAGCTTGACTTCCTTTTTTCCAACTGCATTTAGCTGTTCCGAGGGAGCGAATTAAGTTTCTTGCTGAAAGGGGGAAAATATTGTGGCATGTGCACAGATTATATTAATGGTAATACGTCCTCTGGTTACCGGGTCGGGGTGGCAGTTTATCTGAGAGTAGGGGCGATTCAGGGGAAGCAGTGTGTCATTGGGGGGGATATGGCGTTACTGACGCTAAGCCTTAGCGTGGGCTTCTTAGCATTCTGTGACTAGACTTCGCGTGAGTTGGACGGATAACTGCCTACGATATGGCGTCCTCGCCCGGCAGATACATGGGGTAAGAACTTGTTATAATAAATCTACCAGTTATCCTTTCTTTTCAACTTTTAATTATGGTAGAATAGAATCCTTGCCTCTCCCTTAAACCAGAAATTATGTTGGTGTAATTATTTTGTGAATCTAACTTTAGCTGCGTCCCTTGTCGATACCTCGAGTTTAAAGTTGTTTGTCTGTTCAACGATCCCTTTCATAAGCGAGTTGCTCTCCTCTGAAGTTAAATAATACTAATAAGTGAGGCATACGACAATATTTTGCTAATATTTTTACACACAAACATTAAAAACTAATTCTTCTTAATCAATTTGGTGTAGGTATGTAATAAACCGTATCGTTACATAGTTACTTATTTAATATATTAATTAGAAGAAGGATTTATGTTTCAGTAACCATTTACTACATATAGGTAATTTAAAAAATCAAAGAAAAACAAAATAAAATTAAGCAAGCTACTATTATTTTATCTTAAGGAAGCAGTTTACTTGCGTGAAAGGACGTCCTACACCTCTCTTGTAGACGAGGCTTATCTATAGCACTGTGATGGCGCTCTTATTTAATCGGCTGCAAACCGATTGGCTGAAACGTCCTTTAAAGCAGGTCTATTTACTCATATAGACGTTAATGATGATAGTATCATAATAAGCTTTCTGCTCCTTAGCTTTGTGAGCGTACATTTCATTAAAGTAAATCTCTTGGGCACACTGCTGAAGACACAGACACAAGTTGTGTTCTGATAAATAACTCCTTTAATCAATCTTCCAAAAATTCCTGGTTCTTTATTTCCTTATACAAACCAAATCCCTTAATTATTTTTAAAACAACTGAATCTTCTACATTTTTACCAAGGAATTACAAAGAGCTTTAACGTTGTCATCACCAAGAGAACACACTCATGCAACTTTTAAGCTACCGTAATTGGTTTAATATTTCGCAGTCTTTAAAATAAATGACAGGTATTTGAGAATTTTGCACTCAAATTGTCAGCCAAGCGTGTAAAACTGTCCCCTTAGGATAAAGTCCTTCACTGTCCTTCATTTCAGTTAAGGAGGCAGCAAATGTACTCATTTCAAAGGAAACAGATATTGCATCAGCGTCTTGTGATTACAAATACAGTGATAATTGTTTTAGAACTTCTAAAGTGTTTCTTAATCATTGTAACTTCACAACGAAAGACCATGTTGCTAACAGCACTCCCTCATATTTTTCTCTGTGTTTTGAATTTAAGGATCGTCATATTCCTTATTTATAAAAGCTTAACTAGTGATGTGTAGCTTGTCATTAGAAGATGTGTGTCTTACATTTTTGGGGGGGGGGGTCTTACTGAGAAAATGCTCTACAAGGAGTCTATAGGTGATTTAAGATGTGTAGCGATTGACATAGAATTAACATCGTTTACATCAAGTTAAAGCTTGCGATTTAAACAATGAATAACCATCGGGAGTTGGTTATACTTATTCTTCAAAAATGTAACCAATCCTCTATAAACTTCTTGTAAATTAGCCGCAACATCCGAGGCAAATCCAGTAAGCTGCTTGCTTAAAATTCCATCTGTATTGCATTGCTTATTAAATGGTACTGAAATACTTGGGGCAATAGACTCGCCAAAGATAATTCTATATTATCAAAAAATAGTCGCATGGTTCACCGTAAAGTATGCATTTAACACAGAAAATTAAAGTTGACTTGTTTGAAATGGTAGAGTCTTCATCATTAAGTGAACTAAACGCATAGCTTTACCCAAGTATATGCTGCACTAATATTTCAACATTTTATAGTCAATAAAATTGATGATATTAGCACAGCTGTGGTCTGAATGCAGCGTTCGTCAGGTATATCCACATAGTATAAAGGCTGCAGTTCACATACATTTGTGTAAAGTTTGAATGGCTCAGGTTTTTTACCAATTAAGTAAGCTGTATGGATATCACGTGATGTTACCTGTATTTCTCCGCATTCTTTTTCTTCCCATAGTCAAAATTCTTTTGACATTGAGTTGTCAGTCATTCTGCTCCTCTTTGTTCAAGTATTTCTGAACATATGGGATGAAACTTGCTCTTCCCATGATGACTGACCTTGTCGTTCAGTTCTTACTTTCTCTACTACGTATAGTATGTAGGGGAAGTATTGTATTCCACCCAAAAATTCGATACCGAGATTTCACCGGGAATACATTTTTGAGACCCCCTGAATCCAAAAAAAGCATTTTGGAAACATTTCCGTGTGTGTGTCTGTCTGTGAACAGCATAACTCAGAAACGAACAGTCGGATAAACACCAAACTTGGTATTTAGGTTCATTATCTTCCAGAGATGGGACACGAAGGTTTTCAAGAAACTCCCCCCCAGATTACCCTTTACATGGAAGATTTTTCTAAAATTTTAATTTTCTCAAAAATGGCTCTAAAGATTTTGATTAAATTATCATATGTTTAAGGTATTTTCATGACAAATAAAATGTATATCTTGAATTTTCTGGGAATGTCTCCAAAAGTATTCTTCATTGTGAACGAATTTTGCATAACTGGTAAACCATAGGAGATAGACAAAATTTTACTATACAAAAAATGTAGATCTCGTTAAAATATACAATTTATGTCATATACATTTTTGTTGTTCAGTGAATTATTTTCAAGATATTGCTTGTTATTCCCTTAAATTTTTCAATACTTATTTTTCAAATGGGAATTCGTTATTCATTTTTACTTTCTCTACTACGTATAGTAAGTAGGGGAAGTATTGTATTCCACCCAAAAATTCAATACAGAGATTTCACCGGAAATACATGTTTTGAGATTCCCTGAATCCATAAAAAGCATTTTTGGAAACATGTCCGTGTGTGTGTCTGTCTTTGAACAGCATAACTCAGAAACGAACAGTCGGATAAACACCAAACTTGGTATTTAGGTTCATTATCTTCCAGAGATGCGACACAAAGGTTTTCAACAGAATCCCCCACCCCAGAGTACCCTTTACATGGAACATTTATCGAAAATTTTAATTTTCTCAAAATGGCTCTAACGATTTTGATTTAAATATCATATGTTGAAGATATTTTCATGACAAATAATATGTATATCTTGAATTTTCTGGGAATGTCTCCAAAAGTATTCTTCATTGTGAACGACTTTTGCATAACTGGTAAACCTAAGAGATAGACAAAATTTTACTACACAAAAAATGTAGATCGAGTTAAAATACGCAATTTATGTCACATACTTTTTTTGTTGAGTGAACCATTTTCGAGATATTGCTTGTTATTCCCTTAAATTTTTCAATACATATTTTCTAAAATGGGAATTCGTTATTAATTTTCTTGTCTTGTATATGCAAGGAGTATTAATGTGTGGCAAAGGGAATGGTGCTGCACCTAGCAACTAGCTATTAAGAGATATGTATGTGCTTAAAGGCACATTTCTATATTGCCCTTGTAAATGTATATTCCGCTTACATCTAGAAGAAAATTAGCAATAAGATAGAGTCTGCAAATGTTTATCTCGATTAATATGAAGTAGATGGAGAATAAGCGTTTGTAAAAATAGTTTGTACAAGAGTAGGGAAAGTCATGTGAGTGTAACACATCATATTTTTTGTATTGGATATACAAAGAGTATTTATTTGTGGCAAAGGGAATGGTGCTGCACCTAGCAACCACCTATTAAGAGATATGTATGTTCTTAAAGGCTAATGTATTTCGATATTGCCCTTGTAAATATATATTCCCCTTACATCTACAAGAAAATTAGCAATCAGATAGAGTCTGCAAATGTTTGTCTGGATTAACATGAAGTAGATGGAGAATAAGCGTTTGTAAAGATAAGAGGGCTGATCAATAAAGACTGAGACTGATTTTTTTTCAGAGATATTTATTACTCAATTTCAATGTTGACATGATCTTTTTCAAAGTAGTCCCCTCCTAACTGAATGCACTTTTTATAGCGTCTCTGCCAGTCCTCGAACACATGGTGCAGGTCATTCTTTGTAAGGTCTTTGAGAATCGTCTCACTTTTCTTTAGCACTGCTTCAGTGCTCTCAAATCGAATGCTACGGAGCTTTGCCTTTAGTAATGGAAATAAAAAGAAATCACAGGGGGTAAGACCGGGTCTTTAAGGCGGATGCGGCACATAGGTAATGATGAATTTAGCCAAAAATTCCTGGACTTGATTTGCGACGTGAGGCCGCGCGTTGTCGTGATGAAGTCGCCACCCATTCCGATGATGTTCTGGACGTTTCCTTGTAATGTGCTTCCTGAGTGTAACCAATACTGACGTGTAGTAGCTGCTATAGCAGTGCTGTGAGGGGGGAAATGCATGCTGGTAAATCATTCTATTCCGAAACACCAAGTCCACCTTGCCTAGCACAGAGGAATCGCCCTTCTTTGAAGTCCCTGAACCACTTAACCCGTTGCACGAGGTAGTGCATCTTCACCGTATGCTTGCTTCAGCTTTTCGAAAGTTTCAGGGCTGTATGATTTAAACGAAAATGAAACTTTATTGCGCTGTATTGCTCCTCTCGTGTCACCTCCATTTTGTGGTATGCGAAATTCAATTACGGTCAACAATATACAGCACTACTACCAACCTACCGTTACGACAGTGCTGTCGCTTATGGACATTATACATGAAGCCCTGCTCTTTTCAAGTATTCGTGGTAGAGACATAAAACTATGAAGGAAACTACCGATAAAATCAGACTCAGTCTTTATTGATCAGCCCTCGTAGTTTGTACAAGAGTAGAGAAAGTCATGTGAGTGTAACACACCAGCATTTTTTTATTGTTTTTAACATGCATCCCTTTGATAAATACCATTTCAATATGTAATTAGTAGGACTGCAACTTCGGAGCCGTTACCTTTATTTAGAGGCGTCCTGTAGTCGACTGTTTACAACGAGAAGATTAATTGTATAGTTGAGACAGTATATTGCCGCACAGTGTTCACGTAGACGAAATTCCAAAGGAAAGGCTAAGAAATTCAACAACGTTGCGAAACTACACCTGCGTTTCGGTGATAACGATACAAGCTTTAAGGGAAGATTAAGGACAAATGCATGAATTTGATATAATAAACCCGGTCTGGAAACAACTCATTCGCAAGTTATAATTACTGTATTATAGCTTGACCGTTGTGACAGCTCAGTGATGGACCACGTCACTGCAGCTACGTGTCTGACAGCCAATCACCGTCGATACCACCCAACATCCCTTCGTACCCTCCGCCTATATCTTCCAGCATAACATAATACTTTCACTTGCAATGTTGACGGATTTATTTATACAGCTGGCACGGAATAATACATAATTTTTGGTCTTGTGAACCCTGAAAGGAAAGCATACGCGCATAAATAATAGACAAGACCTTGACGTAATATATAAGAATGTCTCGTCAGGTGTTATTAGAAATAGAAATAATAATAATAGTAATAATAATAATAATAATAATAATAATAATAATAATAATATTAATAATAATAATAATAATAATAATAATAATAATAATAATAATAATAATAACGTGAAATGCGCACAGGAGTGCAAAGATGAAACAGCACTAAGTTCTGCCACAGATTTAGAGCACTTAAAAGAATCTAGCAGGTGATAATTGTCGCACTTTAGTTCACGGAGTTTTCAAATAGATTTTTCCAGTACTACATGAAAATTAAATTATGGAAGTCATTTTATATACGTCTCATTGCGAGGTTTCTTATGAATTGATTTGATTCTGTTATCAAATGTTTGTTCTGTTATTAGAAGGGTTTCTCACAAAAACGTATAGCCTTCCCTCCTTCCGCTATTTCACCTCGCAAATTTCATGAAGCCAGTACACAAGAGTAAATGTTTCTTTTGTTAACTTGCAGTAATAGTTTTATTGCATGAATTCTTGCAAATTGTAAATAGTTTCAGTGCAATATACACATGAGGCTCGGAGTCTCTTCACTCAAAATGACTGCACTGCTATTTCCTTTGTTCTTTATAGTGCTTTCTTTATAATGTTATTTCTTTCTGTTATAATAGCAGTAATTAATATGGCTTTTTATAATAACATTAGTGGTTTCACATTAAGTATAAACGTTAACTTATAGCTTCTTCTTTCGTTAACAGCTTGAGAAAGAGTATTTATTTAGTCATGTATATACAATATGAATCAGCTGTTAGCAATGACAACTGAGCGTGCCAGGTAGTATTTGGCCCTCCCGTTCCTTCCGTGCAAAAGGTTGCAACGTAGCTCTCCCACCACTTCATTCAGCCACATGGCAGCGGAACCGTCTCAAGTGACGAGTTACACGGCGATTATATAAGCGAAAGATGGTTTGGGATACCTATGAACGTGAAATTATGCGGACTTAAGAACAGCTGTATTTTATTTCGCTGTACTACTTACACAATCCGTGATACAACAGGTGTTTGACGTCCTTCAGCTCCGATGGCAACGACGTACTTGGGCGGGCAACCCTGGCGATGCCACAGGCAGTGAGAATTTGATCTTCACTTCTCTGGGTGCGTACTTTTCACCTAGAGCCTGTTTCACCAAAGACCGCATTCTAAAACAGTCGAAATAGCCATGTAAACGTATGAGCCAAAATAGTAAATTATGATTTAATTGGCCCAATTTTTTCATCCACCACGATTAACTGGAGCAGTGCGCACTGTGTTTCTGAGAGACATACTCCCCAGGTTTTCGGAACAGATCACATTTGCGGTACGTCAACGTATGCGGCTTGAATATGAAGGAGCTCCAGCTGAATTTTAACATCATGCTCGAGAACACCATAACCCGGCGTTCCCTGAAAAGTGGATAGGAAGAGGAGGTCCTATTGCATGGCAAGCCCCTTTGCATGATCTGACTCCACTTGATTTGTTCTTGTTTGGTCATGTGAAGAATCTGTGTACGAGACACCAGTACCAAATGAAGAGGAGCTACTAGCACGAATTTTCACTGCCTGTGACATCGTCAGAGCGACTCAAGGGTTGTTCGCCCAAGTACGACAGAAGTACGTGCGGCGTTGTCATGCCTGTATCAGAACTGAAGGTCGCCATTTTGAACAACTGCTGTAGTATCACGGCTTGTGTAAGTAATACAGCGAAGTAAAATACAGATATTGGTAAGTTCGCACAAGTTAACGTTCATAGGTATCGCAAAACAACCTGGGATGGAGTTGTTTTTGGACGTTGGTTCCTTAAACCAAATTTATCTACTTGTCCTTAATCTGCCCTGAAACTTTGTATCATCACGGAAACATTCTGTATATTGAAGTTCGGGGAAGTTGTTTTATCTATTATCGCTCTGTTACTAATGTCCCAACACCACCCCTCCAGAAAATAAATGGATTTGTCCAAATATTGCACATACAGATAAGCGTGTCACGACGAAAATATCAGCTTATACAATTCGCTCTTGTTATGATCTGTTGGTTAATAGTGCGTGTACGGAGTATCTTGCGAGAAGCTATGTAACAAACGTCTTTCTACAGAAAGACCTAAATAACTACGAGCCGCCTGGGCGATGTTCTTCCTGTCCGCGTCGTCGGTGCTCGTTGCCGTCTGTCGCTATCTAGAAAGGCGTGGATGAAACCATATAACATTTTTAAAAGTGCTTTTAAAGTCTATACTTACCAATTTTATGAAAGGAGATGCTGAAAACGGCCACAGTTGTTGTCCATACATTTTTGGCACCTCTTTAGGAAACTATCCATCACTCGCCATAGTTCACATTGAGAAATGCTGCCAATTTCCTGGCTGATATTGTATTTTCATTCTTTCAGGATGTGTGGGTTTGTTTTGTGCACTTTATGTTTTAAATTACCCCAGAGATAGAAATCGCTGGCAGTTAAATTCGGGGACCGGGGGAGCCACAAATCTCTACTAATAATTCTGTCCTCAAACACACTTTCAATTGTTTTTGTCAAAATATTGGCCGTATGAGCTGTTGCAGAGTCTTGTTGAGAATAGGCAAAATTACGCTCCCTGTCTGTTAATTCTCTAAAAAAAGGGGGAGGCTAAATTGCATTTACATATGTACTGGGTCAACTGCCTACTCGAAAAAATTGGCCCTATAAGTTTATTAATATATTCTCCAAGCGGGAGAACCGTGTTCAAATCCCGGCTGTGGCGTTGAATTTTTCACTTTACTCTATGTTAATAAACGAGTATTTTGTCTACACACATATCCATGAAAGTGGAACCAAGCCTCGTCCGTGAAAAAATATGGGTATATTTAGACAATGTGTACATTATTGAGACTCCAGTCAAAAATGTGCACCTAATTACAGGATCACCAGGTTTAAGATATGTGCCTCAGTTATTTTATATGACTTTACCTTCAGCAATTTGGTAGCTCTTCGTGCAGAGCCATAAGACGTGCCTGCCTGTTGTGAAAGATGCGGAAGTGATTTTTGGGGGATTTCTCGATACGGTGACGGATGTCGTCTAATGTTTCTTCGGTAAGAACGGTACATCGTCCTTTAGATTTCTTATCCTGAACACTTCCTGTGGCCTGAAATTTATTGTAAAGTTCATGGATCGTTGTACGGCCTGGAACTTTTACACCTGGAAATCTTTCTGCAAATCGTACTTTCACTTGTCGAGCTGAGTTAACACATACGAATTGTAAATAAATACACGCTGTGCAGTAGAAAATATATACTGAGACATAATATACTTTGTGAATATATATAGGACAAAATAATAAATAACTCGTAATAAATGAACTACATCACATTACCGTCAACACTGCACTTCACACTGCAGAGCAAAACCACGTCACAGCATCACCTTTGTTTATAGCAGGAGTGCGCTATCATATTTCCACACACCCACTGGAAAAAAAACACCGCGCATTCGGTTAGTAATTTCTTAGCTCTCCCGTCAGAAGCGTAAGAGGGCGAAATGTTTTGCCCTGGCAAGGAAATAATAATGTAGTTGTGAGCCAGTGAAATTCCCTCTCGCACCCTGGCTGTTCCAGTAAAAACATAGCCTCTTTGCTTTGATGGCACTTGCTACAGGATTATATACCTAGTTTGCCAGATTCTGTAGCTGGAGTTTTGCGCGTGACGTGGTATTTTCTGCACTCAGCATAACTATGATTTTGCTTTTCGTTGAAATGGTTCGTGAATAATATTTTCTCGCATTCTTATTAGAAGAGTGGAGGTTCTCACAAGGATGTCTGATTGAACTTCCGCTTCTACTTTGGTGGAAACATGAATGGCAATGCCCGCAGCAGTTTCTATGTCTTATCAGGTGTAGTGAGGGGGGAAGTCAGACTATTTTCATGGGACTCGAAGAAAGCTTTGCAGTTATTTCGTTTTCTGTGTGGATTTTCAGTTTTTTGTTTACTTATACATATGTTAGGTATCCAAGAATAATTGTTGGGACAGAATTGTGAAGAAGGCTTCTATTTTTAGTGGAAATATTAAAACAACTATCATCAAAATGCTAACTAAATTTTAAAAACTTCTTAGAAGGCTGCCAAGTGATATAGCTTTTAGGCATTTTTTTCATGCAAGTTGTCATTTTGTTGGAAATTTATGAAGATACCAACAACCTTGTGTTTGCATTTTCACTTAATGGAGCGCAGCAATACAACCCCTTTCACCTGTTTAATGACTGTATTTGAAAATAAAGTCCTATAATGAATACAGAGAAACAAAACTATAATGTGGCTCCGCGCAGGATAAATAACCCACGTTGTTAGATATCTAGAGATGATCTATTAATTATGTTTTGGGGGAATACTTTTTAATTTGCGCGAGGAGAAACACCTGCGTTTGTCGTCGACAGTTGGTAAAGACATTAAAATCTAGGGTAACCGAGATATAATGAACGTACTTAAAATTATCTTCTTGTATTCTCACAGCTGTTCAAAAAGAAAAGCAAAACATTCACCACAAAAATATGACACTTTGAACTTCTTAGTCAATGACCAAGTGCACAGGGATTGTATAATCCCAGAGATTCAAAATGTCATTTTTGGGAACTTTGTGAAACATCTATAGGCAGGGAGTTGAAGGTATTCAAATGCCACCCATTTCGTAGTCAACGATAATAAATTACATATACGATGTTGGAAGATACACATCCACGAGTAGCAGTCGCTCTGTCGACAAATTGCATTTATGTGGATGTTGTGCACCCGACCACTTCCTTTAATTAAATATGATTTAAGGAAGCCGTGACAACAGTCTGTGCGTGTTTTTAGAGAGTATGAGATATTGTGGTTTGAATTAAAAAAACTAAGATTGAACATCACACAGAAAATATATTACAAAAGCATCAGTGCAGGAAATAAGGGAGCCAAGAGCATTGTGTTTTTACAGGTATGAGATATCAATACTTTCAACATAATTTGATTGAGAATTACCTTCGTATTTATTATTCCTTGCAGAATCACGAAGCCATACTAGTTAGCGTGGGTTTTAAGTACAATGATATGCTTTCTTTTCAATAGCTTCACTCATAACAATACAAGGTAAGGAGTCTTGTACCTGGCCTGCGTACGCAACATTTCACGGTAATGAAGCGAAATTCCTCGCATAGCACTAACGCCATAAAATAGAACCGTGTATTTACTGTATGCCAGACGCTACCATGTAATACCTAATATCCTTGACGTTAAACAACCGTGGGACACATACATAGGCGGACTGAAGTATTCAAATATCAACATCATGCTCCGAAAAGAGAACATTTAAATAAATTAAACAATAATACATTTTCATAAAGAAAATTGAAAAATGTTCTTCTAAGTATTCTTTTAAGTTAAGAACCTCTATTAAGTTGGGCATAAGTATTCAAATAAACAAAACACAGCACACTAGTACTTAGTTATCTGTCTTTCCTATGAATAACTTCTGCCAAACGCCTTGGCATTGAATGTACGTGTTTCGTAGTTAAATCTAAATCAATTTTACATCATTCCTGCCGAATAATCTCTTTCAGCCTTGTTTTGCTTGTGATGTGGTGTTTGTTGATCCTATCTTCCAATTCTTGTCATGTGTTCTCGAGTGGGTTCAAAGTCGGGTGATTGAGGTGTTTTGAGTGTACGGAGTGTGTTGTAGATGATCCATAACCTAACAACTTCTGAAGTGTGCTTAGGACGATTGTCTTGTGGAAATAAAGATTATTTCCAAGATTTAGTTTTTTAACGCTTCTCTTCAGATGTTCCTGTAGTATGTTCTTATAATCATACTTGTTCATGTTACCATCAATAAATGCTAGCTCACCCACACCACTTGACGATATGCATCCCCATACCATTACACTGCCGCCCCCATGTGTGACTGTAGCATCCCAATATTTAAGGTCCCACTTAGTATCCTTCTGTGTCCACACTTTTAATGAGCCATCAATTCGGTATACATTGAACTTGCTCTCATCTGACCATAACACAGGATCCCAGAACTCATTGTTCTTCATTACATACTCAATGGCAAATACTAAACAATTTTTCTTGTTTACTTTACTCACATAAGGTTTTCTTCTTGGTGTTCTGAAATTGTTCGTAGTACTATTCAGAACCTTATGAACTGTTCTTTCATGATTCATCTTCCCAAAATGTTCATCCACATGTGCTGTTATTCTGTTGCTTCTGTTCTTGGATTTTTCTTCACCATTTTCACCACTTGTCTTTGATCTCTAGAAGTAAGTTTGGCTATTTTGCTCTTATGGTGTCCCCATTGAAAATGCTAAAAAACAAGAAGGAATGGAATAAATTACCTTAAGAGTGAGGAAATAAGTAGATGTGATCTTGCCAATACCTGGTGCTCACCTGCGTAACACTTTTAGGTGTTTTAATTTATAGGAAAATTGCGATATAAACACAGTAAACGTAGCCATCTTCCCGCTAAATCAGATGCTGAATGGGAAGTGACAACCTAAATAAGAAGTGAAATCCGAGAAATAAGGAATTTCTGCAAACGCGAATCATTTGAGTTATAGACTTGCAGATCCCTCAGCTACGCCCTGTTGTTGCTTTTTGGCCTCAACTGTTAAACTCCTCTCCTTCTAAAAAACATCCCTTGGCTATGCCTTGAGGCTGAGTATCTTACTGGGATGTCTTACTTTGTTCATGGATACACAAGATGATTTTTCTCTCCTCTAGAGTTGTCTCTTTTCCTTTCCTACCCGTTTGGACTATGGCCACTTTTAACCAAAGCTGCTAGTGTACTGTATGACAGCAGACACAAATAAGGAGTTCCAAATGTATAAACGTCAACAATTCCTTGTTACTGTGTTTGACTCCCTTATCATAGAGCGCGTTTGATCACTTGTCTCACAAGGTAACATAACGTTTTTAAGGAAAATCACATGTTTACTAATACACACGAATTCTTATCATTCATGTACTGCATATGTGTATGACACACACAATAAGGCATCAGTGAAATCACAAAATAATAAATAATTCCACCTACTGTGTCAATTTATTCAACATTCAAAGCTGCTCTCCATAGATTTGAATACTCCTGTCCGCCTCTGTACATATTATGTTGAAATGTGTGTATTATGTCCAGAGTCGCGTGTTGAATAAGACAAAAAGCAATGGATGTCACATGCAATGAATACACACGTAAAATAAGCGATGTGTGTTCACTATAAAGTGAAATAAAAGTGAAATGCACATAAACATGGGTACAGCACATAAATGTGTGCGGATTGTTTAAAAAAACACAGAAATGAAAAGCAATAGTACCACAAAACAAAACACCTAGATCAAACATAACATAAATAATGCTTAAAGCAAAATATAAATAAACTACATAGTATGTACTAAATGATTGGGAAAGCATTAACTATGTGCTAAATTTGACACAAAATATTGAAAAAATATTGATTTTTTTTTACCATTTTTATTTTTCTGCCACATACATTTTTGGTAGGGAAGATATTGCATTTCATCTGAAATACACGTTTTGAAGTCCCAGAATAAAAAAATGCATTTTTAGGAAAAGGTCTGTGTGTTTATGGGTGTGTGTGTGTGTGTGAACAGCATAACTCCAACATAAAAGTCAGATAAATTACCAAACTTGGTATTTTGGTTCACTATCTTTCAAAGATGCCACACACAGATTTTCAAGAAACTGCCCCACTGAAAATATGACTGGAATATATATGATGAATATGGAATGTTTTCCGAAGTATTTATCTTCTCAAAAATGGTTGTAACATTAAAATGGCACAAATTGAAGATTTGTATATTCCAAATAGAACACTTTTCTTGAATTTTCTGGGAATAGCCTGTGAAGTTGTGTTTATTCTCAAGTACTCTTATACAATCTGTATAACTGGTAAATGTTAAGCAATAGACAAAAACGTACCATTCAGTGAACTATACATAGATCTCTTTAAAACAGACAACTTATTGCAGTTAGTTTTTTGTTTTTTTTGTTTTGTGGCATAAGCAATTACTAGGATATCTGTTGTTAATGTATCAAATTGATCAATACTCTGTTATACTTTCAAGTCTTGTAATATTCAGTTGCTTCTCACGATTACACAGAACCAATAGAAATTTTAAGGTAAGCATATACCATCCAGTTTGTAAAGATTTGACTATCACTGTTCACTTTTTACCTTAACAGAATGTCTATTTCTGCAGAGGTTTATCTGGATTAAAATGAATTAAATAGACAAGCTTTGTAAGAATGATGTGCAAGGCCACTATACTCGGCGCCAATCAAGAAGGTGATTGACAGTTACAAACCACGTGGCGGAATGCTTTAAATGAATGGGAGGGGATGAATACGTCACAGTGGTCATCATAGCAACCATTAAAAGGACCAATTGGAACTAAGATGTTTCCATAGCAATGATAGACGCAAATGCCTTGTTGCAATATCATAGCACGTGATTGGCATGACGTGCCGGGCGAGCTACCGTTGGTGTAAACATGAACTTATCTTCTGCTGTTGCTGCAGTTATAAACAATGTCCTCCTTTTAGCCCCAGCTTGCTTATGTTTTTGTATCAGTTTAGAGATTAACTGCGTACTGAAAAGTTCTTTTGCATCGTCCTATTTGTAGGTATTTGCCTTGTGTTACGTGTGTTTGAGTCTGTGTATTTGTGCGTGAGTGTGTTGTGTGAACCTTTATAATTTTGTTAACAGGTTTAATGGATATTTAATAATTTCCAAAAATAGTGACAAAGAAGCACAGCCAAACAAAAAATTGAGCGCACTCGGGAACCGAATTAAACTGTATTTGGTAAAAGTATCCCAATTAAAGGACAGGCGCAGGAAATAATATGCTCTGTGAGAGAATATTTTGAAGAGGAGAAAGTAATTCAATGGCTTCTTCGCCGCAATATACTGATGGAGGGACTGAAGAAAAGTGAGCTACTGGAACTTGTGTGCTTTCCAAGTTATGTAGTCGATGGCATTGCTGCAGAACATGGTCATAAAATAGTTAGGCTTCCTCCTTATCATTGTCATTTTAACTCGATTGAATTAATTTGGGCCGACATAAAGGGTTATGTTTGGTGAAACAATGAGGGTTTCACTGTGTCGTCAGTAATAAAGCATACAGAAGAGGCACTAACAGCAGAAAAAGCTGAAAACTGGAAAAAAAGAGGGGTGACTCATACAAAGGGCATAATAAGTGTAGCTTGGGAAAATGAAGGAGTTTTATAAGAAACTATAGAACAACTTGTCATTTCTGTGGGGAATTCTATCAGCTCTTCAGATGATGACGACGACGGTGGCAACATTGTCTATCAAACGAGCAGCAGCAGTGATGCAAGCGATTTGGAAATCTGGCATTTTTTCAATATAATAAGCATCAATATATCACAGGTATGTCTCTTCTGTTATTGCAGATCTTTACACTGATATATTCTTGCATGTTGTATCCTCTGCACGTAGATGCATTATTTTACAATTGTCTTTGTATACAAATATAAAAAATACCCGCCCTACAATGCAGGCGCAACCCAGTTGCCTTCGACACAGTTCTAGCATGCTCTCCACGTGGTCCCGATGAGATGCAACGTCGCCTCTCTCTCTCCGCAAAATGTGAATCACCTTCTTGATTGGCGCCGAGTATAATACATAATAGAGAGTAGAGAAAATCATCTGAAAGTATAACATCATTATTCTTTTATTCATAATTAATCACTTTTTGATGTAATATGAAATGCTCCTTGGATCCTAGTTTACCATATAACGATTTGTGGCTTTAAAATTATTCATATTACAACACCAATTTAGTAGTTGACATAGTATAAATGGTAATTCTAATAACATTATCCAAAATAATCCAAAACTTTTAGATAGTTCATGCCAAAGTTAACATATACTTAATGCTGTACCAACATTATATTGTGTAGTTTATGTAAGCTTTTCTGTATACATTATTTATGTTATGCTTCATATACGTGTTTGGTTTTACAGTACTTTATTACTTTTCATTTCTGTTTTTTTGCACCCAATTCATGCACATTTTTGTGTTATGCCCATATTTATGAACATTTCATTTTTGCTTCTCCTTAAAGAGAACATGCATTACTTATTTTGTGTGTGACATACTATACTTTTCCCACATGTTCTCTTATTCAAGATGTGCTTTGAACATAATAAGCACATTTCAGCATAATAGTATGTGTTCGATGGTTGTTTAATGTCTAGTGATGTTAAATATTACGTTGGTAGTCGCTGGCATCCAGTGAATACATAGTTCCGGTTTGGTACTTCAATGACGCACTACACATGGTCAGCATAGTTAATAGAGTCGTCACACAGATTTAGCTAATATTCTTTGGACATTTGTACTAGAATGTGTGCAGCAAATTTGTAATATGACATGAGTGTTTGTATCTCTCATTTCTAGTGTTAACAAACCTGACTGTGTTTAATTAAGTGTTTTAAACTCAAAATGAGTAAGAGGTGAGCTCAGGCTTTCAGGACATTGTGACCTACACTAAAACCACTAGGGACTGAACTTTGGATTGTGGGTTTGTGACAGATGCAGTGTTACTGCTATAACCAACAATGTTGTGGTTCAGTATGGAGGATCCATCCCCCATACCCATTTACTGTGATGATTCTAGTTTTAAGTTCACACGTGCAATAATTGGAAAATAAGGAGCAACTAGATCTATGAATATAAACAAATGTTGGCTTTCAGGATAAGTATATGAAAGCAAATTTCAGGTAATTATTTACTTTAGTAGCAACACCTCTGCCTACAGCATAATAAGGTGTTACTTTGATAATGAGCTCCTACAAACACTAACCTAAAATTCTTCTTAGATTAACTATTTAAACAAGAAAACTCAATGGCTTACTATAGTTTAATGGTTTAATTGGTGCATAGCCTCATAACTACTATGGTGGCCATGCAGAGTGCTTAAATTAACTACCAACATCATAAGTGTGTATTTTGTGGATTCTGGCTTCTACAAACATAATATGTAACACCGCTAAACTAACAAGCGTGGAAGGGTCAACCATAAATTGTAGGGAAACTTTCAACAAACCGTGCATCATGGCAATTAAATAATCTTAAGTTACTTCTTTTATGCATACATGTAATCTAATGTGCTTATGGAATAAATTTCCTGAACTTCATCATGTAGCTCATGATCTGTTTTTGTAGTCTTAGTGCCACAAGCACATCCATTTGGTCATGTCTGATGACAGAGAGATTGCCAGCATGATCTTATATTGTTTGTGTGAACATTTGTTACTGGCTGCACAAAATGCTGGCTGTGGTTTACCATTAGGTGGGCTGGAATACCCTGGGCCATTAATTCATTATGGATTATGCTGGTGAACTCCACATGCTCCTCAGTTAAAGCAAAGAGGGTAGCATACTGCCATCTGCAAGTCATTGGTGACAACAGTGATCATCACAATGCAGCCATGATGATGTTTTCGTCTTCAAATGTTAGAATTGTCGATCCAAATGTCATGGCCAGCACTGCATATTTTACTCCTGCTGTGTCCAGACAGTAACGGAGCCAGTCAGATATTGTTCTGTGGCTTATGTTCCTGTCTCCAAGAGAGCTCTTGCATGATGCTATATTTGTAGGAAAATTTCTGGGCAAAGCTGTGTGTAATTAAGAGTACTTGGGCAGGTTGTAATATAGAGTTGTCGAAAAACAAGTACCTTTTGCAGCTTTTTATGTCCTCTCCTAGATGAAAATAGCTGGTATTTGTGATCTCGTTTCCTAATAGGTTGAATGGCAGCATCATACTCCCAACGTAATGTTTGAGTTATTAGCAAGATTTTATCGTAAAACACTGCAGTCATTGTTCGTCAGGTGTGAGATCAAATACTTTTACAAATTTAAACATAGCAGTCAAATACAACTTGCACTTTGCAAATTTCTTGTGCACACCAATGCAGGGGTAAAAAGGAATTGTAGGAACATCAAGCTTAAACTCCAAAGCCAAGTTGTATTTAAAGTTATCAGTTCCCGTCTCTTCAAATCCCAGCTGGTATGGGAATGTCACAAGTACTTAACATTGAGTTTGAAAAGAAATTAAAAAGAAATGGAAAATAATTATCACAAAAAACTCTGTAGTCAAATGACTAATATACCTTGTGAAAAATTAAGTAACTCACTTATTATGCGAAGTATGCCTTCACTTAGAAAAATTACGACCTTAATAAGAAAAGTTTTGAAAGCCTCTGAAGACAGTGGGGCTAAATAACATGGAACCCATTTGATGCCAAACATTAAAACATATTTTACTAGAATGTTAAGATGCAGAACAGAAGGAATGCCAGATTCTTGAAGCCACTGCATTACTAGAAAAAGAGGCTAATCGATCTAGGAGCAAATACTACAATTTGATCCTTAGATTACAAAACGGGAAGCTCACAATAAGTCATTTTAGGGTGATGTACTTAACGGGAATCTACATTCAGATTAGTCATAGAAATTTTCTTTACACAATATTAAGGACCTGGTATGCTACTCATTTTCAAAATAAACACTGAAGATGATTATATTCTAACAATAGTACATATAGTGAACATCTGTAGAGTTTCATTATCATCTTGGGTGTTGGTGCAAGAGTTGGCAGCAAATGGCCACTTAAGTGTGTATGTTCCCTGCTTGCAAGTGCTACTCTGACAGGTTCCATCAGCACTCGTGCGTGCCTGTTCACTTTGTCCAGCTTTGGACTTGTAGGACATAAAGAAAACTATATCTACAAAGTTCTGTTTTAAAATCCCTCCCAATTAATACAAAAATTATGCTTGTAAAGGCCAAAACTCTTCGGTAATACTTCCATACTTACCTGCTGGTTAATATGGTAAAATGTAGTTTAGAGAAGGAACATGTATATACTATACTCCATTCAGACCAAGAGAGGATCCCGGTGTAATCAACTGTACATACCACTGGTGCAGCACACCTTTCAATTGAATGAAAATAATTTGATACTGTATTGCATATGTTATCACTCTGTTTATAGTTGAAATATTAAAGACAGTGAATAATAATAATAATAATAATAATAATAATAATAATAATATAATATTATCTTAAGAATCACTTCTTTTAAATATAACTTAAATAATGAACTTGTATTTATTATAATGAAATAGTGTGCAATCATCAGTACTCCTGTGTTTTTTTTATTGGAGGGAAGCAACAGTCACGCTAATCAGTATTGTTAATGTTGACATCATGACTAAATACATAGCAGGTCAGAGCAGTGTAACAAAACAGAGAAGTGGCCAAGCCCTTAAAAAGTAGTGGGAGAACTATAGTTTTGAATGGGTTCAGCAATTTGTTTAAGACTTATGCTCTGCTTGCTGTTAAAGACGTCATTAAATTAACATCAGATTTTAACAGGTGTGTCTGTGAATACTAGGGTTGCCAGGTTTCATGTATGTGAGCCTTATTTTATTGAATCACCTATTTCATGTATTTTGGGCCATTTCTCCAATTTTGCTCATTGGCATTAATTCTTGGTTTTTAATTGGATATTTGGAATAGTAGAGGGTACTATCAAATACAGATTATCAAACACGACTATATGACATATTGAATTGCTGGTTCCTTTTTCCCAATCTTGGCAGCACTACTATAATTGGTAGTTGATAGCTGTGAGCATTCTTTTGTTATTGTCTGGTAGAATGTGGCTATGACCTAATGAGGAATAAGTGGAAAGATGTAAGAATGAGGAGTTCTCCTGAACTCATTAAAGCCCAATTGTGTATTGCTATAAGTTTTATAACGACTTGCAAGGAATCACTTATCTATGTGAAAAGTAATGCCAAGCTTCTGAGCGAGTATAAATCAATTCCAAACACACATACCTAATGCGTTAATGCAGCTTTTTAAAGGAGTGGTGAAATTAGTAAACTTATAAGATAACCGAATTGTAAATATACTTTATTATTTATATGTTAAGAATAGATATGTTAAACTTAGTTCTATACAGAATATAGGCATAAATATTGTAAAATCAACACAGTAAAAGGTCATAATGTTGTGTCCAGGTGTTGGGGAAACATTTCTGAAATCTTCTTTATTTTCAGCTTGGGTACCTGGCAATCCTGGTGAATGCTTTGTGACCAAGTTGTAGACAGTCTGATTAAAAACCTAGAAATTGTTGAAGCAATATCACCAGTTTTGATTCAGAGGTGGAATTCATGCTATTAACTGAGAACTTAACATGTAAGTTTTTATTAATGAAAGATATTTGATAATATTTGTTCAGCTGTTTATGAATTAGTACGTTTAGTTTAACAAGTATAGAGGTATGTGTTTATTTAATACTTAGTGCTGGTGCAGTGAAAGATAGTATGTGGTTAATATAACATGTCAGTTTCTTGAAATCTTGAAAGTAAAGCTTTAAGGAGCTGATGACGAGGAAGAGATAAAGTGCTACCATGCTTTCACGAAATGTCATTTGGAGTGTACCATATGCATTGTTTTATGCTTGGGTCTATTCTCAGACCACAACAAAATTACTGGATTTTTGTTAATGCTGTGCATGTGTGGATAAAACTGCCAGCACAGCATAATTATTAGTGAAATCAGCAAGAATAACAGGAGGCAGATGCCTAGTTACAGATATCACACCTATTATTCAAATCCAGTTCATATACATACACTAACCTTAACCTAAAATTATGTAAATCTCAAAACCACAGGATTGTATGGTTTTGCTGTGACCTGATGATGTATTCCCCCCTTATATGTACTACTTCTGTGTCATTCCTATCTCTCAGTATTGTTTGCTCAAATGTCATTGGCGCTTCAGGATGAGCTGTATCAATTACAGTAGCCACAAACCGCTCACTACTTGCCAAACAGTAAATTAATCAGGGAAGTTAAGTGTGGAAGTAAGTTGAAATATTGCTTCAGGTTAAGTTCCATTTATCTCAAGACATGTGATACAGGTTATACAGAAACAACTCACCTCAAATATCCAGGTCCTCTGGTGCCAAAATATAAAATTATCGTCATTTCTCTAGTTCCTGCAGTTATGCAGAAAGCAGAGTCTTTTTTGGATGTAAGAATCCTTAGCATGGCTTCCTTCAGAAGGAAGTAAAAGTGGTTGTTCCGTTTCATAGATTTACAGCATGTAAAAGAACTTCAAGCCTGATAAAGAGGCCTCTGTGCAAAATTTGTGGTCTTTCATGCCCAATATAGAATGAGATGTAAGGACC
The DNA here is from genome assembly GCA_030765065.1 of Deroplatys truncata. Classification (NCBI taxonomy): domain Eukaryota; kingdom Metazoa; phylum Arthropoda; class Insecta; order Mantodea; family Mantidae; genus Deroplatys; species Deroplatys truncata. The sequence continues at coordinate 82,436,727 of CM060989.1, read as the reverse complement.
ATAACAGTTAAAGTGCGTCCATAAATAAAACTCAATTTAGTTTTTTAATACTTCACTTTTGCTGCTCTGTAATCCTTACAAGAAGAGGAAACCTCAAGAATCACCACAGAGCCCTCAAAAGGAGATTCACCAACAATTACATAACTATCCTGATACATAAAACGTCTTGAGTCCCATATTATGTTCATTTTGTGCACTGACTAACCTGTTATGACAGCCATGTGCAAGGATCCAAGCTACTACCAACATAATGGGTGTAAATAAAACAATAAATATTGTGCAGTTAATTTATCATTAAAGTTTTGCATTTGTTTAAAACTAAATGTTCAAGAATGACAGTCTCTATCACAATAGTAATGTTGATTGAAGATTATAAAATATGTTAAACATAGGATTTTGAACAATTCAACATTTTAAATTGGAGAAAAAAATTAAAAACCTCATGTCTTTCAATCATGTGACTATTTAACTTTGATTGTTTATTCTTAAAAGCTTACTATGCAAAAAATGTATATATTTGAAACTTGCAGTTTATATCAAGCTTTTCTGTGGCAATAATCATTTCCATGGTGTTTATTCTTTATTGTTGGTCTGAATTTTTCAGTTGAGTTTATCATACTTTTCTGAAGTGCTAAATAAGCATTGTTTCTTATAGTATTATTCAAAGGGGGGAATTTCAATGCCAGCATATAGTGACCCACCTTTTAAATGCTTAGCAATTGCTTCAGCCTCCTGAATCCTCTTGTATGTACAAGAAAATGTATAAGATGGTCTTTCTGCAAACTTGATAAATGCTTTTTAAAAATATTTGTGAAATCACAGGAAGTATTTATAAATGCAGAAGTTAACATTGTTGACTCTCAAGTGAATATGAAAACGATTTCCCTTAATCAAATTTGGCCTACAAGGCAAATTGCTAAATTTGCTTGATGTTAAAGGTATTATGGAGACTGTTCAAAGCACTTAAATGAACTTCCAACCTCATAATTGTGTATTTGCTGGATGCTTACCCTTATCAACGTATTATGTAACAAGCTAGACATTAAGCAAGCTTGGAATTCAAATGTATACATCTGGCAAAATTTAAATTTTCTTTAAGGGGAGATAAAAGTCAAATGTGCATATACAAGGGCATAATGAATATAAATATGCACCAATTGCATGTGAAGACCTAATTGAAAAGTAGCTATACTGTAAATCGATAATCATAGAACAAAACTAATATAAATAATGTTTTAAGGAAAATATGTATAAAATACTTGATGCATAGGCAAGGAATGTTTGGGAAGGCATTAAGGGTATGTATCTGTGAAATGTGTGTGTAAATAGCACACCAAGGTGGTGGGCTACTGCTCATTCCTTCCACTGTCGTGCAGATGTATGGGGATTTTTTGTATAAGTTGGCTACTATTGTTACAAATGCTGTGCATGTTGACTGCAATAGGACTAGTTGTCATCTGTCATTTCAATGTTCACATTGACATTGGAGAACCTTCTAACTTAAAATATTTCTTGCATCATGTGTTCAAAGGTATGTCCAATAACTTATATCTAGGATATGTCTGCTGCCATAGATGAAGTTATTTGAAATAACTGTTTGTTTCAGAGATCTACTTTTTCTGTGTAGTAAGATTTTGTCTATAATGAGTTAATGAATTTATTATACAAAAGTCATTCAGAATGGGATTTCACAGGCTATTCCCAAAAAATTGAAGATATACATTTCATTGATAATGCAAATAACTTAAACATATGGTATTTTAATCCAAATTTGTAATGCCATTTTTGAGAAAATGAAAAAAAGATTTTTTTAAGGAATAATTTATGGTAGGGGGACGTTCTTGAAAATTGTTGTCATATCTTTGTAAGATGCAATGCTCAGCTTAAAATACTAAGTTGGTATTTAACCAAGTTTCTCTTTTATGAATATGCTATTGACACCCTCAATTTTTGTTTGTTTTGTTTTTAAAAGTGCTCTTCCCTCTCCCTTTCTCTTTGGGGTGTCTCAAATGTGTATTTTAGGTGAAATCTCAAATCTTTGCATGGATCATTGCTAGTTTGGATATTTTATGTAAGTGGTAGAGAAATAAAAAGTTTGAAGTATTTGAAAATTCCAACCAATAAAAGAGTGTACCTCAGAAAGGGCTAATGTCACAAAAAATGATTTACATAAACTGTGTCATGGACGACATGTACATGTGTACTGAGATTTTGTCTTATTTGTTGTGGTTTACCAATTATACAAAATTTATTAACAGTGAAGGTAACTTCACAGGATATTCCCCAATTCAAGATATACAGTGTATTTTTCATGCAAATATTGTAAGTTATTGAAAATTGTTACAGCCATTTTGTGAGAGAATAAAAAATATAAATTTTTATATATAAAGAGTAGTTTGGGGAAGGGGAACTTTGTTGAAAATCTCCATCCCACATCCCAGAAGGGTCCTAAATTTAAATACCAAGTTTGATATTAGTCCAACTTTTTCTTTGCTCACACAAAGACATGCATATGCAAAATGTAAATCTTTGATTCTGGGGGCCGCATAACTTGTATTTAAAGTTAAATCTCTGTATCAAGTTTTAGGGTGGAATGCAGTACTTCCTCTGCTTGCTGTCGCTAAGAGAAAGTAGTACGCTTTCGCAAGGGTAGGTGTTGGTGTTATTAGCTTCACCATTGTTAAACATGCTCATAACCTCCAAATACTGAATATTGCTCAGAATGTCAGCAACATTCACCTTGTGGCTATGTTATATTTTAAATGATGTTCTTGTAAATTATGAAGTAACCAGTGTTGTGTGTTATGTCATTAATAACTTAACCTCACTATTTACATCATGCATACTGTGTTTATCTTGGGTGTTATTTAACTTCTCTGTTATCATGAAAGTAAATGCATTTTGCTGATAGTATTCTAGGTACAATATACTCTTTTAAATAGCTTTATTTTATCCATCTGCCTGTCATAACCATAAAATTATCTCAGCACGATATCCTGGCATTAGAGTGACTGTATTTAAGTTGACTCATTGACATGACATTACGCAGTATTTCCTGTGGCTAGAGGGTCAATACATAAACTTGCTTCATCAGCGATGCCACCATGACAACAATTTCTTGTGCAGGATCTCTTGAATCAAAATGGGCACCCAATAAAGGTATTGTACACTTTACTTGCCATTGTTTTGCCATTCATGATGTGTTTCTTTCTCCACAGACTTAGCACCATCAGATCCAGCAACAGTTGTGAAATGGATACCAAAATAGAAATCGAAGAAGGGGATCCTCTCTCAGGTGATACAGCCTCGCGGAATGAGACAGAGTTCTTTAATTTAAAGACAAACTGTGATGCCGTGCTTTTCGACAATGTTAGTGATGTGGTAATCAAAACAGATTTTAAATCAGAGACTCCTTTTCCGGACTTCATTTCACAGAAGGAGAGAGAATGTTTCACCAAACATCTTGTAAAGCAGATTAAGTCTGAAACTGTTTCATGCAGCAACAACTACGAGATAAGTATAAAATCAGAAATTGAGGACCAGACTCTGGTTTCAGACTTTGGTACACACATCAAGAGAGAATTTCTTCCAGAGTGTCCTGTAATGAAGTTAAAGAAATACAATGATCATCAAGTGGATAACAAAGTAAAAATTAAAGAAGAACCTTGGTGGCTGGAAACAGGAACTTCATCTGTTTGTGATGACATTGAGGTAAGTTCAGTTGAAATGTACTGCAGTTACAATTTTGTTTATTTTGTACTTGGAAAATTGCTTGATGTAATACATAATTATAAGGATAGGAAATAGCGTTAGGAGTGTGCATAGTGTGTGCCAGATGGTGTATTTAAAAATGTTTAAAACACTGAGGTGATAGTTCTTGACGCGGCCGTTGTAAATATCCAGCTTGATTTAGTTAACAAGCTCAGGTTTTTTGACAGCACTCAAGCAGTGTTTTGTAGTGCCTGTATGTTGTTAAACCGGTATGAACCCATGTGAGATTGTTACCAATTGTATCAGTTTTAAGTGATATTTGAGGGTATTACAGTATAACACTTTGGTGAAACTTGCTCTTGGAATATTAGAGAATGCCATGCTGCAGTGTTAATTATGGGTGAGGAGTGATAATATAGTAGTAACATTGTAGTGTTGTTAGGTTGTGGTGCTTGCAAGTTCTGGAGAATAAATACTGTTACATTGCAGCATGTTTAATTAGTGCTAGCAATTCCTGTAACTTCAGGTAACACGCATTATTACATTTCACATTCCAATGCATTGCATGAATGGAAAATTAGCCTATAACCATATTTAGGTTAACCTTCAACTTCAACACAATTCAATGTTTACGCTTTTTAACATGGGATGAATGTGTTGTGTGCCAGGATGCACATCAAATTACTGATCGAATAAACAGGGACCTGTAACATTTATTTTCCCTCATAATGTAAAGAAGGCAAGAAAAATGGTTTGCTGCTATACACAGGGATAAGTTAGTGCACAGTTAGTGCACTTGTGTGTGCATTAGGCATTTTAGTCAAAGTTGCATCATTCGGGAAGACAGTGTAAATCGACAGGATGTTTCTTTCTTAACTCTCCCTAGAAGAAGACAAAAATTAATACAAGATGCCATCCCTACAATATTTGCTGGACAACCTTCTTACTTATCAAAGCCAGTTGCTGCAAAAAACAAACTCACAGAGGAAAGGAGGCAAAAGTTATTGCAGTAGGATGAAGACAAGTTAAATACCTGGATGAATAAATATAAAATACTGAACTATGAAAATTACTGGGTAAGTTTAAAGATATAAATTTGTAACAGTTTTATAGTAGATCTGCTGCAGATGATATTTTGCTTTAGATGCTCCACACAAAATATGCTCCATTTGTCGTTATGTCTGAAACTTTTCAAAGATGTAAGTGTGCAATTTTCCTAAATGGGTTCAAAATACCCTCTGAAAAATATAAGTGGGTTTTAGGTACTACTTATTTGCCTCTAGAATGCCCACTAAGCCACTTGAATGGCTTTAACAGTTCTTCTGCTTCATTTATTGATAGCAAACTAAATAGCACATGCACAAACATCAATGACTCTATATCAGAATTACTTTATTCCAATTCTGATAAATCATTGCTACTTACCCAGAAGCTAAAATTCTTAAAAGGACATCTTAAACTTTGTTTCTGTAAACAACCAAAATACTCTCCAGCTACACTTACCAAATACTCTCCAGATTCATCTTCTGAGTTTTTTCTAATTTTCTGATGAATATATTCAAACGAGAAATTCAAATGTGCTTACCTTACGTCACCCTTCATATTTATGAAAATTATGTGCGGAAATGAAGGATGAAATAGGTTTGAAAATACATTGTTTGAAGTTAAAAGCAAAATGCTTACAGCCACATGAAAAAATTGTAAATATCCTTTTTGTTGAAATACACATAATGCAGAAGACAACATACAAGGGTGGCTGTTTCACAGAAAGCAATAATGAGAAGATCATTGCCATATATCCTGTAAAAACCTTAAACGCAGAACTGAGGAAGTTAATACTTAAGTGTTACATGATGCTGCTTTTATTGTTTTGTCCTTGATTTGACAGTAATAGAAGGAACCTAAACTCATTTAAGCTACTATATAATGGTGAGATCTAATTATATATTGAAAATCCTTTTGAGCTATCTCAGAAAGTGTATTTCTGTTGTTTGATTCAGTTCACCTGTTCAAAAGTGTGAAAAATAATTGGTTCAACAAAGGTAATGAAGAACAAAGTTTTATGTTCCCAAACATTGAAGAATCAGGTATTATTTTGAATGCTAAGCTAAAGGATTTAAAGGATCTTAATTTTTCAGGAGATTGTAATGTAGCAAAACTGGCACCATCTTTGTTGAAGAAAGTATTGTATCCCTCAAGCATAGAGCACCAAAGTGTGCTATTGGCAGTCCATCTGTTGGATGAGAAAAACATTGTGCATCTAGAAACATTCTTTAAAGGCAGAAATGTAGCAGGCACTGCTGAGTTCATGAAAATTGTACTTTCATGGTGAACAATTGTAAATGTTGGTACTCCTGTAACAGGTCACCATCTTAGAGATGCATTGCGACTATGTATTTGTATCTTTGCTGCATAAAGCATTCTTGATTCCACTAGCGCCTCATGTGTTCTTTCCAGGCACTTGGTTGTCATGTGTAACTTATATTTGCATATTGTAAATCCTAACATTGCTGCTCTTCCTTTTGCTTCAATTTTCCTCCCATGTGCCTCCTATGCTCCTCTGGTATTGAATCTTACTCATAAATATTCAAATTCCATGACCACTTCTAATCTCTTCCCATTTAATACCCACATTTCTTTTTTTCTCAATTTAGATCCTTTTTTAAAAACCCTAACTTTTGACTTGCTTATATTTATTCCCCATTCCTCACAAAATTTTTGAACCTCGTTTATTGCCCTTTGTAATCTGACAATTAATATGGATCCTATTATTAGATCGATAGCATATAGCAATCCTGGGATTTCCTTATTCACTATTACCGGACTGTATTGATTTCCCTTTTGGATTTTCTCTATTATATCATCTACGAATATATTAAATAATATTGGACTCAATTTACATCCTTGTCTCAAACTAATTGTTTGTTCCATCATTTCTGTGATTTAATTTTTTCCCCATCTTATACAGAACTTTATTCTGTTTTATATTTTTTCTACTTTATATATTTTTCACTCACCGCATTTGTTCTTAATTTCCGTGATAGGGTTTTTCTATTTATTGTATCGAATGCCTTCTCAAAATCTGCAAAGAACATGTATACCCTTTCTCTCCTGTAACTGAGATATTTTGCAGCATTCCGGGATCTCCTCACTTTCTTTCATTTTGTTTAATACCTTTGTCATTATTCCTAAGCCCTTTCCTGTTTCCCCATATGCTTTCCAAAATTCTCCTGGAATTCCATCATATCCCACTACCTTCTTCTTTTTTATACCTTTAAGTTGCTGAAAGACCTCTTGCACTGTGAACTTACCATCTAACTTGTCGTTTGTTTCTATTTTATCTATCCCTCTTATTTGTAAATTTATCTTTTTTTCTTCTCCAATCAGTTCCTTGAAATATCTCTGCCATTCATTTGGTGAAATCTCATTTTTTACCTCCCCCTTCTTACTTTCCCCTCTTACTGCTTCCCATACCTTTATACTATCTTTTCTCTCTATAGCCTCCTTTATCTTTTTCCCCATATTTTCCTGCCATTCTTTCCTCTTCACCACTAACATAGTTTTTCTGTAACATTCTTTCTATTCCTTCAGGTCCTGGGTTTAATTCAATTCCTCTATCAATAGCAATATAAATATGCTTCCTAATACTAACCAATTCATCATCATATTTCGTTCCATTTTGCCTTTCCTTACTTTCATTATCCTAAATAGTCCTATTCTCATTCTATAGACAGTAAGATCTACCCCCATTGTCACTTGTTTCACTTTTCTTCTCAGGGACAGCTTCCTGCAGACACAACCTTCTTCTTCCACTGCTTACCTCACACTCCCGTCTGTGTATATTAAACATTAATAAGCATTTCCTTATCAAAGGAAATACCTTCTGCTTAAGCATCTTCTTTACATATAAGTGATGACTGTGAATTCAACCCTAAAAGTATAAAACAGATTTAAGAAGCCTATGTTCTAGAATGCTGTGACTTTGTCCAGTTTTTCAACTGTCATTCCATGTTTTTTTTTATTGTCGCTGTTTTGTTTCTATCTGGTTTAACTTCATTCACACTTTCACTTCACTAAGGTGAGTTAGTTCAACTCTCATCACCCACTTCCTTCGTGATGTAGCCTCTTCATGCCAGGCGGTTTGCTCACTGGGGAATGGAACACAAGGCCTCTAATACCCATCACTCTGCAGTAGTACTCGCTGTTCCTCACCACAGTCACACCTGCTTGCTCAGAGAACCACTCTTGATGTCACTTGGGAAACTCATCTGTCAACTTGCTCACTGGGGAGTAGAACACAAGGCCTCTAATACCCGTCACTCTGCAGTAGTACTTGCTGTTCCTCACCACAGTCACACCTGCTTGCTCGGAGAACCGCTCTAGATGTTACTTTGGAAACTCATCTGTCAACTTGCTCATTGGGGAGTGGAACACAAGGCCTCTAATACCCGTCACTCTGCAGTAGTACCTGCTGTTCCTCACCACAGTCACAGCTGCTTGCTCGGAGAACCGCTCTAGATGTTACTTTGGAAACTCATCTGTCAACTTGCTCACTGGGGAGTGGAACACAAGGCCTCTAATACCCGTCACTCTGCAGTAGTACTCGCTGTTCCTCACCACAGTCACAGCTGCTTGCTCGGAGAACCGCTCTAGATGTTACTTTGGAAACTCATCTGTCAACTTGCTCATTGGGGAGTGGAACACAAGGCCCCTAATACCCATCACTCTGCAGTAGTACCTGCTGTTCCTCACCACAGTCACACCTGCTTGCTCGGAGAACCGCTCATGATGTCACTTGGGAAACTCATCTGTCAACTTGCTTACTGGGGAGAGGAACACAAGACCTGTAATACCCATCACTCTGCAGTAGTACCTGCTGTTCCTCACCACAGTCACACCTGCTTGCTCGGAGAACCGCTCATGATGTCACTTGGGAAACTCAGCTGTCAACTTGCTCACTGGGGAGTGGAACACAAGGCCTTTAATACCCATCACTCTGCAGTAGTACCTGCTGCTCCTCACCACAGTCACACCTGCTTGCTCGGAGAACCGCTCTAGATGTCACTTTGGAAACTCATCTGTCAACTTGCTCACTGGGGAGTGGAACACAAGGCCTCTAATACCCGTCACTCTGCAGTAGTACCTGCTGCTCCTCACCACAGTCACACCTGCTTGCTCGGAGAACTGCTCTTGATATCACTTGGGAAACTCAGCTGTCAACTTGCTCACTGGGGAGTGGAACACAAGGCCTTTAATACCCATCACTCTGCAGTAGTATCTGCTGTTCCTTACCACAGCCACACCTGCTTGCTCGGAGAACTGCTCTTGATATCACTTTGGAAACTCAGCTGTCAACTTGCTCACTGGGGAGTGGAACACAAGGCCTGTAATACCCATCACTCTGCAGTAGTACCTGCTGCTCCTCACCACAGTCACACCTTCTTGCTCGGAGAACTGCTCTTGATATCACTTTGGAAACTCATCTGTCAACTTGCTCACTGGGGAGTGGAACACAAGGCCTTTAATACCCGTCACTCTGCAGTAGTATTTGTAGCTCCTCACCACAGTCACACCTGCTTGCTCGGAGAACCGCTCATGATGTCACTTGGGAAACTCAGCTGTCAACTTGCTCACTGGGGAGTGGAACACAAGGCCTCTAATACCCATCACTCTGCAGTAGTACCTGCTGTTCCTCACCACAGTCACACCTGCTTGCTCGGAGAACCGCTCATGTTGTCACTTGGGAAACTCAGCTGTCAACTTGCTCACTGGGGAGTGGAACACAAGGCCTCTAATACCCATCACTCTGCAGTAGTACCTGCTGCTCCTCACCACAGTCACACCTGCTTGCTCGGAGAACCGCTCATGATGTCGCTTGGGAAACTCAGCTGTCAACTTGCTCACTGGGGGGTGGAACACAAGGCCTTTAATACCCGTCACTCTGCAGTAGTACTCACTGTTCCTCACCACAGCCACACTTGCTTGCTCGGAGAACCGCTCTTGATGTCACTTGGGAAACTCATCTGTCCACTTGCTCACTCGCTGACTGACTGTCGCAACTCAACTTGTGTGAGAGTGACTCCTGCAAGAGCACTTGCTCAGTAAAATTTTCCAGAAGGTTCTTAAACATTCTAGAACTATTTTGGACATATTTTCTGGAGAAGGGAGTAGAAGCTTCTAGAAGGTTCTTGTTATCTGCTGATAATGCTTCCAGTGTTTACGCTGGTGAGAGGCAGTTGTTGCTTATTCTGACTGGCCATGCCGACCTCCAGATAACCTTGGATCATAGCCACTGTGTCACAATGCAAGCATATTGGAGTTATAAAAGAATGTAATTGAAAAGAAAGCCTTGAATTTCATTGAGTTTGCCATGGAGTAGAGGAAGTTGTTACTGCACAGAAAATGCATGTAGAATAAGACAAAGGAGGCAATGTTTCATTCCCCATACTGCATATATAGATGGTCATGATTTAAAGCTAGGACACAGCAAAACAAAAGAGAATAGATCCTGCTTATAGTGGTACGACACCAATGTGAAAATGTTGTAAATACCCTCATGTAAGAAGGTTTGATTTATGTTGTTTGTATGTTGTAATCCACTATGTTAGAGTGTATGTTAAATAATTGTTAAAAGATAGAATAGTCCAGTAGACATTTTAATTCTTGATGGTTGCAGACTGTGTGTCTTCACCAAAAAGATTGCTTAACCTGTCGCCTTAACACACCAACAAAAACTGAAGCTGGTGAATATGAAGACTGCACATTCCCTTAACCTGTATCCTGGGAATGTGGAATCTTTATATTCACCAGCTTCACCTCTGTTTTGTAAATGTGTTAAGAGTTTCTGTATTATGTGAGAACTATGTGACTGTACTTATTATAACTGTTCCCAAGATTGCAGTTTCAAAGCTGGCGGAGGGCAATGGATTTTTTTTAGGCATAAAACTCCTTAGCATGGTTTCCTTCAGAAGGGAAGTACAGCTGGTAGTCCATGTCAAATATTTACGGCATGTGAAAGAACTTTAAGCCTGATAAAGAGGCCTCTGAGCAAAATTTGTGGTTTTTCATGCTCAATAATCTTAAGGGCTAAGGAGAGGAGGAATCACCATCAGAATCTTCTAGATCATTGTACAATAATAGCATAAAAATGGGGGAAGTAAATGAAATTAAATCATCATTCCAGTTTGAAACACTACCTATACGAAGTTAGGCAAGCTAACTGGTGATTAACGACCTGCTTACAATTTGTAGGGTACAATCTATGAACGCTTAAAATACTTTTTACTAGTCCAGTATGTATCAACTACCAGGTTAGTAGTGTAGAAAAAAGACAACCAATTTTTTTTCTTTATGATGGAGTATTTTATCTTTGTGTTTAGCTTTTTTTTTATGAATTTTATATTAAATTTATTTTCAGGGATGAGTGTTATGTTCCTTTTTGTAAAGATCTTTTGAAATTTTTTATATGCACATTGCTGTAATGTCACTTTTTTCAACACAATTTCCTTTTTGTGAATTTAAGGATGTGTTTTATCATAGTTTGTTGTAGAACTTTTTAATTTAACATCCAGCATTTCTTTTTTTTAACCATTTTTCCTAGCTGTTATTAAAATTTCTTGGTACTGTAAGCTGTGTTGATTTTGAGTGAGAGTAACTTCTCAAATTTGTAGAACAAACTGTTAAATACAGCAACTTTGTGTAATGATGTTATAGTTGAATAAGTGTTTGTTCTGTATTTCAAAAAGCCTGCCATTATTCTTCTTCATAATCTTTAGATCTAGGTAGGGAAGCTGGTTATCAGATTCTATTTTCGTAGTGGATTCTGTGTTTGTATCTTGTAGATTCAATAATTTTAGAACATCCTCTTAGCTATTGTGAATGCATAATGAACATATCTAAGCCAGGTTTTAAACATTCATGCGAATGCATTAACTACTTTTGTCTCTAGAGCACTCGTAAATAAATTGGCTAAAGAAGGGTGCCATACCTGTACCTGTATTTTGCTCAAAGCATTTTCTGCATAACTGAAAAATGTTTGTTCAGTGCGAAATTTTGTTAAGTTAATGAGTTCTTTAATTTCCAGTGCATTCTGTTGTTGGAGGTTAATAATTTTTTAAGGCTGCTAAAACTATCTTAGGGCACATTGGGGAATATTGAGATTATGTCAGATGAAACTTTGTCATTCTTTAAGGTGTGTGTTCTCTATCTTTTTACTAATCAAAGGAATTTTGAATGGTTAGTGGTTTAAATTTTACAATTCTTGAAATTTATTTGTTAGCCATTTTGCAGTTTACAGGCTAGTCCTACAATTTGGGTGTATTCTGGGAATTGTTGAAACTCGTGTATGCTTTCCTGTAATTATCTAACATTACCAATTGTTTCCTTTATAATCTTTTTGGGATTCTACTGGTTGATATTTAGGTTTTTTATCATTTCTCCAAAAGAGATACTATTATGGTGTGTAGCTTTTATTTGTTCTAGAGTAGGCTGACGTTTCTAGTTATGAAGTAAATAAGTAATTCAGTGAAAGCTGTATATGTTTGACATCTGCATTACGAATTACAAAGAATTCTGCTTATTTTGAAATAATTCTGATAAAAGAATAAAGCCACTTTCACATTCAGCCATAGGCATACCACAGAATTAGCGCGGATTTCTAGATTCATATTTGCATGTGAAAATCTTGAGGGTGTGCTGTAAGTTTCATATTGGATAACATAATCAGTGTTAACCGATATGGAAAGTAATCCATTATTTATAAATAGATACAATGTTTGTTGTACGAAACAAATAACAGATCGGTATCTTAAATTGAGATTTATTTATGGATGCTCTTTAACTACTATGGTTCTTAGTGTCCCATTCTATATTGGGTGTTGAATAACCAGCGACTTTGCTCAGAGGACCCTATCTGGCTTGAGATGACATGGGGCCACAGGCTTTACTTCCCTTCCAAAGGAAACCATGCTAAGAATTTTTACATTCAAAAGGATCTTATCATCCTCAGCCAGGTTTGAACCTGCGACCTCACAAACTAGAGGCTAAAATGGTACCCTTACACCACAGAGGATGACAGCATCTGTCGTGGGGTGGTCAAAAGGTGGAGTACCATGATGTACAGTAGCTGGCATAAGATCTTGCATTGTTTGAAAGTTGGTAGTAGTGAGAGAAAGAAATACTGATATTTCCTCTATGGATGCAGTTTATGTGATCATGTGAATGCTTCCATTAAGTAACATGCATGCAAAGCCTTGCACTTATGCTGAACCTATGCTTACTCTTTTGAAGAGGTTTAACTATTTGTATGAATTGTACCACAAGTGAATTTGTGATTGGTAGAGAAGTTCATGTGAATGCATCACTAGAGGTTTTTCTTCATACTGGGCTTACCGAATCATAGATTTTTATTTACCTTTGCTAAATATCCCATTTGCCAGTTCCTTATTCTTTAAACCAAACTGTTTATTCAGATCCAAATACTTCTCCTGTTACTGGGTTTTCTTTAACCCTCTTATATCTTGTAATGTCAAATTTTTGTTTCTGCATAACTCTTAATACTATATACCATTTTCAAAATAAATTGAATTTGGTACGTATGTATTGTAATGAAAAGAAGCTAGAAACAGTGATGTGTATTGAATTTATTTAAAGGTGAGTCGAAATTGTTACACTAACATCACTTAAGTTTACTCACTTAACATGTTTCGGGAAACCGTTGTTCCCATCCTCAGAAGGTTAACACGGGCCAGTCGTGTTAACCTTCTGAGGATGGGAACAACGGTTTCCCGAAACATGTTAAGTGAGTAAACTTAAGTGATGTTAGTGTAACAATTTCGACTCACCTTTAAATAAATTGAATTTGGTAGTTTAAAGATAACTATGCGATGTAGGACATTTAACTAATGTTGTATAGATGATTGTGTAAAACTGTAAGTTTGCATTATTCTGTTACAGAATAAGGACTTCAATCCAATAGAATCACTAAGGTAAGCCTAGACTCTTGGTTAATATTTCATTAATAAACCTGATTGTTTGTTATGTTTTCCTCTACAGGTACTTCTTTATACATGCTAATATAAAGAAAATTTATATATACATATGTGGGTATGTGTATGGAGCTAATCTCAAAACCACGTTACCATTTTTTGTAGTACTTTCAGGATTGAAAAGCCGTATGTTTTCTGTTGGTCTTGAACCATTAAACACCTTGTAATTTCAATATATACATTAATAAGAGACTAAAAAGGATTTATAAAGCTTTCATTGAGAATGCCATGGAGTTAAAAGTAGTTACCTTCACAGAGAATGTATGTAGAAACAAAGCCGTTTAGTTGTTGTTATTTCACAGAGATTGCGTGTAAAAATAACAGCCAGATACATTTTCTTCCAAGCATATACATAGATGGTCATGATGTTACACTTAAGCAATCAGAAGACAGATCTTAAAAAGTGGCAGTCAATCCTGTTTGTAATGGTAACAAATTTTATGCTATGTTTATTTCATTAATTGCTGTTTATCAAATACTGCAGATGTGTGTGAATTGAAACAATATCAAAACCTCTGAATAAGCTTTATTCTGATTTTGTAGGCGTATGCACTGTGTTTCCTGGATGCCAAAACCTAATAATCCTATCTAAGTTTTGCTATATTGTATGTTGTAATCAACTTTATTACCTGTGTACACTAAAGAAAGAAAAAATGAAAATTATATACACACATAAGGGAGAAAATTTTGTCTAGCATAACATTAAAAATCACTTTTCTTCTATCTATACTGTGACAAATAAGAACATCAGTTAACTGAAAACAAGCCTTATTTATTATGCCAAATGTGCTATGAGCTCTGCATTTCTGTCTTACAAATTACTTATAATTCAGTTGTAACTATCTGATAACTGATACTTATTTTAGCTATCTTTTTTATAGTTCCCTGTTGCTAGAGCGGCACATAAATCCAGTGTTTAAGAATTTACCGGGATGGAGATGGCAAACTTTCTGGAAGGGTAGCCAGTCAAAGCCTCTTCTGGTGCTTTGCCAACTGTACCATATGGCTTTGCTTTCGTACTGATGTTATTACTCATAACTTTCATTCCTTTATTCATTCATTCATTCCATTATTTGGTTTCTTTTTTTTTTTTTTAAATATGCAGCAAAACATTTATTAACAATTCCTGTAATACCATATGAATGTTTGAATAATATAGGTTCATTAAGACATGGTAACTCTTTCACAGCCTTTCTCTTCTGTGCTCTTCCCTTGCCATCATCAGAACTTCAGTGCGTCATTTCCTGCTCGAAGGTGTATTGGCACCATGTCTCACTGTTATTGGTGTGTCAGGTGCAGTCATTCAAGTGCCTCTGTGGATATAGTAAACATGGTGCATCACTTATCTGAGGAAGAATGTGTGTTTATTTACAAAGTCTACTTTAAACACAAACCCGCTAACACACACTCTCTACCACAGCAAGAAAAGCTATACATAAATTTGAAGCTTCAGGTTCAATGTTGGACAAGAAAGATTCTAACAGAAGATCAGCTTTAACAGAAACGAAACTAGATGAAATCGCTGCCACTTTGGAGTTATCGCCTAAAAAGTTGCTAAAGAAAATATCTCAGCAAACAGGGTGTCTGTCTTCTGCAAGAAATGCTACACATCTGTTAAATCTAAAGCTGAATCGCTGTATTGGAACAAAATTATCCCTCCAAAGGCGTGAATTACTACAATTTGTTTTTCTGGACTGTAGAAAGGGTTTCATTGATCCTCAGCTATTGTTTTCCTCTGGTTTGACATAAATGGACTTCGAACACCCACAACAGTTGATATTGGACTTAAGAAAAATCTGTGCTATTGCATGAAATGACTTACTATGACAATTGTAGTATGTAATAAGTACTAGACGAATAATAGGACCCACTTTCTTTAATGCAAAAATGAATACAGAGCGATATTGGAGACTAATTCTAGGGCCATTTTTTGATTGCTTGATAGAGGAAGAAAAATTTTATGGCTAGTTCCAACGAGTTTCTCAACAGCACATACAACTACCGAATCATTAATGAAATAAAAGAGGTGTGTGTTAGGACAGAATTATAGGTGTTGATTTGTGGCTCTCTCATTCCTTGACCTAAGTAGCTGTGATTTTTATTTATGAGGTTCTTTGAAAGACAAAGTGATCTGTTATAACCCTCGTACACTACAGGAACATATTGATAACATCATGCAAGAAATCGCAAGGATTCTGCTGAGCATATGTGAGTTAGCGAGAACATTTTTACAAGATCTGCTGCCTGTTTAAAAGCTGAAGGTCAACATTTCCAGCATCTACTATAAGATAAGGTTTATAGTGTGTCTCTTACAACACAGTTTTCCCAGCAACTCATGGTTCTCTTGAGCAGTGGAGAGAGCCCACAAGTTGGATTACCATATGTTTTAATGCCCCAATAATGAAGGTTTGACGATGTGAAACGTTTTGGATAAGTTTAAACATAAACCCACACAAAGCTTGAATTTAGTGTCAATTTATAAACTTCATATGTACCATATTTACGTGCATAATGTGCCACCTTTTTCTTAAAATTTTAAGGTAAAACAATTGGGGAAATTACACAATAATTGAAAAACAAGGAAGCAAATTGTGATACAGGTTTCAAATAGGTATCTACCCTTAAAATGAAACAGAATTTTATTTTAATATGAGTTATACTTAGAGATACAACAGTAGATGCAATTTTGCAATATTTCCACAAGTGCCATGCCACTGTTTGTTACACAGCCATGTTGTAAACATCACCTTGGGCTAATCCCTAAAATATCGAAACATGGAGCAACGGTAAATACGATGAAAAATGTGCATAAGTTTAGTCATATATATATATATTATAGCTAAATGAAAAATTAAAATACTTGTTTATTTTGTACTACTTTCATCAGGTGATGTATCTAAGTCACCGGCGTCAGAATCTGCATCCCATGTTATACAGCCCTGAGAGCCATCCATTGCATTTAAAATGCCAGAGTTCTTGAAACTCTTTGTGTTGCTTTCTTGTTTGATAAGCTTTCACGCACTTTTTATGCACTGGAGGGCCACTTAATGTTCTCCCTTTAGTAAGACAGTGAATCAGGTGCCATTCAATCCCCATACTATCAGCGCAGGTAACCTTTAAACGGTTTGCTAATTGGTACATCCACTGAAATAAGCCCTCCAGGAATTATCACCAGAATTGTGTTCAGTCGCAACATTTTTTCTTTTATTGGTTCTGCCAAATGGGCCTGAAAACTGTCCAAAATAATCATGGCCCTCTTCATTAGCAGAGCTTCAAACTATTGATCCCTCATAATTTTCAGCTATTGCGTCATGAGGTCAGCTAACAGCTAAATTCTTTGTTCTTTCTTCCCACTGCACACTATGTGTAACTGTTTAATGCTTTCAGAACAGGAAAAGACTGAACTGCTGCCAGAAGTTTAAAACAATTGTGTAATACGATAGTTGCCTATGTATATAAGTGGACTAAAATAACAAACTACAATACTAACTAGAATGGCAGTTACTATGTGAAGCGTGCGTGCTCTCATGGCCGTTACATAGTCAGGTGTGTCAGGTACCTATATGAGAGGTTGAGTGTTGATCAAGGGATGTCCAAAATATTTCATAAAAATTGCAATGAAGATTACTTTTGTTTGAAAACCTAATAACACCAAGAAGGGGGGGATTATGCAAGAAAACACTGTAAGCTGAATTAAAGTAGCATGCATAGATCTATCTTTACAAAAACCATGTACTTAATACTATATCACGCTTATCAAAAAACTTTTAAATATAATTTTTTTTTCATAACTATAGAAGGTATTGGTAATTGAGGGATTGGCCTATAATTATCCATGTCTTCCCTTGAAGCTTTTTTAAAAAGCATCTTTATTTTAAAAATCTTAAACAGGAGATTTTGCAGTACTAAACAACGAATTATTAAATATCTTAACAGTTCAATAATGTGCACATTGCATTTTGAACCATAAAATTTAAAATGTGATATTCACCGCATACTATTTATTATTGAGAGTCTTAATTGCAGCACTGACCTTAACATCAGTAGGCAAGAGGTAAAATGAATACAGAAAGTATACTTGTACGTTCATTAATTTTAGCACTCTAGATTTGCAGCAAATATTTGGTTATGTCATTAAAAAATGTATTAAAAGTGTTAAAACAGCATTTGATTCTGAAGATAATTTACCATTGCAACTATTACCTGAATTCCAGTTTCAAGTTTGGTAAGTAGATTTAGTTTTATTTGCAGCCTCATATACATTAGTTTTTCTTCCCTTTTTGAAACCACTCTCTTATAATTTGAAAAAACACCATAAATTCATGAAATTAAAATTAAATTGAGTTTTATTTATGGATGCTCTTTAACTGCTGTGGTCTTTAGCATCCATTGTATATTTGGCATGAAAGACTGGTAATTTTGTTCAGAGGCCTCTTTCACGCCTGAGGTTCATTTACGTGCCATAAATGTACAACATGGGACCACCAGTTTTACTTCCCTTTCAAAGGAAACCATGCTAAGAATGTTTACGTGTGAAAAAGTACATTGCCCTCGGCCAGGTTTGAATCCATGAACTGGGGAACTAGAGGCTAGGATGGTACCAACAGATTTTGGAACACAATGAACTGTAAAGGATAGCTTGTATATTAATATACATAGTAAACCCTCGGTAATCCTAAATTGGATAAACCAAAACCTCAGTTAATCTGTAGTAGCTGCTCAGTCCCCGCCGAATTACATGCAAAAATCTACTGCTTAAACCAAATTTCGGGTAATTCGTAATTAAACTGAATATATATGTTGTGCTGTACATTACGGTATTTTCTGTTATGCATTTCACATAATGTTTCTTAATACTGTACCATACTGTAATTTCTCAACAATGGTCCAATTGCTTACTTGCTGCTTATGTATCACTTCACAGTATTTGGTTCAAGGGTGGGAACAGAGGGGGTTGGTCAGCTGACCGCACACACAGCACGAAACTTGCAACAATCCGGAGAACTGTTTGTCTCTGCTTGTGAACAGTGAATGTTTTGTTGTTTTTCTCTTTTCTTTTTTTTGGCCCCCCTTTCGCTCCATCACTTGCTATTCTGCCGAAAGAGAAACAGCAAATTTTGCATATGGTCGATAGTGGAGAGAAGATCAAAACACAGGTTGCAGAACGTTTTCAGATTCCGAAGTGTGCTCTCTCATTGATTATAAGTTCAAAACAGAAAATAGAAGCAAGTCTGACAAGCTATTCATTTAGTGGCAAAATTAAGCGCATGAGACCAGCATAAAATAAAGAGTTACAGGATTCACTGTTACAATGTTCCAACACATGTGTTCACAGCAAATTCCACTGTCCGGCCCCATGCTTCGAAAAAAGGCTCAGGAAATCCTCAAGAAAGAAGGAATTTCTGGGTTGTGTCTCTGAGGTATGGCTACGGCGTTTTCAGAAGAGGCATAAAATCAGTGCTCTCAATGTCTGTGGGGAGGCACATAGAGTAAACAAGGAAGATGCCAATGAGTGGGCACGAGAATTTCAATCTAAGCTCTCTCATCATCACCCAAGAAATGTGTTTAATATGGGTGAATCAAGCGCTCTCTATAACTTGATGCCTGAAACAACACTATGTGCCAAGGGCGGAAAATGCAGCGAGGAGAGACTGACAGTGATGTAATTCAGATGGTTCTGAGAAGCTCAAACCATTAATTATTAGAAAATACAGAAATCCACGTTGTTTTGAAAATGTCAATCTATTTAATCTTCCAGGTTCGTAAAAGAATAACAATAAAGCTTGAATGACTAAATGTCTTGACGATTCAACAAATAGCTGCAAGAAAGAGGAGCATTTTGCTAACTTTGGACCACTGCTTGGCACATCAGTTCGATGACCTGGAACTTCCAAACATAGAAGTTGTCTTCTTACTAGCTAACACCACCAGCCGTCTGCAACAATTGGATCAAGGAACAGTCGCCTCAATGAAGTGTAATTACAGACGCCGACTGGTTAAGGCTGCCATCTGTGCAATAGAACTACAAGAAACAGTTTCACATTGGAATGTACTGCAAGCTATCCGCAACATATCTGCTGCTTGGAATGAAGTTACAACAGATACCATAACTAACTGTTTTAAGAAGGCCTGGACAGCAACTGATAACACTGCTGAAACTGAACAGGAAACCGATGATCCACATCTAAACTTATAATGTGGATACAATTGGGTTTCTGATAATGCTCTTCTACTCGCTTACACCCAGTTGGTGCCCTCTTGTACCGTCATTTTGGAAGAATGGGTGTAGGTAGACAACAACATATGTGCTGCTGAAGAACCAGTCATCTGCTGATGATGCAGAAGAGAATGATAATTCTTTACTGTCATCTTCTGAGGAGGAACATGAAGATACGACACAGCGACCCCATGCTGAAGTTGCCGCTGCAATTTCTGTTCTTGAGAGATTTGCTGCCACTACTGATGTCTTCATGGCATTTCAGGCTGCCCTGGATGTGGTATCTTCAAGAGTGCCATAATATTATGACCAACGGTCCGCCAAACAACAATTAATGATTTTTTCAAATTATAGAACTAAAAGGTGTAATGGATAAAAGTTGTAACTAGAACATGTGTTCTAATTCAAATTTAGCATTAAAGAACGGTATATTTAAAGTGTTTCTTAAGGTTATTGTTTTTTGTATTATACAACTCACTAATTCAATGAGTACAATATTGTTTCAAATAGTACGGTTTTAAAAAAGAATTATGACAAGTATTTGACAGTATACTTTCTCAATTGAACAAATACCAGATATTCTGCATACAGCAGTTATTTTTACTTTTTCTTAGAGGTCATGAAAGTGGAACTCCCTCATTCGTTGGTACATATAAGAAGAGAGAAAGTGAATGCAACAGTCATATTTTATCATTTCAGAAAATACACGACTATTTTTACAAAACCTCATTAATTCAAACTTCGTTAACTGAATTGACTATTTTTCATTCCCTTAGAATTCGGTTAAATGAGGGTCTACTATATATCATTGCTATAATCTGGGTTTACTGTGTGCCACTAATGAAAAAAGATGCATTCATTGTTTTGTCAAGTTTGCTTTGATATACAAAGTACATAATTCAATCACAGAAAATTCTGTAACATGTTAATATTTTATTTTTATGTAACAGTGATGCAAAGGAGCAACACCTGAATAAGCTATATCACCAATACTAATGGTTACGTCTTTGAAGGAAAGTGGAGAAGTGTTACCAACTATGCAATATCTGTGCCACAGGTCTTGGGCCGCCCTTGTGCATTGTGTATCAGCCTAAAGAAGGGATTGTTTTGGGTGGCTCAATTGATTAGGCATTAGCCTTCAGTTCCTAAGGTTGTGGGTGCAAATCCGACCAAGTCAGATGGCTTTTAAGCATGCTGAAAAAAGAAAAGACCATGTCATGTAAAAGAGTTGCTGCGGGACAAAATTCTGGCACACCAGCAGTGCTGATATGATCCTGGTAGTTGACAGTGTCATTAACCAACAAAATATTTATTTATTTCTCAAGAGGGGGGGCTGCTAATGGTAGTTCATTCCAATCATCCTGCTCTAGATCATGTAGTTGTCCAAGACAAATAGCTCTGAGGAGGAAGCTATATGATATCACCAGCCATTGTTATAAATATATTGTTGAAATATGGTAGGAATAAGTATGGTCCTGATTTTGAGCTTGTGGTACTGAATGTAGTACTCTTTTAAAAATTTATCTGATTTTTAACTAATTTTGAAGATTTAGAAGCTGGTAACAGTGATGTGTCATAATTTAAAATAGAGAGTTGAGGGTTGTTACACTACATCACTATGCTATTCTTACTTGAACGCGTTTTGGGAGACGGCTTGTTCCCATCGTCAGCATTTTCTCTCAACTCAATAGCATAGTGATGTAGTGTAACAACCCTCAACTCTCTATTTTAAATTATCTGATTTTGTTCAGATTTCCACTTGTATATTATTTCCAGGTATTATTACCTGTTTTATAAAATTAGCTTAACCACTCCAATGGTGTCCCCATGATCCCATAATTTTTAAATTTTACTGTAAGCTTCTGTCTTTATGCAATTAACTGGTTTACAGAGAGCAGAAAAATGTGACCACATATTCTTTTTTCTTTATTGTGTTTATGATAATTATGTTTCCTTCACAGATTGCTTGTATTATTGACCTTATTTTTCTTCCTTTCAGTTTTGCTTTCCTTTTTTTTTTTAACCCATACTGATATACTGTAAAAACTTGAAATTTGCTGCAGAAATTCTGTACCTGTTGTAAGAGTAATTCTACTGGAAAAAGTGGAGCATAAAGATATTTTCCATTCCCAGTTAGGAATGTTTTCCCCAATACATTGGTGTAACTCTACACATTTTAACTTATTGAGGAATGTTCAAGAACTGAAGATTGATTACTTAGATGAGTAATTCAAATTTACTGTATTTTCACATCTCATTTGGGAATTCTTCCAATCCTCTAGACCTTTTATATTTTAATGAGTCTAATAACTTTCCCTCTGCAGCATCATAAAGTTACATCATAATGTTATTTTCATTTATTGGATCATACATTTGTTTAGCCACCATTGTTGTTAAAGGCAGGGAACAACACTGGAAGTTTTTACTATGTTTAAATAGTATTGATTAAAGCATGTTTTACAACCATTTTTACTTATTTTTCTTATGTCATGTTTTTGCAATCTTGCATGTTACTTTTACAATGGGATGCTAAGGGCCATAGTAGTTAAAGACTCCATAAAAAAAACTCAATTTAATTTCACTTAATGTTCTGTGGAATGTTCCAGCAGATAGATAGGCAGCATGTTTGCCACTCAGCAATTTAGTGAAATGGTGAGTACGTTTCTGATGTGACAACAAGAGAAGTTCTACGAGAGGTTTTGACAACAGTTGAGAATTTAGTTTTTGTATGGCCATTCTTTAACTACTATGGTCCTTTGTATCCCATTCTATATTGAGCATGAATGATTGGAAATTTTGCTCAGAGGTTTCTTTATCCACCTTGCGGTTCTTTTACATTGTATAAATTTGCAACATGGGACCACAAGGTTTATTTCCCTTCTGAAGATAGCCATGCTAAGTATTTTTACGCCTAAAAACATCTATCTCCTTCTGCTGGGTTTGAACCTGCGACCTGTTAAACTATAAGCTAAATGATAACCACTACACCATAGAGGACGACTTGACAACAATTGTGACATCTAGCAAGAAATTAGACTTGTTTAACATAAAGAGAATATAAGGTTGTTACACTACATGACTAAAATGTCCTTACTTGAACACGTTTCGGGGGACGGTTTTCTCCCATCGTCAGCATGCTTTCAACTGATTTTGCCGGTTGTTGTCTGGGGAATGTGTGTGGCTAGTGGTGTTCTCTGGTGCTGTGCTGATGAACCTCCATAGGCTGCGGGGTAGCGGCAGTTCGAAATTCATTAGGTGATTCCTGTGTTTTACGATATGTATTTTTTCCCAGTTGTCCAATTTGTTGCTGATGTTGATCAGTTTTATGTTGAGAGTGATACCATGGTACGAAGACCAGAAATGATATGCTACTGCTGATTTATAATGGCTGCTTTTGGTAAATGCATCTCATATGCTCTTTAAGTCTTATTTCAAGATTCCTTTTGGTTCTTCCTATGTATACCAGGTTACAGTCATTACAAATAGTTTGATATATACCAGCTGATTTATTGTTGGGGATAGTATCTTTTGTTCTGATGCATAGTAGTTTCTGTATATTGTGGTTATTCTGTGGAGACAGCGTGATGTTGTATTTCTTGAAAATCTTTTGAAATTTATGATGTGTCCAAGGGTGATAACTGAATTTCCTATATGCTTGTAGTTTTTGTTGTCTGAGTAAAGTAGTCGTTTGTTGGATGTATTTCTGCCTTTCAAACTTTTTTATCTTCTTATCTATTGTTTTTTTTGATATCCATTCATAGTGGCTATGTTGGTATTCCTTCTGGTATTCTTTTTTCTCCAATGGTATATGTACTAACCTGTTTGTAATACTATTTAAAATTGCATGTTTGTGGCTTGTAGGATTGTAGGTATGGTAATGACCTAAACATCAGGATCATCAGAAATAATGCACACAACAAACTAATGTTAGGCATTTACAGAAAACCAACCCACACAGAAAATTGTATTAAAAACAATAGCTACAAGCCACAAACATGCAATTTTAAATAGTATTACAAACAGGTTAGTACATATATCATTGGAGAAAGAGGAATACCAGAAAGAATACCAACACATTATCCACATAGCCACTATGAGTGGATATCAAAAAAAAACAATAGATAAGAAGATAAAAAATTTTGAAAGACAGAAATACATCCAACAAATGGCTGCTTTAGTCAGACAAACAAAACCACAAGCATATAGGAAATTCACTTATCACCCTTGGACACACATAAATTTCAAAGGATTTTCAAGAAATACATCACACTGTCTCCACAGAATAACCACAATATACAGAAACTAGTATGCAACAGAGCAAAAGATCCTATCTCCAACAATAAATCAGCCGGTATATATCAAACTGTTTGTAATGACTGTAACCTGGTATACATAGGAAGATCCAAAAGGAATCTTGAAATAAGATTTAAAGAGAATATGAGATGCATTTACCAAAAGCAGCCAGATAAATCAGCAGTAGCCCACATTTTTGGTCTTCGTACCATGATATCACTCCAAAGATAAAACTGATCAACAGCAGGAATGAGTTGGACATCTGGGAAAAAATACATATCATCAAACACAGGAATCACCTAATGAATTTCGAACTGCCACCACCCATCAGCCTTTGGAGGTTCATCAGCACAGCACCAGAGAACACCACTAGCCACACACATTCCCTATACAATACAATAACTGGCAAGATCAGTTGAAAGCATGCTGACGATGGGAGAAAGCCATCTCCCGAAACGCGTTCAGGTAAGAACATTTTAATGATGTAGTGTAACCACCTTCAACTCTCTTTATTTTAAATTATGATACATCACTGTTACTACCCTATAAATCTTCAAAATTAATTAAGAAATTAGACGTTTCGTGTTTGACTCCCCCAGTGAGTGAAATCAATGGAAGAAGGGGCAGCTTTTCGCATATTAACTACATTATGCTACTACATTGAAAAAAAAAGTGAAAAGACATTAAAAATTCAACTTGATCATAGTGAAGTGACATTGAAAAAATTAGTGAATTGACAGTAAAAACTGTACAAAATACAATATGCTGATTTTTATTTACATTATTTGCACACTCTTCTAATCTTTTAAGGAAAGCTTTTGGTTTTCTAAGGTAACTTTGATTGCAGATAGTTCACAAGATCGTTCTTCACAATATTTTAACAGCCTATTTATTCCCATTTCAAATGTAAATTGCCACCATACTGCTTTTGTGTTTATCTACTGCAAAACCTGGTCCCTAAAGTGTAATTTTCATAATAATTCCATTTTTATTTCCTGTGCCGTAAGACAATATTTAGAATACACTATAATGACTGGCTCAAACTTTAGTGTTTTCTTCAATTTCTGCATATCTCTAGTGATGCTTTGCATGTTTTGATGTAAGATCTTACAAGCGTTCTATTTATACTTGTTTTTTAATGCCAAGTTGCTCATATGATGAAAGAAATTATATTAATTTATGCTTTTACAATCATGTAGCTTACCTTCTTAGCTTTCAGACAGAATTATATTTTCTCCTATTTCCTTTGTATTAGACAAGATTATTTTACCTCAGATTTTTAGTTTCCTGTAATGTACTCATATTCATTACATGTATTCTTTTTAAGTTAGAAGCACCACCAACATGTTTTTCATTTGAAAGGTTTTATAAATCAAATAGGAATATTGCAGAATAACAAAGTCACTTTGCTTATAATGATGTTTGAGATTGCTCTATATGAGGAATTTGTAATTACAGGTGACAATTGTTAACAAACAGAAATTCCCATTTCAAATTTAATCCACTTTCATTGTATATATTATACCTAATTGTAAATCCTCCAACATTTCAGATTGTGCACAAAAGCAGTCTGTGCAGATAGCTCTGGTGATTCACCATTGGCCTCCGCTGAACTTTCTGGGAAAAACACAAGCTTCAGTTATGGAAAAGATCCTGTATGTGAAAGTCAAGAAAGTGATCTCCCAAGAGTACCATATGTAGAAAAATGTGTTCACTCAGAACAATTGGATAAATGTTGTGATAGGGCAAAACCCTACAGCAGGCCTGTATTGATACATAAGGTTGTAAAGTCACACAACTGTAACATTTGTGTTAAGAGCTTTCGCCATTTATCATCTTTGAAATTGCATAATATGATACATGAAGGTAAAAAGCCTCACAAATGCCGAATTTGTGAGAAGAGGTTTACTCAGATGTCAAATTTGAAATTGCATAATATGATACATGAGGGTAAAAAGCCTCACAAGTGTGAAATTTGTGAGAAGAGCTTTACTCATCTTTCAGGTTTGAAAAGACATAATTTGATACATGAGGGTAAAAAGCCTCACAAATGCGGAATTTGTGAGAAGAGGTTTACTTTGATGTCAAATTTGAAAAGGCATAATTTGATACATGAAGGTAAAAAGCCTCACAAGTGTGAAATTTGTGAGAGGAGTTTTACTCAGAAAGCAAGTTGGAAAGGGCATTATTTGATACATAATGTGAAAAAGCCTCACAAGTGTGGAATCTGTAAGAAGAGCTATAAGTGCTTGTCAAATTTGAAATTGCATAATATGATACATGAGGGTAAAAAGCCTCACAAGTGTGAAAATTGTGAGAAGAGCTTTACTCATCTTGCAGGTTTGAAAAGACATAATTTGATACATGAGGGTAAAAAGCCTTACAAATGCGGAATTTGTGAGAAGAGGTTTACTGAGATATCAAATTTGAAAAACCATAATTTGATACATGAGGGTAAAAAGACTTGCAAGTGTGAAATTTGTGAGAAGAGCTTTATTCAGTTTTCACAGTTGAAAAGACATAATTTGATACATGAGGGTAAAAAGCCTTACAAATGCGGAATTTGTAGGAAGAGGTTTACTCAGATGTCAAATTTGAAAACGCATAATTTGATACATGAAGGTAAAAAGCCTCACAAGTGTGAAATTTGTGAGAGGAGTTTTACTCAGAAAGCAAGTTTGAAAGGGCATTATTTGATACATAATGTGAGAAAGCCTCACAAGTGTGGAATCTGTAAGAAGAGCTATAAGTGCTTGTCAAGTTTGAAATTGCATAATTTGATACATGAGGGTAAACAGCCTCACAAGTGTGAAATTTGTGAGAAAAGCTTTGTTCGTCTTTCACATTTGAAAAGACATAATTTGATACATGAGCGTAAAAAGCCTTACAAATGCGGAATTTGTGAGAAGAGGTTTACTCAGATGTCAAATTTGAGAAAGCATAATTTGATACATGAGGGTAAAAAGTCTCACTAGTGTGAAATTTGGAGAAAATCTTTATTCATTTGTGACATTTGAAAAAGCATATATTGATATATGAGAGTACGTAGCCTCATGGGTGTGATGTTGTTTGAAGAGATTTAATCTTTTGTCACATTTAAATTGTACAGTTTTATACATAAGGGTAAACAGCTTCAAATAAAATTTGTGATTTGTGAGAAGACCTTCACTCGTTTGTCAAATTTGAAGTTGTATTAACTTCATACATAAGAGTACAAAGCCACACTAGTGTAAAATTTGTAAGAAGACTTCTACTCATTTGTCACATATGAAAGAGTTTTAATTAGATACTCAAGGGTAGAAAGCCTCACAAAGTGAAATTAGTAAGAGGTGCTTTACTAAGTTATCAAATTATCTCCCTAATTTGATACATGAGCGTAAAAAGTTTCAGAATTGCGAAATCAGTGAGAGAGATGTACACAATTGTCAAATTTAAATGAGTATTATTCGTTACATGGGGGTGAAAAGCCTCAAGTGTTAGCTTCTGAGAAAAGCTTTACTTAGTTGTCAAATTTGAAAGAGCATAATTTGGTACATGATGCTGAAAAGTCTTTCCATTGTTTCATTCTAATTTAAATTATGATTTCCTTCATGAGGATTAAAGTTTGCATATGTGTAACCTTTTCATGTATTTTTCTTGAAATTAAAGATGCTTTGATTTAAAACTTGATGTTCAACTATACAGATGATTCATGTGAATATCCTACTGGTTACATTCTGCACCAATTATGGAACAGTAGCATATAGATAAACTCAGATTTATTCTCAACATTGGTGCTAAGAATTATGGAGAAGTAAATAAATTGCCCTACAATACTGTAAATATTTGTTCCAAAATTTTATATTAAACACATAATGTGATTAAATCAGAGGCCATTAAGCTCCGCCTACCTTTTGTAAAATTAAGCTGAGAACATGTTCGTTATTGATAAATCACATTTTTAGCTCTTTGCTTCTTATAGAGCTTTTCTTGATTTATATAGTGGTTATGGTTAATACTGTTAGGTAACGTATTATTTGCAGGTTATGTTCCATCTGCTGGAAATGAAAGAGGTTTGTTTATAGAATCATTTGGCAGGCATGTCACTGATTATTATACAGAATGGTTGAATACATTTCTCCTGTGGTTGAAATGCAGCTGTATACGGAGTAATTGTGTCAGCCTTACTTTTTATAAACAACGTAGTTTATTGTATGTTGCAAACTAATACAGCTACAGAAATTCCACAACTTATGCTGTCAAATGGATGTATCACACTCGCTCTACAGCTATACTGTTGCACAAGGTTATTCTTTTGAAAGCTTTAGTTCCTGCAATAGATAAGGTAGGTCATTTTACAGCTCCCCCAATTTCATTCAGTTTTAAGAATCAAGGATTTAATACACAAATTTCTGTAAATCATAAAACAACCAGTGTGACTGACTCTCTGGAAGTTCAGTGCAAACTGCATACAGCTCTTTCGATATGAGTTAATTTTCACATAAGTATGTTGACCTCCATGTTCTAGTGGTACCAAGCTAGCCTCTAGTTCATGAGGTTGCGAGTTCAAACCCAGTGGAGGGTGATGAATTTTTTCCAGCATAAAAATCCATAGCATAAGCTTCCTTCAGAAGGGAAGTAAAGCCACTACCCCATGCCATAGATTTATGGCAGATAAAAGAACCTCAAACCTGATAAAAGAGCCCTCAGCAAAATTTCCAGTCTTTCGCGTCCAATATAGAATTGGAACCATAGCGACCATAATTAAAACTTAGTTAAATTTGTTTTCACTTATGTGCATAAAAATCTTATATTGTAATATTAACTTCCCAGCTAGCATTTCATTAGATAATGGCATATGTATGCTAATCCTGCATGCATTTTCCAAAATTAACAACGAACATTATGGGTATTCACATAAAGCCTGGTACTGCTACTGACGCACCAAAATTTGGAAGTTGGCATTCTTCCATCACCAGCAGGAACAGTGTACACACACGTGTCTCAGTCCTTGCTTAGTGTGAGCTGAAGTGAAAACAAGTATTCAGGATGGCTGGTGTTAATTATCCTTAGAGGTTGTTCATGGCAAAGGAAGAACTCCGCCACATTGAAGAGGCAGAACAAATAGGCAATTTTGTTGTTTGACGAAAATATGATGTAAGTGATAACGGTATTCATGGCTGGCACGAAAATACAACTGATCTTGATCAGAAAAATGGTAAAGCTGCTGGGCGCTTGCAGACAAAAATCAAAGTTTCGAGAAGATGAGAAAAAATTATGTAAGTATGTGGTGAAAGACACTTTGGATGTGCCGTGCTGAGTGAAGTGTGCGTTGAGAAAGGTACAACAGTAAGAGAACCAAGTATAACCCATATTGATTTTAAGGCATAGTTGTAGGAGAAACAGCCTGCTTAACATCTTCCTGCTGATTTTGAAGAGGAGGTAGGAGAGCTCTACAGATTTATCATCAAATTGTGCCAGAGGAATCAATATTTATTGTCACATATTGGTAATGAAGACCAAGTGCATGTGGACTGTAGTACTGCAAGCCTATACAGTAAATAAAATGGATGAATCCATTATGTTAATTAGTACTGGCAATGGTGAAACGCAAAGTTGCGATGTTAGCCTGTGTATAACTGCAGAGAGAAGAAAGCTGTTGCAATATATCATGTTAAAATGAATAGCCATTCATTAATGATTGTAGAAGGTGTCATCATTCAAGTTCATCCTAAATGATGGATGGCCAATGAGCTTGTATTTGCGTGTTGCAAGTTTGGCAACGCCCCCTGGGAGCACTACCCTACTCAAATAATATGGTTCTTAATCATACTAACGGTCAATGTACATGAGGGAAGAATTGACTTGACTCATTTCTGGAGGACTTAGCTGGATTCTGCAACCATTGTATTTTATTCAACCATTTAAAGCAGCATTGAAAGAACCTTATATGAGATGAATAGCCAAGGAGGACTACAAACTGCCTCTGAGGAGTAAAATCAAGTGCCTGGAAGTGACACTTATCTGCAAATGGGTGAAAAGTACATGGGATTCGATTTCTCTAGCACTGATAGAAAGAAGTGTCTAGAATTTGGGAATTTCGAATTCCCTTGTTGGAAGGGAGGATAGAGCTAATGAGGTTGTCAAAGATTAGCCTTGTAGAGATGACAAAAGTGATGTTGAATACAGGAATTATAGTCTCTATTGTTTTCAATGTATTTAATACAGCAGACCAAACAATCTGTTTCCTAAGCTTCTTTCCCAAAATCCATGTGTAGGGATTATGTACTGTAACATGTTAACATCTGCTGAAGTATAACTTGACTTTTCAGTTCTATTTTAATATTCTCTGCACTTAAAACTACACTTACATAAACTTGTAAAATCTTGTTTTTGTAGACATTCTTGACTGCTAAGCAAGTTGCCTTTGTAGACCATATAATTTATACGTTGGTGAATACGCAATAGTATTTGTATGAATTTAATTTCAAAGAATGAAATCTTTAGAAAGATAATGTAATATTTTTTTTTTCTTCTTTCTTTTTAACAAATTTTAGAGCAGAATTATTCAGCTTTTTATATATATTAACCTAGAGAATGAAAGTGATCCCTACTCTGCTTTTCTGTGCCATAAAGCGTTTCCTTGAACATCATGTGATGCAGATTATTTCTTTAAATTTCCTATCCATTATGCATTCCCTAACCTGCTTCATTAACACCACTTGAAACAGTTATGCAATCCCTGGCTGCGGTTACTGTATGTTGGTCAAGCTGTCGTCCTCCATGATGTAATGGTTGCCATGCTAGACTCTAGTTCCTGAGGTGATTTCAAAAGAGTTCAGTTATGTTTTTAAATATATGAGCTTTTAAGGAATACTCAGGGCCTGCGTGCAATCGAGCTTGGATGGTTCTGCTATGCAGAAGGCCAATGAATTGGTAGACACCCTTGGAAGAGGTAGGATCACCGTTCAAAGATCAGTAAGCAAGAAATATCTATCAAGCATTCTGAAAGTTTCTTCTCCTTATTGGCGAATAAAGACAAGTGAAGGGTATTTAGAGCCTACATTTAAATTTTTTTCTGATTTCCTTCTTGCAATATGAAGTTAAATGCAGTTTTCACGATGTTAAAACACCTATCTATTGCCAATTTCATGGCACAAAAGAGGGAAAAGGAAAGATAAGAAAGATAGAGTATCAGGAAAATAGTACAGTAGCCACTTTTACCATGGATGAACGAAGTGTAAAACTTGCTCCATGTGAAGTGCATCCGTATGTTACTACGCAAAGCCCTGTGTTCACAACTTTGCAGTCTTAATGATGCCACCAAAGGTGTAATATGTTAGTTGTGGCATGCAGGAGAAGCTGGTTTGGTGCAGCTGTTTTACGTCAATCATGATTTACTTCCTGACAGGAAAATTAAAAGAACTTGCTGCAACTGAGAAAATTAACATTTACATGACAGCTTTGACTACCAAAATAAAAATACAATACTGTCCTATTCTCTTCTGGGGTTAACCGCAAACAAGATAAAACCGGTTCAAACCCAGCATAGGATGAAGGATTTTTGGGTCGTAAAAATCATTTGCATAGTTTCCTTCGGAGATTAAGTAAAGCCGTTGGTATCATGTATATTTACAGTATATAAAAGAACCTCAAGCCTGATAAAGTGGCCTCTGAACAAAAGTTCCGATCTTTCACT
Organism: Deroplatys truncata; assembly: GCA_030765065.1. Taxonomy (NCBI): domain Eukaryota; kingdom Metazoa; phylum Arthropoda; class Insecta; order Mantodea; family Mantidae; genus Deroplatys; species Deroplatys truncata. The sequence continues at coordinate 82,404,782 of CM060989.1, read as the reverse complement.
TCCAAATACAGAATGGGACGCTAAGCAACATGGTAGTTAAAGAACGTCCATAAAAACCAGAACATAGACGTTAGATTAGCTGACTTTTTTTTAATTTTATCAACTTTCCGCATGACAGCCAAAAATGTTTGTGCAATCTCATTGGAAAGGATGCACAATTCCCTGAATAAGTCGCAGTAACTTGTTTCATTGTCAGCATCTTTTCCTGGATCATCTTTAGTTAGGGGAAGAGGAATCCCCTTTTTTGATAGTCAAATAGGATCTACAGGACACTTTCCTGCTCCTACTTGCAAATTCTACAAATCTGCTCATTCTCATGATGATGATTGTGTTTAACGGCACTCAACTACTAGGTCATTAGCTCCCTGCTCATTCCTGTAGAGCCCTACTTTACGCAGTTGTTTCCTGAAGTGACGGTGTTCAGAAATAAATGCAACTACGTTTCTTATTTCTGTTCTATCTGATCTAAGGAAAGATGAGGAAAGAGTGTTGAATGGACCTAAGTCCACTTTCCTGGCTTGTCTTTGTCTAGGATGGTTTTGCCAGCTGAGACAATGATTTTCCCTTATCCATGCTTTTACAGAAGTTTTTGCAGTCTGTGCACTGTTTCCAATGCAGGTTCAGGGCCAACATAGGTATCTCAGTACCCTTTCTAGCCAGCTGATTGTTTTTTTCATTTCCTTAAATGCCTTCATAACCCGGCACCCACTGCATTTCAAAACTGTTTGCGAAATGATCAAGCAATCAGGGCATTTAGGCATTCCCAAACCGGTTTTGCTTTTACCTGGTTTGAAGAGAGTGGTTTTAAAGTAAGTTGACAGTCTGTGAGGATGAAAATTATATAACCTTTCTCAAGTCCTCTTAGAGCATACCTCAAACACTAAATACTTTTGGCTAAAAAACTGCAATATTTCCAAAAGCTTATAGTAATATTAAATATTGTTAAAAATGGTTTTCTAGTAAAAAAAATTCATCTTGTAGATAAATATATGTCGTCCGAAATTGTCCACTTACGGGATCCGTCTGTGTACCACAGAATTTAATTACATTTTAATCAGGAATAATTCCTTCCATCCAGTCTTCTGGAGACCCGAGAGTTGCCTTAAAGGTATGGAAAGAATGTTATTGAGTATTCATTAGCTCAGTCTGCATACTCAATACTGGAATGTAACTATAATCAAAGGTTTCTTAGAAGAGGGCATAAATACATCGAAGTGGATTCTGTCCTTGCAACAATCAAGTGGAAGCTCAAAACCGGGAAATCCATCTTCTATCTGACTATGTAGCTGTATGCAGAGAAGCTTGCCCCAAACAACCTACGAGAGTTAATACTATAAATCAAATCGTACGAATTACAAAACCTGATATCCAAAGGTCAATGAAATATGCAGCCTTCTCTATTCTCATATTGAACAAATGGAATATAAATTGGATCTCTAAGATTGTTGGACATCCATACCTTGTAGGTAAAAAATGGGCATGGCACTATATAAAACACAGAGGAAAATAAAGGAACAGGAATTTAATCGCCGACAAACTCTGAAACAACTAATTCCTACAGAATAATGGCATTTTTACGATAAGCTTCCACATTAGCAATTAGTGCAGCATAATTATCGAAGTCCAATATTAATCTTGGAATCAAATAATCAAAGCATTTTTACTCATAGTAAGAAATATAAGAATAATGCAACAAGTATATTTTTAAACTACACTTTCTTTAAATGCTTATAATTGATAATCAAATGTGACATTTTATTTACTTTCCACTTTATATGACTAACATTTACAACAATGTTTACCTAGCCATTATAATTGTTTTAACCTAAACAACACTTTTGCAGTTTTCTGACCAGTCCATTAAAAGCCATGTTAATGTGTCAATATTTGTGCTATGTTCAACATGAATATATCTCACGTTGATATTGTAATGAAAAGAAGCTAGAAACAGTGATGTGTATTGAATTTATTTAAAGGTGAGTCAGAATTGTTACACTAACATCACTTAAGTTTACTCACTTAACATGTTTCGGGAAACGGTTGTTCCCATCCTCAGAAGTTAATTCGACTGAATTAACCTGTCGAATTAACATCTGAGGATGGGAACAACCGTTTCCCGAAACATGTTAAGTGATGTTAGTGTAACAATTCCAACTCACCTTTAAATAAATGAATATATCTAATTTTGAGTATATTAATATTCTAAAGTCAATGAAGTCTATTATTAGTATGATGATATTTTTTTCTTATATATTCGTTTTGGCTAAATTGTAATAATGTTTGTAAACAATTCTAGTTGCGATGTTGTCTGTGCTATTTCAGAAATGGCTTGTGCCACAAAAAAACTTATTTGTAAGAAATTGTGTTTTAAAGAGATCTACATTTTTTTGTGTAGTACACTTACGTCTATCGTTTAACGTTCAACAATTATACAAGATTATACAAAATCCCCGCAAAATGAAGAGGACTTTATGCACCATTCCTATAAAATTCAAGATGTGCATTTTATTTGTCATGTAAACATGTTTAATATATGGTGTTTTAATAAAACTCATTAGTAATTTTTTTAAAAAATCTAAGGTTTACAGAAATTTTCTATGTAAAGGGTAGTTGGAGTGAGGATATTCTTGGAAATCTTTCTACCCCACCCTTAGACACTACTAAACTTAAATACCCCAAATTTGGTACTTGTCCATCTTTTCGATTTTGAAGTTGTAAAATTTCTCAAATTGTAGTGTGTTGTGCCCCACGTATGGGCGCCAACTTGAAGAAGATATTATAGTTACTTTAATTTATTTAGCTCCACATATGGACGTCAAATTGAAGTAGATTGTTACGTAATATATTTTTGCGTAATTTATTAAGCTTCATGCATTAGAAGCTAACTTGAAGTATTGTTCTTGAAGTTACTTTGTTTAAGAAGTTTGCACACGCCTTGGGTGTCAGTTTGAAGTTGTTGATTACATAATAGTTACTGTTGTTACGCAATAAGCTGCTATGTACGAGAAGCTGCTTTTAAGATGTAATTTTTGTTACACTCCAAGTTTTACACCGATATTTAACTTTGTTATTAAAACTGCTTCTATATATTATTTATGTTTTAATTTTGCCTCGGCTGCATCAGTAATGTTTGTAGACTCATGTATCTCTTAGGCAAGGTGCGGTACGACAATAATTGTAGACATACACAGAATTTAAGTTCTTAAATTCTCTTCTTTTATAAATCCTTTGCACATTTTAATAAAGCACTACACTTTTTAAGAGCTGTGAGATACTTTAATACTTTCACCTAGCTAACGCGTAGACATTTTACGATTCACACGTAATATTTCTGTAGAGAACACAACTTCCATCTGGTCACTACCAAGGTTTGCCAGCAACTGAACATTGTTTCACCCGTTAAACCCGTAAGCTTTGGTATTTAAAGTCTTTGACTAAATCTAGTCCAATAGAATATCTGCATTTTACTTAAAGCTTTTCCTTGCTGTTGATCAGCTAATTTTAAACTGTTACTGAATTTACATTATCGTTGCTGTAATCATGACTAGTATCATTCAAACTCTCAAACTCATTATTGCCTCATTGTTAGTAACTCAAAACTTATTATTCTCACAGCTCTTGCATTATTAGAGTAGGTAATGTATTCACATAACATTATTAAAACATGTTTACAATAAAATAAGCATTTGCAATGACTGTTACATACAATTTAAATAATTATTACAAACATATTGTTTCAAGGCGGGCTGTTATTAAATTTACTCATTATAAAAATACAATTGAAATTATTCAGGTACTAAAATACTCTCTCAATTTTGAGTTATGCTGTTCATAGGCACATACAAAGACCTTGTTCTAAAAATGTTTTCTTATTCAGGATGTCTCAAAACATCATTTCCACTGAAATTACGATATCGAAGTTTTGGATAGAATGCAATCAATGCCTTTTCTACGTGCCATGTACATGATAGAGAAGGTATAAGACATTTTTAGAAACGTATCTTTTTGTGTGTGTGTTTGAACAGTGTAGCTCAAAAACGAAAAATCTAATAAATACCAAACTTGGTATTTACGTTCAGTACAGTCCAAGGATGTGACACAAAGATTTTCAAGAAAATTGCCCACCCCAAACTACGCTTTACATGGAATATTTGTTGAAATCCTTATTTTCTAAAAAAAATGCTATATTGCTTTTGATTAAAATACTAATATTCAAGTTATTCAAATGGCGAAGAAAATGTATGTTTTTAATTTTCTGCGAACAGGCTCTTCATTCAGAAGGAGTTTTGTGTACTCACTGGCAGATGGTAAGCGATAGTCGAAAACGTACTATAGAACAAATGTAGATCTCTCTAAAGCACACAACTGATTTCAAATAACTTATTTATTACTTTTTTGGCATAATCCATTTCTGAGATAAGCGTTATTAATGTCTCGAGTTGTTCATTTCTTGGTCCTTCTCTTAAGGTCTTGTCAACATTTAGTTGCTTCTCGCAATTGCATGGACATAGTATGGAATTTTAAGGCCAGCATATAGCGTTCGGTTCTAAAACATTTGAGTATCCCTATTCCCTTTCAGTCTGTAACAAAATGGGTAATGTAGCTCTTTTAGCAGAGATTTATCTGGATTAAAATTAAGTATAGAGAAAAATAAGCTTTGGTAAGAATAGAATGCAACAGATATCTGGCATTTAGTTGAGATCCATCTGAAAGCAAATTATTTATCAGCTTTTCACAATCCTGTGAGGGTTTGTCATTCGGTTCATCTTCACCATGATATTGATCGGTGTCTATCTTATTTTAGCTTTGTTCGAAGAGAACAATACATTGATTATTAATGAACCTATTTTTTCCTGTTCATTGTAGAGCAACTCAATTTCTGCTGTCAGTCTCTGTCATAATTGGTGAATAATTCCTGGTTGAGCAGGACACCCGCCAAGATATTTCTTCATGGTGCCTTTGTTTGGTGGCTGCAATATTTCAATTTCTGTGGCAAATGCATACTCTTTTGGAGACCTTTACTGCCAGATAACATTTATAATTTCTTCACTGTGCTAGACTTTCTTTTTTATAAATGCATTTAACTGTTTCCAGTGTGCGAATTAAGCCTCTTGTTGAAAGAGGGCGAATATTTCGCCAATATTTTTACATAAAAACATTAAAAAAACTATTTTGCCTTAATTAGTTTTGTTGTACGTATGTGAAAAACCGTATCATTATATAGTTAATGATTTATCGTAATATATTAATTAGAAAAAGGAATTTTCCTTCAGTAGCCATTTACTACATACCAGAAATTTAAAGAAATCAAACAAAAATAAAATAAAATTAAGCAAGCTACGATTATTGAACCTTTAGGAAGCAGTTTGCTTGCTTGAAGGGATATCCTACACTTCACCTGTCGATGAGGCTTATCTGTAGCACTGTGATGGCGCTCTTATTCAATCAGCTGCTAACGTTGGGCTGGAATATTCTCTAAAGCAGGTCTATTTACTTATATAAAGGTTAATGATGATATGTAAGAACGTAGGTTTTCACGGCCGGTGTCACAATTATTACTAATATAATTTTCCGGGCTGTTATGCCGTGGTCTTTCTTCAGCAGACCACGGCATAACAGCCCGGAAAATTATATTAGTAATAATAGTTAATGATGATAGTATCATAGAAAGCATTCTGCTCCCTAGCTTTGCGAGTGTACAGTTCATTAAAGTAAATCCTATTTCGCACTCTGTTGAAGACACAGGCACAAGCTTCATTCTGTTAAATAACTCCTTTAATAAATCTCTAAAAAATTCCTCGTTCTTTATTTCCTTGTACAAACGAAATCCTTTAATGGTTTTGAAACAGCAGAATCATCTTCTTTATCAAGGATTTCTAATGCATCACAAAGAGCTTTAATCTTGTCATCATTAAGACAAAAAGCTCACTGCAACTTTTAAGCCACCGAAATTGGTTTAAAACTTGGCGGTTTTTATAAAAAAAATGACAGGCAATTGAGAATCTTGCACTCAAATTCTCAGCTAAGATTAGTAAAAACTATCCCCTGAAGCTGTTGAAAGTATCTCTGTGTTCCATGGATGGTTCTTTTATATCTTGGCTCTGGTGATTGGCAGTTTCTGAATATTCAATGCTGCTTTAAGATAAATTCCTTTCGTGTCCTTTATTACAGTTAAGGAGGCAGTACATGCACTCATTTCAGAGGAAACAGATATTGCATCAGCGTTCTGTGGTTGCAAATGCAATGATAGTTGTTTTACAGCTTTTAAAGTGTCTCTGAATAATGCTAACTCTACAACGCAAGACCATGTGCACTTTTGTAACAATCCCTCATATTTCGCTCTGTGTTTTGAATTTAAGGAGTCATCATATTCCTTATTTTTCAAAAGTTTAACTAGTGACGTATAGCTTGATATTAGATGATGTGCTGTGTTACGGTTTTATTTTTGGCTTACTGAGAAAATAGGCAGACCATAAATGATTTAAGATGTGCAGCGAATAACATAGAATAAACTACATCGTTTACAGCATGTTTAAGCTTGTGATTTAAACAATGGATAACAATCAAGTCTTGGTTATATTTTTTTTCAGAAATGTAACCACTCCTCTATAAGCTTCTTCTAAGCTAGCTGCACCATCTGAGGCAATTTCAATTAGGTGCTTGCTTAAAAGTTCATCTGTAATGCCATGCTTATTAAAACACACTGAAATAGTTTCAGCAATAGCCTCGCCAGTCAAAACACATAATTCTATAATATCAACAAATGGTTGCATGGTTCACCATAAAATATACACTGGAATACAAAATTAAAGTTCTCTTATTTGAAATGGTAGAGCTTTCATCGTTAAGTAAACTAAACACACAGCTTGACGCAAGTATATATTGCACTAATAATTTCAACATTTTATTTGTGCTATAATTGATTATATTAGCAGGGCTGTGGCTTGAATGCAGCATTTGTCCGACATATTTATATAATGTAAATGCTGTAGTTTACGTACATTTGGGTAAAGTTTGAAAGGCTCAGCTCTTTTACCAATTAAGTAAGCTGAACGGAAATTATGTGATGTTACCTGTATTCCTCTGCAATTTTTTTTCTTTCTTCCTTCCCATAGTTGAAATTCTTTTGACATTGATGTTGTCAGTCTTTCTTTTCTTCCTTCTTCCAGTATTTCTGTACGTATTAGTTGAAACTTGCTCTTTTCATGGTCACTGATTTTGTTGTTGTCTTTTTTTTATTGTTTTTAGTATGCATCCCTTTTATATATGCCGTTTTGATACGTAATTAGTAGGGCTCCGACATTGGAGTAGAAGGAATACATGCACGGATAAATAATAGACAAAGCCTTGACGTAATATAATAAACAGTAGTCAGGTGGTACTAGAAATTATAATTGTAGTAATAATGATGTGAAACGCACACAAGTATGCAACGATGAAACAAATCTTTAGTTTTCAGCACTGGGTTCCTCCACTGATTTTGAGTACTTAAAAGAATATAGTAAGCGTTGTTTGTCGCACTTTAGCTCTCAGAGTTCAGAAGCACAATTATTCGTTACTACATGAAAATTAAATTATTGTGGAATTCATTTTATATATGACTCATTTCGACTTTCTTATGAATTGATTTGATTCTGTTATCAAATGTTTGTTATGTTGTCAGAACTGCTTCTCACAAAAACATGTAGCCTTCCCTCTTCCTGCCATCTCACCTCCTAAAGCTCATGAAGCCAGTACACAAGAGTAAAAGTTTGTTTTGTTATCTTGCGGTAATAGTTTTGGTGTATGAATTGTTGCAAATGGTTAATAGATTGAGTGCAATATAAACATCAGACTCAGAGTGTCTTCACTCAAAATAACTGCGCAGCTATTTCCTTTGTGGTTTATAGTGCTTCCTTTCTGTTATAATAGCAGTAATTAATATGGCTTTTAATAACAGCATTAGTAGTTTTACAATAATGATAAACGTTAACTTATAATTTCTTCTTTCGTTAACAGCGTGAGAAAGACGGATTATTTATTCATGTATATGCAATACGAATTAGCTGTTAGCATTGTCAACTGTGCGCGCCAGGTAGCATTTGGTCCTCCCGTTCCTTCCGTGCATAAGGTTACAACATAGCTCTCCCACCACTTCATTCAGACACATGGTAGCGGAACCATCTCAAGGGATGAGTTATATATCCGGAGTTTAGTTAGGGATACCTATGAACGTGAAATATGCGAATTAAGAATATCTGTATTTTACTTCGCTTTGCTACTTACACAAGTCGTAATACAAGTGTTTGGCACCCTTAAGTCCCGATGGGCGAGCAACCCTGACCATGTCACAGGCAGTGAGAGTTCGATTCTCACTTACCTGGGTATTACTTTTCACCGATGAGTTTGAGACCACATGCTAAATAGTGAAATAGTCGTGTGAACGTATGAGCCAATATAGTCAATGCTGATTTAATAGCCCCATTTATTCTCCCACTACGATTAACTGGAGCAGTGTACACTGTGTTTCTGAGAAACAGCTTACCAAGTTCTTGGAAAATATTCCACCTGGGTACTTCAATGTGCGTGGTTTCACTATGATGGATTCCCAGCTTACTTTTCACATCACGGTCCAGAACACCATAACCAGATGTTCCCTGTAAAGTGGATACAAAGAGGAGGTCTTATTCCATGGCCAGACCATTCACCTGATCTGACTCCACTCAAATTTTTCTTGTGGGGTCATGTCAAAAGTCTTGTTTACGAAACACCAGTACCAAACGAAGAGGACTACTAGTACGAATTCTCACTGCCTGTGAAATTGTCAGAGCAACTCCAGGGTTGCTCACCCAAGTACAACAGAACTACGTCCGATGTTGTCATGTCTGCACCGGAGCTAAAGGACACCATTTTGGACACCTATTGTAGTATTGCTGCTTGTGTAAGTAGTGCAGGGAAGTCAAATACAGATATTCATTAAGTTCTCATAATTTCAAGTTATAGATATCCCCAAAAAACTTTTGTTTATAACTTCGGTAGAGTTGTCTCCGGACCGGGGTTCCTTATAACAAATCCATGCATTTGTCCTTCTTATTCCTCCCTGAAGGTTTGTATAATCATTACGGAAACATTCTGTATATTGGAGTTTGGGGAAAATGTTTTCTCTATTCTTAATAAAAGCCTTTATTACAAACCGTGTATTAGCACAACTGCTTCTGGGCATCGTAGTTCAAGTAACGTGCCAAAATATTTCAACACAGAAACACAAAAGTGTTGCGTTGCAAAATGTGAGGATAAACTGCTACAGCAAAAGTAGCCTCTATCAAATCAAATGTTTAATGAAGAACTATGCCAAGCATTTATTTCTGCCGATATTCCGTTACATAAATTACAGGATACAAAGTTGAGGTTTGTAATTCATTGCAATAAATTGACATAAAGTCTTATCCATGTGCACATTGCGACATAGCATTTTGCATTAACGATTTAATAAAGACATTTCAGTTGTATAAGTCAGGTGTGTATGTTATAAATAATATTGCAGAAATAAAATAAAATTCAAGACATGCATAATTCTTCTTGTGTAAGCTATACCGCACGGGGTCAATGTCAGCCCTTATCTTCCTATTCAATGCATTTTCCTCCACGTAGCGACACCGGTAGGCGAAATGTCACTTATAGTTAGAGACTGTTTGCTCCTCTTCTGTTTCATGTGCAGTTCAGATAAAATCATTTGGCGTTTTATTTATAATTACAATTAATGCAATTTAACACAAACGCAGTATACAACAGGTGCATATGCTACAAACTACCACGCTGCTTTAGGTTCAGACTTCAAAATCAAAGCCGCTAAACAATTTAGGGAACGTTAAATTGGCAACCACTGATGATATAGTGTTCTTAACACTGGCCGACCTGTACTACCAGCGGTAAGGATAATCTATGGCTGTTGTGTGGATAGTGAAACTGACCATGGTTTTAGAAACGAGGATATGCAATTTTAACGCTAGGGTAATATAAACGAGGGGCTGTTTGGAGAAGTACACATATGTGCGCATTGTGAATATGAAGGGGCGGATGATAACAATAATAACACATCTATCTCTCTGGATCAGCGGCATCACTCGTCCTCCGTTACTATAGCTGAGTTTTTCGTCTTGAAAAACAGAAACGCAGAGGAGAACGTAGTCTACATTGGGGGGGGGGGGGGGGGCTGGCAGTATTCCCCTTGCGTGGAACAAACATTCGCTCGGAACCGTGGTGATGTCACCTTATCTCATGCTGTGTACACGCCTGCTTCTCTGTTGCTGTCCCAACACCCTCTAGAAGATAAATGGGCTTGGACAACTACTGCGCATACAGATAAGCATGTCAGGACGAAAAAATCAGCCTATAGAATTCGCTCTTGTTATCGACCTGTCGTGTCAATAGAGCAGGTATGGCACATCACGCGAGAACCTATGTAACCAATGTCGTTCCAGAAGCATAAGAGGGCGAAATGTTTTCCTTGGCAAGCAAGTAATAATGCAGTCGTTAGCCAGGGAGATAATTTTATGAGCCAGGGAATTTCCCGCTATCGCTTCTCCCTGTTAATCCGCACCCTGGCTGTTCCAGTAAAAATATAGCCTTCATGTTCTTTACTATGATGGCACTTACTACAGAATTATATACCTAGTTTGTCAGATTCTAATTTTTTTATTTTTAGCCTGAACTTTTGCTCTTAACGTTCTAGTTTCTGCACTCAGCATAACCTTGGATTTGTTTTTCCATGCAATGCTTTGGGAATAATATTTTCCTGCATTCTTATTAGGTAGAAGAGCAATGGTTCTTACACAGTACGTCTGCTTGAACTCCTGCCTATACTTTGTTGAAAACATGAATAGCAATGTCAGCTGCAGTATCTATTCTCTCATCAGGTGCAGTGAGGGCGAATGTCTGAGTCTACTTTCATTCGATAATTTAGTTTTCTGTGTGGATTCTCAGTTGTTTTTTCTTATACATATGTTGGATGATATCCGTGAAAAATTGTTGGGATAGAATTGCGAAGAAGTCTTCTATTTTTGGTCGAAACACTAAAACAGCTATCACCAAAATGCTAATTGCATTCTACAGACTTGCTTGGAAGGCTGTTCTCTTCTGGAACCTATCGTGATATACCTTTTAGGCATTTTTTCACGCAAGTCATTTTGTTGGAAATTTATGAAATGAGACACCAACCACGCATTTATTATCGAATATAATGGAACGCATTAATATGTTATCACCTCTTTTCGATTCAGCGTTTAATGACTGTATTCGATAATAAAGTCCTGTCATGCATACAGAGAAACAAAACTATAATATGTTTCGCGCAGGATAAATAACCCATGTTGTTAGATATCAAGAGATGTTCTGTTAATTATATTTGGAGAATAGTGCACGAGCAGAAACACTTGCGTTTGCCGACGTCAGTAACGGTAAAGCACATTAAAATCTAGGGTAACCGAGATATTATGAACTTACTCAAAATTATCTTGTTCTCACAGCTGTTCAAACAGAAAGTAAACATTCACCACAAAAACATCATCTTACAACTTTGTAGTCAATGGCCAAGCACTCAGGAAATGTATAACGTGACATCTTGGGGGAACTTCATCAAACATCTGTAGGCAGGTGTTGTAGTTATTCAGAGCCCACCCTTCTCGTAGGCAACGATGATAAATTACATTGTAGACCTCATATTACCATGGTAGAAGATATACAATTATGAGTTGCAGTCGCCATGTTGCTTTTGTTGTGCACCTAACCACTTCCTTTAATTAACTGTGATTTAAGGAAGCCGTGAATTGAACCTGAACATTCTTTGTGCGTCGTTAGAGAAATCATCTCGTATCGTGAATTAAAAAATTAAGATTAAGCGTTACACAGAAAATATATTACATAAGGATCAGTGCGGGAAATAAAGGGGAGAGGAGTGTTGTGTTTTCACAAGTATGAGATATAAATACTTTCAACATAATTTGATTGAAAATTATACCTTAGAGAATCAAGAAGCCATGCTAAAGTTTGCGTGGGTTTTAAGTACAACGTATGTAATGTATGTTTTCTTTTATATTGGGTTCTCTCCTAACAATACGAGGTGAAGGTAGGACTCTTTTACCTGGCCTGCTTATGCACCAGTTTACGTAATCAAATGAAATTCCTGTATAGCACTAACAGCATAAAATAGAACCGTGTATTCGTTGAATGCTAGCCGCTACCAAAATAGTACTTTGGTTAAACAACCGTGGGACACATACATATTATGTTCAAAGGCGCGTGTCAAATAAGACAAGCTGGAAAAGCGATGCATGCAACATGCGTAAAGTAGGCATGCGTGTTCTCTATAACGGAAATAAAGGTGAAATGCACATGAAAGTGGGTACAACACACACATGTGTGCGAAAACGCAGAAAGGAAAAGCAATAGTACCATAAAACAAAACACGTAGATCAAACGTAACATAATGCTTAAAGCTAAGCTACATAAACTACACAGTATGTACTATATGGGTAGAGACAGTATTGCATTTCACCTGAAATACAAGATTTGAGACCCCCAGAATTCAAAAAAAAAATCCACGTGTGTGTGTGACGGAGATGATTTTATAACTCGGAAACAAAAGGTTAGATGAATACCAAACTTGGTTATGTGGCTTCACTTAAAAAAATGCCACAGAGACTTTTCAAGAAAATGCCCCACTGGAAATATGAGTGGAATATATATATAATGAATATGGAATGTTTTTCGAAATGTTTTATCTTCTCAAAAGTGCTAACGATTTTGATTAAAACACCATACATTAAACATTTGTGTATTCTAAACAAAACGTCTATCTTGAATTTTCTGGAAATAGTCTGTGAAGTTGTATTTATTCGCAAGGAATCTTATATAATCTTGTATAACTGGTAAACAGTAACCAATTGACGAAAACGTACCATAAGATCTACTATCCGTAGATCTCTTTAAAACATGCAACTTATTGTAAATAGGTTTTTTTTTGGGCATAAGCTATTACCAAGTATCCATTATTAAGCACCAAATTGGTCAATACTCTTGTTCGTTAAAGTCCTATAACACTCAGTTGTTTCTCACGATTGCACAGAAAGAGTGGGAATTTTAAGGCAAGGATATAGCATCTAGTTCATAAACATTTCACTATCATTGTTCCCTTTTTACCCTAACAAAATGACTGTTTCTGCATTGTGATTCTGGATTGAAATGAAGTAGATAGACAAGCTTTCATAAGAATAATTTGCATAGCCACTAACAAATGATCGAGGGTAGAGAAAGTCATCTGAAAATAACACATCAGATTCTTTTATTCATAATTAATCACTTTTTGATATAATATGAAATGCTCTTTGGAACCTACAGTTTACCGTACAATTTGTGGCTTTAAAATTGTTAATATTACAGAACCAATTTACTAGGTGGCATAAAAGTACAAATGGTAAGTTATAAAAATTGCCCAAAATAATCGAAAATAGTTCTTGCCAAATTTAACATATGCTTAATGCTGTCCCAATATTTCTATATATTTTGTAGTTTATGTATGTTTTTCTTTAAACATTATTTATGTTATGCTTAAATACGTGTTTGGTTTTCAGTATTATTGTTGCTTTTTGTTTCTATATTTTTGCACCCAATTCACGCACATTTATGTTATGAACATTTCACTTTTACTTCCCCTTATAGAGAACATGCATTACTTATTTTGCATGTGACATACAATACTTTTCCAGCTTGTTCTTTTATCAAAGTGTACATTTGTTTATTTGTTTTGTTTGTTCATTTGAGCCCACTGTGAGCAATGCTCAGGGACATTGAACATATACAATTATGAAATATGCAGCATAACTAGTAATCATACCCAACACCAAAAACATTTCTCTCTCTCTCTCTCTCTCTCTCCGTACCATGCATTATTTAAGAAATGAAAATTTGCAAATCATCACCATTCTAACAGTACGTATCTCAACATGCATTACAGTAGGACAATAACAAATAAGTGTAAGTCATTATCATATGACATCTGCCCTATGTATTGAATATTTATATGTTGCACAACATATTAAAAAATTCCTTTAAAGTATATGGGGAGTAAGTATATAAGACAGACTTTAGCTCTTTCTTAAAGATGTTATGTTGATTAGGCATGCCTAATAGTTTTAAGTAGCATGGAAGGTTATTGTAAATTGTTATTGCAGAATAGTAATATCCTTTTTGGAACAGTTTTAGGCTATTTGCTGGTCTATGCAAATCGCCTGAATGTCTTGTATTGTGGTCATGCACAGCAAGGTTCATTGCAAAGTTATCGTAATAATTTGTAAAGTAACTCAAGAGAGAATATACATATTTACCAGTGAGAGTAAGAATTTTTTGGGTTTTAAACAAGGGTCTACAGGAATGATGGGAACCAACACACAGATAATACGCATGGCCTTTTTTTGGTAATATAAATACTATCTTGCTATGTGCCGAATTACCCCAGAACATTATTCCATATCACAACAGGCAGTAAAAGTAAACAAAACATGCTGTTCTCTAGACACTTTGGTGGAGCAAATTTTTTAAGTTTCTTAAGCAAAGCAAGCTGAGCTTACTTTTGACAGCATGATTTTTATTTGTTTTCTCCAGTTGAGCTCTCCATCTATTTCAAGCCAAACAATTTTTGTATCAGATACCTTATTTATGGTATAATTGTTGCACCTGATTGTTAATTCACTCACTTGTTTATGCTTCGTTTGAAATTGAATAAAATTGGTTTTATCATAGTTTAATGCAAACTTATTAGCTTCAAACCAAAAGTTGAGCTGTTTCAACACTTTGACAGAATTTCTTAATTGCTGATGTGACTTTTCAGATATAAGTACATTGGTATCATCTTGTGAAAGCACAGCTATTGAATCTTTGTTAAGATAGTATGGCAGATCATTTATAAATATTAAAAATAACAAAGGACCAAGTATAGAACCTTGTGGGACACCTCTAGTAATAATACCTGGTTCTGAATCACAACCATTGATTCTGGTTTTCTGGTTCCTATTTGTCAAGTAAGATCTGAACCATTTTATAGTGAAATTACGAAGCCATAAACTTTTAACTTTTGCAGCAAGAGGTTATGATCTATGCTGCCAAATGCCTTAGGTAAGTCGCAAAATATTCCCAATGGTAGTTTCTTTTTATCCAAGGCTGTTAATACTTCAGAAGTGAGCATTTATGTTGCATTTTCTGTTGTCATTTTTTTCCCTAAATCCGAACTGGGATATTGAGAGAATGCTGTTGAAGTATTTTATAAGCTGATTATATACAGCTTTATCCATTACTTTAGAAAAGACTGTCAAAAGAGAGATGAGACTATAATTGGAAGCTTCCTTTCTTGTATAGATGCTTAACAATTGTATGTTTCATTTTTTCCCTGACATAAGTGAATGACTGCATATATGACTAAGAGGCTTGCTTAACTCTTCTGTGCAATATTTTAACAATTTGGTACTTATCTCATCCCAACCATGAGAGGTTTTGCTTTTCAATGAGCTAATAATATTTTCTATTTCTCTAGGTGTTGTGGAGTCAATCTTAAATTCACAATTAATTTTGAGATGTGCCTTTTTTAGCATTTTAAGTGCATCTGGGTTTGGGTCAGATCTGTTTATTTTGTTATTTGCTACATTAAGGAAATATGCATTAAAGGCATTAGCGATGGCAGAGCAATTACTACTTCATTTAAGTATTTTACAATGTGTTTTGTAGTGTGCTTTAATGTTTGAATCATTAGTTGTGCGATATAGTAAGAACAAATTTCTTTTATTTGCACAGGACTTCCTTATACCTGAAGTAATCCAGGGTTTGACCTTTGTTACCTGTGATCAAGTTATTGTTTTCTTAGGAAAAATAGCTTCAAATGCTAATAGCACTGTTTAAAGGAATTCATCAAATTTGTCATTTACATGAGTGCTGGAATAGACAGAAGCTCATTTTTTCATTTTTAATACTAGTTTAAAACTATTGATATGTTTATCATTAATTATTCTTGTTGTAATTTTACTTTTTGTATTAACAATCTGTTAATTGGCTATAACAGGCACCAATAATACCTGAGCATCATGATCTGACATGCCATTTACGATAGGAATTATGGTACAATTTGCAATTTTTTCTAAGTCTAGAAATATGTTGTCTATAGCTGTTACAGTGTTCATATAAGTTCTGGTGGGAAAATGAACCGCATATTTCAAATTAAATGTATGTAATAGGGAAGTGAGATGAGTTTTCATTTCACTGTCATTAAGAGTGTTAACATTAAAATCACCACAAACTATTATTTTAGCATTTTGAGTGTAAATATATGAAATGGTTCTTTGTAATCTATTTATAAATCCTTGGAAGTGCCCTGTGGGAGCTCTATATACTGCTAAAATACGTACGTCTCCCTATCAAATCCTATTTTTACTGAACAGCAGTCAAATTCCTTTTCCTTGCAAAAAGATGCAACATTTATACTGGTGAACTTTGTAGTGCTTTTTACAAATATACTCGCTCCTTCACAATTTAATCTACTTCTGCAAAAACTGGAACTGTGTACTTACTGAAGTTCACACTTTTAAGCTCAAACAAGATTTGAACATATGTACATTTCAGCATAATAGTGTGTGTTCAATGATTATTTAACGTCTAGTAATGTTAAATATTATGTTGGTAGTGGCTAGCATCCAGCAAAAACATGTTTCTGGTTTTGGTACTTCAATAAGGCACTAAACATGGTCACCATAGCTAATAGAGCCGTCATACAGAATTGCCAAATATTCTTTGGACATATCTACTAGATGTATGCAGTAAATCTGTAAAATGACATGGTGTGTGTGTGTGTGTGCGTGTGCGCATGCGCACCCACACTAAAACCACTAGGGACTGATCTCTGTATTGTGAGTTTGTGACAGATTCAGTGTTACTGTTATTACCAACAATGTTGTGGTTTAGCATATTATACATGGAGGATCCATCCCCATACCACATTTACTGTGATGATTCTAGTTTTAAGTTCACATGTGCAATAATTGGAAAATAAGGAACAACTAGATCTATGAATATAAACTAATGTTGGCTCTCAGATTAAGGAGATGAAAGCAAATTTCAGGTAATTATATACTTTAGTAGCAACACCTTTGCTTACAGCCTAATAAAGTTGTTACTTTGATAATGAGCTCCTACAAATGCCAACCTACAACTCTTCTCAGATTAACTATTTAAACACAAAAACTCAATGGCCTATGACTTGCCATAGTTTCAATGGTTTAATTTGTGTGTAGCCTCATAACTATTATGGTGGCCATGCAGAGTGTTTTAATTAATTACTAACATGAAAAGTGTGTATTTGGTGGATTCTGACTTCTAGCAACTTAATATGTAACACCGCTAAATGTTAAACGAGCTTGGGAAGGTCAACCATAAGATATAAGCAAACTTTCAACAAACTGTGCATCACGTCAGTGAAATGATCTAAGTTAATTGTTTTATGTACACATATAATCCAGTGTACTATTCGATTACGCTATGGAATAAATTTCCTGAATTTCATCATGTAGCTCATGATGTGCTTTTGCAGTCTTAGTGCGTCAAGCACATCATTTTGGTTATGTCTGATGACAGAGAGATCGCCAGCATGACCTTATATTGTTTGTGTGAACATTTGTTACTGGGTGCACAAAATGCTGGCTGTGGTTTACCCCTGGCCGTTAATTCATTATGGAGTATATTGTTAAACTCCACGTTCTCTTCAGTTAAAGCAAAGAGGGTGACATACTGTCATCTGCACCTCATTGGTGACAACAGCGATCATCACAATGCAGCCATGATGGTGCTTTTTTCTTCAAATTTTACACTTGTTGATCTGAATGCCATGGCCAGCACTGCCTATTTTACTCCTGTTGGTGTCCAGACAGTAACTGAGGTAGTCAGCTATTCTGTGGCTTATGTTGTGGTCTTCAAGAGAACTGTATAAACTCTGAAGCGAGGTTGTATTTAAAGTTATAAGCTCCCATCTCTTCAAATCACAGCTAGTTTGGGAATGTCATAAACACTTCACATTGAGTTTGAAAAGACATTCAAAACAAATGGAAAACAATTTTCACAAAGTAACTCTGTAGTCAAATGTCTAATATACCTTATGAAAAATTAAGTAACTCACTTATTATGCTAAGTATGCCTTCACATAGAAAAATTACAACCTTAATAACAAAAGCTTTAAAACCATCTGAAGACAGTGGGGCTAAATAAGGTGGAAACCATTTGCTGCGAATATGAATGTTAAGACGTAGAACAGAAGAGATACCAGATTCTTGAAGCCACTACACAACTAGAAAAAGAGGCTAATCAGTCTAAGCAAATACTACAATTTGATCCTTAAATTATAAAATGGGAAACCCACAAGAAGTCATTTTAGGCTGATGTGCAATATTATGGACCTGATATGCTACTCATTTTCAAAATAAACACTGAAGCTATTTGATTCTAACAATAGTACATATGGTGAACATCTGTAGAGTTTCAATATCGTCTTGGGTGTTAGTGCAAGGGTTGGCAGTAAATGGCCACATAAGTGTGTATTTTCCCTGCCTGCAATTGCTACTGTGGCACATTTCATCAGCACTTGTGCATGCCTGTCCAATTTTTTGACCTGCAGGACATATCTCTTAAAATCCATCCTGATTGATACAAAAGTTTTGCTCGTAAATGCTAAAACTCTTATGTGATACTTCCATACTTATCTTCTGGTTAATATGGTAAAATGTAGTAACTTAAGAGAAGGAAAATGTGTATACTATACTCAGTCCAGACCAAGAAAGAATCCTGGAGTAAAGAACTGTACATGCCATGGTGCAGCACACCTTTCAAGTAAATGAAAATAGTTTGATACTGCACTGCATATGTTATCACTGTGTTTGTAGTTCAAATATTAAAGACAGTGAATAATGATAATATCTTAATTACTTTTGAACATAACTTAAATAATGAACTTTTATTTATTATAAGAGGCATGCAATCATCAGTATTCCTGTGTTGTTTTATTGGAGGTAAGCTACAGTCATGGTAATAGTATTATTAATGTTGAGATCGTGACTGAATGTATAGCAGGTCAGAGAAGTAACTAAGCCCATAAAAGTGGTGGGAAAACTATAGCTTTAAATGTGTTCAACTATTTGTTTTAGTCTTATAATATGCTTGCTGTTAAAGATGTCATTAAATTAGCATAAGGTGTAACTTGTGTGTCTGTGAATGCTAGGGTTGCCAGGTCTCCTGTATTTCCCAGGTTTTATTTGAGCCGTATTTTATTGAATTACCTGTCTCGTGTATTTTGGGCTATTTCTCCTATTTTGCTTATTGGCATTCTTAGTTTTTAATTGGATATTTACAATAGTAATGGGTACTATCAAATATTAGACTGCCGAACACTGATTATGCAACATATTGAATTGCTGGTTCCTTTTTCCCAATCTTGGCAGCATTACCATAATTGGTAGCTGATAGAAGTGAGCATTCTTTTCTCATTGGTGGTAGAATGTGGCTATGATTTAAATGAGCAATAAGTGGACAAATGTAAAAAAAGAGTTCTCCTGAATTCATTAAAGCGCAGTTGTGATTGCTATAGCCTTTATAACGACTTGCAAGGTGTTTCTTATGTATGTGAGAATTCCAAACACACATACCTAATGTTTTGATGTTTGATATAGCTTGTTAAAGGAGTGGTGAAATTAGTGAACTTATAAAATAACCATATTGTAAATATACTTAATTATTTGTATGTTAGAAATAAATATGTTAAACTTAGTTCTATGCAGAATATAGGCATAAATCTTCTAAAATCAGTACAGTAAAAGAACAATAAGTTCGTGTGCTGGTGTTGGGGAAACATTTTTGAAATCTCGCTTATTTTCAGCTTGAGAGCCTGGCAATCCTAATGAATGCTTTGTGACCAAGTTGTAGACAGTCTGATTAAATACCTGGAAGATGATTCAAGCAATATCATCACTTCTGATTCTGAGCTGGAATTCATGGACTTAACATGTAAGTTTTTATTAGTGAAAGATATTTCATAATATTTGTTCAACTGTTTTTGAATTAGTAGATTTAGTTTAACAAATATTGAGGTATGTATTTCTTTAATACTTAGTGCTGGTGCAGTGAAAGAGAGTATGTGGTTATATAACATGCCAGTATCTTGAAATCTTGAAAGTAATGCATTAAGGAGTTGTTGAGGGGGAAGAGAGAAAGTGCTACCATGCTTTCACGAAATGTCAAAATGTGTAGCGATACCATATGCATTGTTTTATGCTCGGGTCTATTCTCAGAGATGTGAATATTTAAGAAAGATCTCACCCACCCATCCATTTGAAGACATTTTCTTAATTAGTAGATACATTGCAATGTGTCAACAAAATTACTGGTTGTTTGTTAAGACTGTGAATGTGTGGATGAAACTTTCAGCACAGCCACATTAGTGAAATCAGCAAGAATAACAATGTTAGAGGCAGCAGATGTCCAGTTACAGATATGATACCTGTTATTTGAATCCAGCTCATATACACACACAAACCTTAACCACAAATTATGTGAATCTCAAAACCACAGGATTGCATGGTTTCACTGTGTCTCACCATGCCCTGATGATCTATTATCCCCCTATATGTACTTCTGTGTGATTTCTATCTCTCAGGATTGCTTCTCAAATCTCAGTGACACTTCAGGATGAGCTCTATGAATTTCAATAGCCACAAACCGCTTACTACTTGCCAAACAGTAAATTAGTTAGTGATGTTAAGCATGGAAGTAAGTTGAAATATTGCTTCAGGTTAAGTTCCATTTACCTCAAGACATGTTGTGATACATGTTATACAGAAACAACTCCCCTTGAATTTGCAGGTCCCTCTGGTGCCAGATTATAAAATTGTCATTTCTCTAGTTTCTGTGGTCACGGCTGGCCGAATTTGCTCGAGTCTTTTGGCTGTAAAAATTCCTAACATGGCTTCTTTAGGAAGGGAAGCAAAAGTGGTTGTCCTGTGTCATAGATTTACAGCATGTAAAAGAACTTCAAGCCTGATAAAGAGGCCTCTGAGCAAAATTTGTGGTCTTTCACGCCCAGTATCGAATGAGATGCTAAGGACCATAGCAGTTAAAGAGCGTCATAACTAAAACTCTATGTAGTTTTTTAATACTTCACTAATCCTTAAAAGAAGAGGTAACCTCAGGAATCACCACAGAGCCCTTGAAAGCAGATTTACTATCCTCTTACAATATACATAAAACATCTTAAGGCCCAAATTATATTAATTTTGTGCACTGATTAACCATTATGATAGCCATGTGCAAGGATGAAAGTCACTACCAACATAATGGGCATAAATAAAACAAATATGGTGCAGTTAATTTATTACTAAACTTTTGCATTTGTTTAAAACTAAATGTTCAGTTTTTCCATCACAATAGAAATGTTGGTTGAAGGTTATACAGTATGATGAAAGATTGGATTTTGAATAATTCAAAATTTTAAATTGAGAAAAACAGTTAAAAACCTAATGTCCTACATTCACTTGATTTTTTTTTAACCATTTTTTATTCTTAAAAGCTTGGTATGCAAAAAATATATTTGAAGCTTGCAGTTTATATCAAGATTTTCTGTGGCACTTATCATTTCCAAGGTGTTCTTTAGTTGGTTTTAATTTTCATTTGGGTTTATAATATTTCACTGAAGTACTAAATAAGCATGGCTTGTTATAGCATTATTCAAAGGGTGGAATTTCAATGCCAGCATATGGTCACCCACCTTTTAAATGTTTGACAATTCCTTCAGGCTCCTGAATCCTATTGTATGTACAGTGCAATGTGTAAGACAACCTTTCTGCAAAGTTGATTAACATTTTTTAAAAATATTTTGGGAATCATAATAAAGTGTTTAGATGCACAAATTAACACTGTTGAATTTCAAGTGAATATGAAAACAATTTCCCCTAATCAAATTTTGCCTTCAAGATAAATTCCCTAAATTTGCATGATGTTCTAAGTATTATGGAGACTGTGCAAAGCACTTAAATCAACTTTCAACCTTACAACTGTGTATTCTCTGGATGCATACCCCATATCAACATAATATGTAACATCGCTAGACGTTAAGCAAGCTTGGAATTCAAATGTATGCATCTGGTGAAATGTGCATTTTCTTTAAGTGTAAGTAAAAGTCAAATGTGCATATATAAGGGCATAATGAATATAAATATGCAAAATTGAATGTGAAAACCCAACTGAAAAGTAGTAATACTGTAAAACAATAGTGATAGTACAAAACTAACATGAATTACATTTTAAGGAAAATATGTATAAAATACTTGATGCATAGGCAAGGAATGTTTGGAAAGGCATTATGGTAATGTATCTGTGAAATGTGCATGTGAATAGCACACCAAGGTGGTGGGCTACTGCTCATTCCTTCCACTGTTGTGCAGATGTGTGTTTTTTTTGGGTTTTTTTTTGCTGAAGTTGGCTATGATTGTTATAAATGTTGTGCATATTGGCTGCAATAAGAAGTGCAACAGGGCTAGTCGTCATCTGTCATTTCAATGTGGAAATTTCAATGTTCACATTGGCATTGGTGAACCTTCAGACTTAAAATATTTCTTGCATCACATGCTCAAAAGTATGTCCAATAACTTATATCTAGGCTAGGCTGCTGTCATAGATGAAGTTATTTGAAATAAACTGTGTGTTTCAGAGATCTAATTTTCTGTGTAGTAAGATTTTGTCTATCATGGGTTAATGAATTTATTATACAAAAGTCATTCAGAATGGGACTTCACAGGCTATTCCCGAAAATTCAAGATATACTTTTAATTGATAATGCAAATATCTTAAACATATGGTATTTTAATCCAAATTTTAAATGCCATTTTTGAGAAAATAAAAAAGATTCTTTTAAGGAATAATTTATGGTATGGGGGGGGGGGACTTTCTTTAAAATCTTTGTGTCATATTTTTGGAAGATGCAGATGCTGAACTTAAAATACCAAGGTCGTATTTAACCAACTTTCTGTTTTTCAGTTATGATATTCACACCCCTATTTTTTTTTTCTACGAGTGCTCCTCTCTCTGTCTCTCTCTCTCTTTGGGGTGTCTCAAATGTGTATTTTGGTTGAAATCTTGGTGACGAATTTTTGGATGGATATTGCATGTAAGTGGTAGAGAAATAAAGTATGAAGTACTTTGAAATTCCATCCAATAAAAAGGATATGCCTCAGAAAGGGATAATGCCACAAAAAAGATTTGACATGAACTTTGTCATGTACAAGATGTACATGTGTTTTCTGAGATTTTGTCTTATCTGTTATGATTTACCAATTATACAAAATTTATTAACAGTGAAGATGACTTCACAGGATATTTCCCAAAAATTCAAGATATGCAGTGTATTTTTCAAGCAAATATGGTAAGTTACTGAAAATTGTTATGGCCTTTTTTCGAGAAAATAAAAAAAAAACAAATTTTTGTATATAAAGTGTAGTTGGCGGTAGGGAAATTTTGTTGAAAATCTCTGTGCCACATCCCAGAAAGATCCTGAACTTAAATATCAAGTGTAATAGTCAAACATTTTCTTTGCACGCACAAAGAAACACCACATATGCAAGATGTAAATTTTTGATTGAGGGGGCCAAGTTTACTTGTACTTAAAGTTAAATCTCTGTATCAAGTTTTAGGGTGGAATGCAGTACTTCCTCTGCTTGCTGTCACTAAGAGAAAGTAGTACGCTTCCCTAAGGGTAGCTTGTGGTGCCATTAGCTTCACCATTGTTAAACTTGCACATGACTTCCAAATACTGAATATTGCTCAGAATGTTGCCAACTCACCCTGTGGCTATGTTATATTTTGAATGATGTTCTTGTGACTTATGAAGTAACCAGTGTTATGTCAATAATAACTTAACCTCACTATCTACATCGCACATACTGTGAATTACTAAACTGCATTTTGTGTTTAACTTCTCTGTTATCATGAAAGAAGATGCATTCTGCTGATAGTATTTTAGGTACACTATACTCTTTTAAATAGTAGCTTTATTTTATTTATCTGCCTGTCGTAACCATCAAATTATCTCAGCACAATATCCTGCCCCTAGAGGGACTGTATTTAAGTTGACTCATCAGCAATGGCATCGCATTAAGCAGTATCTCCTATGGCTAGAGAGCCAATACATGAACTTGCTTCATCAGCAGTGGCACTATGACGTTTTGTTGCGCAGAATCTCGCAAATAAAAATGAGCACCCAGTAGAGGTATTGTACACATCACTTACCATTGTTTTGCTATTCATGATGTGTTTCTTTCTCCACAGACTTAGCACCATCAGATCCAGCAACAGTTGTAAAATGGATACCAAAATAGAAATCAAAGAAGTGGATCCTCTCTCAGGTGACACAACCTCACAGAATGAGACAGAGTTCTTTAATATAAAGACAAGCTGTGATGCCGTGGTTTTCGACAATATTAGTGATGTAATCAAAACAGATTTTAAATTAGAGACTCCTTTTCCAGACTTCTTTTCACAGAAGGAGAGAGAATGTTTTACCAAACATCTCGCAAAGCAGATTAAGTTCGAAACCGTTACATGCAGCAACAACTACGAGATAAGTATAAAATCACAAATTGATGAGCAGACTCTGGTTTCAGACTTTGGTACACACATCAAGAAAGAATTTCTTCCAGAGGATCCTGTAATGAAAATTAAGAAATACAATGATCATCAAGTGGATAACAAAGTAGAAATTAAAGAAGAACCTTGGTGGCTGGAAACAGGAACTTCATCTGTTTGTGATGACATTGAGGTAAGTTCAGTTGAAATATACTGCAGTTGGAATTTTGTTTATTTTGCACTTAATAAATTGCTTGATGTAATACATAATTAATAAGGATAAGAAATAGCTTTATGAATGTGTACAGTGTGTGCCAGATAATGTGTTTAAAACACTGGGGTGATAGCTCTTGACATTGGCTTCGTAAATTTCCGGTCTAATTCAGTTGGCAAGTTTGGTTTTCGACATCACTCAAGCAGTGCTTTGCAGTGTGTGTATGTTGTTAAACCATAATGAACCCACATAAGATTGTTACTAACTGTATCAGTTTTAAGTGTTATTTGAGAGTATTACAGTATAACGCTTTAGTGAAACTTGCTCTTGGAATATCAGAGAATATCATGCTGCAGTATTAATTATGTGTGAGGTATGATAATGCAGTAGTAACATTCTGAAGTAAGGTTGTGGTGAATAAATACTGTTCAGCTTTAACATAATTTATTGTTTACTCTCTTTAACATGGACGTGTCTTGTGCTAGGATGCACATCAAATTACGGATCCAATAAAGAGGGACGTGTAACATTTATTTTCCCTCATAAGGCAAAAAAGGCATGAAAAATGGTTTCCTGCTATACACAGGGATAGGTTAGTGCTCAGTTAGTGCACTTGTGTGTGCCTTAGGCATTTTAGTCAAAGCTCAATCATTTGTGAAGACTATAAAGCGACCGGATGTTTCTGTCTTAACTCTCCCTAGAACAAGAGTGAAATTAACGGAAGATTTTTTAATATTTCTTGGACAACTTTCTTACTTATCACAGCCAGTTGCTGCAAAAAACAAAATCACTAGAGGAAAGGTGGCAACGGTTATTGCAGTAGGATGAAAAGTTTAATGCCTGGATGATAAAATATAAAACAGTGAACTATGAAAATTTACTGGGTAAGTTTAAAGATATAAATTTACAACAGTTTCAGGGGCTGTATAATTTAAACGAAAAAACAAAATTTTATTGTGCTTTATTGCTCCTCTCGTGTCACCTCCATTTTGTGGTATGCAAAATTCAAGTAGGGTCAACTACATACAGCATTACTACCAACCTACCGATACGAGAGTGCTGCTGCCTATAGGCATTATACATGAAACCCCACTCTTTTCAAATATTCATGGTAGAGACAGGAAACTATCAAGGAAGCTACAGGAGAAAATAAATCTCAGTCTTTATTGATCAGCCCTCGTATTTGTAGTGCAGAAGATTTGGTTGATATAGACAACGTTGTGGCTCCTGTTACCATGTCTATGTTTCACAAGTACTGGACTGAAAAAAAAGCTTAAAATTATGAGTATGTTAAACTGTCTTCATCATATGGGGAATTTGCAGTGAAAGGGTTAACTTGAAATGTGAGTGACTTTGGCAAGGAACTAACATGCATTGAGGGCTTAAATTTGGCAATTGAATAATCCAGAAACAGTGAAATTGACTCAAATGCTTCTGCTGTGTTGTTCTACCTTGCTGGTTACATTTCACACTCCTTGTTAAAATACATTAAAGAATGTATTAAATGCAAAGTCATTTTAACAGTGGACAAAGAATTGACATCATAAAGACTACACAATGAAAAGAACTCATATCCTTAACTTGTGTAGTGGAGGTCTAAAACAGCCTACAGATTTAATGTTTCACTTAGAATGACATGAATTTAAGAAGCAATATTGGTTTGCCAAAGCTACAGTTGTAATAATGTAATTCCTCTGCTAAACAACATAACCTTACTAAACGTTATGAAGTTGCAGCATGAGACAGACTTACTCGAAAAGATGATGAGCATAGAATCTTAGTGCTATAATACTATATTATGTTTCCTGTTCAAACGTTTTCCCTTTTATGATGACTAAAGTCTTATGGTCCCTAAAAAACTATATTCCACTTTAGTCATTCAGAATGATTTAATCCAATTCAGAAGACTAAGTGCAGAAATATTTCTGTAATAAATAAAGTACATTTCTGCAGTGCTTTTCTCCACAACTTGCCTATTTTACATAATCAGTGCAACTGTAATGTATCGATTAACAAGTCACACTTCTTTACCATTAATTTGCAAATATACTTACATTGTATTATCGGAATCTTGAAATGAAGTTTACCGATTTTGTGTTTACAGTCGCTATTCACATTATAAGGTATTGGGCCTTTTTATTTTTGTTCTTACTGCTGGATGGTGCAGCAATTGAATTTTTGGTTTGCTTCTATGCAATCATATACACAGTGTGCAGAATGTTGTAAATACTTCTAACATTTTATGTTAAAAAGTCAGGCTTTCAGTTTTACAACAGTCTACGAGTGAGTACCATTTAAGGTTAGTACAACATGCAGCGTCTGATTACATATATTCTATGATGTCTTTGCTGCTCAGTGAAATGTTTTCCTTTTGGCATGTTATCAGCCTAACTAATGTAACTGTATAACTAATATTACAAAATTTGCAATCTAGTTGATATTAAAATGAGGTAAACAAACTAATTAATAAATTTCCTATTCAAAGTTCACAAATTTTTACCACGTCAACATGTGTTTTGAGTAAACTGCAACAGATATGGAAATGGTGGCTGGCTATGTGGTAACCTGCATGTTTGTTTACACTTTCCTTCATGCGTCTGAGTGGCTGTG
The DNA here is from genome assembly GCA_030765065.1 of Deroplatys truncata. NCBI lineage: Eukaryota > Metazoa > Arthropoda > Insecta > Mantodea > Mantidae > Deroplatys > Deroplatys truncata. The sequence goes on along the minus strand of CM060989.1, from coordinate 82,377,286 downwards.
AAACAGCTCAACCATATTGCCACATATGTGTCGGAAATAAGTAAGGATTTAGCCTGAGCATATAAATACCGTCTATGTATATTCAATGGTAATGAGCATTTCATTATCAAAAGGAAATACTGCTTAAACATCTCCTTTACTTATAAACAATGACTGCAAATTCAACCCTAAAAGACTAATACAAATTTAAGAAGCCTATGTTCTAGAATGCTTTAACTTTGTCCTGTTTTTCAACTGTCACTCGATGTTGTTTTTTATTGTCACTGTCACTGTTTTGTTTTTATCTAGTTTAACTTCACTTCATTCACACTTTCACTTCACTAAGGTGAGCTAGTTCAACTCTCAGGCACTTCACTTCACTAAGGTGAGCTAGTTCAACTCTCAGGCACTTCACTTCTTGATGTAGCCTCTTCACGCCAGACGGTTTGCCCACTGGGGAGCGGAACACAAGACTCAACACCTGTCACTCTGCAGTACTTCTTGCTGCTCCTCACCAGAACCACACCTGCTTGCTTGGAGAATCGCTCTTGATGTCACATGGGAAACTCACCTACGAACTTGCTTGCTGACTGGCCGTAGCAACTCAACTGGTGCAAGAGTAACTCCTACAAGAGCAATTGCTAAGTGAAATTTTCCCAAAGGTTCTTTAAAATTCTAGAACTATTTTGGACATAGTTTCTGGAGAAGGGAGTAGAAGGTTCTCAAGTAGATTGCTGATAATGCTCCCAGTGTTTACGCTGGTGAGTTGCAGTTATCATTGTTTATTCTGACTGCCCATGCTGACCTCCAGATAACCTTGGACATAGCCACTGTGTCACAATGCAAGCATATTGAAGTTATAAAAGAATGTAATTTAAAAGAAAGCCTTGAATTTTCCTTGAGATTGTTAGGAGTAGAATAAGTTGTTACTCCACAGAAAATGCATTTAAAATAAGACAAAGGAGGCAGTGTTTCATTCCCCGTACTACATATATAGATGGTCATGATTTAGCTAGGACACAGCAAAGCAAAACAAAATAGATCCTGCTTACAATGGTATGACACCAATGTGAAAATGTTATAAAAACCCTCATGTAAGAAAGTTTGTTTGTATGTTGTAATCAAGTATGTTAAATAATTGTTAAAAGAGAAAAGAGTCCAGCTAACATTTTAAATTCTCAATGGTTGCAGACTGCATTTTCACCAAAAATATTGCTTAACTTGTGTCTTGTGAATGTGGAAACTACATATTCACCAGCTTCACCTCTATTTTGTTGATCTATTAAGGGTTTCTGTATTATGTGAGAAGTAAGTGGCTGTACTTATTGTGGCTGTTCCCAAGATCGCAGGTTCAAATCTGGCGGAGGACAATGATTTTCTCAAGCATAAAACTCCTTAGCATGGCTTTCTTCAAAAGGGAAGTACAGCTGGTAGTCCCATATCATAGATTCGCAGCACGTAAAAGAACCTGAAGCCTGAGGCCTCTGAGCAAATAAAACTCAATTTAATTTATTAGTCATTAAATAACTATGGGACCAAAGAGAAGGTGCTAAGGTTTAAAATTTCGCATTCTGTGATTATGTAGAAACTTAAAACCATTCTGATAGATGGTTGTTCCAGGGCAAAGAATACTTGCAATAGTGTTGGGGGGAAGGTTAAGGAAGTCAGATGTTCCATTAAAGTTTCACATATAATTGCATTAATATGGGGTAGTCCTCAATGTCTAATGATACCATGCTAGCCTCTGGTTCCCGAGGTCAGTGGTTTAAACCTAGCAGAAGGTAATGAATTTTTTGAGCATAAAATTCCTTAGCATGATTTCCTTCAGAAGGGAAGTAAAGCCAGTGCTCCCATGTCCTGGATTTACAGCACGTAAAAGAACTCAACATTCTGATGAGAGTCTTCTGAGCAAACTTTCTGAACTTAAATGCCCAATATAGAATGGGATGCTAAGAACCATAGTATTTAAAGAACGTCCATACATAAAAACTCAATTTATTGTGAATATCAGGGAATTTGTCATTCCCATATTAGGAATAACCAGGACTGTATAAAATTACAATCTTAAGGTCAAAGGGGAGAAGAATTCACCCTCAGAATCTTTTACATCATTGTATAATAATATCATAAAGAATAGGGGAAGTAAATGGAATTAAATCATCATTCCAGTTTAAAACACTGCCTGTATGGACTTCGGTAAGCAAACTAGTCATTAATAATCTACTTACAATTTGTAGGATACAATCTATGAACTCTTAAAATACTTTTTACAAACCCAGTACATGTCAACTGCCAGGTTAGTAGTGTAGAAAAAAGACAACCAAATTTTTTTTATGAGGCAGTATTTTATTTTTTGTTTATTTTTTTTTAAGGAATTTTATCTTAAGTTTATTTCCAGGGATGAATTCGTTATGTGTGCATTGCAGTGATGTGACCTTTTTTTCAATGCAATTTTCTTTTTGTGAATTTAATTCTGTTTTATCATCATATTTTGTTCTAGAACTTAATTTATCCATCCACCATTTCTTTTTAACCATGTTTCCTACCTGCTCTTAAGATTTCCTGGTATTGAAGCTGTGTTGAATTTGAATAAGAGGTAACTTTCACTAATTTGTAAGTCAAAATGTTAAATACAGCAACCTTCTCTAATACGGTTATAATTAATGGTTATAGTTGAATAAGTGTTCGATCTGTATTTCAAAAAGCCAGACATTTTTCTTCATAATCTTTTAATCTAGGTAGGGAAGCTGGTTATCAGATTATATTTTCATAGTGGAATCTGTGTTTCTATCTTACAGATTTAATAATTTTAGAAAAAACATTCTCTTAGCTATTGTGAGTGCATAATGAACATATCTAACCCAGGTTTTAAACATTAATGGGAATGAATGCATTAACTAGCTTTGTCTCTAGCGCACTCATAAATAAATTGGCCAAGAAGGGTTACATAACTAGATCTATATTTTGCTCAAAGCATTTTCCTGCAAAACTGAAAAATGTTTCTTCAGTGCACAATTTTATTAAGTTAATGAGCTTTTTAATTTCCACTTCATTCCTAATGTTGGAGATTAATAATTTTTTAAGGCTGCTAAAACTATCTTACAGCACATTTGGGAATATTGAAAATATTCATAAGAAACTGTGTCATTCTTTAGTGTGTGTGTGTTCTCATCCTTTTTACTAACTCAAAGGAATTCCCAATGTTTAAAGGTTCAAATTTTACAATTCTTGAAATGTATTTGTTAGCAAGTTTGCCAGTTTATAGGTTAGCACTCCAATTTGGATGTATTCTGAGAATTGTTGAAACTCTTATATGCTTTGGTGTAATCTTTATAGAAAATTACTAATTTGTTTTCTATATAATTTTTTGGGATTCTACTGGTTTGATATTTAGGTATTTTACAATTTCTCCAAAAGACTTGCTATTATGGTGTGTAGCTTATTTCTCTCTCTCTCTCTCTCTCTCTCTCTCTCTCTCTCTCTCTCTCTCTCTCTCTCTCTCTCTAGAATAGACTCACATTTCTAGTTGAGAGGTAGATAAGTAATTCAGTGAAGGTTGGGTATGTGACATCTGTATCGCGAATTACAAAGAATTCTGCTTATTTTGAAATAATTCTGGAAAAACACCACTGTAATGTAATCTAGATAGAACAATAAAGCCCTTTTCACAATGCAACCATAGGCATAACACAGAAGTAGCTCAGATTTCTAGATCCATAATTACATTGAAAATCTTGAGGGTGTATTGCAAGTTTCAAATTGGATAACATAACCAGTGTTAATGAAAATGTAATAATTCATTATTTATAATTAAATAGAGTGTATGTTGTACGAAGCAAATAAAAGATCAGTATCTTAAATTGAGTTTCATTTATGGATGCTCTTTAACTGCTATGGTTCTTAGCTTCCCATTCTATATTGGGTATTGAATGACTATAAACTTTGCTCAGAGGCCCCTATCTGTCTTGAGGTTCTTTTGCATGGCGTAAACCTACGACTTGGGGCACCAGCTTTACTTCCCTTCCAAAGTAAGCCATGCTAAAGGTTTTTACACCCAAAAAGATCTATTACTCTCATCCAGGTTTGAACCTGTGACCTCAAGAACTGGAGGCTAGAATGGTACCACTAGACCACAGAGGATGACAGCATCTAGCGATGTGCCATCATTGTGTAGTAGCTGGCATAAGATGTTGCATTGTTCTAAAGTTGGTTGTGGTGAGAGAAAGAAATACTGAATTTTCCTCCATGCATGAGTCTTACATGATTATGTGAATGCTTCCATTAAATAACATGCATGCAAAGCCTTGTGTTTGTGCTGAATCTATGCTTACTCATTTTGAAGAGGTTTAACTATTTGTATGAATTCTAACATATGTGAATTTTTTAATTGGTAGAGAAGATCATGTGAATGCAGCACTAGATTTTTTTCTTAATACTGGGCTTGCCGAATCATAGATTTTTATTTACCTTTGCTAAACATCCCTCTTGCCATTCCTTTATTCTTTAAACCAAACTGTTTATTCAGATCCAAATACTTTTCCTGTTATTGGATTTTCATTAACCCCCTTACATGATGTAATGTCAAATTTTTGTTTCTGCATAACGTCTAATACCATATACCAATTTAAATATAAATTGAAACTGATAGTTTAAAGATAACTATGTGATGGAAGACATTTAACTAACGCTGTATAGATGATTGTGTAAAACTGTTAGAGTGCATTATTCTGTTACAGAATGGGGACTTCACTCCAGCAAAATCAACAAGGTAAGGCTTGACTCTTGGCTAATATTTCAATAATGAACCTTATTGTTTGTTACATTTTCCATTACTGGTGCTTCTTTATCCATACTAATATAAACAGAGAAAACTTGTACATATGTATGTTGGTGTGTGTATGGAGCTAATCTCAAAAACCACCTTACCATTTTTTATAGTACTTTCACCATTGAAAAGCCATCTGTTTTCTGTTGGACTTGAACTATTAAACATCTTGTAATTTCAATTTGTTCATTAATAAAAGCGTAAAAAGTATTTACAAAGCTTTCCTTGAGAATGCCATGGATAATGTGTGTAGAAAGAAAGCCAGTTAGTTGCTGTTAATCGACGGAGATAGCTTGTAAAAATAAAAGCAATATACATAGATGGTCACGTTACACTTACGCAAACAGAAGACAGAGTTTAAAAAGTGGCAGTCAATCCTCTTTATATTGGTAACAAATTTTATGATATGTTTATTTCATTAATTGTTTTTTAATAAATACTGCAGATGTGTGTGAATTGAAACAGTATCAAAACCTCTGAATAAATGGTATTCTGATTTTGTAGATTTATGCACTGTGTTTCCTAATAATCCTATGTAAGTTTTGCTATATTGTATGTTGTAATCAACTTCATTACCAGTGTACACTGCAGGCAGGCGAAAAAGTTATGTCCTGCATAACATTCAAAATTACCTGACTCTTATTTATACTGTGACAAATAAGAACATCAATTAACAGAAAACAAACCTTATTTATTACACAAAATGTGCTACAAGGCTTGCTCTGCAGCTGTAACTTACAAATTACTCATAATTCCCTTGTAACAATCTCATAACTAATACTTATTTTAGCTATCTTTTTATAGTCCCCTGTTGCTAGACAGCCACATAAATCCAGTGTTTAAGAATTTACCAGAATGGAGATGGCTCTAGAAGAGTAACCAGGCCTCTTCTACTTCTTTGCCAACTGTACCATATGGCTTTACTTTCATACTGATATTATTCATAACTTTCATTCCTTTATTCATTTATTCCACTATTTGTTTTCTGTTTTTTGTAAATATGTAGCAAGCTATTTAGTAACAATTCTTCTAGTACCAGATGAATGTTTGAATAATATAGGTTCATTGAGACATAATGTAACCCATTCACAGCCTTTCTCTCCTGTTCTCTTCCCTTGCCATAGCAAGTCACAGAAAATTACAACCACATATTGTTTTTTCTTTATTGTGTTTGTTTCCTTCACAGATTACTTTATTATTGACCATTTTTTCTTCCTTTAGTTTTTCCTTCTTTTTTTAACCCATACTGCTATTTTGAGAAAACTTGAAATTTGCTGAAGAAATTCTGTACTTGCTCTAAAAATAATTCTACTGGAAAAACTGGAGCATTAAGATTTTTTCCATTCCTAGTTTTGAATTTCTTTTCCCCCAATACGTTGTTGTAACTTTACACATTTTAACTTATTGGAGAATGTTCAACAACTAAAGATTGATTAGTTAGATGAGTAATTCAAATTCACAGTGTTTTTACATCTCATTTGGGAATTCTTCTAGTCCCTAGATCTTTTATATTTTAATGAGTTTATCTGCCTAATAACTTTCCCCTCTGCAACATCATAAAGTTACATAAGTTATTTTCATTTATTGGCTCATTATACATTTGTTTAGCCACCATTGTTTTTAAAGTTAGGGTATAAATCGAACAACAAAATTTGTTAATTCTCAGGGTTTTTATTATGTTTAAATAGTATTCATTAAAGCATATTTTCCAACTATTTTGACTTATTTTTCTTATGTCTTGTTTTTGCAAACTTGCATGTCACTTTTGTTTTATGTTCTGCATTTTTTATTCAAGTTTTATTATGCTAGTTTTTGCTTGATCCAAATGAGTTTTTTTAAAATTTTACAGCAGTCATGACGTTTTGGTATATTTGTTATCTTTATTTTTCTTTTTTCATGTATCTCTACCAACTTTTTTTTTAATTTTTTTAATGCATTTGTGTTTTCTCATTTATTATTCCATTAATTTCTATAAATTTGTTTTATGCTTCAGTTTATTTTCAATCAGTTGAATGTACTATGCTAAATATTTGCTTACTGTTGTGTTGGTTTCATTTTGTTAGGGTTGCTGTATTTATCTTATAGTTCTAGTAGCAAACCTTTCTTTATTATTACTTTCTACAAGTAAATGTCTTACAGTGCACCATTACAATAATGTTGTAATCTAGCACCTATGGCCAAGCTTAATGGGAGGTTGTTGCTGGGCAGTATAAGGAATAAATGGAGATAATTAGGTGTAGGACTCTCACCCCAGCATAAACACCAGAAGCTCTGTCGAGAACATAACCTGAATCTCCTGCAAGTATCTATTCTCTCTTCGCTCTTCTTCCAGAGCATCTACAAGATCTAAGGGTACCATGGTAGCTTCTAGTTCCCAAGGTTACGGGTTGAATCCTGGCATAACGGATGGGTTTTTTTCAGCATAAAAGTCCTTGGTATGGTTCCTTCAGAAAGGAAGTAAAACTGATGGTCCTGTGCCGTAGATTTGCAACATGTTAAACAACCTCAAGCCTAATCAGGAGGCCTATGAGGAGGATTTCCAGTCTTTCACATCCATTATAGAATGACGTGCTAAGAGCCATGGTAGTTAAGAACTGTCCACAAATAAAGCTCAATTTAATTTGGCTTAATGTTCTGTGGAAATTTCCAGCTGCTACACATGCAGTATGTTTACCACTGAAATTTGGTGAGTTGCAGAGTACGTTTCTTATGTTGTTACAAGAGAAGTTCTATGAGAGGTTTTGAGAAGAGTTAAAAATTGAGTTTTTATTTATGGGTGTTCTTTAACTACTATGGCCCTTAGTGCCCCATTCTATATTGCGCATGAAGGATGGGAAATTTTGCTCAGAGGGCGCCTTATCTGGCTTGAGGTTATTTTAAGTGTCATAAATTTACAACACAGGACCACTGATTTGACTTCCCTTCTGATGCTAAGTATTTTTATGCCAAAATACATCTCTCTTCCTCTGCTGGGTTTGAACCCGTGAACTTGCAAACTAGAAGCTAGATGATAACCACTACACCATGAAGGATACTTGACAACAGTTGTGACATACAGCGAGAAATTAGACATCTTGTGTTTGACTCTTCAGCGGGTGAAATTGATGGAAGAAGAGGCAGCTTTTTGCATATTAACTACATTATGCTACTGCATTGCAAAGAAAAGTGGAATGGTATTAAAAAAGTCAACTCGATCATAGTGAAGTGACATTGAGAACTTGGTGAAGTGACAGTAAAAACTGTACAAAATCACAATATATTTCTTTTTATTTACATTATTTACACACCCTTCTAATATTTTAAGGAAAGCTTTTTGATTTTCCTAGGTAACTTCAATTGTGGTTAATTCACAAGGTTGTTCTTCACAATATTTTAACAGCCCATTTCTTCCCATTTCAAATGTAAATTGCCACTGTACCACTTTTTTGTTTTTCTCCTGCAAAACCTAGACACTAAAGTGTAATTTTCATTATAATTTAATTTTTATTTCCTCTGCCATAAGACAATTTTCAGAATACATAATCACTGGCTCAATAGTTACAATGTTTTGTTCAATTTCTGCATATTACAGGTGATGCTATGATTGTTTTGATGTAAGATCTTACAAGCTTTATATTTACAGTGATTTTCTGTTGCCAAGTTGTTCATATGATGAAAGAAGTTAGATGAATTAATGTTAGTACATCATGTAACTTACCTTCTTAGCTTTCAGTCAGAATTATATTTTCTCCTATTTCCTTTGTATTAGACATGATTCTTTTACCTCTGATTTTTAGTTTCCTGTACTCTACACATAGTCATTACATTCATTCTTTTAAAGTTAGAAGCACCACCAACATATTTGAAAGGTTTTATTAATTAAATAAAAATATTGCTGATTAACAGTCATTTTGACTATAATGAAGTGTAAGGTTGCTCTATTTGAAGGATTTGTAGTTACAAATGACAGTTGTTAACAAACAGAAATTCCCATTTCATATTTAACTCCCTTTCATTGTCTACATTATACCTAATTCTATATTTTCCAACATTTCAGATTGTGCACAAAACCAGTCTGTACAGATGGTCTGCTGATTCACCTTTGGCCTCCGCTGAACCCTCTGGGAAAAACTCAAGCTTCAATTATGGAAAACATCCAATATGTGAAAGTCAAAAAAGTGATCTCTCAAAAATAACATGTATAGAAAAATATGTCCACTCAGAAAAACTGGATAAATGTTGTGATAGGATGAAAACTTACAGCACACCTGTATTGATTCATAAGGTTGATAAGTCACTCAAGTGTAACATTTGTGAAAAGAGCTTTCCTCATTTATCATCTTTGAAATTGCATAATTTGATGCATGAGGGTAAAAAGCCTCACAAATGTGAAATTTGTGAGAAGAGCTTTTCTCTTCTTTCATATTTGAAAAGGCATAATTTGATACATGAGGGTAAAAAGCCTCACAAGTGTGAAATTTGTGAGAAGAGGTTTAGTAGGATGTCACATTTGAAAACACATAATTTCGTACATGAGGGTAAAAAGCCTCATAAGTGTGTAACTTGTGAGAAGAGCTTTACATCCTTGTCAAAACTGAAATACCATAACGTTATACATGAGGGTAAAAAGCCTCACAGATGTGAAATTTGTGAGAAGAGCTTTAGTCGATTATCAGCTCTGAAACAGCATAATTTGACACACAAGGGTATAAAACCTTACAAATGTCAAATTTGTGAGAGGACGTTTATACGGATGTCACATTTGAAAGCACATAATTTTGTACATAGTGGTAAAAAGCCTCACAAATGTGAAATTTGTGAGAAGAGCTTTACTCTTCTTTCACATTTGAAAAGGCATAATTTGTTACATGAGGGTAAAAAGCCTCACAAGTGTGAAATTTGTGAGAAGAGCTTTACTTGTGTTTCAAGTTTGAAAAGGCATAATTTGATACATGAGGGTAGAAAGCCTCACAAATGTGTAATTTGTGAGAAGAGATTTACTGAATTGTCGTGTTTGAAACAACATAATTTGATACATGAGGGTAAAAAACCTTACAAATGTGGAATTTGTGAGAAGAGGTTTACTCGGATGTCATATTTGAAAAAACACAAGTTTTTACATGGTGGTAAAAAACTTCACAAGTGTGAAATTTGTGAGAAGAGATTTATTCATTTGTCATACTTGAAAAAGCATAATTTGGTACATGAGTCTAAGAAACCACACAAGAATGAAAATTGTTGAGTAGTTATACTCTTTTCTCCCATTTTAAATTTCATAACATGATACATGAGGGTAAAATTCCTCAGAAACGTGTTATTTTTGAGAATAGCTTTATTCGTTTGTCAAGTTTTAATTTGCATAATTACATACATAAGGTAAAATTTGTGGGAAGACCTTTTCCCATTTGTCAATTTGAAGGAGCATAATATGGTACATAGGGTAAAAAGTCTCACAGATGTGAAATTTGTAGAAAAACTATTCATTTGTCTTTGAGAAAGCATAAATTGATACATGGAGAGTATGAAGTCTCACAGGTATGACATTTGTTGAAGAGATTTAACTTTCTGTTACATTTAAATTGCATAGTTCTATATACGAGAGTAAAAAACCTCAAATAAAATTTGTGAAAAGAACTTTATTCGTTTGTCAATTTTAAAGTTTCAAAACTTCATACATAAATGTACAAAGACACACTAGTATGAAATTTGTAAGACATTTGTCACATTTGAAAGAGTTGTAATTTGATGCTTGAGGGTAGAAAGCATCATAAAGTGAAATTAGTGAGAAGAGCTTTTACTAGTTCATCATCTTATTATCTGCCTAATTTTATACATGAGGGTAAAAAGTTTCAGAAGTGTGAAATCGGTGAGAGGAGATTTACACAATCCAAATTTAAATGAGCGTAATTTGTTACATGGGCTTGAAAAGACTTACAAGTGTCGGTTGCTGGCAAGAGCTTTACTTAGTTGTCACAATTGAAGCATAATTTGGTACATGAGTGTAAAAAGCCTTACAAGTATGGTAATAACGATTCCTTATATAGGAATATATAGCACATAGTGTTAGTATTTGACTGTAATTTGTTGGTAAATCACAGTTTCCTTCATGAGGACGAAAGTTTGCATATGTGTAACCTTTTCATGTATTTCTCATACAATTTCTGATGTTTTGGCTTAAAACTTTATATTCAACTGTACAGATGATTCGTGTGAAACAGTACAATATAGAGATAAACTCATAGTTATTTTCAACATTGGTGCTAAGAAATATAAGGTAAAAGTAACTAAATTGCCGTACAATACTGTAAATATTTGTTCCAAAAATATAAAACACATAATGTGGTTCAATCAGAGACCATTAAGCTCCACCTCTCTTTAGCAAAATTAAACTGAGAACATGTTTGGTTATTGATCAATCACATTTTTAGCTCTTTACTTATAGAGCTTTTCTTGATTTACATAGTGGTTATGGTTAATATAGTTAGATAACATATTATTTGCAGGGTATGTTCTGTCATCTGGAAATAAAAGAGATTTGTTTATAGAATCATTTGGCAGGCATGTCACTGATTATTATACAGAATGGTTGATTACATTTCTCCTGTGAGTGCGCTGCACCTGTATACAGAGTAATTGCATCAGCCTTACTTGTGTGTAAACAATATGGTTTATTTCTGTTGCAAAATAATAGAGTTACAGAAATTCACACAACTTATGCTGTCAAATGGATGTATCTCCTGTATGACACTCATCATACAGCTTCACAGCTATATTGTTACATAAGGTTATGCTTTTGAAACATTTAATTCCTGTAATGGAAGTTAGGTCATTATACAGCTCCTCCAATTTCATTCAGGTTTAAGAATCCAGCATTTAACAAATAAATTTCTGCAAATCTGAGAACAACTGATGTAACTGTCACTCTGGAAGTTCAGTGCAAACTGCATACACATCGTTCGATATGAGTTAATTTTCACATAGGTGTGTTGACCTGCATTGTCTAGTGGTACCATGCTAGTATCTAGTTCCCGAGGTCGCAGGTTCAAACCCAGTGGAGGGCGATGGACTTTTTACAGCATAAAAATCCTTAGTACGGCTTCCTTTGGAAGGGAAGTAAACCCATGCCATAGATTTGCAGCAGATAAAAGAACCTCAAGCCTATTAAAAGTGGCATCAGCCTAATCTCCAGTTTTTCACATCCAATATAGAATTGGGTGCTAAGAACCATAGCAAACAACTTACTTGCAGCTGATACATCAGTGACTTTCTACAGGAACCGAGAAAAGAATTTCTTGCAATACTTCAGTGAAGAAGAAAATCTACTTTACTGTATAAACATTCCAGACTTAATAAAGAAACTGAGTTGTGTTTCATATGATCCACATGAATGGAGGCTATTTATTGATTCCAGTAAAAAAAGTCTTAAGGATATACTGACTCACAATGGAATGTTCTTTCTTAAGTTCCAGTAGCGCATTCATTGCAGCTGAAGGACAACTATGAAAGCTTGAAGTATGTTTTGGAGGGAATTAAATATGTTGAACATCAGTGGTTGATGTATGGAGATTTGATAGTAATCTGTATGCTATTAGACCAAAAACAGGGATTCACAAAAGGTCCATGTTTATGCCAATGGGGATAGTAGGGCAAGAGACAAAACATTTGAAACAAATACAATGGCCCAAAAGAGAAAGTTTAACGCCAGGTAGTAAGAACATAATAAAGGGTAGCTTTATGGAGCCTAAGAAAATTCTTTTACTGCCTCTTCATATAAAACTTGGTGTAATGAAACAGTTCGTAAAAGCACTTGATCAAGATGGGATTGTTTCAAATATATCAGTGTTGAATTTCCCGCTCCTTCTAAAGCAAAAATAAAAGGAATGTTTGTGGGTCTGCAAAACCGAGCTCTATTTAAAAACAGGCAATTTGAAGCTACTGTGACCTCTGAAGAGAAAAATGCTTGGAATGCATTTAAAGAAGCTATAGACAACTTTCTAGGAAACAATAAACATCTTGACTACATTAAAATTGTGAACAAAATCTACAGAAGTTCGGAACTTTAGGATTCAACAGGAATCTCAAATTACACTTTCTGTTTTCACATTTGGACGTCTTTCCTGACAACCTGTGGGCAGTCAGTGAGGAAGAAGGGGAGAGGTTCCATCAAGACATTCAAAAAATGGAGAGGAGATGCCAAGCACGATGGAATTCTTCAGTGATTGCAGATTACTGCTGGATGCTGTGTAGGGATTCCACAGAAACACAAGAGACAAACATTGGATACAAAATGATCAACATTTTATTGGTCTACCATTTATAAAATGAATTTTTAAATGATACTTGGCAATAAAAACCCTCACAAATTCATTTGTAGCTCTTATACAACACATGGGTATACACATTTTTCGAAGAAATTATGTGAATACTTCATTTTTTATTTGGAAAAAACCTGATGTGATGAGAAATCAGTTTTGAAATCAGCAGTGCTAAAGTATTAAGAATCACCTTTTAAATGTAAAACAGCTCACAAAAATTTTTATTTGTAGACCTGTGTTATCTAAAATATATAGGTACAAATGTTATTTGGAATAAATAAAGAAATGTTACATCTTAATACATCATTAACTCAACTCAGATTAACAAACATTTTATAATGCATGTCATATTTTAACAAAGTCTCCATTTTGAAATTCTGGTCTTTTTAATATCTGTACCAATGCATTTGAACTAACGTCTTGAAGCTTTGTACATGTATATACTACTGAATGGTGAATACATTGTGTATTTGAAAATTATTTTTACGTTGGTCACATAAAACAAAAAATTGAATTTTTAAAAGTCCAAAGTCTATGATATATGACTAATCTGTTTTAATCTATGTGCTGAAAGTTATATAAAATTTGGTGTTACACATTTACAGAGTCACTCTAGGTATCTTTTGTTTTTGAGTAATAAAGTGTGAAATGGGCTTGTCAATTAAAGTACCGTATTTACAGCATGTAACACAAGGAAATCCAGGTACTCGCCACTTGATTCATTGTTGCACACAATTTGCGGCTTTATAGTCCATATAAAGGCAGTCAATTGTCTCAGATGCTTATACTTAATTTATAAAACCAATCTAGCTGTATCTGTGGTTTTTACTTTCTCTACTACGTATAGTAAGTAGGGGAAGTATTGTATTCCACCCAAAAATTCGATACCGAGATTTCACCGGAAATACATGTTTTGAGACCCACTGAATCCAAAACAAGCATTTTTGGAAACATGTCTGTGTGTGTATCTCGAAAATAGTTCACTCAACAACAAAAAATGTATGAAACATAAATTGTGTATTTTAACGCGATATACATTTTTTTATGTAGTAAAATTTTGTCTATCTCTTATGGTTTACCAGTTATGCAAAAGTCGTTCACAAAGAAGAATACTATAGTGACCATAGTAACTCTCTAATCAATAAATGGCAGATATCAGGCTATCTGGGGCAGTAGAATATGTATTGCAACATTTTACTAAATTATTACATTGTACATGATAAATTTCAACAGAGTTAACTTGTACAGAAATGAGCACATCATAAAGCTTGTAACAGGACGTGGTTAGTGATTAGTTTGCAGCCAGCTCGTGCAAGGAAGTTGACGCATGTCGCTTTGCAGAAACTTTGCTCAATGTTGTGCAATTTCATTTGCAATATATAAGCTTGGGTTTGTAACATTACTGGGCATTGTTATTTTGAAGCCGAGGTGTGAGGAGCCTGTGACAGAGAGTGCCATGATGGGTGTGGCCAATCTTCTTACAATCACTATGTTAGGTGAGTGAGTAGTTTAGCCTAAGATACTGCCAGATAAAGAGAGTTGGGAAACATTTAAGAAACATCTAAAGAAACGTTTAAAAACCATTTAAAGATTAGATATTCGAGAATTGGGAACTTTTAAGTAGAATACAGAGAGGGGGAGTTATCCACGTAAATATGTATTATTCTAATACACTTATTTTCTCGTTAACTAAAGGTAACGATTATGTCAATTATTCAAGTATGTTTAATAGTTTAAAGAGAGGTAATATTTCGCGTCGCTAAACCAGTGACAAGCAAAGTCTCGACCATATAGTTAATGTTGTATATTATGGCTTGAAGCTTGTTATACCTCCAAAATCAATTAAGGGCTGATATTATGTCGACTACGCAAGTATTTTATTAATGTTCTTTTATTGCATATTTAAAGTTAAATATATATTTTATTCAAGTGTTACATGTTTGTATTTACTTATTGAAACCTTTCCTGAATAGAGGACGACCACATTCCCTCTGAACGGAGGGCGCGTTATCGCTCTGAGAGCAGGAGCATTATATTGGTGGCAGCGGTGGGATCAAAAAGAATCCCGGTGGGATGCGGGATCAAAAACGATCCGGGAAAACTAAAAATTGAAAAGTGAAATTTTAATTTATGGAGTTAAGTAGACTGCATTTGTTTTAACGTAGATGCGTATCTAACGAACGCACGAACTCATGTTGTGGTTTAATCGTGTCTTCTTTTCAGAAAGTGTAGTTTTAAGAAGTGCAAAAGTGGTTGTGTGAAAGAATTAAGTATATTTTGTGTTGTGTGTAAAGTTTTTCTTAGAAGTTATTATTACTGACGTCTTCGTATCCACTCTATAAGGCTTAGGATAGTTTACTATGTGGCTAGAGAAGGTAGACACCATAGTAAGGGATTTTGGATGTTACATTGTTGTAGTTGCGTCAATAATTGCAGCTTCGTGTTTGATATATTTCGCCTATCATTGTAGTACTCGGTGTTAAAAGAGGGAAATAGTAAAAATGGCGGCAGAGCAGAAAGTGCGAGAATTAGAGGAAAAAGTTAGCAGATTAACTTTGTTGCAAAAAGATGTTAGTATTGCAAATACTATACGTGAGTTTACAGGTGACCCGAAGCAGAGTAAACCAGTGAAGGATTTCTTTGCAAACATAGAGCATTTAGCAGTTGTAGGAAACTGGACTGAAAAAGACCAGGTGAACATAGCAAGAGCAAAATTGGGTGGTATAGCTCTACAATTTTTCAAGGGAAAAGCTGAATTCAGGCTAGTGATATTTCATGGAAATATTTTAAGAAAGCTTTTATTGACAGGTTTACAGAAAAATTGCCAGCTCAATATCATTACACAGCTCTACAGGATGCAGTGCAAAAATCAGATGAAAGTGTTGAGGTATTTGCAGATAGATGTAGACAGTTGTGTCAAAAGACAGTAATTCAAGCAGATAATGTAGCTGCTCAGAAAATAATTAACGATGAGGCAGAACGTAGACTTCTTGCAGCTTTTATACATGGACTGTAGGACAACAGGTTAGATTTCAAATGCCTGAAACTTTAACAGCAGCCATACGCATGGCTACCACAGTAGAAAATGCAGAAAAACAAAGAGGGGGTGGAAACCTTCAGAATAAAAATGGGACAGAAAAGAAAATTTTTTCGGTAGCAAAAGTTTGTTTTCGATGTCAGAAAGTAGGACACATAGCTGCTAATTGCAAGGTTAAACGGGTTGATAGAGATGATAAAGGTATACAATGGTTATTGAGGAATGAACCTAAATATTATAGAACTCACAAGGGTGGATTGTGGACACCAAAGAATGTTAGTAGACCAACATGGCCGTCGTCAAACACGAGTAGTCAGAAAACAGGGACAGCACCTATGCAGAAAAGGTGTTATAAATGTAATATGCCAGGGCATATGATGAGGGATTGTAAGTGGAAAGGAAACAATCCGGGAAACTCCAAAGCTGTGCCAAGGAGCGGGGATATGGCGCAGTATTAACTTCAGGACCCGCAGGGGCAGGAATTGCTGCGGAATTGTATGTACAGGTACTCATACAAAATGAAATTCATCATATGATAGTAGATACAGTAGCTAATGTTTCGGTTATAAACTCCAACATAGTGGAATTTAGTGATCCAGTGATGCCGACGAAATTAAATGCGGTAGGAGTTACGGGGGCCCAATTGCAAATAATAGGAGAAATGATAGTAGAAATTACTATTGGTAACACATTGATAAAACATAAGTTTTATATAGCACCAATTGATGTAGGATGTACGGAGATATTAGGGTTGGATATCCTGCGTGAAGTAAAGGCTAAAGTAAATCTCTGCGATGAACTACTACACCTGGGAGGCGAAAGTGTTCCTTTAGTAACTTGTTCATCAATGCTGTATCAGGAGTAAATAATCTTAGAAAAGGTAAGGGAGTAGCTAACCCTGGGCTTGTCGAACGAATATTCATGTTAAAAATAATTGATCAGATAGGAGACGCTAATGATATAACTTGGGATGTGGTACTAGCAGAAAATAAGATTCTAGAGCCTTGTAGTGAAAATGTTACACTTGCTCACATAAAGAGTAGAAAGAGAGCACCTCTTCCCGCAGAAGTTTATGTAGATCCGGTTGATGTGACGGTTAATAGAGTATATATGGCCAAGGTGATAACTCGAGTGTTGAGTTATCAAGATATTAATGAGGAAACCGCGAAGAAAGAAAATGTGGATGGAAGTGATAAAGTAGAAATTGAGGTACCTAATTGGCTTAGGCAGGGTCATGAGAGATATGATCGAGATGCTAAGTATGGCATTGTGAGGATATTGAATTTAAGCGCTAATCAAGTTTTGTTAGAAAAGGGAATAAAGATAGGAGAAGCTTCAGAGTACAGTGGAGAGATGAGAAATAACACTTATGGATTTACCATGGTAGATAAAAATGATGTATTATTATGTGTAGCTTGTGCTAAATTTTGTGCTACAGCCTATGCGAAACCTTTACCGTTCGCATATGATGACGATCGTGTTCGTGAGAATGTTTATAATGATGAAGAAAATAGAGTAGATAGAGATCCACATAGTGAAGCCAATGTAAGTGAGGTAATTGATAGAGTTCGAGAGATGAACTTAGATGATGCGGTGGTAGGTAGTAGACCTATGGTAATGGCCGAGGATTTCCCATTCGCGTGGGCCGGTGAAAGGCAATTAAATGATTGGTGCGAATAGTTTCGGCGAATGGAAGGGACATGCATTAAAAACATGTTCACGGGGCAGAATTCCTATATCTGGAGGAGATATAGAAGGGGGACGGTCGGCAGATCGAAAAGGGCGGCAGCTTGTTTCCCCATGGGCGGTTAATCACGAGCTTGTGTACGGACCAATGAGAAAAGAGGAGGATGATCCGTTGCCCGAAGTCGTAAGTATTGTTGGTAGACAATTCGATCAGATCCGGAATGACGATTGTCGACGTGCTTACGCTGTGACAAGTAGTAACAAAGAAAAAGGGAGGAAGGTAGCTTTAGGTTGCGTAAGACCCCGAGAGCACCAAGATGGAGGTATACCAGAAGTACAGTTCCGAAGGTATCGGATGTGCGGCGATATAAGAGAAATGTCTGCTAGGGCAGGACGCGGAAAAAGTATTAAATGTGTTATATGTGAGGAAAAGGAATCAATACCTTATCCGGTGGGTCGTGTTAACCTAACTCAGAGAATAGCTGGACATAAGACGATTAATGAGGCAATGGCGGAGAGAAAGGGATCTGAGAGAAAAAAGGAATATGATGAAGTAATGGCTGTAATAAATGAAAAACTATCACATTTAGATGGACAAGATAGATTGGTGATAAAAAGGGTTATAAGTTATCATGCAACGCTATTCATGCATTCAGCAACAGGTGAATTGCCGTTTACAGATGTAATAGAACATTCCATAGATACAGGAGATGCTCTTCCTATAAGACAGAATCCGTATAGAGTACCATTCGCATACCAAAATGAGTTACGAAATCAGATAAGGGATTTATTAGATAAACGAATCATTGGGCATACAAAGTCAGAATGGGCAAGTCCGTGTTTGTTTGTACCAAAGAAAGCAGTAAATGGTGAGGTTAAATATAGATTGTGTGTGGACTATAGAAAACTAAACGCAGTAACAAGGGTGCCATCGTGGCCAATTCCAGATATAAGAGAAAATTTGTCAATGTTAAGTGGGAATACTTATTTCTCAATTATAGATATAGATTCAGCATATCATGCAGTCAAAGTGAAGGAGCAAGATAAACCTAAAACAAGTTTTATTTGTCCGGAAGGAAGCTATCAATATAATAGAATGCCATATGGGTTGGTGTCTGCTCCGATGACATGGTCAAAAGCCATAGATTTAATTATGGGAGGATTGAAAGGACTTATATGTTTAATTTACATGGACGATATTTTGATATTTTCTAAAACCATAGACGAGCATGCTGAAAGACTAGATACAGTATTTAATAGACTCATGGAAGCAGGTTTGAAGCCAGGAATTCAGAAATGTCATTTTGCTCACAAAGAAATTGTGTACGTAGGACATGTAGTCATTGCAATAGGTATCAAACCTGATCCGACTAAAGTAGAAGCAGTTCAAAAGTTTGTAAGGCCAACGACAGTGAAACAAGTAAGATCATTTCTAGGAGCTGTAGGTTATTACAGGTCTTTTATTGAACATTTTGCAGATAAAAGTAAAC
Source organism: Deroplatys truncata (assembly GCA_030765065.1). Lineage (NCBI taxonomy): Eukaryota > Metazoa > Arthropoda > Insecta > Mantodea > Mantidae > Deroplatys > Deroplatys truncata. Next base: position 82,357,975 of record CM060989.1, on the reverse strand, counting down.
CTTTAACACAGTTGTTAAAGAAAAATCAGAAATTTGAATGGGAACAAGAGCAGGAAAATTCTTTTCAGAAATTAATAAAAGCATTGACAACAGAAGTTGTGTTAGCTCATACAGATTTTTCAAAACCTTTTATATTGTCGTGTGATGCAAGTATGTATGGATTAGGGGTTGTTTTGGCTCAAGAACAAGATGGACAAGAAAGACCAATTGGTTATGCAAGTAGATTATTGTCATCACCAGAATTAAATTATACAACAACGGAAAAAGAACTCTTAAGCGTGATATTTGGGGTTAAGAAATTTAGGATTTATTTGATTGGAAGTCATTTCATTATTTATACAGATCATAAAGCGTTAACATGGCTATTAACGACAAAGAATCCTCATTTAAGCGCTAGATTAACGCGTTGGGTTTTGACGCTAAGTGAATATGATTTTGAGGTAAATCATAAGCCAGGGAAAAATCATGTTGTACCAGATATGTTATCAAGGTTACGATGTCTTTTATTAGAAGGGGAACTAAATAATGCAAGTTCAGTAGAAACATCCTCAGAAGCAGGAATGACTAGAGAGATTATACTAAAAGCACAGAAGAATGACTTGTATTGTAGACAGTTAGTAGACGACATGAAAGCAAAAAGGAATAATATAGTATTTTTGGATAAAGAAGGGTTGCTCTATAGAAAGACTAATGGAGGCGATAGGTTAGTCATACCATGTGACTTTGTAGAACAGATTATTAAATTGCATCATGATACAAAGTTTAGTGCACATCAGGGGGAGAAACGTACCAAAAACCTAATAGAAGCGAGGTATTTTTGGCCAACTATTAGAGAAGATGTAAAAGATTATGTTAGGATGTGTGAAACATATGGACAAAGGAAAATAGTAAGAAAACCATATGCACCTATGGGTATATCAGAAACAGCAACGAGACCTTTTCAATTAATATCAATTGACATAACGGGACCATTACAGGTTACAACAACAGGAAATAAATACATGTTCACAGTGATAGATCACTTCACTAAGTATCCGGAAGCGATACCGATACCAGAGCAAACAGCAGGAACCGTAGCTAGAGCTTTAGTAACAGAGGTATTATGTAGACATGGCATACCCGAGAAAATCTTATCAGATCAGGGGACTAATTTTCAATCAGCTTTGTTTGAAGAAATATGTAAATTTTTTGGAATAGAAAGGGCTAATAGTAGTCCAATGCATCCTCAATCTAACTCAGTTATTGAAAGATTTCATAGATATTTAAATGATTCATTGTCAATGATGATATCGCAGTATGGAGAAGAATGGGATAGAATGATAATTCTATATATATATATATTGGATTCTTATGGTCACATTAAGAAATTTAGGTGAAACAAAGGATTGTTTACCATGTGTTTCATTCAAGAAGGGGTGAATATAGTGACCATAGTAACTCTCTAATCAATAAATGGCAGATATCAGGCTATCTGGGGCAGTAGAATATGTATTGCAACATTTTACTAAATTATTACATTGTACATGATAAATTTCAACATAGTTAACTTGTACAGAAATGAGCACATCATAAAGCTTGTAACAGGGCGTGGTTAGTGATTAGTTTGCAGCCAGCTCGTGCAAGGAAGTTGACGCATGTCGCTTTGCAGAAACTTTGCTCAATGTTGTGCAATTTCATTTGCAATATATAAGCTTGGGTTTGTAACATTACTGGGCATTGTTATTTTGAAGCCGAGGTGTGAGGAGCCTGTGACAGAGAGTGCCATGATGGGTGTGGCCAATCTTCTTACAATCACTATGTTAGGTGAGTGAGTAGTTTAGCCTAAGATACTGCCAGATAAAGAGAGTTGGGAAACATTTAAGAAACATTTAAAGAAACGTTTAAAAACCATTTAAAGATTAGATATTCGAGAATTGGGAACTTTTAAGTAGAATACAGAGAGGGGGAGTTATCCACGTATATATGTATTATTCTAATACACTTATTTTCTCGTTAACTAAAGGTAACGATTATGTCAATTATTCAAGTATGTTTAATAGTTTAAAGAGAGGTAATATTTCGCGTCGCTAAACCAGGGACGAGCAAAGTCTCGACCATATAGTTAATGTTGTATATTATTGCTTGAAGCTTGTTATACCTCCAAAATCAATTAAGGGCTGATATTATGTCGACTACGCAAGTATTTTATTAATGTTCTTTTATTGCATATTTAAAGTTAAATATATATTTTATTCAAGTGTTACATGTTTGTATTTACTTATTGAAACCTTTCCTGAATAGAGGACGACCACATTCCCTCTGAACGGAGGGCGCGTTATCGCTCTGAGAGCAGGGGCATTATATTGGTGGCAGCGGTGGGATCAAAAAGAATCCCGGTGGGATGCGGGATCAAAAACGATCCGGGAAAACTGAAAATTGAAAAGTGAAATTTTAATTTAAGGAGTTAAGTAGACTGCATTTGTTTTAACGTAGATGCGTATCTAACGAACGCACGAACTCATGTTGTGGTTTAATCATGTCTTCTTTTCAGAAAGTGTAGTTTTAAGAAGTGCAAAAGTGGTTGTGTGAAAGAATTAAGTATATTTTGTGTTGTGTGTAAAGTTTTTCTTAGAAGTTATTATTACTGACGTCTTCGTATCCACTCTATAAGTCTTAGGATAGTTTACTATGTGGCTAGAGAAGGTAGACACCATAGTAAGGGATTTTGGATGTTACATTGTTGTAGTTGCGTCAATAATTGCAGCTTCGTGTTTGATATATTTCGCCTATCATTGTAGTACTCGGTGTTAAAAGAGGGAAATAGTAAAAATGGCGGCAGAGCAGAAAGTGCGAGAATTAGAGGAAAAAGTTAGCAGATTAACTTTGTTGCAAAAAGATGTTAGTATTGCAAATACTATACGTGAGTTTACAGGTGACCCGAAGAAGAGTAAACCAGTGAGGGATTTCTTTGCAAACATAGAGCATTTAGCAGTTGTAGGAAACTGGACTGAAAAAGACCAGGTGAACATAGCAAGAGCAAAATTGGGTGGTATAGCTCTACAATGTTTCAAGGGAAAAGCTGAATTACAGGCTAGTGATATTTCATGGAAAGATTTTAAGAAAGCTTTTATTGACAGGTTTACAGAAAAATTGCCAGCTCAATATCATTACACAGCTCTACAGGATGCAGTGCAAAAATCAGATGAAAGTGTTGAGGTATTTGCAGATAGATGTAGACAGTTGTGTCAAAAGACAGTAATTCAAGCAGATAATGTAGCTGCTCAGAAAATAATTAACGATGAGGCAGAACGTAGACTTCTTGCAGCTTTTATACATGGACTGTAGGACAACAGGTTAGATTTCAAATGCCTGAAACTTTAACAGCAGCCATACGCATGGCTACCACAGTAGAAAATGCAGAAAAACAAAGAGGGGGTGGAAACCTTCAGAATAAAAATTATGAGAATAAAAATGGGACAGAAAAGAAAATTTTTTCGGTAGCAAAAGTTTGTTTTCGATGTCAGAAAGTAGGACACATAGTTGCTAATTGCAAGGTTAAACGGGTTGATAGAGATGATAAAGGTATACAATGGTTATTGAGGAATGAACCTAAATATTATAGAACTCACAAGGGTGGATTGTGGACACCAAAGAATGTTAGTAGACCAACATGGCCGTCGTCAAACACGAGTAGTCAGAAAACAGGGACAGCACCTATGCAGAAAAGGTGTTATAAATGTAATATGCCAGGGCATATGATGAGGGATTGTAAGTGGAAAGGAAACAATCCGGGAAACTCCAAAGCTGTGCCAAGGAGCGGGGATATGGCGCAGTATTAACTTCAGGACCCGCAGGGGCAGGAATTGCTGCGGAATTGTATGTACAGGTACTCATACAAAATGAAATTCATCATATGATAGTAGATACAGGAGCTAATGTTTCGGTTATAAACTCCAACATAGTGGAATTTAGTGATCCAGTGATGCCGACGAAATTAAATGCGGTAGGAGTTACGGGGGCCCAAATGCAAATAATAGGAGAAATGATAGTAGAAATTACTATTGGTTACACATTGATAAAACATAAGTTTTATATAGCACCAATTGATGCAGGATGTACGGGGATATTAGGGTTGGATATCCTGCGTGAAGTAAAGGCTAAAGTAAATCTCTGCGATGAACTACTACACCTGGGAGGCGAAAGTGTTCCTTTAGTAACTTGTTCATCAATTGCTGTATCAGCAGTGAATAATCTTAGAAAAGGCAAGGGAGTAGCTAACCCTGGGCTTGTCGAACGAATATTCATGTTAAAAGTAATTGATCAGATAGGAGACGCTAATGATATAACTTGGGATGTGGTACTAGCAGAAAATAAGATTCTAGAGCCTTGTAGTGAAAATGTTACACTTGCTCACATAAAGAGTAGAAAGAGAGCACCTCTTCCCGCAGAAGTTTATGTAGAACCGGTTGATGTGACGGTTAATAGAGTATATATGGCCAAGGTGATAACTCGAGTGTTGAGTTATCAAGATATTAATGAGGAAACCGCGAAGAAAAAAATGTGGATGGAAGTGATAAAGTAGAAATTGAGGTACCTAATTGGCTTAGGCAGGGTCATGAGAGATATGATCGAGATGCTAAGTATGGCATTGTGAGGATATTGAATTTAAGCGCTAATCAAGTTTTGTTAGAAAAGGGAATAAAGATAGGAGAAGCTTCAGAGTACAGTGGAGAGATGAGAAATAACACTTATGGATTTACCATGGTAGATAAAGATGATGTATTATTATGTGTAGCTTGTGCTAAATTTTGTGCTACAGCCTATGCGAAACCTTTACCGTTCGCATATGATGACGATCGCGATCGTGTTCGTGAGAATGTTTATAATGATGAAGAAAATAGAGTAGATAGAGATCCACATAGTTAAGCCAATGTAAGTGAGGTAATTGATAGAGTTCGAGAGATGAACTTAGATGATGCGGTGGTAGGTAGTAGACCTATGGTAATGGCCGAGGATTTCCCATTCGCGCGGACCGGTGAAACGCAATTAAATGATGGTGCGAATAGTTTCGGCGAATGGAAGGGACATGCATTAAAAACATGTTCACGGGGCAGAATTCCTATATCTGGAGGAGATATAGAAGGGGGACGATCGGCAGATCAAAAAGGGCGGCAGCTTGTTTACCCATGGGCGGTTAATCACGAGCTTGTGTACGGACCAATGAGAAAAGAGGAGGATGATCCGTTGCCCGAAGTCGTAAGTATTGTTGGTAGACAATTCGATCAGATCCGGAATGACGATTGTCGACGTGCTTACGCTGTGACAAGTAGTAACAAAGAAAAAGGGAGGAAGGTAGCTTTAGGTTGCGTAAGACCCCGAGAGCACCAAGATGGAGGTATACCAGAAGTACAGTTCCGAAGGTATCGGATGTGCGGCGATATAAGAGAAATGTCTGCTAGGGCAGGACGCGGAAAAAGTATTAAATGTGTTATATGTGAGGAAAAGGAATCAATACCTTATCCGGTGGGTCGTGTTAACCTAACTCAGAGAATAGCTGGACATAAGACGATTAATGAGGCAATGGCGGAGAGAAAGGGATCTGAGAGAAAAAAGGAATATGATGAAGTAATGGCTGTAATAAATGAAAAACTATCACATTTAGATGGACAAGATAGGTTGGTGATAAAAAGGGTTATAAGTTATCATGCAACGCTATTCATGCATTCAGCAACAGGTGAATTGCCGTTTACAGATGTAATAGAACATTCCATAGATACAGGAGATGCTCTTCCTATAAGACAGAATCCGTATAGAGTACCATTCGCATACCAAAATGAGTTACGAAATCAGATAAGGGATTTATTAGATAAACGAATCATTGGGCATACAAAGTCAGAATGGGCAAGTCCGTGTTTGTTTGTACCAAAGAAAGCAGTAAATGGTGAGGTTAAATATAGATTGTGTGTGGACTATAGAAAACTAAACGCAGTAACAAGGGTGCCATCGTGGCCAATTCCAGATATAAGAGAAAATTTGTCAATGTTAAGTGGGAATACTTATTTCTCAATTATAGATATAGATTCAGCATATCATGCAGTCAAAGTGAAGGAGCAAGATAAACCTAAAACAAGTTTTATTTGTCCGGAAGGAAGCTATCAATATAATAGAATGCCATATGGGTTGGTGTCTGCTCCGATGACATGGTCAAAAGCCATAGATTTAATTATGGGAGGATTGAAAGGACTTATATGTTTAATTTACATGGACGATATTTTGATATTTTCTAAAACCATAGACGAGCATGCTGAAAGACTAGATACAGTATTTAATAGACTCATGGAAGCAGGTTTGAAGCCAGGAATTCAGAAATGTCATTTTGCTCACAAAGAAATTGTGTACGTAGGACATGTAGTCATTGCAATAGGTATCAAACCTGATCCGACTAAAGTAGAAGCAGTTCAAAAGTTTGTAAGGCCAACGACAGTGAAACAAGTAAGATCATTTCTAGGAGCTGTAGGTTATTACAGGTCTTTTATTGAACATTTTGCAGATAAAAGTAAACCTTTAACACAGTTGTTAAAGAAAAATCAGAAATTTGAATGGGAACAAGAGCAGGAAAATTCTTTTCAGAAATTAATAAAAGCATTGACAACAGAAGTTGTGTTAGCTCATACAGATTTTTCAAAACCTTTATATTGTCGTGTGATGCAAGTATGTATGGATTAGGGGTTGTTTTGGCTCAAGAACAAGATGGACAAGAAAGACCAATTGGTTATGCAAGTAGATTATTGTCATCACCAGAATTAAATTATACAACAACGGAAAAAGAACTCTTAAGCGTGATATTTGGGGTTAAGAAATTTAGGATTTATTTAATTGGAAGTCATTTCATTATTTATACAGATCATAAAGCGTTAACATGGCTATTAACGACAAAGAATCCTCATTTAAGCGCTAGATTAACGCGTTGGGTTTTGACGCTAAGTGAATATGATTTTGAGGTAAATCATAAGCCAGGGAAAAATCATGTTGTACCAGATATGTTATCAAGGTTACGATGTCTTTTATTAGAAGGGGAACTAAATAATGCAAGTTCAGTAGAAACATCCTCAGAAGCAGGAATGACTAGAGAGATTATACTAAAAGCACAGAAGAATGACTTGTATTGTAGACAGTTAGTAGACGACATGAAAGCAAAAAGGAATAATATAGTATTTTTGGATAAAGAAGGGTTGCTCTATAGAAAGACTAATGGAGGCGATAGGTTAGTCATACCATGTGACTTTGTAGAACAGATTATTAAATTGCATCATGATACAAAGTTTAGTGCACATCAGGGGGAGAAACGTACCAAAAACCTAATAGAAGCGAGGTATTTTTGGCCAACTATTAGAGAAGATGTAAAAGATTATGTTAGGATGTGTGAAACATATGGACAAAGGAAAATAGTAAGAAAACCATATGCACCTATGGGTATATCAGAAACAGCAACGAGACCTTTTCAATTAATATCAATTGACATAACGGGACCATTACAGGTTACAACAACAGGAAATAAATACATGTTCACAGTGATAGATCACTTCACTAAGTATCCGGAAGCGATACCGATACCAGAGCAAACAGCAGGAACCGTAGCTAGAGCTTTAGTAACAGAGGTATTATGTAGACATGGCATACCCGAGAAAATCTTATCAGATCAGGGGACTAATTTTCAATCAGCTTTGTTTGAAGAAATATGTAAATTTTTTGGAATAGAAAGGGCTAATAGTAGTCCAATGCATCCTCAATCTAACTCAGTTATTGAAAGATTTCATAGATATTTAAATGATTCATTGTCAATGATGATATCGCAGTATGGAGAAGAATGGGATAGAATGATAATTCTATATATATATTGGATTCTTATGGTCACATTAAGAAATTTAGGTGAAACAAAGGATTGTTTACCATGTGTTTCATTCAAGAAGGGGTGAATATAGTGACCATAGTAACTCTCTAATCAATAAATGGCAGATATCAGGCTATCTGGGGCAGTAGAATATGTATTGCAACATTTTACTAAATTATTACATTGTACATGATAAATTTCAACATAGTTAACTTGTACAGAAATGAGCACATCATAAAGCTTGTAACAGGGCGTGGTTAGTGATTAGTTTGCAGCCAGCTCGTGCAAGGAAGTTGACGCATGTCGCTTTGCAGAAACTTTGCTCAATGTTGTGCAATTTCATTTGCAATATATAAGCTTGGGTTTGTAACATTACTGGGCATTGTTATTTTGAAGCCGAGGTGTGAGGAGCCCGTGACAGAGAGTGCCATGATGGGTGTGGCCAATCTTCTTACAATCACTATGTTAGGTGAGTGAGTAGTTTAGCCTAAGATACTGCCAGATAAAGAGAGTTGGGAAACATTTAAGAAACATTTAAAGAAACGTTTAAAAACCATTTAAAGATTAGATATTCGAGAATTGGGAACTTTTAAGTAGAATACAGAGAGGGGGAGTTATCCACGTATATATGTATTATTCTAATACACTTATTTTCTCGTTAACTAAAGGTAACGATTATGTCAATTATTCAAGTATGTTTAATAGTTTAAAGAGAGGTAATATTTCGCGTCGCTAAACCAGGGACGAGCAAAGTCTCGACCATATAGTTAATGTTGTATATTATTGCTTGAAGCTTGTTATACCTCCAAAATCAATTAAGGGCTGATATTATGTCGACTACGCAAGTATTTTATTAATGTTCTTTTATTGCATATTTAAAGTTAAATATATATTTTATTCAAGTGTTACATGTTTGTATTTACTTATTGAAACCTTTCCTGAATAGAGGACGACCACATTCCCTCTGAACGGAGGGCGCGTTATCGCTCTGAGAGCAGGGGCATTATATTGGTGGCAGCGGTGGGATCAAAAAGAATCCCGGTGGGATGCGGGATCAAAAACGATCCGGGAAAACTGAAAATTGAAAAGTGAAATTTTAATTTAAGGAGTTAAGTAGACTGCATTTGTTTTAACGTAGATGCGTATCTAACGAACGCACGAACTCATGTTGTGGTTTAATCATGTCTTCTTTTCAGAAAGTGTAGTTTTAAGAAGTGCAAAAGTGGTTGTGTGAAAGAATTAAGTATATTTTGTGTTGTGTGTAAAGTTTTTCTTAGAAGTTATTATTACTGACGTCTTCGTATCCACTCTATAAGTCTTAGGATAGTTTACTATGTGGCTAGAGAAGGTAGACACCATAGTAAGGGATTTTGGATGTTACATTGTTGTAGTTGCGTCAATAATTGCAGCTTCGTGTTTGATATATTTCGCCTATCATTGTAGTACTCGGTGTTAAAAGAGGGAAATAGTAAAAATGGCGGCAGAGCAGAAAGTGCGAGAATTAGAGGAAAAAGTTAGCAGATTAACTTTGTTGCAAAAAGATGTTAGTATTGCAAATACTATACGTGAGTTTACAGGTGACCCGAAGAAGAGTAAACCAGTGAGGGATTTCTTTGCAAACATAGAGCATTTAGCAGTTGTAGGAAACTGGACTGAAAAAGACCAGGTGAACATAGCAAGAGCAAAATTGGGTGGTATAGCTCTACAATGTTTCAAGGGAAAAGCTGAATTACAGGCTAGTGATATTTCATGGAAAGATTTTAAGAAAGCTTTTATTGACAGGTTTACAGAAAAATTGCCAGCTCAATATCATTACACAGCTCTACAGGATGCAGTGCAAAAATCAGATGAAAGTGTTGAGGTATTTGCAGATAGATGTAGACAGTTGTGTCAAAAGACAGTAATTCAAGCAGATAATGTAGCTGCTCAGAAAATAATTAACGATGAGGCAGAACGTAGACTTCTTGCAGCTTTTATACATGGACTGTAGGACAACAGGTTAGATTTCAAATGCCTGAAACTTTAACAGCAGCCATACGCATGGCTACCACAGTAGAAAATGCAGAAAAACAAAGAGGGGGTGGAAACCTTCAGAATAAAAATTATGAGAATAAAAATGGGACAGAAAAGAAAATTTTTTCGGTAGCAAAAGTTTGTTTTCGATGTCAGAAAGTAGGACACATAGTTGCTAATTGCAAGGTTAAACGGGTTGATAGAGATGATAAAGGTATACAATGGTTATTGAGGAATGAACCTAAATATTATAGAACTCACAAGGGTGGATTGTGGACACCAAAGAATGTTAGTAGACCAACATGGCCGTCGTCAAACACGAGTAGTCAGAAAACAGGGACAGCACCTATGCAGAAAAGGTGTTATAAATGTAATATGCCAGGGCATATGATGAGGGATTGTAAGTGGAAAGGAAACAATCCGGGAAACTCCAAAGCTGTGCCAAGGAGCGGGGATATGGCGCAGTATTAACTTCAGGACCCGCAGGGGCAGGAATTGCTGCGGAATTGTATGTACAGGTACTCATACAAAATGAAATTCATCATATGATAGTAGATACAGGAGCTAATGTTTCGGTTATAAACTCCAACATAGTGGAATTTAGTGATCCAGTGATGCCGACGAAATTAAATGCGGTAGGAGTTACGGGGGCCCAAATGCAAATAATAGGAGAAATGATAGTAGAAATTACTATTGGTTACACATTGATAAAACATAAGTTTTATATAGCACCAATTGATGCAGGATGTACGGGGATATTAGGGTTGGATATCCTGCGTGAAGTAAAGGCTAAAGTAAATCTCTGCGATGAACTACTACACCTGGGAGGCGAAAGTGTTCCTTTAGTAACTTGTTCATCAATTGCTGTATCAGCAGTGAATAATCTTAGAAAAGGCAAGGGAGTAGCTAACCCTGGGCTTGTCGAACGAATATTCATGTTAAAAGTAATTGATCAGATAGGAGACGCTAATGATATAACTTGGGATGTGGTACTAGCAGAAAATAAGATTCTAGAGCCTTGTAGTGAAAATGTTACACTTGCTCACATAAAGAGTAGAAAGAGAGCACCTCTTCCCGCAGAAGTTTATGTAGAACCGGTTGATGTGACGGTTAATAGAGTATATATGGCCAAGGTGATAACTCGAGTGTTGAGTTATCAAGATATTAATGAGGAAACCGCGAAGAAAGAAAATGTGGATGGAAGTGATAAAGTAGAAATTGAGGTACCTAATTGGCTTAGGCAGGGTCATGAGAGATATGATCGAGATGCTAAGTATGGCATTGTGAGGATATTGAATTTAAGCGCTAATCAAGTTTTGTTAGAAAAGGGAATAAAGATAGGAGAAGCTTCAGAGTACAGTGGAGAGATGAGAAATAACACTTATGGATTTACCATGGTAGATAAAAATGATGTATTATTATGTGTAGCTTGTGCTAAATTTTGTGCTACAGCCTATGCGAAACCTTTACCGTTCGCATATGATGACGATCGTGTTCGTGAGAATGTTTATAATGATGAAGAAAATAGAGTAGATAGAGATCCACATAGTTAAGCCAATGTAAGTGAGGTAATTGATAGAGTTCGAGAGATGAACTTAGATGATGCGGTGGTAGGTAGTAGACCTATGGTAATGGCCGAGGATTTCCCATTCGCGCGGGCCGGTGAAACGCAATTAAATGATGGTGCGAATAGTTTCGGCGAATGGAAGGGACATGCATTAAAAACATGTTCACGGGGCAGAATTCCTATATCTGGAGGAGATATAGAAGGGGGACGATCGGCAGATCAAAAAGGGCGGCAGCTTGTTTACCCATGGGCGGTTAATCACGAGCTTGTGTACGGACCAATGAGAAAAGAGGAGGATGATCCGTTGCCCGAAGTCGTAAGTATTGTTGGTAGACAATTCGATCAGATCCGGAATGACGATTGTCGACGTGCTTACGCTGTGACAAGTAGTAACAAAGAAAAAGGCGTAAGACCCCGAGAGCACCAAGATGGAGGTATACCAGAAGTACAGTTCCGAAGGTATCGGATGTGCGGCGATATAAGAGAAATGTCTGCTAGGGCAGGACGCGGAAAAAGTATTAAATGTGTTATATGTGAGGAAAAGGAATCAATACCTTATCCGGTGGGTCGTGTTAACCTAACTCAGAGAATAGCTGGACATAAGACGATTAATGAGGCAATGGCGGAGAGAAAGGGATCTGAGAGAAAAAAGGAATATGATGAAGTAATGGCTGTAATAAATGAAAAAGTATCACATTTAGATGGACAAGATAGGTTGGTGATAAAAGGGGTTATAAGTTATCATGCAACGCTATTCATGCATTCAGCAACAGGTGAATTGCCGTTTACAGATGTAATAGAACATTCCATAGATACAGGAGATGCTCTTCCTATAAGACAGAATCCGTATAGAGTACCATTCGCATACCAAAATGAGTTACGAAATCAGATAAGGGATTTATTAGATAAACGAATCATTGAGCATACAAAGTCAGAATGGGCAAGTCCGTGTTTGTTTGTACCAAAGAAAGCAGTAAATGGTGAGGTTAAATATAGATTGTGTGTGGACTATAGAAAACTAAACGCAGTAACAAGGGTGCCATCGTGGCCAATTCCAGATATAAGAGAAAATTTGTCAATGTTAAGTGGGAATACTTATTTCTCAATTATAGATATAGATTCAGCATATCATGCAGTCAAAGTAAAGGAGCAAGATAAACCTAAAACAAGTTATATTTGTCCGGAAGGAAGCTATCAATATAATAGAATGCCATATGGGTTGGTGTCTGCTCCGATGACATGGTCAAAAGCCATAGATTTAATTATGGGAGGATTGAAAGGACTTATATGTTTAATTTACATGGACGATATTTTGATATTTTCTAAAACCATAGACAAGCATGCTGAAAGACTAGATACAGTATTTAATAGACTCATGGAAGCAGGTTTGAAGCCAGGAATTCAGAAATGTCATTTTGCTCACAAAGAAATTGTGTACGTAGGACATGTAGTCAGTGCAAAAGGTATCAAACCTGATCCGGCTAAAGTAGAAGCATTTCAAAAGTTTGTAAGGCCAACGACAGTGAAACAAGTAAGATCATTTCTAGGAGCTGTAGGTTATTACAGGTCTTTTATTGAACATTTTGCAGATAAAAGTAAACCTTTAACACAGTTGTTAAAGAAAAATCAGAAATTTGAATGGAAACAAGGGCAGGAAAATTCTTTTCAGAAATTAATAAAAGCATTGACAACAGAAGTTGTGTTAGCTCATCCAGATTTTTCAAAACCTTTTATGTTGTCGTGTGATGCAAGTATGAATGGATTAGGGGTTGTTTTGGCTCAAGAACAAGATGGACAAGAAAGACCAATTGGTTATGCAAGTAGATTATTGTCATCACCAGAATTAAATTATACAACAACGGAAAAAGAACTCTTAAGCGTGATATTTGGGGTTAAGAAATTTAGGATTTATTTGATTGGAAATCATTTCATTATTTATACAGATCATAAAGCGTTAACATGGCTATTAACGACAAAGAATCCTCATTTAAGCGCTAGATTAACGCGTTGGGTTTTGACGCTAAGTGAATATGATTTTGAGGTAAATCATAAGCCAGGGAAAAATCATGTTGTACCAGATAGGTTATCAAGGTTACGATGTCTTTTATTAGAAGGGGAACTAAATAATGCAAGTTCAGTAGAAACATCCTCAGAAGCAGGAATGACTAGAGAGATTATACTAATAGCACAGAAGAATGACTTGTATTGTAGACAGTTAGTAGACGACATGAAAGCAAAAAGGAATAATATAGTATTTTTGGATAAAGAAGGGTTGCTCTATAGAAAGACTAATGGAGGCGATAGGTTAGTCATACCATGTGACTTTGTAGAACAGATTATTAAATTGCATCATGATACAAAGTTTAGTGCACATCAGGGGGAGAAACGTACCAAAAACCTAATAGAAGCGAGGTATTTTTGGCCAACTATTAGAGAAGATGTAAAAGATTATGTTAGGATGTGTGAAACATGTGGACAAAGGAAAATAGTAAGAAAACCATATGCACCTATGGGTATATCAGAAACAGCAACGAGACCTTTTCAATTAATATCAATTGACATAACGGGACCATTACAGGTTACAACAACAGGAAATAAATACATGTTCACAGTGATAGATCACTTCACTAAGTATCCGGAAGCGATACCGATACCAGAGCAAACAGCAGGAACCGTAGCTAGAGCTTTAGTAACAGAGGTATTATGTAGACATGGCATACCCGAGAAAATCTTATCAGATCAGGGGACTAATTTTCAATCAGCTTTGTTTGAAGAAATATGTAAATTTTTTGGAATAGAAAGGGCTAATAGTAGTCCAATGCATCCTCAATCTAACTCAGTTATTGAAAGATTTCATAGATATTTAAATGATTCATTGTCAATGATGATATCGCAGTATGGAGAAGAATGGGATAGAATGATACCATTTGTTTTGATGGCTTATAGATCAGCACCACATACGGTAACGAAATATAGTCCGTTTTATTTGTTACACGGGAGAGAGATGAAATTACCATCACAATTAGAATTAGAACCAAAAAAGGATATTGCAAATATGAAAACACCAAAACAGCATGTAAAAAGTTTGAAACAAAGATTAAGGGAAGCTTATAGAGCAGTTCAAAGTAATATTGTAAAAGGAAAAGAGAAACAGAAGGAGAATTATGACAAAAAGGCAAAAGTAATTGAATATAACGTAGGAGATTACGTATATTTAGATAATCCTTATTTAGGGAAACATAAGTGTAAAAAGTTAGCACCAAAGTATAGTGGACCTTGGGAAATAATTGAAAAATGTTCTCCATTAACTTATAAATTAAGAATAGGTCAAAAAGAAACTAGAGCAATTCATGCAAATAGGTTAAAAACAGCTCATAAGTCGAGACAGATATCGGGAGATAATGATAACGATGATGAAGGGGAAAATGAGATACCGCAGTCGAATAGAGGCTTTATTGTAGAAGAACATATTCAGGAAATAGACGAAAATGAGCAAGAAGGAGCCGTGGGTTTCGACGATACATTTACAGATGATATCACACGGGATGATAGTTTATTGGATCCAACATGGAAAGATCCTAGGGTTGAGAGAGAAATTAGACAGAATAGGAATCTAGAAATCCCGTGGAATCTCAGATCGAGAAATAGAGGGATAGATGAGCGAGTGGATGACGAGAACGAAGTACGTCAGGAATAAGAACAAAATTATATCTGAATAATGAAAATTAAAAGCCAAATCAAATTAAGATAGAATTTTGGTTGCAGGTTATGTATGTGCGAGAGATTCTTTCACTATACCAAATGGGTTGAAGCTGACAAAACTGAATAAAGGGGTAGTGTTCGCACACCAGGAAAGACTACTGATGTCAGGAAGTAAATGGACGGTAGGGTTTGACATATTTGTTCAAAATTATAAAGATGCACTAGAAAGAATAAGAAAAGGAGTAAGTCAGATTCCTCTACATTTTAATCGTAATGTGAAGTTGTTAAATCTTCGAGATCAGGGACTTTACAATTTACAAGATGAATTTACAAAGACTCGTTTAGCAGGATTACCAAGATTAACATATCTTATGGAACAGATTGCTGAGGAATTGGAAACGTTAGATCAGTACCTTCCACACCAGATGAATAGAGAAAAGCGAGGGTTGATAGATGTAGGAGGTTCAATTATAAAATTGCTCGTTGGAACGCCAGATAGAGAAGAAATAAATGATGTACATGACACTATTTCTAAATTACAAAATCAAACGAATATAATGACACATGTAGCAGAAGAACAAATCACGTATTTACACCAGTTAGACGACAGAACGCGTTTGCATATGAAATTACTGGAAAACTTAACGAATAGCATAGATCAAGTAACGAATGAAAAATTTAGAAGTTTTGAAGGGCAATTGAAATTTATAGAATATCAGAGAGAAATGGCAATGATAGCGTTAGAAATACAGCAAAAATTAATGCAGTTGCATGAAGGAGTTGATGTACTATTATCAGGAAGATTAAGTGCTACTATCGTTACACCTCAAAATTTATCAAATATTTTGAAATCGGTAGCACAGAAATTACCTACAGGGGTATCTTTGATAGCAGGAGTTGAAATTGAAAATATGTATATGTATTACAGTCTTTGTGATGTTATAGTATACTCAGTACCAGGGATAATTAGAATTTTAATCCAAATTCCATTAAAAGGAGCGGATAGAGCTCTAGATTTATTTCAAGTAATACCATTACCTACTAAAATACAGGGTGTTGGACATGTGGTTATTGACACATCGGTCAAGTTTCTGGCAGTATCTGGAAATAGGCAAAAATATGCTCTACTCACAGAATCCCAACTCAATAGATGTAAAAAGACCATCATATCTATATGTCCAGCAGAATTCGCATTATTTACCAGTACACCTTACACATGTGTGTCATCATTATTCTTTGGCCAAGAGAGGCAAGTTCACAGGCTATGCAGCAAAACGCTTGTAGCAGATAATTTTACTTCAATATGGTTCCACACTAAAAGTCAGGAGCGGAGCTATTGGATTTACGCAGTATCGACTCCATTGAAGATGATTAAAGTATGCAGCGCCAGACGACAAGATTCGACGCAGACATTGATACTTCAGGGAACGGGAATTATCGCTGATGATCTTGATTGCTATTATCATTCAGATCAAATGACTTTATTACCAGTGATTACAGGTGAATCTACATGGAACATCAGTGCGACAGCTATTGTTGTACCAGACATCAACTTTATCATCAACGAGGAGGAACGGCAGAATATTTCAGCAGAATTACGACAGATAGACTTCAGTTATCAACAGATTGCCGAAATTCGTGAGAATCTACAGGCAGATGACAGAGCTCCAAGAATTCCAATATCTAAATTGATGGCTCAGGTTCAGCTAGCTAAACGGCTGGATTCGAGTAAAAATGATAAGAATTTCATTGATTGGATTATTGGTGTTGTAATCTCAGTCTTGATTGCAGCATTGGTGTATAAAAGGAGAACTATTCTTCGAGCTATCCAGAATCAACAACGTCGAGTTCCAGATCCAGTAACGACAGAGACTTCATGCGAACCAAGAACTTCAGTTCCAGTAACGGAAGCAGTAATCCAGGACTCTGCAGATCAGGAAGACCGACAACGAGAACGAGACATTGTTTATAGTCATCACGGTATATTTTGATGCAGTATATCAAGAAAGTGGTAAGTGCTAGTGATAGTGCTAGTGGTCAAGAAAGAAGAATTTTACATGAAGATTTACATACTTACACAAAAATAAAATTATGTAACAGAATCACACAAATGTCACAAAATTTATGATGTACGCCTTTTGAATATATGTGTTATATATATATATATATATATATATATATATATATATATATATATATATATATATATATATATATATATTGGATTCTTATGGTCACATTAAGAAATTTAGGTGAAACAAAGGATTGTTTACCATGTGTTTCATTCAAGAAGGGGTGAATATAGTGACCATAGTAACTCTCTAATCAATAAATGGCAGATATCAGGCTATCTGGGGCAGTAGAATATGTATTGCAACATTTTACTAAATTATTACATTGTACATGATAAATTTCAACATAGTTAACTTGTACAGAAATGAGCACATCATAAAGCTTGTAACAGGACGTGGTTAGTGATTAGTTTGCAGCCAGCTCGTGCAAGGAAGTTGACGCATGTCGCTTTGCAGAAACTTTGCTCAATGTTGTGCAATTTCATTTGCAATATATAAGCTTGGGTTTGTAACATTACTGGGCATTGTTATTTTGAAGCCGAGGTGTGAGGAGCCTGTGACAGAGAGTGCCATGATGGGTGTGGCCAATCTTCTTACAATCACTATGTTAGGTGAGTGAGTAGTTTAGCCTAAGATACTGCCAGATAAAGAGAGTTGGGAAACATTTAAGAAACATCTAAAGAAACGTTTAAAAACCATTTAAAGATTAGATATTCGAGAATTGGGAACTTTTAAGTAGAATACAGAGAGGGGGAGTTATCCACGTATATATGTATTATTCTAATACACTTATTTTCTCGTTAACTAAAGGTAACGATTATGTCAATTATTCAAGTATGTTTAATAGTTTAAAGAGAGGTAATATTTCGCGTCGCTAAACCAGGGACGAGCAAAGTCTCGACCATATAGTTAATGTTGTATATTATTGCTTGAAGCTTGTTATACCTCCAAAATCAATTAAGGGCTGATATTATGTCGACTACGCAAGTATTTTATTAATGTTCTTTTATTGCATATTTAAAGTTAAATATATATTTTATTCAAGTGTTACATGTTTGAATTTACTTCTTGAAACCTTTCCTGAATAGAGGACGACCACATTCCCTCTGAACGGAGGGCGCGTTATCGCTCTGAGAGCAGGGGCATTATAATACTTTCGGAGACATTCCCAGAAAATTCAAGATATACATTTCATTTGGCCTAAAAATTTCTTAAACATATCATATTTTAATCAAAATCGTTAGAGCCATTTTTGAGAAAATTAAAATGTTCGAAAAATCTTCCATGTAAAGGGTAATCTGGGATGGGGGGATTTTCTTGAAAACCTTTGCATCTTTAGAAGATACTGAACCTAAATACCAAGTTTGGTGTTTATCCGACTTCGTTTCTGAGTTATGCTGTTCGCAGGCAGACACGGACATGTTTCCAAAAATGCTTTTTTTTATTCAGGGGGTCTCGAAACATATATTTCCGGTGAAATCTCGGTATCGAATTTGGGGGCGGAATATAATACTGTCGCATGTGATATTAGACGGACTCGTTTATTTTACAGTAATTTGTATCTTAATATGGCTCATTCTTCTAAATTCTAATGGAATCATATTTTACATTTTCTGCCTTAAGAAACTTTCTTAAGATGTGTACGTGACAGGGTGTATGTGGGCTACCTCATTTCCTAGGTTTGGCTCAAGGGACTTTTTCATTTGCGTCATTTCCCATGGAAATTCTTAGAATAATGTTGCCTTTTGCAACATGGAACCGATCACGTGTTTCCGCTCAATCCTACACAAGTCCACTCAATCATACTTAAAGTATGGCGTCGGCTTACCACAAGCAGGATATAGACGTCATTAGGATTGAGTCGGTTCTTGCCTATTTAAGCAAGCGCCTGAGCGCTGCTCGGGGGAGACCGACACATGCTAGACAGAGTCGAATCGCTGCCCGTCAGCATCCTAATCTGCTATCTACAACGATGGGTTCACAGGTCCGTCCACATTACACACGACAAGCACTTCAAGGTAAGATCTTACATGTACTATAGCTTTGTTGCCCCTTCACTGTAAACTCAACATTGCAAGTATCTGAACTTAATAAACCAAGCGAGTAAAATTAAGCCAAGCTTGAGATGTTCTACCCTGACACCGCTTTCCCCCTATGTCCATCCAGCCATGGATGTGACAATATGGTGGAGGCGCCGGCTTCTGTAAATTATTTTTGAGAAGTATGGTTCGACCCCGTACCTCTGTTTCTTCCTTATAAGATGTTTATGGTACAGGCACCGGCCTCTCTAATTAGTGAGTTGACAATATGGCGAAGGCGCCAGATTTTCAAAATTATTTTAATTGAAAAGTGAGGTCCGATCTTCGGCCTCTCAATTTTAAAAGTTTAGTTTTTTTCGCGGCTCCTAATGCCGAAAACCTAATTTTAAATTTTTCTAGTTATTAAGTTCTTTTTAAATATCTAGCTTACTATCTAAGTATTTGAGTGTTATATGTGTTCTTTTCTCCTTTGCATGGAATTCTTACCAAAGTATCCTAGCGATAGCCCTATTAGTGTCGAAATCAGAAAGTTAATATGTGAATATCAGGCTATGTTGGATACTAACACTCAGAATCAAGCGCATATGTCCAATATTCATGTTAGATCTAGTAGACGACTCCGAGGTTTGACTCCCATTCGGTATTTTTTACCAAAGGAACGTAGTTTAAGCGTGGGTGACCTGAACAACACAGTTTTGTCACAAGGTTATTTTGAAACGTTAACGTCTTCAGGTTCAAGCTCGACGGAAGACATAGCAATGAATACGGCCTCTACGTCGGCCGCAGCCTCGGTTCCCGAAGGGACCCAGTGCAAAACAGTCATTACCGCAAATGTGCCTTTTGCACGACCTTTCATTGAGCCTGGAAAATACGAAGGCAAATCCGGTCAGGACGTTGGAAACTACCTCTATAACTTTGAAACCATAGCTACAGCGAATGGTTGGGAAGATAAGTACAAAATACAATATTTACCATGCTATTTACGAGACGCAGCAGCAAATTGGTTCAAAATATATTCCCTCCGTCACCCGCATCTTGAATGGACCGAGCTAAAACATGCCCTTCAGACAGCATTCGTACCAGCGGCACATGATGATATTTTAGAATGCCGCTTACGTCACAGAGTGCAGGACCTGTCTGAATCAACAGAGACTTACATGTATGATGTACTAGCTCTCTGTGACCAGGTAATTCCAGGCATGGCCGAACCTGAAATAATTCGCCATATCGTGCGCGGATTAAAACCCTCGTTAATAGAAAGTGTCCTCCCCTCGAACCCACAATCTATTAGAGAGCTTATACAGGTTGTTCGACGCGTAGAAACGGCAAGATACCTGGCTGGTAAAAGGGTTGATGCCCAACTACCTCCCGCATCCAAACCAGTATCACTGGTCAGCCAACCTAGTCCACGATCAGACGTAAAGCAACTGCAGCGCCAAATTCGTGGCTTGCAGAAACAAATGCAAAATTTGCAATTTAAATATCAGAGGCCCATTATTAACACGCCTCGCAATGCTCCGCAGCAATATGATGCAACTAAACAAAGCCGTGGGCGTAGTGGCTATAGTCAGCGCGGCAGTATTAACGTTGCCTCGAGAGGAACATGGCATGGCCCTAATGCCTCCCGTCGCATGCCAAAAGATAGTTTCACATGCTTTAAATGCAGACGGACAGGACATACTGCCCCGAACTGCAGACAACAATACCATCATCCAAACGGGCAAGGAACGTCACGGGAATAAGTTCCGTGACGTCCATCACCGAGAGTACATCAAAACAAACGACGGCACTTCTTCAGCCGGTAAATGTCATTACTATACGAGGTACGGTTGCCAATCAACCAGTGAGTATACTGTTTGATACAGGCAGCCCAGTCAGTATAGTACAATAAAATTTTGTGACCACACCCACCCGATTCCGAAAGATTTGATACTACGGACAGCAGATAATACATTACTAGATGTATGTTATTCCACCACTCTTTGCTTCAACATTAATGGTATATCTTTGAGGAGGATGTTCTTGTTAAAGAGTTCGGACATGATCTCCTATTAGGCATGGATTTCATGAACCGATATAAGGCCCTAATTGACTTGGAAACATACACAATTACTCTTAAAGTTCCAGACTCATCCCAATTAGAATTACATTGTGGCGAAAAATTAGGATGTCCATTGGCACAAATTACCGTGGAATCGAACGAGGAAACCGCGGTGCCACACAAAGCGTGTTGTATACAAGATATTCGCATTCCCTCTTTCACATCAGTAAATGTTAAAGTGAAACTGCCTCCTAATGTACTGGGTAGAATTCTCTTAGAACCAAAAGGAGCTATCATGCAGAAGAAAAATTTGCAAATATCCCCTATATTTTGCGAAGCTCGTAAAGAATGTACACAATAATACAATGGAGCCTAAATCAATTTTCGCGGGAACCACTCTTGCTTATGCGCATGAAGTAGCGCTAATACAAGCTGCAAATTGGTCTCCCGAAGATACACACTCAGTCGACATTAAAAATGCAAAATTTAACTTCAACTCACAACTTACACAGGACCAACAAATACAATTTAGTGCTTTATTGCAGAAATACCGACACGTATTTGCTACACAATTAAAGCAGCTAGGAAAAACTAACATAGGTGAGTTTAAAATTCAAGTCACTGATGACAAATCTATAAAACAAAGACCCTATCGTGTATCTCAGGCACAAAGAGAAACAATACAATCCCAGGTGCGTGTGATGCTCGACGCAGGTATTATTAAGGAAGAGCACAGCCCTTGGGCTGCGCCTGCAGTCTTAGTCAAGAAAAAGAATGGTGAAATGCGATTTTGTGTCGACCATCGAAAGTTAAATGCAGTAACAACGACTTCCTCCTACCACTTATTGACGATCTCTTTAGTTATTTGGGAAATTCTCAATGGTATTGCACTTTGGACTTGCTCAGTGCATATTTTCAAGTCCCGATTGAGGAAAATAGTCAACAATACACAGGGTTCTGCACAGATAAAGGCCACTTTTGCTTCCAGAGATTAGCTTTTGGTTTACGCAACGCCCCAAGTTTCTTTTCGGAAATATCCAGTAAGCTGCTAGGTGATCTAAAATTCAAAAAGGGGTTGGTCTATCTCGATGACATTGTCGTATTCGCATCCACATTCCCCGAATTGCTTAACAATTTGGAGGAAGTATTTCGCAAACTGCAAACACACAACTTTAAATTAAAGCCTGAAAAATGCTTCTTCGGAATGTCTCGAATTAAACTTCTTGGATTCGAATTCTCGGCTAACGGGATTGAGCCGGATTCTGATAAACTCCGAGCCATCACACAATTGCCGACTCCCAAAAACGTACGTGACGTACGCAAAGTGTTGGGCTTATTTAGCTTCTACAGAAGGTTTATACAAAATTTTGCTTCCATTGCGAGCCCCCTTCACGAACTCACAAGAAAGAACAAAGACTTTGAATGGACTCAAAGCCATTAAGATGCTTTTGATAAATTAAAGCTTCTGATGACTCAGGCCCCCGTTTTCGGTCATTTTCAGCCGGGAGCGTATACAGAAATGCACGTCGATGCCAGTACTATCGGGATAGGGGTTGCTCTATTACAGAAATTAAATGGACAACTTCACCCCATTGCTTTCTGCTCTAGGTCTTTGAACAAGCATGAGAAGAACTATAGCATTTCCGAATTGGTATTACTTGCCATTGTTTACCGCTTGACACACTTTAGACCCTATGTTTATGGTTTTCCCGTCCATGTTGTAACTGACCATCATGCGTTATGCTACCTACGCAATCTTAAAGACCTAACAGAACGTTTGGCTAGATGGGCACTTAAACTTCAAGAATATAACCTCACTATCCAGTATAAGTCGGGTAAACGTCATCTCGACGCCGATGCGCTATCCCGTTTTCCAGTTGATGAACCTAAACCCCATATAGTTGAACAAACGGACGAACTTATCACTTGTTTGCTAACGCAAGTGCAAGTTACACAAGAACAACAACGTGACCCTCACCTTCGACCATTAATTACTACATTAGAAAACCCGAACACGGGCTCACCAAAACTACAGCGACAGGCAGCCTCTTACGCCTTAAAATCAGGTGTGCTATACCGCAAAAATGCAGGAGCCTCCGGACCGTTGCACCTGTTGGTGATACCCGAACAGTTAACGCATGAAATTTTATTTTCATGTCATGATGACCCTCTGTCAGGTCATCTAAGCTTTACCAGAACCTTTACCAAAATCAGTTCGCGTTACTACTGGATAGGAATGCGAAAAGAGATTGAGAAATACGTCAAGGGTTGTCCAAGTTGTCAATCGCGCAAGGGGCCCCGAAATGTTAAACCAGCTGGACTTTTACAACCTATACCTGTGTCTCATGTAGGCGCTAGATGGGGTATAGATTTGATTGGACCATTTAAAAGGTCAACAAGAGGTAATACAATGTCTGTAATTGCTAGCGACTACCTGTCGAAGTGGACAGAGGGAAACTATCCCGAAGGGTTCTATAGAGCATGTTGCTAAATTCATACTTGAAAACATTATATGTCGTCACGGTGCACCAGTTGAATTACTATCCGACAGAGGAGCAGTGTTCCTTAGTGATGTAACCAAACAACTATTAAAACTAATGGGTGTTCAATCTACCTTCACTACGGCATATCATCCAGCCTGTAATGGATTGGTAGAGAGAGCAAACCAGACAGTCATTAACATGATGTCACATTACAACTCCACGAAACAGGACGATTGGGACGCGGCGCTACCGCACGTACTCTTTGCATACAATACCAGTAGACAAGAGTCTACAGGGTTGTCCCCGTTTTTCCTACTCTACGGACGACATCCCACATTACCGGAAGAGGTTCAATTGAAAGCGACGACCGACAATCTGTTTGTCAAACAAATACAGACTCGAATCAAAGAAGCTAGAGAAGTTGCTAAAGCTAACATAACACGCAAGCAGAATAAGTATAAACAAATCTTTGACAGGAAGAGACGAACACTTAAGTTCCAACACGGTCAGCTAGTGAAATTGTTTACCCCGACACGTAAGAAAGGCAAATCAACTAAGTTATTACACAGGTACTATGGCCCTTATGAAATTGTGCAACAGACATCGCCAGTTAATTATAAGATAAGAAATACAACAGGACCCAGAAGAAACGAAAGTATCGTTCATGTCTCCAGGTTATACCCATACTATAACCCGTTCAGGAGAAATTGATTTCAGAAAAACTAAAAATCATAAGATAATAGGCGTATATATAACATAATTAAGAGTCAATTCATATTAAATGTGGTAAAAGTACAGTTTTATCTATTGCATTTCTTTTATTTTACATTATATTAAAAAGCCACAATAGGTCCCCTACCTATTATACTAGTAGCAGTACATTAATGGTAGAGAAAGAAAAACCACAATACAGCTAGGTAACCAAAGATAGTACTAACGGCAAGCAACTGAGCGTAAATGAAAAAAAAGAAAAAAATGAACCTTACATAAATTAAAAACAGATTTAACAGACTCCGTCTATAATATAATTTATCTCCAGCATTAATCAGACATAAATAAGTAGTTAAATACATAATACATAATACATAATAATAACATTTGTAAGAAAAATAAAAAAAAAATAATTCACGTTTCCAGACTATATCCGTACTATAAACCACTTAACAGACATTAATTTCAAATAAGTAAATAAATAAATAATAACATAACGATGTTAGTAAAGCCTTAAGTGCAAACAATGATTGATGACTCTTAAATAAACACATTTAAAAGATAAGCAAAGTATTGGTAGAGTGAATAGACCAATATGATTCACTTCCTCATTCACATATCAGTCATCTTATCGATCACTCATTCGGATAGCTCAGTAACATAAGCCCCTGTTCTTTAACAAGCCTCGAACCCCAGACACTAATGTGTAGAGCACCAAGCAATTTAACTATTACCCATAGAAACGTTAAAATCTTTAGGCTACTCCTGATTCAATATCTGAAAGAGAAACCGCACCTAACACCTTAGGATCACCTAAGGATGTACATTCATAAGAATAATCACTATATACATACAGAATGTAAATTAACATTAGGTTACTAGTAATGTTGGTAAATGTACAATTTGACCCACTGCACCTTCCCCCCTTTACCTTAGTTTAAAATTTAAGACTCAGTTCTTTTACCTATTAATACTTGTAGCAGTACTTAACTCTTAATTGTACAAAATTACTGTTGCATTACCCAGGATAAGCGTTAAAGGCATGTACTTAAATACGCATAGGATAATGATGTTCAACAAATACTTAAAGAATGATATTAGTATCAACAATTGTAATAATACAATTTTCTTTCCTACCTTAAAAAGCTCAAATAGTAATCATTGACTAAGTTCCTATAAATTTTTTTCATATCAGAGTACATCAATCATGGCTAAAACCAATATCATCTGTAGCGGATGTTCATAAGATTGATCTAACATTAAGAAAACCAAAGAATAAAGAATCAACATCCTACGATCAACGCGTATAATAATAATAATACTAATAATAATAATAATACCAATAACAACCTAATCAATAATAGCAACTGCAATAATAACATTACCCACTTCAATAATATCAACATTGTTGTTGATCACACTACAGTAGTATCACAAATAATACTAATAATAATCATAATTATAGCACTACTAATTATAAACTAATGATAACCTCAATCCTAATATTGGTAGTACTTACCACAATTATAAATGACTCGATAACCATAATCTTTGTTAATTTTTTTTTCAAATGGCTGCACACCCCTGAAATTACCTTCAGTATATAGAAAAGACTACTGAAACGGAAATTGCTGATAGCACAAATTGACAGCGAAAATGATTTTCCTTAATTTTTTATTATGTTAAAGTTTGTTGTATTCATTAAATCCAAATTACTTTTAGTTAAGACTGATTGCTCTTATATTCAATGATGCGAACGATAATTCATTCCCATACCATGCGCATATGCATATATAGTCACCAAATATCTAGTCCATGATTGTAATTCCTTGATTCAATAAGCAATAGCACAAAATTTTAACGATTACTCATGTTAATTTTTATATAATATCGATCAAATCGAAGGATTAGACGTCTAAGAAAGTTCTATATACTATCCCATAAACCTAACGAGACAAAGGCCGCATTATCAATTACGCATTAAATATAAGTAAAACACACATCTGTTTTGGTCAACATTGCACGCCACTGAAACAATTAGGATACAAGATCACTCGGCATTTCCTATTCGGCGGAATGTCTATCCACCGGAAGTTATTAATGATAGATAACAACCACCAGGTACAGATATACTTCCCCCCTCTCATAAACTAAATACTCCGTCGATTTTTGTTACGAGGCTACGGATGTCACTCGTAGATTTTATCTGTAGTTTACTTTATGTTCATAATTATTTCGGTTCCGAAATTCAGCAAGTGGTATTCCACTGCCTCTTTTGTTCCTTCCTTGCACATCAGCGATACTAATTTGTTTTGCTTACTTCCTGCCACTAAGTCACAATATTATACATATGAACACTAATTAGCTTTACGCTATACCACAGATCAATAAGCTCTGTCCTTATTAATAATCTGTGATTATCATTAGGTATGGTTACTTACACTTCACTAACATAATTAAGAAACGGCTCGAGGACACAATCCTTCCATTCTCTGCTTAGGTACGCAGCACTTAAATTGAACAACTATTGCATTCCATCGAAATTTCGATTCCGAGATTTCCATGGAAATGCACGGTGTGAAGTCACCTTGGACCGAAATAATCATTTCTCTAATTTTTTTTTTTTTTTTTTTTTTGCAAACGGTGCTTATGTCAAGGAATACCGTTAACTCCAAAACGGACTTATTCTTTTGAAATGTTACCCCCAGTATTGTAATGTCTATTTTTCAGAGCTGCGACACATAGGTTTACATATTTTCAAACGTTTTTTACTTTTTTTCTCTTCTTCGAAACTGGCTCTTACAATTTTGAATTACAATATTCTATTTTACTTACGTGATGGACAAACACTTTTTCCATGGTTTTGATGCTTCCTCACACTCCCTTTTTGTGCGACGCTCTGGTTCTTGAGGAATGACACAAGGTGCTCAATTGCATCATCATAATCAGCCAACACACGTTGCACACCACTCATGTTGCTTTCTTTAATGTCTGCGAGAAAAACTTCGCGCACACAGACACTTTGAGTTAGATTTCCGGCCGGTATTTTGCGGTGCTGCTGGAGTTTCTCCGTGGTTACAACCACATCCGTGGATTTTTCCTACTTAAGTCTCATAAATAACAAATAAGAACTATGAAAGTTTTCTGTTCCACGCATGTCAAATTTACGATAATTTGGTTCCTAATAAAAGTAAGGACGATAGAATACCAATTACGACGAATTCTCCAACTATACCTAACTTTCTTTATGTTTAATATACAACCTAAACGATGTAATGCTAGTATGTTTTTCCTTTTAATTTTAAGTATGTTGGTGTTATGGAGAAAGAAGGGTTCTTTAACTCCTATAAAATAAATAAATAAATACACATTTTTTCTCGTTTTTGGGAATTCTATATACATTTTTTGTATATGTCCTAGTTACCTTAAATACTTCACTGCATGTATTTAATTAATACGTAAATATTGCCTGCATTATGTTCCGCGTTGCGAGAACTTTATTCGGTTAGTTCTTAACTTCAACCTCAGCTTAGGAGGATATATCATTCTAATCTGTAAATACACAATTGCTATACCAGGCTGGTATACGCACGTAATTATATGCAGGAAACAGTGCTTGAAAAGCATCCTGTTAATTGCGATATTTAGGAAACATAAGTTTCTCACGCAACATCGCTTATATTCATGTACATATATTTTATTTATGGTATATGTTTTAATCTTTTTGTCAAGTTATGATTACAGAAATGTTTTATGTGCCAACTGCTATGCCAGTACGGTTGAATTATACACAAGCTCTTCGAACACTGTTATTGGACACTCTTCCATATATCGTCAGTTTCCGACGACAAATTTGGAAGCACACTTTGGACTTATTTCACAATTAAAGGTACGCATAATTCTGTTTTATTTCTGTTCATAGAGAGAAGCATCTCTCCCAGAGAGTGCCTCTTGGGAAATTTATACGGAAGCGACTTCCGCTTAACTTATCTTGGTTATGGTTTGAGAAATGTATATGAGAGTTCTTTTATTAACTTTAAAGATACCTAGAGATTATCAGTGATTTTATTACGCGTTTTATAGCCGAATTTTAAATTTCAGCATTAACTAAGGGTGAATCATAAGATCGCCCTAGTTTAATGTTATGAACATATAAGAGTATAGGGATGACTTTACCGACTCGTTACCGTCAGGTTCCGTTAGCATTTTTAATTTTTGGAGCTCTTATGTACTTATTAATGAGTTCATGGATAGATTTTGATATCTACGTTTTTTCCCGTGCGCACGGATATGATTACAAATATTCAGCAATTACGATTTTTCTGGTTGATATCAGTCTTTCTTGCGAATCCGATATTACAGTGAATTTCATTTTGTGTGTGTAGAGACACACATGATTAGTATCAGGATATTGGTACTGAGTTATTTTACTTATGCTGAAGTAAATGATTGAGATATAGAGTGTATGGCTATGAATTACATATGCATAGCAATAATTTTTCTTTTACGTGGCATAGATTCCACGAAGGGCTGATTTTCTAAATACCTCATACTGATAACCTTTAGGATATGACAGTATTGCTTATTTCTCTCCCAGGGTGCCAGATATTAAAATAACAATTGTGTAATATATGATGTAATCTATTTATTATTGTTTTAATATGCAATATTGTATAAATTGCACTTAGCTCTCCTGAGCACTATATCTGTTCTCTGCATGGTTTCACTTAGGTAGCCATTGGATTTTTGTGTTGTATGATCTAGTAAAAGCTAGGCTGTTTCCTTGTACTATTTACCTCCAATTGAACACAGGTTGTAAGCTTGAGAAATGCCAGGTGTATTTTATTCTGTATAATAATATTTTTTTGATCATTGTTATTCCCTAACGATTTGGCAGGCCTGCCTCCTTTTTACTACAGAACCGTTTCCCATTGAATACCCGTGTGCACATTAGACATTCACTTTGAGGCACGCCCCCTCACAATGTAACTCTGTGCACATTTTTTGAGCTATTATTGTGGTAGGGTGCTCCCTTGAGTCAATTGTTCTACACATTATTTCCGTCCATTTATGGTCGGCGTGGGATGGTAGAGATTAATTTTTTCTTTTCTCTCACTTCCTCCCCTTTATACGCATTTTTGAATGAAAATGTCTTTTTTTTCTCCCTCGTTCTCCTCGGCAACTTTAAGCTTTACAACATTGTGTTCACCTGGTTCTTGATATTAGAAAATTAAGCAACCTGATAGTTTCACAACCAATCAATTGTTTTGATAATTTATTATTATACACAGGAAACTGGAATTTTCCGTTTATGTTAAACTTTTGTTATATTATGTTCATTAAAAAGAAGTTACAGTTAATGTATTCTGTGTGTGGTGAAACATACGTGTACCTACCTGTCTCTCTGTCTTGTGACAGCAGCGTTTACGAAATTTTTGGCCTATGTTGCCTTCGAAATACTTTGTACACTTTTGTCCACCCTCATTCAGACCTTTATGTTATCTGGCTTGGTTACATGGATGTTTCACCCTGTTCCTGCCTCTCAAATGTTTAGCTGTGAATTTGATTAACATTTTTGTTTGATAATTTGAGTGGCACATTGTATATTTCCTTTCTTTCATCTCCCCCTCCGTTGTTTCCCACCGATTGTTTTTCCCTAATGTTCTTTAACGTACCCTTGTGATTAACTTATGTTCCACCCTTAACCCTAATTTCTTTCTTTGGTTTTATGGCTACGGCATGGTCGCCACTTCGACGCGAGGACTGCAGCAAGGAAATTCACGGCTCCATTTTCATCATGGGACGCACTGGTCACTTGACGGCGTATGGGATGCACGATGATATTCTTCAACTGTGAGAAAACAATGGAATTCATATGAACAGTTCTCATCGCTGATAAAACGACTCTTCAGGTGCATCCTTCAGTATTTAACTGATTACGAACGCACTGTCTACGTGGTTTTCGCCGGATTTCCCTGCCGCTGCTGACTTTCTGCACTCGTGTTCCTCTTCTCCTGGCAGTGCGGAAATTCTGTACACGTTCCTTACAGGCGCGTTCGACAAGCATAAACTTGCGTTTTTTGGTCCGCCGTTGGACATAATGCTACAGTGTAATCTGCTATCTACAACGATGGGTTCACAGGTCCGTCCACATTACACACGACAAGCACTTCAAGGTAAGATCTTACGTATACTATAGCTTTGTACCCCCTTCAATGTAAACTCAACATTGCAAGTAACTGAACTTAATAAACGAAGCGAGTAAAATTAAACCAAGCTTGAGATGTTCTACCCTGACACCGCTATTCCCCCTATGTCCATCCAGCCATGGATGTGACAATAGTTCCCCTACTTACTATATGTAGTAGAAAAAGTAATTAAATTGGGTACTTAACGTCCTGAAGTTTCATGGAGTACTACAACTATGTATCGTGCGCCTTTTCTTTGCTATTAATTTATTTAACTAGATAATAAAAGTACCTATAGTTTACGGTTTATAGGTTGTAATTAATAAAGTTATGTTGTTAAAAATCTACTTTGCTTTATTTCTGCAGTTTTTAATTTTTACATGCAAAACAAGTTGCTAATGGAAGCAGGAATTCAAATGTAGACAAGCAAGTCGCATACCAGAGTGACTGAAAACGATCTTAAAACTTTGGAAATAGTTGTCGAAAATTATCTTGCAATTGAAATGAGCGAGGTACAGGAGCTGTCGGCAGAAAGGGTTTCAGAGTCAGAGAAATAAAGCAAAGATGACCAGAATATTTAAAATGATGTGGACTCTGCCAAACATTGTAGTCGTTCAAGTTGTCGTACAGTTATGAGGGAAAATCAACGCCTTAGAATGGATTGTGATTTATCCTGGGAATATAAATGAATTCCTGACGATAGAAAGCTTACCCTGTGTCAGGAATGGCTGGAGAGAAAAGTTCACCGAACATGCTCATTTCTGAAATACATTAAATCAAAAGTACGTAAATCTAATATCATTATTGAAAAAATGCGAAGTACTTTATTTAATAATTTTTTTGAAAAACACGACTGGACATGCGAGAAACGTATATTGACCCTTTAGTGGATAATTTACCAATATTAGGCAGCAAAGAAAATTCTAGCCGCAATAATACGCTGAAATGTTTTTAAAAAAAGGTTTCAGAGGCAGTTCAGGTATGCTTCTAAAAACACCTGCCTAAAAAGAATGTTCGGTTAGGGCCTGGGTGCAATCTAGCTTGGATGGTTCTGGTATACACAAGGCCATTGAATGGGTAGACACCCCTGGAAGAGGTAGGATCTCCGTTCAAATGCCAACAAGTAAGAAACATCTATCAAGCTTTCTGAAGAGTATTCCAAAACTCTATGCTCATTATTGCTGAGTAAGGACAACTAAAGGGTATTTAGATCCTGCATTTAAAACCTTTTCTGATTTGCTTTCTGGAATAGGAAGTTAAATGTAGTGAACACGATGTTAAAACACCTATACATGGCAATTTTCTGGACAGAAAAGAAGAAAAAGAAGAGTTAAGCAAGAGTATCAGGAAAATAGTACAGTAACCACTTTTACAATGGGTGCACAAAGTGTAAAACTTGCTCCATGTTAAATGTATATGTATGTGACTAAGCTAAACCTTCTGTTCACAACCTTGTAGTGTTTAATGTTGCCACCAAAGATGTAATATGTTAATTGTGACCCTTTATAACATCTCAGTGGGTTCGGGATATATGGCGTAACTTCAATGGCTCCATACCTTGCCTTAATCCTTTAAGGGAGGTCTAACAGATCAAAGGTAAGAAATTGGGTACGCGTAGGCACAAATTCACCTCTTTCTCTCCGCTGAACCCGATATACAGATGTCACGCCTTGATCTTAAGATTATCCTGAATCTCCTCATTGGACATACCGTCCAATACACGAGTGTTTACAACACCACGCGAGGAGTTCGTCTTGTGCATTCCAACTCGTATGTGATAGCTAGCTAACATGTTTACTTTTGGTATAATAGCTGCCTGGGATGTTGAATGTTCTTCAATCAGGAGCGTGCCATTACGAGTTGTAATACAGGAATTTTACTGCACCAGCAATTTTATCCAGACCCTTTTGGATAGTGAATGGATTAACCATACTGAACTTACTTCCTCAGTTCTACTGATAACTAAGTAGCAAGGATCACAAATCCCCATTACTTCTTTTACAACTACTTTGGTTTTTGGGGGGTTGTTTTTTGTTGGTTTAAGGCACCATAGCGCTTGAATTCTCCACCATTACAAATGTCTCCGATAGCTTGTGCATATCCTGGGCGCCACCCAGAGTTTTGGTCTGGACCTTGCTCATCTTAGGGTCTCACATCCCAATTTATAGATAGAGGTACCCAATCACTTTCAGGAGTGTAACAGCTCATGTAATGGACCCTCCCCGGGACTGACCTTTATCAAAGGATACGAACACAGGATTTCATGATACTCAGGGGTTGGGATTTTGCATTACCCAGGAACACCATGCGACTCCCCTGCGTCCCGTCAGACTGTGTTTGGGGAGGTAATGATAACTGGTCACACACACATTTGTGGACGAAAGTTGGTTGGTGTTTGGCATAAGCCCTCTCACGGCATATAGGAACCCAATCGAGAGTGTGGCTTGGAACCCTGGGAGCAACAATCCCATACCTACCATAGTAGGCCCCTGGGTGTGTGTGATCTAATGGAAAAAAACCAAAGGAGCAACCAGAAATCAAAGACAATGGTACACGAGTTAACACCCAGCCGAATGGCATTATGATGCAAAGTTAAAGAATGCCGATGTGACTATGAACGTTAAATACGGGTTATAAATGGAACAATAAAAGCATGCCCAAATTGCTGTGTGGTGTCATTCCATTAAGATATGCCTTTAGTTGCTCTTAAAGCTTGTATTTAATCATTAATACAGCATTATGTAGCACATTGAACATTTTATCCCCAATTCAAGTCTGGTCTTAGCATATTTTCAAATTGCAATACCAATGTGGCTGAAATTATTTCCACATTATTCTCCATTTTTGAAACTTGGAAAACCAATTAAATTTGTCATGCCTTCTTTGGACCACAGACAATTAAATGGCTGGCAACAAAAGAGTTAATTACGTGATTCAGCATCCTTTTGTCATATTGATGCTCCGTCTGCCTTAAACGTACATCTATACATCTATACTTATACATCTATAGTGTGTAGTTGTAAAAGTAGTAATAGCAGTAGTAGGTGCATTCTTCTAGGTTTGTTTTGCATGTAACATGAATATTATATTGTCTAGAATGTAGTTACAAAGGCATCAAACTGAGAAGCTTAAGTCCAGTACACACAGTGCTTGTGTTAAATCACAAACTATTTAAATTTTTCTTGCTTTGGATTTGGTGATAAGACACTTGAGAGCAGACCATTTATGCTAACTTTACAGCGTTTGCAATGTTATGCAAGTTTCAAAACTTGCATAAAATTGTTATATTTATTATTTAAAATACATGCTCAAAATTACGTAGAGTTACATATATACAAAATTGCCAATAGCGAATTATGGCATCTTAAACTCTCACAAACTCAAATAAATGGAGGCGTGTTTCAATTATAATGCTGAATAACATAATTGCTATATTGTATATATGAAGCTATGATAGTGCATTAATGATACTACTGGTGATTTCATTGCCATTGTTAGTTTTTATCGACGTTCTTAATTGTAAACAGTGTGCAGTATCAGTATATGTAATGTAATGTGTTAAGTATTATTTTGTACAATATGTAAACTTCCATAACTTTTGTTTCCTATTTCTAAAATAAGTACGGAAAATTATTTGATCACAAATATATTTTATACTATGCGAGGAAACATGATTTGCATGTGTGTGAAAGGAAGTAAAGAAAATGAAAAAACGAAAGAAGGAAAATTAGCTAACTTTGCAAATCAAGATTTAAATATACGGGTTTAATATTACATTACTTTAGTTACTTTTTCCAAATCCTCCATTCATATTCCTTCACTCTTCGTATTTGATATATGGAAAAAGCAAAGAAAGAACGCAATACATTTAACAGGATTTGTTTTACACAGAAGCTGCTTAGGGTACTAATATTGGAGTGTTTATTTGTAGACGCTCTTTAACCATTGCGGTTCTTAGCGTACTATTCTATATTGGGGAAAAGACCGAAAATTTTGCTCAGAGGCCTCTTTATAAGGCTTGGGGTTCTTTTACAGGCAGTAAATCTACGACACAGGACCACCACATTTACTTCCCTTCCGAAGGAAGCCATGCTATGTACTGTGGTGAATGCAAATAAACCAAATACAATATTTTACAGAAATCCTCATATTTTCTCTTTTTAAAGGTGTTTCTAATCATGAAAATATATATATTACACCACTTGCGGTGTCCACTGGTATTATGTTATGTTAGGATACTAAATATTTTGTTTCTTTTTCCTTAGATGTGACCTTTTCCTACTGTCTTGGAAAACAAATAACTTTGACTGCTTTTAGATAACTTGACGTTCATTCGTAAAAATCACAGCAACAGTTTAGAGATGTTCTTGGTTGTGAAATTTTAGGTTTCCTTTACAGAATGCACATGAAATGACTATTAATTTTTATGATTGCTGTGTTATTAATGATCATATAGGGTAATATTAAATATTTTACCTCTAGTTTAGTCCTGCAGTTATGATATTAGAGGGGTAAAAGGATTGATGATTTTATATTAATATTTGTTTAAATTTTACAACTATTATTATGCGCTGGAGGTATATCTTGTCACTCTGTAAGTCTAATCAGTTGTCACTCCCTTGGTTTTATCTCTAGTCTCTCCCTTCGCTGTCAGCCCCTGTCAATCACTTCGTCTCTTCACTCCCTTCTCTCGTCTCTTGTCAACTTCTTTTCCCACCTTATGTCACTTTTCCCTCTCTTCGTCTTGTTTGTTGAAACACACCTGGTCTCGTATCCTGAAATCCCCCTGGTCCCATCACACTTAACTCCCTTCGTCTCTGCTTCTGTCACACTGTCTTGTTTATTGTCAGTACCTTAGACACATCTCCTGTCACTCTCCTGCCACTGCCATCGTCTCTTCTTCTGTCACTCACTTTGTCTCGTCAGTTTTCACTTGTTCTCCTCTCTAGCACTCCCTTGGTCTCGCCTCCTGTCACTACATTGGTATTAGCTCCTGTCAATCCATTCCTTTCCCTAAGGGTCACCCCATTCCTCAGATCTCCTATTACTTCCCTATCCTGTCTCATGTCATTACATGGTTGCATCACCTGTCATATCCTTGGACTACCTTCACTAGTCCCCTGCACTGTCTTCACTCCCTTTATATTGCAATCAGTCACTCTTTTGGCCTTGTCTTTTCTCCCTCCCTGAGTCTCATTTCTTGTCACACTTTTAGTATCTTTCCTGTCGCTCCCTTGGTTTCCTCTCTTGTTGCTACCTTCGCCTCGTCTCCTGTAAATCCCCTCTTCACCACTACAGGCACTGCCTTTGTCTTTTCTACTGTTACTCCCCTTATTTAATCTTCCTTCTCTCCCCCCTCGCCTCGTACCCTATCACTGCCTTCTTCTCAATTTAAGTCATTCGCCTGGTCTTGTCTCCTGTGACTTTTTGGTATCGTCTGTTGTGCCACCCTTCATCTCGTCTCATGTCATTCCTCCGTAATGTCATCTGTTACTATCTTCCGCACATTTCTATCACTCTCACCTTTACACCGTTTGTTCGTCTTAGGGCCCTCCCTTCTTTGCGTCTCTTGTCACTCCGGTTACCTCGTCTGATATCCTTTCCTTCACTTTGTATGTCACCTCTAATGTAACCTAACCTGTCACTTAGTCTTACATCTGTCATTCTTGGTCTCGTCTACTGTCACTCCTTTCATCTCGTCTTAAGTCACCCCTTTGGTCGCTTTTCCTATCAGTCCCCTCTCACACGCTTGGACTCGTCTGTACTCACCTCCGTCACAGCTCCCGTTATTCATTTGGTCTTATTTCCTGTCACACTCTTCGTCTCTACTGACTCTCCCATGGATTCGTCAGCTGTCACCTCTCCCTTATATTTCTAGTCATTCCCTTCGTCTCTTCTTCTAGCACTGCCGTGGTCTAGACTCTTGTCACTCCCTTTACCTCGTCTCTTGTCACACATTTCGTCTCATCTCCTTTCACTTCCTAGGGATTGTCGCCTGACACTCCCTTCGTCTACTCTACTGTATTTCCCGTGGACGCTCCGCCTGCCACTCCCTTCAGAATATCGTTTGTCAGTTCCTTAGTCTCGTCTCACGTCACTTTCATCATCTCGTCTTGTCTCCTTGGTGGCATTGTCACCGGTCACAAACTTGGTCTTGTCCATATTCACTACCTTTGCTTCATCTACTGTTACTTTCTTCGTCTCCTGCAATTTGGAATTGTTTTAGTTTCAGAATAGATTGGGTGCAAAACGTCTTCGACACATATAGGCGATGGTCACTGCTTCGACATTAAGGTTTCGATTCTGAGCAACCTCTGCCCAGATACTCCATTGAAATAGTGTCCTCTGTTGTATATTAGCGTTATTTTCCACAATTATGTAAGACTGATAACAATAATAATAATAAACTATGATAATTATAAGAGCATCAATGTGAGAGAACATAAAAGTAAAATAAAACATCTCTACATGTAGTACTAGATTACTAAACCACGATAGAAGTTTTGAATGTGTTGAAAAGGCATGCGAAAATTAACACCCAGAATATCAGTACAAGGAAAAAAATTGTTTGGCAGCTAGAGTTTTCAATCTCAAGCTTCCTTGGGATAAGAATGTACAACAGATACTCAATATGAGGACTGACATTCTTGAACCAAGATTCAAGTTTGAATTGAAATTTACGGTCTCCTATCCACAGCGGGGTGAATGGGAAAGGACTGGTAAAACCTCAAAATAACAAAGGCCCAATCTGGTATACTGATGGTTCTAGAACCAAATCAGGAACGGGGGCTGGGCTTTACGGTAATGGCACCAAGATTTCTTATAGTCTGGGTACCTTAGCTACAGTTTTCCAGGCTGAGGTTTATGCAATCCTAGTCAGTGTCACGGAAAGCATTAAAAGGAGATATAAGAATAGAAGTGTTCTTATCCTCTCAGACAGTCAAGCTGCTCTTAAAGCACTTGAATCACCATCAATAAAATCAAAGCTCATCTCAGAATGCCGGGAATATTTAATGACACTGGCTGAACACAATAAGGTTCAACTTATGTGGCTGCCAGGACACACAGGTACACCAGGCAATGAGAAAGCAGATGAAGCAGCCAAGATTGGCAGCGAAATCCCATTTTTGGTCCGGAGCCTGTACTGACCAGTAAAACTGGGTATTAAGTGCTGGGCTCAAGCAGAACACAAGAACTACTGGAACTCCATTGAGGGTTGCAGACATTCCAAATTGTTTATTACAGACTTGGATAACAGCCGGGCAAAGTACTTGCGCGGTCTTAGTAGAAGAAGACTTGCATGGGCAACAGGATTCATTACAGGACACTGTGCCCTAAAGTTTAATCTATACAGAATGGGATTGTTTAACAACCCTATCTGTAGTAGGTGCCTAGAAGGAGATGAGACTGTTACTCATCTGCTATGTGATTGTCCTGCTCTTGCGAATCAAAGAGCAAGTATTTTTGGCAATCACTTTCCAAAGATAGATGAACTATCAAAAGCCTTAGTTAGCAGTCTGGTTAAGTTCATATCGAGCAACAGACTACTTAACTGATGAAAGGGGGGATGCGCAATAGATCTTTAAGGTCGCAGTGCTTGGGCATAAAACCCACCCCTTTTCAAACTAGAACTAGCCCACGCAACCAGATATTTAGAACTTTAGCAGCGGGGACTTCCTGTGTCGGAAAAATGACGCCAAAGGGTATCAAAACATTTATAAACACACATGTTTACATGTAGGCTCAATTCAACTTTAATTGCCAGCGTCTTTGTGGCCTAAATCCCTTCCATCGATTTAGGGGGTGGTGGCATGCGACTCAGAATCCTAGAGGTCGGAACAATGGTTCATTGTTCTTTACTGTTCCGGTTCTCTTATATAGGGTAGGTGTGAAAGGAGCAATGTTGTTTGCGTGTCAGAGTAACACAAAGAGGGGAGGGAGGTGTGAAAGGAACAATGGGTTATCTGATTACACAGACAATCGAATTTCAAGGGTCATCAATTAGCGGTGTCTCTCTGTGGCTCAAACCCTTGTTAATCAAATCTAACAGCTACATGACACCTCCATTAGCGGCTTGCCGGAGTAACACAAAGAGGGGCAGGGCGGCGTTGTGGAATAAAGGGTTATCTGACACATCTTATCAATCGGCGGCATCCCTCTGTGACTCTGAAACCCCCATATCTATACTACTGATGGTGATTACATTTTCCGACTACAATGGAATGATTTACCAGCATGCAGTTCCCCCTCACACTATTGTTATAGCAGCATACTATACGTCAGTATTGGCTACACCGAGGAGGCACATTGCAAGGAAAATTCCAGAACTTCTCGGAATGGGTGGTGACTTCATTACGACAACGCGCTGCCTCACGTCGCAAGTCAAGACCAGGAATTTTTGGCTTTCAACATTGCCTGTGTACCGCATCCCCCTTATAGCCTCCATCTTGCCCCCTGTGATCTCTTTTTATTCCTATCACTAAAGGCAAAGCTCCGGGGCATTCGATTTGAGAGCACTGAAGCAGTGCTGAAGAAAAGTGAGGCGATTCTCAAAGACCTGACAAAGAATGGCCTGCACCATGTGTTCGAGGACTGGTAGAGACGCTATAAAAAGTGCATTCAAGTAGGAGGGGACTACTTTGAAAAAGATGTCAACATTGAAATAGAGTAATAAATATCTGCAAAAAAAAAATCAATGTAAGTCTTTATTGATCAGCCCTCGTATTACGACATAACACGTTGGCTTTATTAGTTTTGTTCATTTTGAACGAGTTGATAAAAATAATTAATTCCAGCTTGTTAGGGGCTATGAAAACCATTTTCAGCTGAATATTTCGCTTTTTTATACTATTTAGGAGTATTATGACATAACAGGTCGGTTATAAACAAACACACATGAGTTAAATATAGTATCTGGCAAAGCAAACATCCATATTGGAAAACAATGTCAACGAAGCTGCTATGGATGGTTTTAATTTACTTCTGGTTTGCCTCAGTATACCTTTAATTACAGTAGAGCAGTTTATGTAGTAGTGTAATCCATGCGTACAGCACAGTTCTTTCCGATATACAGAAGTTCCCGTAATCAGATAGTCCAACAAGAAAATTTACCTTTCTTTGACATTGTGTTGCTAAACAAATGATGTAGCTCATCTACAAATAGACTCATTATGAACTGAATGGTGACTAACCTAGCAATAGAGGATCTCTATCTGCTTCATCTCATCAGCACCCCTAGGAGCAAAAGAGTGGATGCACATGTATTTTATCAATAGAAACTGAACTTCTTTACCTTCCTGAAATGTTGCAAATGATCTATTGAATCTTTCCAGTATTCTTGTACTTGACCAATTTTACTGTGTTTCCTTCTTTTATGCTTGTTGACTTATTGCTTCAGTGTTCTACATGTTCTTTTCTGAAAAGTGCTGTCCCTTTCTCTTGATTTATTTATTTTATTTTGCATTATTGCAATTGTGTTCCTGCTTCTAACTGGGTAGGTCATGTTGGACAGCAAATGAAATGGGTTGAAAGGGGATATACTATACATATATAAGAATTGTACAGTAAGAATATAATTCACCAAGAAACATGTTAAAATATTCAACATCCGACATTTGTACAGAGCAAATTGTAAGAAGTGGGCAAGCTAGCAAAATTCCAGGTAAAACAGAATTCTAAGTAGAGCACACCTTTCACCAAGCCAACAAGCAGGGAACCGGTAATGGTCAGGAGAAATAGAAAGAGACAGATAGAGAAAAGAAAGAGACAGAGATATTGAACCGGCTTCACAACGCGTAAGCGCACAAGTTTGGAGTAACATATTTTCAAACATGTTAAGGTAACGCGGTGTGAGGACCAATTGGAAACGTCGTTACATTTTTAAATGCAGAGGTGAGCATCAGTAGGCTCAGGTATATAAGGGCAGACAAGGCCCCACTCTCTCTCTATCTTCAAGAATTCACGTCAACACGAAGTGTTACGCTCTTAGCGACAGATGCACATGCATGTGCATATGGGTGGGAGTGCGTGTGCAGATAGTTAGGCTCCTGACTTATTTAAAGTGGTGGGATTAGATTAATGGAAAAAGCTAACTGTCCATGAATATTTAAATGGTTAATAAACTATACTGATTAAGGGAAATACAGTTTATTTTTAATTTGTCTCACCCACAATAACCTGAGTACCACAAGTTAGATATATATAGGGAAAAGTTAGGAATGGAAAATGCAACAGCCGACGAGCATCCATAGCCAAGGAACAACGCTACAGCAGATAGCATCAACCCAAGGACCAATGATTTCACACTAAAAATAGAGCCAGCAAACGTTACCCACTACAGGGTGAAATGATGCTCAAATGAGCCCTGGTCCATAGAGCTTAGTTACCCAACATTTATCTTTTAAGAACAAGGGAATACCCCAGAAAATAACCTTATTCAAGTAACTCACCCTTACTAAGGTTCGAACTTGGGAGCTCTTGAATGTCAGGCAGACATGCTACCACTATACCAAGGAGGTGCGCTGCAATAGCAATTGTTCTTGCTGTTTCCAAATTATGTAAAATGGTTCAACTACTCTTCCCTTCTTAAAACTGGAAACATGTAAAAGAATCGTTCAATGCCATAGCTGGGATTTGAACCACAGATCTCCTAATGTCTGTCTGGTTGCTCTAACCACTGAGCATGGCAACATGCCGGTAGGACATTAAATTCTTCAGCTGACTCACATTTGTTCCAGTAAACCACAAGTAGATCTCAAATGTTTTGAGATGACACACCCCTATGCAACTTACAATGGTGTAAGTCAGTCCCGGCGGCTTCATGAGTTTAACCTCTATCAGGTCAATTAATGAATTAATTGATTCTCTGATTCCAACTTTCCAACCTTGTCATATACATATCAGTGTGGAACAACAATTGATTAATATATTATAGTAGTAATTTATGCAACTTTCTTGATGATTATGGCAAAAGAGTGTGTTTGTTGCACAAATGGCAAAGAGTGCAACAGTTCTCATGTATCATATTAAGATTATCAAGCTGGATACAGCATTTTATGCAATCTTAGTATTATAAATTGTGGGATAAAATAACTCTGCATCCATAGCTGAAATAAAAGAGTGTGTCTTGATATGCTCGTAAATGAGACGTTAGCTCTGTAATATAGCATATTATTAGCACAGCTTTGTATTTAATACTGTACAGGGTTTTTTCGCATGTTCGTTGCTCAAAGAAAAGTATATCACAAAATGGTTTCATCTTCTCTTTCTAAGCTTTATCTTCTCTTTATAACTTGCAATACAAGTATTATATCACTGTTATTATTGGCACTCCTGCCATAATGAGCTAATTATGTATGATATTCAATACAGTAGGATTTATAATGGTAGGATTGCATAAAACTAATTAAAGTAGAATCTCGTTAGCACATTCCTCATTAAAATGCTTTTCCATGTATTATACTAAATTATCAAAGTCCCGGCCGTTTGTTTAGTCCGTTTTCTTGGTCCCGCTTACTACGTTTGAAGTTTGACGTCCTCAGTCGCTACTTTGGTCAATCCTTGTTCACGGGGTGAAGACCAGCAACCAATGACATGCATGTATGTAGGTATTTGTGTGGGAGTAATATAGCACGCTTTAGCTTGGCGTGGTAAATGCCAAAGATGGTTTCTACTGTTGAGTATTGACAAAACATACACAGATTGTATTTTAACTTTCCATTTGCAATGGAGAAAAAGAAAGTGCGGCAAATAACCAACAGTGAAAAACTGAAAATCCTTGAGTAGATCGCAATCCAAAAACTAAACGCATGGATATAGCACGGATTTTAAACATTCCTCCTTAAACACAATTGTTAGCAAACTTAAACTACTTTTGAAAAAGGGAAAAATGTTAAAATGAAACCTTCCTCTTAGAAAATAGGATCAGAAGACGATAAGAATGAAATTTGTTGCATGGAAACACCTACCATTTTCAAATCACATTGAATACGCCAAAAGTACTATCTTGTACTGTACTCATTGCAACATGATGCACGCTCATCGTTTTGTTTTATTAGAGA
Source organism: Deroplatys truncata (assembly GCA_030765065.1). Taxonomy (NCBI): domain Eukaryota; kingdom Metazoa; phylum Arthropoda; class Insecta; order Mantodea; family Mantidae; genus Deroplatys; species Deroplatys truncata. Next base: position 82,315,230 of record CM060989.1, on the reverse strand, counting down.
AAATTGTTATCACATGTGTAACAAAACTCAGAGCAAAGCCACTTTTATCGCTTCCATAATGCATAATTTATTCTTCTCAAAAACATTCACTAATCTGAAAAGCTGCTTAAATTATACACAGAAACAAACATATGTTTAACAGGTTTGCCAACTTAAAATTTTTAATTGTTTATTCTCGGACTTTGTGTATCCAAATCCATCTCAATACGTATTAAATTCAACATGGAAATGTGGATTGTATTCAATATGGAATTGAAATAAAATGGATTTTAGTTCCCCATGGAAACATGGTAATTATTAAGCTTCATCATATAACTATGTATACACAGGTATATTGGCCGACAGATTAAGAAGCTGGGTGGAAGAGGAAGGAAAACTGTCAGAATATCAAGCTGGGTTTAGGAAAGGTAAACAAACAATAGACAATATATTTATAATAAAGACTATAATAGATAAGTATTTGAGCAGGAAAAGAGGAAGGATATACATGTTTTTTTGCAGATTTCGAAAAAGCATTTGATACAATAAATAGAGAGGCATTAGCTTATAAATTAAGCAAGAAAGGGGTAAGCAAAAATGTTATAAAAGAAATCAAGAAGATTTACAAAGATATAAGATTTTGTATAAGATGTCAAAATAATGGAATTACAGAAATGACGGAGCAAAAAATAGGATTAACACAAGGGTGCAAATTGAGTCTTATATTAATATATTCATAGATGACGTATTAGAAAGAGTGACAGAAAAAAATCTGCACTGTCCCTAAATAGCAAATACAGAGATACCAGGTTTACTATACACGGATGATCTTATGGTTGGGGCTATAATGGTAATTGGGCTACAGAAAGCAATCAATGGAATACATGAATTTTGTGAAGAATGGGGAATTAAAGTAAATATAAATAAATCAAAAGTTATGGTATTTAAAACAGGAAATAAACTAAAAAGAGAAGAGAAATGGCAGATGGGGGGTTTAAAGTTACAAGTTGTCAAGGAGTTGGATTATTTGGGGGTGAGGATGAGCAGTAATGGTGAATAGGGGGTGCATAGCAGGAAGGTTATGGCTAAAGGAAAAGTGGCAATGACAGGAGTAAGGATGTGCAAATACAAATTAGAAATGCCAACTAAATGGATAGAAAAAAATGTATGAAGCATTGGTTGAAGCAAGAATGCTATATGCAGTAGAAATTTGGGGGGAGGGATCTGAATTAAGTAGAAAAATAGACCAGAGCTACAGAATGTTCTGTAAAGAGCTATTGGGGTTACCAAGATCAGCACCAGGGGAAGTAGCATTAGTGGAATTAGGAAGAACAAGAAGAAAGGGAGTGATACTGGAAAGGATATTAAAATTTTGGTTTAGATGCCTGAGAAAAGTTGAAGAGGAAATTATTAAAGATATGCATACAACAACAAAAGAGTATGAAAAATAAAAATAGCTGGTGGAGAGGGGTAGAAAAAATTATGGAGAAGATAGGAATGGGGGATATTTGGAGAACAGGAGAAAGAAATAGCAATGGCTTCTGGATAACAGTAAGAAACAGAGTGGAGGACATAGAAAGACAAGAGATTTGGGAAAGCTTAGAGAATAAAAAATAACTAAGGTTCTATAGATTAGTAAAACGGAAATGGGGAAGAGAAGGGTATGTGGATTATTGTAATAGAGCAGAAAAAGAAGCGTTTGCATGGATGAGAACAGGATCAATGTATCTGAGAGGGCTAAGAGGAAAAAAAAACGGAATTTGTGAATTATGTGGTGAGCATTATATGACAGAATGCAAAGAATTAGCAGAATGGAGACATGAAGTATGGGAGGAAGAATGGGAAAAAATGGATGGAAAAATAGTAGCAATTAAAATGTTAACAAGAAAAGAAGAAAAGCAAGTTGGGGGAGTTCTTAAAGAAAGTAAAAGAGAAATGGATTAGAAAGGTAACAAAGATAAGAAAGGTAGAAAGGCAAACGGAGGAAGGAGAGATGGGCAAAAGGGATTAAGGGTAGCAAGGGATGCTCAGATGAGCCAGAAGGCCAGGGTGCCAGGCAAAAAGAGTAGCATAGCTGGCAAGGAAATTTGTACATAGGTTAAGTTAGTTTATAAGTGGAATATTATAAAAAGAATTGTATATAAAAATGTACAAATAAAGTTATCTATCTAAAAGTATAATTATGTTCTTCAATAGCAGATTTTCCCGTCTATGACGTCCAAGTTCTTGGGTCCCTGCAAAAATGTGCTAACGAGATTCTTTTGTATCTAGAGTTGATATTATTACACATGGGCTCCAAGGTTAACAATGATACCAACAACTGTATTAAATTCATTTATAGGAGCTACTTATTACAAAACCATGTGTATGACAATATATCAGCAACACATTTGTACCAGAAACCATAATGAGTTTAAGTGTTCTTTGCAGCATGATCCGAGTCCATTACAGCTTGCACCATATTATCGCTAATCTCCCATATAATACGTGCAAGCTCGGGATCTTGTGCAGCAGCACTGGGTTCACAGCGACAGCAGTTGTTGAAGTATAGACCTGTTGTACCTTCCAAATCTGGAGCTGTTGCACAATATACTGTAGTGCTTGCAGCTTGTTGCTGAAAACAAAGAAATGTCTCAAGTAACCTGCTTCATTAAATCACTTTATAAGTTCTACACAGTTTTCTACTGAATATAATATTTTTGTTGATTTAAAAATAAATCTGAAAGTTAAAATACTTAAACATTTTCCTTATTAAAAAATATTCTGTAAGATTATCTTAAATGTGCAAGGAAATTTAGGTAATTTGGTTACTTTTAAACATTTTATTTACTAATGAGCAGAATCTGCAGCTTTGCTCATGTTTCCAGAATTCTTGCTATCTCCACCTTCTTATATCTCTGCCTCTGTCATTCCTTCCCTGCTCCTCTCTCTCAGCTGAAGGTCAACTGGATCTGCAGGTAGGTGTCAAGATGGCGGCATTGTTTTGCCTATGTATACTTTATTGCAGTCTTTGCAGTTGATTTTGTATATTCTGCATTTGCAACTTTTGGAATGTTTTCTTGTTGAGGGTTTCAGTAGGTTCCTTAGGTTGCATTTGTTCTGAATGATGTGTTTTGGTTAAAGTTTATACACTTATTAAGTAAAAGCCAAAAGGAACCTCAAAATCCATACTATTGAACATTTTTGCCACATAAAACACAAAGAATTAGATAAATCTGCAGTTGCTGCACATTTCTAGGACTTCAGTCATGAAATAGATGGAAATACAGCTCTAGTAAAACATGTCAGCTGTTCATTAGAACTAGCCCTTGGGAGAAAATCTACATCACAAATCCTGCCAATGCATAGTTTCAGCAGATTCATCATGTCTAAAGATGCCGCCACCTTGACACCTAACCTCCGAATCCAGTCCTACTGATGCCACCAACACCAGTCAACCTTCAGCCGAGGATGAGAGCGATATCTCTCCAAATAATGTCCGAAATTTAAAAAAAGTAAGTGAAGTCGTGTCACAAACTCAACTCAAAAAAATTGCAAATTATTATAAGCTTCATTGTTACTAATTTCTTTCAATTTGAAATTAATGAGGCAAAAAGTTTTTGTCTTTACATATTTGAAAGTAAAGTTTCCATAGCAACCAGAAAAAAACAAATCTCACACATTTATGAAGAATCTTGCCTCCAGTTCTTCTTGCGATGTACCTAAGGATTGAACACTTACACTGATAAGTTTAGACCAGAGCTCACTAGCAAAGACGGATTCTTCTCTGCAAGTATATTAAACACATGCATCACATTTCATTTTTTGCCTCTTTCTAAAGGTTTACCCTTTTGATGCTTTAGCAAAAACAGCCATGGTAGATTCTTCTGTCACTAGATAGTAATTACATGCACAATAAAATATAATTAATTAACTCTTGCACCTTTGAACCTGTGCACTGCCAGGCCAGACAATAAAAGTGACATACTGTATTGGCTCGAAAATAAGTTGTACTTTTGGTCCAAATTTCAATGGTAAAAAGTTGGGTTGCAGCTTATATTTACTACCTTGGATCTTTGCATACCTTTGCTGTTAAAATTTATGTTCATTTGCAACAGTACAACTAACCAAAACTGGTGGCATTTTGTTACGTAACAGTGCAAACTTTTACCAGCATTTTGGCATTAATATGGTGTATGTTGTTTAGTTAGGTTCTATCGAATGCACTGGATGTCAGCAAGGATGACGTATTATGGGAGCAGAATGAAGAAAACTGATGACGGTGAATAATGCAAAATATGTTAATATTTCTGGTGCCAATGATATGCTAAGAAAAATGTTTACACACATGCAAGTACAAGAAAATGAACATTTATACTAATTTTTCTTGCCTCAATCCAGATGCGGCTTATATGCAAGGGTGGCTTATTTTCAGGCAAAATCATGACTCATGATACATGCACACGCTTTCATCATCTTGCGAGGTAGGTTTGAAGTAAAGGATCCTCCCATCTATTTCATAATAAAAATTTACATTCATTCCTGGTGCATTAACTCTGTTACATAATATATTTGATTCGTATGGTCATTAAAATGTAAATGTTTCAATTCTCTTTAAATATATTAAGATAAATGATCACGTTAAATAAAGAATTAAGTTGTACTGCACAACAACCTATTCCACAATGGCCGCCAATGAGATGCGACTAGTGCACCTGACTGTTAAGAGATATGTGGCACAGTTATATTGAGCAGACCTTAGATAGTATATAAATGCCATAATAAGTAGAAGTGACATTTTTACTTTCTCTACTACGTATAGTAAGTAGGGGAAGTATTGTATTCCACCCAAAAATTTGATACCGAGATTTCACCGGAAATATATGTTTTAAGACCCCCTGAATAAAAAAAAAGCATTTTTGGAAACATGTCCCATGTGTGTCTGTGAACAGCATAACTCAGAAACGAACAGTCAGATAAACACCAAACTTGCGACACAAAGTTTTCAAGAAAATCCCCCCACCTCAGATTACCCTTTAGGAACATTTTTCGAAAATTTTAATTTTCTCAAACATCGCTCTAACAATTTTGATTAAAATGTCATATATTTAAGATACTTTCATGACAAATAAAATGAATATCTTGAATTCTCTGGGAATGTCTCCAAAAGTATTCTTCATTGTGAACGACTTTTGCATAACTGGTAAACCATAAGAGATAGACAAAATTTTACTATACAAAAAATGTTGATCACGTTAAAATACACAATTTATGTCACATACATTTTTTTTTGTTGAGTGAACCATTTTCGAGATATTGCTTGTTATTTCTTTAAATTTTCCAATACTTATACTTTTTCTCAAATGGGAATTCATTATTCATTTTTTTTTTGTCCTGAACATGCAAAGAGAATGGAATACTCCACATAGAAACCAGCTCTTAAAATATTTGACTATCGCTTAAAGCCTAACAATTCCCCTTGCTATAAGATTAACATCTTGATATCTCAATTAACATGAAGCATATGGAGAATAAGCGTTTGTAAAAATAGTTTGTACAAGAGTAGAGAAAGTCATGTGAGTGTAACAATAAGATTTTTTGTTTTCAGATGACAGCTACTTGCTTCATTGGCAGATTTAATTACTCTTAGGACTTTTACCAGAAATTATTTGGTTGTAATTATTATGATTTTATTATTATTATTTCAAATGCTTCTAACCAAAATACAACAAAACATTTGTCACTATAATAGCTTAAACATAAACGATGTTTAAATATAAATTAATAGATACATACAATCTAACAGTAATAAATGGTGAAAGCTTCACTACTTATCCTCTTAATCTCCTATTTGTGTGTTTCAAGAACTACAAGCATTCAAAATCCAACATGCAGGGATCATTAAGGGAGATTATTTCTATTAATGGCATTGTGGGTGGGAATAAAGTGTACAATGAATATTCGTGTTGATGAATTGCATCAACCGGAGACAGGTGGTTCAAGGATGTTAGTGCCAAAAGTGTAACTATTTCTGGACCAATGCTCCAAGCAAAAGCAAAGGAGTTTGCAATGTTGTTGGACATAAAGACTTCCAAGCAAGTGCTGGTTGGCTTGTTTGTTTTTGAGAGAGATACATCCTTTCCTGGAAGGCTATCAGTAGAGAAACAAGAGATGTTGACAAAGCTGCTCAAGAAGGGAAGGAAACTTAGTTGAAGGATGTCATCATAAACTATACCCCCGCCGCTGTAACATTGCACTTGACAGCTAGAGTTTAAGTTGGTACACTCGCAAAAAAACAGATGAAAAGCTTCAACCGTTTGACTTCCTAAGCCAATCACAAGGCAGCATTCCGGATGGTCGATGACAAAGCGCAACCGGAACTAGAATTGGCTCTGTTGCCGGATGTAATTATTCCCAACCATGTGCTTCAGTTTGTGAATCTCTAGCACGAGCATCGAGTTGTTCTTTGCAAGCTACATATTTTTCATTGTTATTTATACTTATGGTTATTGTTTGATGGTTTTGTTATTGTTCGTTTATACATATATATTTATCTATTTTACATATATTTCATTCATATTATTTATTTAAACAAAACTTAAGTGCGACAATGTCTGAAAAACGACGCCGATCGCCGAGTGATGTTTCATGAAGTGAAAATCCTTTGCGCCTATAGGTGTGCCACTTAATAGTCAGGCATTGGAACTATTAAGGAGAACCCGGGAATTCTTTAAACAGGAAAAGGAGTACGTGAAGCTTCATGGCAATCCCTCTATTCCTGCTGATAAAGCCGTACAACGAACTGCAGCAGCTCTTGGACTAAGCACGAGAACTGTTATTCACAAGGCTACGGTGGACGTGGCTCCGTGGAAGAAAAGAGTAGATCATGTGAATAAGCTAATACGAAAAGCACAAGAAATAGACTGTGAACCATTGATGATATGCCTTGGTGAAGATGATGATGACAATGGTGCGTCCGAGGATGATGACGACAACGAGGATTTGGATGGAATTGAGCCATTGCAGATTTAAAAGGCGTGAGTGAAAATAACTTTGTTATGGCATGCTTATAATTTGTTTTATTTCTCCTCATTGTAGCAGGAAGTTTGTATTTTGTTTCTATATTGTCAAAAGTGCGTAATTTATTCTACATACGCTGCAGTGTTTATGCAGAGTTATTTTCGATTAACAATAATAATACGAAATAGTTATTCATTGACGTTCATTACTTACATACACTTTTGTATGTGGCTTAGACACGATAAAAAGGAGAACAATCAGCTGTTGTTATTTACTAACCACTCTTGCAACGTCGCAACCACAATGTAGCCAACCTTACGCGAAGCCACACGAACTGTCAAGTGCAAAGATACAGCGGCGGGGGTATACAAGCCAGAAGACATTTTCAACACAGATGAAACTGTGTGTTTTTCTATAAAATACTGCCAAATAAGATGATGGCTTATAAGGGTGATAACTGTACTGGTGGTAAGGAGTCAAAACAGAGACCAGCAGCATTATTCTCTTACAATGCCACAGATACGGAAGCTGAAGCCATTCCTAATATGTCACCTTGCTAAGCCAAGATGTTCCAAAGCCCCTTGTATATGATCAAACTTTTCTTTCAATTCAATAGTTTACAAGAAAAATTGTCAAACATTTTTCAATATGTGACAAGATTGGACAAGACTTGACAATGTCATAAATGTGTATTTACAAGTTGTCTTTTTACTTTCTCTACTACGTATAGTAAGTAGGGGAAGTATTGTATTCCACCCAAAAATTCCATACCGAGATTTCACCGGAAATACATGTTTTGAGATCCCTGAATCCAAAAAAATCATTTTTGGAAACATGTCCATGGGTGTGTGTCTGTGTGTCTGTCTGTGAACAGCATAACTTAGAAACGAACAGTCGGATAAACACCAAACGTGGTATTTAGGTTCAGTATCTGCCGGAGATGCGACACGAAGGTTTTTAAGAAAATCCCCCCACCAGAGTACCCTTTACATGGAACATTTTTCGAAAATTTTAATTTTCTCAAAAATGGCTGTAACGATTTTGATTAAAATATCATATGTTTAAGATATTTTCATGACAAATAAAATGTATAACTTGAATTGTCTCCAGAAGTATTCTTCATTGTGAATGACTTTTGCATAACTGGTAAATCATAAGAGATAGACAAAATTGTACTATACAAAAAATGTAGATCGCATTAAAATACACAATTTATGTCATATACATTTTTTTTTGTGGAGTGAACCATTCTCAAGATATTGCTGGTTATTCCCTTAAATTTTTCAATACTTATTTTCTCAAATGGGAATTCGTTATTCATTTTTTTGTCTTGGATATGCAAAGAGTATTAATCTGTGGGAAAGGGAATGGTGCTGCACCTAGCAACCAGCTATTAAGAGATATTTATGTGCTTAAAGGTTACTGTATTTCTATATTGCCCTTGTAAATATATATTCCCCTTACATCTACAAGAAAATTAGCAATAAGATAGAGTCTGCAAATGTTTATCTCGATTAATATGAAGTAGATGGAGAATAAGCGTTTGTAAAAATAGTTTGTACAAGAGTAGAGAAAGTCGTGTGAGTGTAACACATTAGATTTTTTCAAACGGAAAACCTTCAGAACACATTAATAAATAATTTATCATGCACAAAGCAACGTACCATTTGCATCATGGTATAACAGTTTGCAATGAAATGCTGTTCTATACCAATATTATGTAGCACTTTCACATATTGTATCCAATGAAATCACAATCATGGAACACAATGGAAATAACACCAACTAGTAGGTTAGCCACACTATATAACATTGCATTAATGTATACAATAGTTCAGAAATCTGTCTTGGAATTATTTCTTCATAACCTCCTTCATCTTGGGGTAGTCCATAGAGTCCTAGATACGAGTCCTCATATACGGACATGATCCGCTTATGTTAACGACATGGCTTGGCCAGGTAGCCATTTTTGCTTACTTTTAGCTTTCTGCCATGTTGCAGATTTCGTGGCGCACTGTAAATACTCGCATTTCATTGGCTGAAGCCATCAAATCATTGTCAAATCTTTGATCGTTTAGAGCATGTCCTTATTTGCTTTCAAGACTTTAAAAGTATTGGAATAAATTTGACAAGAAAAGTTGTGAAGTTGTTACAACTCTTGGGAACGTCTTGTAAAGTATTGAATTTGACAAAAATTTGATTGTGTACAAGTAGCTTAAAGGCCTGTAAAATATATGGCAAATAGCAAAATATATAAGGCAAAAAGTCTGTTCACAGACTGGCTCTTTGAGGTGGACAAAGAAATGGACAGAGATAAAAAGAAAATTCTCCTCATGATAAACAGCTGCTTTGCGCATAAAATGGACTGCAGGTTAGAAAATATCAGGCTTGAATACCTACCTGCTAATTGCACCAGTCACTAGACCGGAGAATCATCCAGAATATCAAAGTGCACTTTCGCAATCCTCTGATGCAACATGTACTTACAAACATAAAACTTAGGTATCCACCCTATTCTGCAGGAAATCCAGATGATAGCAGGAACCTGTTGGAATGTGAAAGTAACTACAGTTCTGAATGATAGGTGAAAAGCTGGCATTGTGAATTTTCAGCCAGTTACGAGGGGCACTATTTATATTTTGAGCCTAATAATTAAAACAAAGTAATTTCTGATTGGAAACTGTTTTATTGTTTTTCAAAATATTCCCCTTTATGATCAATACAATTTTTGCATCTGTTTGAACCATTTGTCAAAGCATTTATTCCAGTCTTCTTGAGGCACCTCCAAAGCATGTTTTTGAAGGCATCAACGGCTTCTTCTGCCAACGAAAATTGTTGTCCACGCAATTTATTCTTGATGTTCGGGAGCAAAAAGAAGTCATTGGTGCCAAATCAGGACTGTATGGCACATGACACATCAATTCAATTTTTTGAGCTTTCAAATACTCTGTTATTAGACGAGATGTGTGTGCGCTCGCATTGTCTTGATGAAGAACGATCCTACGGTTCTTGTTGGTTTTGCTTACTTCTACGAAGACTTCCGACAAACAAATAGTTGTATACCATTCGGCATTGACCGTTTTAAGTTCCTCTAAAGGCACTGTTGCCTCATGGCCAGTTTGGCTGAAAAAGCAGGCAACCATTTGCTTCGAAGTGCTTCGAGTGCGAAAAACTTTTGTTGGATTTGCTTCATCTTGAAACACCCATACAGTCGACCGCTGTTTACGTTCCGGCTCATACGCATAGATCCAAGATTCGTCACCTGTTACAATCTTATATACGTCTTTTGAGACACCGCCATTGTATTTCTTGAGAATTTTTGTACACCAATGGGCACGAGCATCTTTTTGAGATTGCGTCAAATTATGTGGGATCCAACTAGAGCAAACCTTTTTCACAGCTAAATAATCATGCAATATTTTATATATGCTGGTGGAACTAATGCCTAGGGTTGCCTCAATCTCACAATATGTTGCATGACGATCTTTCATTATTAGTTTTTGCACAGCATCAATGATTTCTGGCACAACAACTGATTTTGCACGACCTTCACAAACTTCATCATTGAGTGAACGGCAGCCACGATTAAATTCGTTATACCAGCGTTTCACAGTGGCAAAGGATGGAGCTTCATCGCCAAATGTAGAAGTTAGTTGATCGATGCACTCGTCTTGATAATCCACGTCGAAAGTCGTAATAAATCATTGCACGAACATTTTCATGAGTTAATTCCATGTTTTTGTTGACACACAATTTTCAAGTTAGTGTAAACAAAAAAAATGACGCTCTATTGACAAAATGTTTGAAGTAGATTATGGTCAAAAATGTCAAACTTTCCATTGGAAACGTCAGATGGCACCTACAACATTCAGGGTTGCCAAGGCTCAAAATATAAATCGTGCCCCTTGTACCGCTGCACATGACATATCTGAAGTCTCTTGTGAGTCATGGTAAGAACTAGCAAAGAACTGGAATTACTGTCCTTTGAAGAATATGTCTCTATGGATACAAGGCAGAGACAACACACCACCTTACAGAGAAGGAAATAGTATAGTCTATAAACTGTAACAGCCCCTCAAGACGACAGTGATGACAATGAAGAGGAAGAGGAGGAAGCCACAGCTGAAAGTGCCTTCTGTTGATGCAATGAAGCATATACAACAGTCACTTAGTGAGCTTGAACAGTTTGTGGAAGAGAACTTGTTGAGAAAGTCAAAACAAATCAAAATCAATGACTTCAAGACTCTCTGTAAAGTGGAAAATGCTATCTGATTTAGCAATGTATTAATGTAAGAGTAAATTTTTGCAGCTGTTCGACTCTAAATAGGCATGATCTGTCAGCTTCAAATTAAGAGTATGGTATTAGAAGCAGAAATAGAAATGGCAATGAACATGCTAAATTTTGTAATGCAATGGGCAGGTGACAAGATGTTATTGAAAAGCAGGAAAAGTAAAATTAGGGAAGGGTGATTTGATGAACAATGTAGAGTAAGCAAAAGGATAGTGAAACATAGATTTAAAATGGAGAGAGATAGGAGATGATATCTGAAAAGATTATTATCTGGAAAGTAAGAAAGGCAAATCTGCTCTTAGTCCTCTTCCTGGAAAATGGTTATAAAAGCAATAGGAAAGTGAATAAATTACCGTAAGAGTGAGTTTAGAAGTGGATGTGATCTCTTCAATAGCTGGTGCTCACCTGCCTGCCCCTTTTAGGTGTTTTGCTTTTATAGGCAGTTCGCGTTATGAACATAACAAACGAAGCCATTTTTTCCCTAAATCACATGCAAAGTGGGAACTGTCAACCTAAATGAACAGGTGAAATCCACTAAATATGTGAATATTTCTTTTTATTCTTTGTTTAATGTTGCCACTGACAAAAACGCAACACATTCATAGTAAGAAAGACTATGCACCGAAATTGTAATTTTTGTATTCTTTTTGTGAAAGTTTGTTATATTAATATGTTATTTCCATTAAATAAAGAAGTTTGTTTACTGTAGCAGTGGTAGATAGTTAATGCAAGCTTACATAAAAAAACCTAACCTAAGGCTAACTTTCCGTGAGTTCAGAAACGTAAGCTTATATAAATAAAACTAAACCTAACCTCCCGTGAATCAGAAACCTAAGCTTAGGAACGCAACTGCTACACTCCTTTCCTTCTAAAAAACATCCCTCGGCTATGCCTTGAGGCCGAGTATCTTACAGGATTTGGCGGCATTAGTTATTCACATGTTGCCAGCATTGCCTTAGAGCTAGCGTATGACATAGAGTGACATCTGTTGAGCTAGCGTATGACATAGAGTGACATCTGTTGGACGTATAACACATCATTTGCCTCACTCAGGAAGGGACCTAAGAGCAGATTATCGGTAAGAAATATCAGGATCTGATAGAAAATGAGAAAAACAAGTGGAGATTGGAAAATGGTAATAAAATAATGAATATAATAAGCAAAAAAACAAAAGCAAATAAAATGTGGAAGGTGTTATATTGACATATAACAAATATACCAATGCATCCAATATATCATAGAATGGTTGGATTATTTTAAGAAAAACTTTATGAAATATCAAGGTGCATGAAATTGGTAATAATTTTGTAGAAATTTTGGACAGTAAAACAAAGCAGGAGGAATTAATAGAAGGGTTAAACCATTTAAAGTAAAGAAAGCAGCTTGTATACCAACAGAATCTCTAAAGGAATAGTGAACTAATGGGGATAGAGAGGAAGTACTTACAAATGTATTCAGTGCAATGCAAACTATAGGATACATACCACAAAATTGGAGAAAAGCAATTATACACCCAATATATAGGATAAACTAGAAGTCCACCATCAAACTTTGAGAGCTTGTTCAGGGATACCTTCTAAGTATTTTGGTATAAGGGAACCATGTTCTCTGGTGGCTCTTCACAGAGTAATTGCATTTTGTTTGGTTTCTTCCCGCAATTAGCTTTGTATCTGTATGCACGAAAATGCTGCACAACAGTGTAAACGTTGATGGTATGTGCTGTGTGTCCAGTTTATACAAAACTTGTTTCCATTCACTCACAATACCTGCTGTTGACACCTCTAACTCACTGCCCTCAAATCTGCAATCAGAACTGCTTGGTTCTATTTAGGGTTTTGTTTTTCCAGCAATGTTAGTTGCACATTAACAGTGATACTCAGCAGTTGGGATAGCTTTACTGATGAAGAATTGGCCAATATGCTTCTTGTGTATGGGTTTACTGAATGCAATGGAAGAGCAATAATGCTATGCTGAGCTATTCCTTTACTGATATCAACCACATCACAGTGCTTTTGCATCCGTATATAGGCGTCTACAAGAAACTGGATCCTTCCTGTTAGAATGGAAGACGCTGGCCATGTGAGGTAGGCCAGAACACCCGATCTGGAAGAAAATGTGTTACACACAATTGGTGAAATGCTGCTGCTAGTAGTTCGCATATTGCAAGAGCTCTGAACACAAGCCAGTCAACTGTTTTGAGAGTCATACATGAACTATAATTGCACCCCTATCTCCACAGAAGTGCAGTCATTGCAGCCAGCAGACTATGCATTTTGAGTAGAGTTTACAGATTGGTTCCTAAAGCAATGTGCAGAAAACCACAATTTTCCTGCTTTGATGTTGTTTACAGACGAGACCAAGTTTACAAGAGAGGATATGTTCAACAGTAGTAATAGCCATGTATGAGATTACTAAAATCCACATGAATTGGTGTGTTGATCCTATCAAGAGCAGTTTGCTGTGACAGCATGGGCTGGCATTGTCAATGATGTTTTTATTGGACCTTACTTCGGACATAATGAATGTTGTGTACAAAACGTTCAACATGTCTTCCCACAGTTCCTAGAAGATGTGCCACTAAGAATTCGTTAGCTTATGTGGTTTCAACATGACGGGGAACCGGCACACTTTGCACTTGATGTTAGGAACCACATTGATGTATACTGGACGACAATGGATTGGTTGCAGTGGTCCTGTTCCATGGCCAGCTTGGCCATCAGACATGACACCAATGGAAATTGAAATTGAGTTTTATTTATGGACGCTCTTTAACTACTATGGTTCTTAGCGTCCCATTCTATATTGGGCGTGAAACACCGGTAATTTTGCTCAGAGGCCTCTTTATCAGGCTTGAGGTTCTTTTACGTGCCGTAAATCTACGACACGGGACCACCGGCTTTACTTCCCTTCCGAAGGAAGCCGTGCTAACGATTTTTACGCCCGAAAAAATCCATCGCCCTCCGCCGGGTTTGAACCCGCGACCTTGGGAACTAGAGGCTAGCACGGTACCACTAGTCCACGGAGGACGACAACACCAATGGACTACTACTTCTGGAGGCATGTGAAGAGCCTAGTTTACGAGACTTTGGCTGATACTTGCATGGATCTGGTTGCTAGGATTATCGCAGCCGTGGAAGTAGTATGCCCAATTCTGGAATGTTTGAGCATGTAAGGCAGTCGATGGTGTGTCTTGTACACTCTATGTGATCAAGATGGTCAATATTTTGAACAATACCTTTAAGAGAACAGTTCTGCATTTGTTATGTACTGTACTGTACACTGACAGACCAGACTGAACACACTGTGATAAAAGTGTATATGTTTCGTCTGTGGGATGTTGCATTTCTCTGTGTTGTATGTTGTACATTTTGGTTATTGCATGTTATACAGGCTTCTTCACTTTGTGAAGGTATTTCCACAGAAACAAGGGTGATTGGAGTAACAAATCAAATAAATCATAATTATACTATTACTCCGTAAACGAGGTGCAGAATACCATGGGTCCCTTATACCAAAATACTCAGAAGGTATTCCTGAACAACCTCTGTAAAGGCTGGTTCACAACCACCCAAGAACAGTAACCAGAATGGAAACAACAATGGGAAATGATGCACCATGCAAGATATTGGTTCACAAGCCCAGTAACGAGAACTGAATGCATATCGATCACAAAGTGAAAGTCGATTTTGCGCATTGGGATTTCATTTGTTTTTAACTGACCAATGACATTTTTTCACCTACTTCCAATTTAGCCAAGCCAACGTCAAAATTTGATAGAGTAAACATTATCTAAATGCATATTCATTACATTTCCGATCCCTCTAGTTATGTCAAACTTTCATTCCTTTATTTAATGGCATACATTAAGATTGTTTATTGTTCTTTTTTCATTTCCACCAGTTTTAGCTGTTCTTTGTAGCTTTTACCATTGTTTTTTAGGTAATAGCCAGTTTTGAGTTGCATATAAACAAACTACAAATGATCCCTTCACCAGAGGAACCAACGCTGATTAGATTTGTGGGTGTCGGGATGAGGTTAGGAAGCACGTTTATTACTAATTCCTTCCAGTTTCATGTTTCCAGCTAGCGACTATAGAGAGTACTAGAGGCTGTTTCATGTCACGACCGCTTAGAATAACCTCTAGAGTGAAGAGTCTAATATGCACATTATAGATCTAATATGCCGTGCCCGAGAACGAGAAAGTTAAAAGTTGGGCAACTCTTCTTTTCCATTCCTGGGGCCCGGGAATGCTTTCCGTCGGTTGTGAACACTCCCATTTGAATACATGTATTTCAACTTTCTCGTTCTCGTTACCGTTCTCGTTGGTTCTGAACCAGCCTTTAGTTTGTTGATGCAGTTTCTGGTTCATCCTGTATACAAGCAAAGGCAGTATAGATAAACGTAACAGTTACAGGTGCATGGCTTTATTATCTAATGTAGGAAACTATTTATTGGCATTTTGTCAGGCAGATTACAAAAATGGGTAGAACAATACAACACATGAGGGCGGATTGATAAGTCAGTGACTTTTTAAAGAAAATAACAATTTTTTTCTCCAAAAAATCAATTTTATTTCTCAACATAGTCTCCTTTCAATTCAATATGCATTATCCAACATTTCTCCAATTTTTTTAAACCTTCCAAAAAGTATGATTTTTAAGTCTGCATAATATGAGGTTGTTTCTGCGATAATATGTTCACTGAACATGAATTTCTTCCCAGCAAGCCAATTTTTAAGGTTTGCAAAGAGGAAGAAGTCACTCTGAGACAAATCTGGAAAATATGGTGGGTGAGGTAGCAGTTCATTGCCCAATTTCACAAATTTTGCAATGGCAATGGCTGATGCATTATCCTGGTGAAAGAGAGCCTTTTTCCTCACCAAATGGGATCATTTCTTTAACAATTCCTTGTGAAACTGATTAAGTATTGTGGCATAAAATGAACCTGTGATCGTTTTACCCTTTATCAGGTAGTGGATGTCTATCACCCCTTGTGAATCCCAAAAGACAGCTGCTATGATTTTTTCCTGCTGACGGAATGGTTTTCGCTTTCTTTGGAGCAGGTTCGCCAAAGGAAATCCACTGTTTTGATTGTTGTTTGGTTTCAGGTTGATAGCAATGGATCCAAGTTTCATCAAGCATAATATAACACTGCAAAAACATATTTGGGTTGCACTGGAACATGTTAAAACATCCCTGTGAAATGCTCACATGATTCCGCTAGTCTCTCAATGAGGAGTCACAGCACCCATGTTGCTGACAGCTTTCTCATACCCAAAATTCATGCAGAGTGTTATGCACCCATTCACTCAAGATGTTTATGGCCATGGCTATCCCACAGATTTTCACTCGGCGGTCTTACAACATAATATCGTGAACTTTGTTCACCATTTGTTCTGTTGTGACGTCAACCAACCATCCTGTACGCACGGCATCTCTTGTGCTCGAATGGCCACATCGAAATTCTGTGAACCATGCCATGTGATGGAGCAGAGTCCTCATAATACTTCTTCAGCCTTTCTTCCATTTCCTTCACCGTCTTACCACGCTAAAAACTAGTGTTTTATCAGAACACGAAATTCACTTTTCTCCATTTTCTATGAAGCAACACACATCTTGCTTATTTTACACACTCTCAACAATGTTCTAACAAACAAATGACAACAAATTTCTGTGATTATACCCAGAATAGATGTAAGAGTTGGATGCAAACAAGAAAGCTGTGATTAGAAGACTATCTCTCGTCAAAGTCATGGACTTATCAATCTGCCCTCATACTATCCGAATACCAAATGGGGTTTCAAAAAGGAAGAAGAATTACTGACAACATATCCATTATACATTAATAGATAAATATTTAAAACATAACAGAGGGAATTATGCTTGGCTTTTGTGGATTTGGAAAAAGCTTTTGATCAAAATGAAATGCCGCCACTTGGTATAAGCTTTCAGAAAAAGGGTCAGTAGACACATAACAGAAGTTTCAAAAGCTCTATATAAGGAAAATACTTTTGGCACAAGATTTGTGGAAAAGTCAATAACTAGAGAAGTAAGACAAAAACAGTGACGAAGGCAAGGATGTAAGTTAGGTCCAGTTGTGTTTAATTTATATATTAATAATACAATGCAATATGTACATAAAACAATTTTATGTCAGTTATAAACAATATTCAGATACTCAATCTATTATTTGCA
The DNA here is from genome assembly GCA_030765065.1 of Deroplatys truncata. Taxonomy (NCBI): domain Eukaryota; kingdom Metazoa; phylum Arthropoda; class Insecta; order Mantodea; family Mantidae; genus Deroplatys; species Deroplatys truncata. Next base: position 82,297,767 of record CM060989.1, on the reverse strand, counting down.
GTTGATCTGGAAATTGGTTCTATTACAATAATCAGCCTTGCAGGAAATTGAAAATTATTCCTCAGAATGGAATCTAAAGGTAAACCAAGACAAGACAAATTGTAATTGTGTAAGAAAAAAGTAAAGTTCAGTAAATATGAGAAATGGAAGATAGGCAATAAGGAGTACAAATCGTACACAAGTGCATGTATTTAGGTATAAAAATCTGATGTGTTACACTCACATTACTTTCTCTACTCTTATACAAACTATTTTTACAAACTCTTATTCTCCATATGCTTCATGTTAATCCAGATGTTAATCTTATTGCTAATTTTCTTGTAGGTGCAAGGGGAATATGGTAGACTTTAAGTGATAGTCAAATATTTTAAGAGCTGGTTGCTATGTGGCATATTCCATTCTCTTTGTATGTCCAGGACATAAAAAAAATGAATAACGAATTCCCATTTGAGAAAAAGTATTGGAAAATTTAAGGAAATAACAAGCAATATCTCGAAATTGGTTCACTCAACAAAAAAAATGTATATGACATAAATTGTGTATTTTAACGTGATCTACATTTTTTGTGCAGTAAAATTTTATCTATCTCTCATGATTTACCAGTTATGCAAAAGTCATTCACAATGAAGAGTACTTTTTGAGACATTTCCAGAAAATTCGAGATATACATTTCATTTGTCATGAAAATATCTTAAACATATGGTATTTTAATAAAAATCGTTACAGCCCTTTTTGAGAAAATTAAAATTTCCGAAAAATTTTCCATGTAAAGGGTAATCTGGGGTGGGGAGATTTTCTTTAAAACCTTCGTGTCGCATCTCTGGAAGATACTGAACCTAAATACCAAGTTTGGTGTTTATCCGACTGTTCATTTCTGAGTTATGCTGTTCACAAACACACACAGACAGACACACATACACACACACAAAAGTATTCTTCATTGTGAACGACTTTTGCATAACTGGTAAACCATAAGAGATAGACAAAATTTTACTACAGAAAAAATGTAGATCGCATTAAAATACTCAATTTATGTCATATACATTTTTTTTGTTGAGTGAACCATTTTCTAGATATTGCTTGTTATTCCCTTAAAGTTTCCAATACTTTTTCTCAAATGGGAATTCGTTATTCATTTTTTTTATGTTCTGGAAATACAAAGAGAATGGAATGTGGCACATAGCAACCAGCACTTAAAAGATTTGACTATCGCTTAAAACCTACCATATTCCCCTTGCATCTACAAGAAAATTAGCAGTAAGATTAACATCTGGATTAACATGAAGCATATGGAGAATAAGCGTTTGTAAAAATAGTTTGTACAAGAGTAGAGAAAGTCATGTGAGTGTAACACATCAGAATTTTTTTTTACTTTCTCTACTATGTATAGTAAGAAGGGGAAGTATTGTATTTCTCCCAAAAATTCGATATTGATATTTCACCGGAAATATATGTTTTGAGACCCCCTGAATCCAAAAAAAGCATTGTTGGAAACATGTCCATGTGTGTGTCTCTGGTACTTAGGTTCAGTATCTTCCGGAGATACGACACAAAGGTTTTCAAGAAAATTCCCCCATCCCAGATTACCCTTTACATGGAACATTTTTCGAAAACTTAATTTTCTCAAAAATGGCTCTAACGATTTTGATTAAAATACTGTATGTCTAAGATATTTTCCTGACAAATAAAACGTATATCTCGAATTTTCTGGGAATGTCTCCAAAAGTATTCTTCATTGTGAACGACTTTTGCATAACTGGTAAACTATAAGAGATAGACAAAATTTTACTATACCACAAATGTAGATCGCGTTAAAATATACAATTTATGTCATATACTTTTTTTGTTGAGTGAACCATTTTCTAGATATTGCTTGTTATTCCCTTAAATTTTCCAAACTTTTTCTCAAATGGGAATTTGTTATTCATTTTTTTTATGTCCTGGATATACAAAGAGAATGAAATGCGCCACATAGCAACCAGCTCTTAAAATATTTGACTATCGCTTAAAACCTACCATATTCCCCTTGCACCTACAAGAAAATTAGCAATAAGATTAATATCTCGATTAACATGAAGCTGACGCAGTAATTTGTATCACAAACTATGTAAATGTAAAGAGTGATTATAGTGTGAATATGCATAATTGTGTGACATTGATTTGAGATGTTTGTTGATTGTAAGCATTGTTGAGAAGTGGGTTTATATGGCCTTACTGAAACTGACAATAATAGTGTGCAATAATGTAGCGAGGGGGTGAGCTGTTTATCATTATTAGAGACGAGCAAATGACGTAATATTGGCGCGTTTTTCTTAGGAATTTGCAGGAACATTTTTTCCCTAGAGCATATGTTTTCGTAATTTTCATTGGATATAAAAATAGATGCTAATGTTGGCGCGTTTTATTAACCAATAGCAGCTCGGTTATAATCTTTAGGTATATCGGGGTGTGGGAGTATAAAAAGGGCTTAGTCAGAGGTAGATCCCTCCAGTCCATCGGAAACATTTGTACATTACACGTCGTCTCCAGTCCATCGGAAACATTTGTGCATTACACGTCGCTGAGTTCAACGAAAGCAGTCATGGTGAATACAGAGCATAGTTTATCGATTCGCAGGTTACGCGTAGCAAAGTTATGAAAAATCTCATGTGTCGTAAAGTTAATTACATAAAAAGTTGAAGTACGCGAATTAATAATGTGCAGTAAAGAAGTTATTATAACAGTTTCAGTTTGGCGAGTGTCACGATTAATATGTGAAAGTGCATAATGTGTTACGACAATAAAAGTATAAAACAAATTCTTTCATCAGTGTTATCTTTGGATAAAAACTCCTTTCCATTTATACACCTGATTAAGAGATTTGCTTGACCAAGAGAACATAGCTAGCCGGAGGACAGTGAACCCAAAAATTAAACACAATAATATGCGCTCAGTAAAAGATAACACGAAGTGACCGCGACAAATTGTCTTTTATACGTACGGCAGATAAACAGTAGCATTCTTTCAAACAAACACTAATACCATCGCAAATTGGCTACCACAACGTGGAGCTAACAAACTTAACAAAGAATCCCGTCCCAAAATGGCTCCCAAACGTGGGGCTCAATAAATAAATAACCATAATACCGTCACAAAATGGCACCCAGAATGTGGGGCGAAGGAAGCAGGACGTGGAGCAAATGGAGCAGTGAACTGAACTACAAGACGCAGATTCCAGAAACAACTACAGGAACGACAGACGACGCGGATGAGTGGACACAAAAACATCGAGAAGACGCAGATTCATCATAATACGACGCAGAAGCGACATATAATCTAGGAGAGAGGGGCAGGAAGCTGGACATCAAAGCAACATCAGCAGATAGCATCCGAAAGGTTAGAAAAGTGTGATTTTTTTTTATTCTAAAAAAAAAAAAGGGGGGTAAAATTTTAAATGTACTTGAGGAGTGGTAGGATTAAGAAAACAATGTCTACTAATAATACTGAAGAAACAATTATGGAAGGGGATAATGTAACAGTTAGCTGTAATTCAATACAGGTTACAGAAAATAGCTCAAACAATGTAGGATTTGAGGGAGAAAATGTTAGTGCCGAAAGTGAGAATAGAACAGCAGGAAATGTTAATTTTGATGCTAGTATGATGATAGAAATGTTGAGAAATTTTGGTGAAAGATTGGAAAAAAGGAAATAGATCAAAACAGGGAAGACATGGAAAAGAATAATGAGAAATTACAACAAAAACTAACTCAGAATATGGAAAAGAATAAGAAAGAATTGAGGGAAGATATTAGTAAGAGTATTACAGATCAATTAAGGGAAGATATGCAAAAGAATAATAGGGAATTGAGGGAAGATATTGGTAAGAGGTTAGAACAAAACAGGGAAGAAATTGAAAAGAAATTTATGGAGCTAGATAGTAGTATGATGAGAATGAGAAATGAAAATCAGGAAATGATAGCAAATGAGATAGGGGAAGTTTCAAAGAAAATGTTAGACATGAGCAGGGAAATATCTAACCAAAAAAGTGAGGTTAATAATAAAATAGAACATGTTGATGTAAAATGTACAGAATTAGGTAGCCGAATGAGTAGCATTTCAAGTGAGGTAAGAGAGATGAAAGAGGTTACAAATGCAGATTTAATTTAGGTGCAAGTTAATTTCAGAGGGGAGATATCTGAAATTCAGGAGTCAGTAACACAAAGAAATAAATTGTCTGAAGAAGTTAAAGTTGTGTCTATAAATAATCAAAAACTAATTTCTGAAATTAACAAGTACCAAGTTGTTCAAAATGAAAACCCAATCCAGTACAGTTTAGTACAGATTTGTCAGAGAATTCTCAAGTTAAAAACATACCGCAAGAATTGAAAATGATAGTTGTCAAAAGATGTGTTGTTCAGAAAACTTTAGATTGTTTTCAAATTATATCTTGGGGCGAAATTTCATTTGAATCCTTTAAGAGGCTATTCATGAACAAATTTTGGAAGGTTAGGATAAGGCTACGAGTAATGTTTAGCCACAGACAATTTGATCCAGGAGGGGAAATAGCAATGAGATGAAAAGTAAATCCAGGATAGTTAAAGATGAACTGCAGAGCAATGTATTGGAATGTAAGAGGGTTAACTATATATATATATGTCATAAGAAAAGAGAAATAAAGTACAAAACAATAAAAAAAAGGGTAAAGATAATTAAAACAAATACTTATGTAGCAAACAGATAATGTAAAATAGTGTCTAGATTTAAGAGATGCAAATATATTTGTGTAGAGGGTGAATATTTTTGGTAAATATGTTTAATAATTACAAAAATTCTTGAAGGTATAAATTTTTGTCAACAATCTAAGAAAGTAGACCAATTTTGTAACAGTAACTAAATAATTCAGGGTACAGTATTTGCTATAAAAAAAAAAAAATTCTAATGTCAAATTAATGTCTGAACACATTAAACCAGAGCCAGTAAATAGTGGCGAGATAAAGGCAAAACATATGTTGTGTGTTAAATACGTGTGCAGTGTTAAGTGAAAGTGATAAATAGCGTGTGTTCCAAGATTCAGGAGACTAAAAACCCAATTATAAAATTTCCAAACAAGTTGTAAATATTTATAATTATGTTTCTAGTGGGGCACATGACGCAGTAATTTGTATCACAAATTATGTAAATGTAAAGAGTAATTATAGTGTGAATATGCATTATTGTGTGACATTGATTTGAGATGTTTGTTGATTGTAAGCATTGTTGAGAAGTGGGTTTATACGGCCTTACTGAAAATGACAATAATAGCGTGAAATAATGTAGCGAGGGGGTGAGCTGTTTATCATTATTGGAGACGAGCAAATGACTTAATATTGGCGCGTTTTTCTTAGGAATTTGCGGGAACATTTTTTCCCTAGAGCATATGTTTTCGTAATTTTCATTGGATATAAAAATAGACGCTAATGTTGGCGCATTTTATTAACCAATAGCAGCTCGGTTATAATCTTTAGGTATATCGGGGTGTGGGAGTATAAAAAGGGCTGAGTCAGAGGTAGATCCCTCCAGTCCATCGGAAACATTTGTACATTACACATCGTCTCCAGTCCATCAGAAACATTTGTGCATTACACGTCGCTGAGTTCAATGAAAGCAGTCATGGTGAATACAGAGCATAGTTTATCGATTCGCAGGTTACGCGTAGCAAAGTTATGAAAAATCTCATGTGTCGTAAAGTTAATTACATAAAAAGTTGAAGTACGCGAATTAATAATGTGCAGTAAAGAAGTTATTATAACAGTTTCAGTTTGGCAAGTGTCACGATTAATATGTGAAAGTGCATAATGTGTTACGACAATAAAAGTATAAAACAAATTCTTTCATCAGTGTTATCTTTGGATAAAAACTCCTTTCCGTTTACACACCTGATTAAGAGATTTGCTTGACCGAGAGAACATAGCTAGCCGGAGGACAGTGAACCCAAAAATTAAACACAATAATAGGCGCTCAGTAAAAGATAACACAAAGTGACCGCGACAAATTGTCTTTTATACGTACGGCAGATAAACAGTAGCATTCCTTCAAACACTAATACCATCGCAAATTGGCTACCACAACGTGGAGCTAACAAACTTAACAAAGAATACCGTCACAAAGCATATAGAGAATAAGCGTTTGTAAAAATAGTCTGTACAAGAGTAGAGAAAGTCACGTAAGCGTAACACATCAGATTTTTTTGTTTTTATGGACAGACTTTAACTGCTATGGTTCTTAGTGGTCCATTCCATATTGGGGAGAAAGACTGGAAATTTTACTCAGAGGTCTCTTTATCAGGCTTGAGGTAATACTTTACTTCCCTTCCGAAGGAACCCATGCAAAGTTTTTCGCCCAAAAAAGATCCATTGCCCTTTGCCAAAAAGATCCATTGCCCTTTGCCGGGTTTCAACCCATGACCTCGAGGACAGAACTCTGCAATGACAACGTAATATTTGATGCAGTTGGACATTTCTGCTTGAAGTGATGAAGAGGGGAGCCGTTTATTCTTGCATGATTCACTTTGCTCTCTCACTCATGCTACCTTCAAGCAGGCATTAAACAAGTTTTAATCAATAATTATTAGTAGAACTATTAAATAAATGATCAGATGCTTGATTTCAGAAGTCTGCTATGTTTGCTTCATGCCTGAACACTTACCAATGACTTTGTGAATGGTCGCACTAGGGCAAACAGCAGACGGAAGAACCACCAATGTCGGCTAAGATCTGAACTGACCATGTTCCCAGGATGAAGAACATTAACAGTAATGCCCTTTGCCTCCCAGCGTCTTGCCATTTCAAATCCAAATAACACATTGCAAAGCTTAGAGTTATTGTATGCCATCATAGGCCAGAAATGAGAGGAAGATGATGGAGATAATATTGTCTGACTTACAGTTCCTGCGCTCACGTTGGAAAATCTGAAACAAAATGCAAGATTCAGAAGTCATTAATTCCAAGATAGTTATACTTCAGCCAAACATACACTTATATACAAAACACAGTTTATCCATAAAAACGTCATGCTTTGAACTGGTATTGCGTCACTTTGGATAGCCGTATTTGGGTGAAGTTGGTGACATTTGAAAGAAAAACTCAAATATGTTTTACTATATGTCATACACTTGAATGTGAATCCCAAGTGATACGAAGTTGCACTTCTTGCAGGTTTTGAGGCAATGGAGGTACATACACACAATCTTTTATGTAACCCCATAAAAAGAAGTCACAGAGTGTCAAATCAGGAAGCCATTTGTAGAAGACATAATCATCATTTCTGGCACATCCAATCCATCTTCCTGGAAGCGGCTCATTCAGATGTTCCCGAACATATAAATGCCAGTGAGGAGGTACTCCATCTTGTTGGAAAATAAATTTGTTGGCTTCTAAATGTGAGTGAGTTTATGATTCCTGTGATTCCGTATATTGTGTCCATTGTTGACATGCATAAATATATTTGAGTTTTTCTTTTGAATGTCACCAAATTCACCCAAACACAACTATCCAAAACAATGCCAGTTCAAAGTATGACAGTATTTTTATGGACACACTGTATATGGACTAGTTTTTGTAATATTATGCAAAAGAGCTCATATTAAAAATCTGGTGAAGTTCAATAAAAGATGAGAAGTGCTATATTTATTAAGACGACCTCAAATGCAAGATGACCCCCATTCTCCAGAACCTAATTTTGTAATTCAGCAGTGGTTCTTTCATTTTTTTACTAAACTGTTTCTGGTTATTAGTATTGTTATACACCGGGGTGAGGCCTAAAAGTTTGCAGATAAGATATTAAATTTAGCTATCCCAGCATAAACATTGGGGGGTCATAGCTACAGAGAACAAGAGATCCCAGTAACTTGCTGCACAAAGCTAAAGCTATAAATAATACATAAAATTTCACATTTAACTCTGGTTTATTATAAAGTTACCTTGGTGCTGCTACATGGTTTCGAAAAGGATACAGACAAACACTGGGGGAGATGCCCCACACTCACACGGACCACGCACGCTACATACAACTACACACTCTGAAGATATACACTCGACTGACTCTACTGGTGATGCCACGCTCTCAGACAAAGAGGCTGTTCCCTCAACTTGCCTTCAGCCCCCTTGACTAGGAATTGGAGGGAAACATGCTGCACCAGACAAGAATTCAACTCACAAACGAAATAATTAGTTCAACAATATCATTATACACAACAATAATGTGTCCAACGCAAAAATGCACACACATATACTACAGTATCATACACTACAATGGTGGTAACAGAAGGAGAGGAGAAGAGGGATGTGATTTTCTATTTACACACCATACAATGCATTATTCTAAACAATTATTCACATTTGCATAGAAATGCTGTAGCGGAAGTTGGGTGCTGTACATAGTGATTTGCTACACTGCCTTGAAATTCTTTAATTTGAATTTACCATGCCTCTGTAGCAGATTCTGTGACCAATTTTTACTTTCTCTACAATGTATAGTAAGTAGGAGAAGTATTGTACTCCACCCAAAAATTCAATACCAAGATTTCACCGGAAATATACGTTTTAAAGCCCCCTGAATCCAAAAAAAAGCATTTTTGGAAACATGTCCGTGTGTGTGTGTGTGTGTGTGTCTGTGTGTCTGTGAACAGCATAACTCAGAAACGAACAGTCGAGATAAACATTTGCAGACTCTATCTTATTGCTAAGTTTCTTGTATATGTAAGGGGAATATATATTTACAAGGGCAATATAGAAATACAGTAGCCTTTAAGCACATACATATCTCTTAATAGCTGGTTGCTAGGTGCAGCACCATTCTCTTTCCCACAGATTATAACTCTTTGCATATACAAGACAAAAAAATGAATAACCAATTCCCATTTGAGAAAATAAGTATTGAAAAATTTAAGGGAATAACAAGTAATATCTTGAAAATGGTTCACTCAACAAAAAAAATGTATATGATATAAATTGTGTATTTTAACACGATCTACATTTTTTGTGTAGTAAAATTTTGTCTATCTCTTATGGTTTACCAGTTATGCAAAAGTTGTTCACAATGAAGAATACTTTTGGAGACATTCCCAGGAAATTCAAGATATACATTTTATTTGTCATGAAAATATCTTAAACATATGATATTTTAATCAAAATTGTTAGAGGCATTTTTCAGAAAATTAAAATTTTCGAAAAATCTTCCATGTAAAGGGTAATCTGGGGTGGGGGGATTTTCTTGAAAACCTTTGTGTCGCATCCTTGGAAGATACTGAACCTAAATACCAAGTTTGGTGTTTATCCGACTGTTCGTTCATGAGTTATGCTGTTCACAGACAGACACACTCACAGACAGGCACACGGACATGTTTCCAAAAATGCTTTTTTTGGATTCAGGGGGTCTCAAAACATGTATTTCCGGTGAAATCTCGGTATCGAATTTTTGGGTGGAATACAATACTTCCCCTACTTACTATATATAGTAGAGAAAGTAAAAAGGCATTTTTGAAAGGTTTAAAATTATTCATGGAAGAAGAAGAGTGGAATATGAGTATACGGAGGAATGAACTAGAAAAAATGTGAGAACGTCAGCAGAAGCAATGGCCCAGGACACATTCAAGTCAAAGAACCGAGAGGATAGATGAGTCGGCAGTTTGGAGAAAGGAGCAGAAAACAGCTGATGAAGTCACAAAATTGATAGACGCGAGAAACAACCATGAAAGGAGAACAGAAAAAAATGGAGAGGAAGATCCAATAGCCATGGAGGGGGAAGAGGAGCTAACATTGGTAGCAGCGGCGGGGCGGGAGGAGATGCAAAGGAGGAGAAGTGGGGAGAAGCTGAGAGAACAGATGACTGCAGTAAGAAATGCATATGCGAAGGAGGGAAACAGCCATGAAAGGAGTACAGAAGAAAATGAGAAAGCAGCTGCAGCTAGGGAGGGGGAGGAAGAGGAGCTAACAGTTGCAGAGGCGAGGCGAGAAGAAATGCAAAGAAGAAGAAGTGGGGAGAAGCCGAGAGAACAGATGATTAATAGTGCAGCAAGAAATACGTTTGCGGAGGAGGGAGTGACACGAGTGAGAAGTAATAAGAGTGAGAACGGTCAGTGAAGCAGAAGAAATTGCAAGGGAGAGAGGGTATACAATAATAGATTTGAGAGAAGGGAGGGTAATGCTACAATGGGAGGAAAGTGTCGACCCGGTATCCAGAACGTACTAGACTCAGAAAAGCAATGGAGAAATTTACGTTTCAGAACAAAACAAAGAACAAATAGGGAAAGGAAGTAAATTGATATGCAAAAAAAGAAAATAGGAGTAAGACAGGGATGTAAACTTTCATATTAGTAACCTATTCATAAATGATATATTAAGAGTAAAAATAAGAAATTAGCATTATCCAGTAATAAGAGATAAGGAGATTCCAGGTTCAGGTTCATTATATGCAGATGATTTATGGTAGGCACCATATAGTTCAAAGGGTTACAAAAGCAATAAATGAAATTCAAGAAAGTGTGAAAAATGGGGAACTGGGTAAAAATCTAAAGATGACTGACTCAATAAAAAGCTCTAAGAAACAAAACCAAGGACTGAGAGAATAATAAGGAAGGTAAAGGGAAGAAAATGGTATAGAAAAGTAAGAGAAGCAAGGGCCACTCAGTGAGCGAAAAAGCCAGGGAGCCATGCAATCTGAGTGGCCCAATAAGAAAACAAGCACCAGACAAATTGTACAATAGATGTAGGGGTATAAATGAATATACATTGTATGTATTGTAAACATGTAGAACAAATTGTACAATAAATCCATTCATTCATTCAACAATTATAACTTGCACACACGCACGCACGTGCATACAGATATATATTTTATAATAGCTTTATCATGTGACATGTACACGATCTTTCATTCGCTATAACTTTATTTCATGACGTTTTTTATTGGTCCTCCCCACTTTGGCAACTTCCACGTTTAATTCTGACCACATATTTTAAATTAAAAATGTTCCCACGAGCCTTCTTAGATCAAAGATACAACACATAAGTTCTCTGACCGTGCTAAGCTTATGCTCTTCTGTCTGTGTCACGTCCAAGCTGAGATACAAAGACTAGCCTTGTAGACTTCAAGGCGCCACATGTGACCATAGGCTGTTTCCCACAGAGCAGGTAAGTCTCTGCCTGGGCTTTCGCTAGAAAACAAAGTTTGCCTTCCTTCCTTTTCAGCCAAGTTATTACTGGTAAGAATTTACAGAGCAATGCATTCAATTATTATTTCACTTGATTTACTTTGAGGCAGTATTTTAATACCTGAATAATTTCAATTGTATTTTATAATAAGTAAATTCAATAACAGCCTGCCTTGAAACAATATGCATGTAATAATTATTTGAATTGTATGTAACAGTCATTGCATATGCTTATTTTTATAGTAAACATGTTTTAATAATGTTATGTGAATACATTACATACCTTAATAATGCAAGAGCTGTGAGAATAACAAGTTTTAAGTTGCTAACAATGAGGTAATAATGAGGTAACCTTGTAGCAATAATGAGTTTGAGAGTTTGAAAGTTACTAGTCATGATTAAAGCAACGATAATGTAAAATTCAGTAACAGTTTAAAATTAGCCAATCAACAGCAAAGAAAAGCTTTAAGTAAAATGCAGATATTCTATTGGACTAGAATTAGCCAATCAGAGACTTGAAATACTGAAGCTTACGGGTTTAACGGTTGAAATAATGTTCAGTTGCTGGCAAACCTTGGTAGTGACCAGATCAAAGATGTGTTCTCTACAGAAATATTACGTATGAATCGTAAAATATGTCTACGCGTTAGCTAAGTGAAAGTATTAAAGAATTTCACAGCTCTTAAAAAGTGTAGTGTTTTATTAAATTGTGCAAAGGATACATAAAATAAGTGAATTTAAAAACTTAAATTCTGTGTATGTCTACAATTATTGTCATACCGCACCCTGCCTAAGAAATACATGACTCTACAAACATTACTGACGCAGCCGAGGCAAATTCAAACATAAATAACATATATAGAAGCAGTTTTAATAACAAAGTTAAATATTACAGTGTAAAACTTGGAGTGTAACAACAAAAACATCTTTAAATCAGCTTCTCATACGTAGCAGCTTATTGCGTAATAACAGTAACTATTACATAATCAACAAATTCAAACCGACGCCCAAAGCGTGTTGCAAACTTCTTAAACAAAGTCAACTCCAAGAACAATACTTCTTGAAGTAGGCTTTCAATGCATGAAGCTTAATAAATTACGTAAATATATTATGTAACAGAACATCTACTTCAACTTTTTGCACATTTTATTATCTTTTTAACCTAATACTCTTTATACCCAATCCTACTTCATAAGTTTATCTCAGGTTATGAATTATTTGTCATTAAGTTTTGTTAGTTTTTTTATGAATATTATTTTCTCATTAAGATTTATATTTAATGTGTGTATTATATTATTATTTATTTCTCGTCTTGGTCTCGATAACTGGCTTCATTCAGTTTGATATAAACTATACAAAATAAATTATGAGGACAATGTTGCACCTTGAATGAAATTTGTTCTGTTTGATCTATTATTGCATCCCATTCCATCTCAATTTTTCAATAGCTTGATAGTGTTTGGGAATATAGGTATTTTACTTGTTTACATACCTTCATACTCCAAGGATTAGTTGACTTTCTGAGCAATGCAAATTTAAGGCAATGTATCTGTGAAAATCCAAAACTGCACACTTTTCTTCTGGTTGCTTTTGAGTTTTTTTTTGTTACCATGTACTCAGAACACAAAACATTGAGTGCACACAAAATTTTGATAAGTTATGTGAAACCATTGTTAAGATATTAATTTTGTTACTCATAATTAATAAATTTTTACTTTCTGTACTACGTATAGTAAGTAGGGGAAGTATTGTATTCCACCCAAAAAATCGATACCAAGATTTCACTGGAAATATATGTTTTGAGACCCCTGAATCCAAAAAAAGCATTTTTGGAAACATGTCCATGTGTGTGTCTGTATGTGTCTGTGTTTGTGAACAGCATAACTCAGAAACGTACAGTCGGATAAACACCAAACTTGGTATTTAGGTTCCATATCTTCCAGAGATGCCACACAAAGGTTTTCAGGAATATCCCCCCCATCCCAGATTCCCCTTTACATGGAACATTATTCGAAAATTTTACTTTTCTCAAAAATGGCTGTAACGATTTTGATTAAAATATCATATGTTTAAGATATTTTCATGACAAATGAAATGTATATCTCGAATTTTCTGGGAATGTCTCCAAAAGTATTCTTCATTGTGAACGACTTTTGCATAACTGGTAAACCATAAGAGATAGACAAAATTTTACTACACAAAAAATGTAGATCACATTAAAATACACAATTTATGTCATATACATTTTTTTGTTGAGTGAATCATTTTCGAGATATTGCTTGTTATTCCCTTAAATTTTCCAATACTTATACCTTTTCTCAAATGGGAATTCGTTATTCATTTTTTTTAAGTCCTGGACATGCAAAGAGAAAGGAATGCGCCACATAGCAACCAGATCTTAAAATATTTGACTATCGCTTAAAGTCTACCATATTTCCCTTGCACCTACAAGAAAATTAGCAATAAGATTAACATCTCGATTAACATGAAGGATATGGAGAATAAGCATTTGTAAAAATAGTTTGTACAAGAGTAGTGAAAGTCATGTGAGTGTAACACATCAGATTTTTTTTATATAATATTATATGCTCCTTGGACCCTACAGCTTATCATATGGCTCCAAAATTTTTAATTTGAGCTTAGTATGCAAACATAGAAATTGTTGTGCCAGCATTTCTTAATTTTTATTAGTTTACGAGAAAAAAGAAATTTTGTATATAGATACATGTTATTGAATTTTTCAACTTTTCAATGTGAATTATGGCAAGTAATAATATTCCAGTCGAACTATTTAATATTTTTAACTAGTGCAAAATTTTTAAATCTGCAATTTCTGGAGCTTTCCTGAAAATTTCAAGGTAATAAAGCACACTGTGGTCCAAGGAGCATTCTGAATAGAGAAAAATGCTGGAGGGAGGGGGAAGGAATGGACAATCTCCTCTTAGAGTATCCCCCACGGCGATGAATAGGATATGTTATATGTCCAACAGATGTCACACTATGTCATGCACTAGCTGAACAGATGTCACTGTATGTCATACGCTTATGCTGCCAACATATGAAAAATTAATGCCATCAAAGTGCCGCGACAGCAGAAACGACCACAGAGAGCAGCCGAGGGATCTTATACAACCTTAGGCTTATGAATTCACGGAAGTTTAGGTTAGGTTTCTTTATATAAGCTTAGTTTCTGAATTCACGGAAGGTTAGTTTTTTTTTTTATATAAGCTTAGGTTTCTGATTTACTTTTATATATGTATATATATAAAATCTTGTTTTAAGTTACCAGTGGTTACATGAAAGCACGCAAGCTTAGGTTTCTGATTTACAGGAGGTTAGGTTTAGTTTTTTTTTTGTATATAACCTTGTTTTAATTGGTTACCAGTGGTTACATCTTAGGTTAGGTTTTTTTTTATGTAAGCTTGCATTAACTATCTACCACTGTTGCATTAAAGGGACTTCTTTATTTAATGAAAATAACATATTAATATAACAAACTTTCACAAAAAGAATACAAAAATTACAGTTTTGGTGGATAGTCTTTCTTAGTATGAATGCATTGCATTTTTTCAGCGGAAACTAATGAAGAAGAAGAACAAGAAATAGTGGTAATAACAGTGCATCGCATTTTTAGCGGATTTCACATTTTCATTTAGGTTGGCATTACCCACTTTGCATGTCATTTATCAGAAAAATGGCTACGTTTGCTGTATTTCTGACATGATTTGCCTATATAAGTAAAACACCTAAAAGGATCGGGCAGGTGGGCACCTGATATAGAAGAGATCACTTCCTGTTCTAAACTCACTCCTAAGGTAATTTATTGGCTTTCCTTTTGATTTTATAAGAATTTTCAACGGGGATACTCTAAGAGGAGATTTGCTGCAGGAATTAACCTAATCATGCCATATTTAAATGCCTACTCAACTAACCAAGAAATAAGACTTAAACCCCCAGCAGTGAGGGGTAACAGCTTAGTGCCTGAAAAATGATTTAAAATTAACCAATATGTATTTGTTGCTTAAAATTTGCGTGCATAATATTAAAAGTATAAACTCGCCAGTACTGTTCTCCTAGTACTGCTGTTGTGTGTGATACACCTCAAACAATCCTCCAAATAATGAGCAACAGCACAATGTTCACATTGAGGTGTCAAACCATCGGTTTTTACTCCAGTACAATTGAATGCACTAGAGACGTCAAAATAACTAAAACAATATAGGCCCTAATTTCATCTGCCATAGTCTTACTCCATTTTTCATCATCTTTAAACACTTTTCTGCCAGGATTGTTCAACTGCCTTGTTACATAAGCACTAGTTTTATCACACATTTTGCCAAACAAAGCTTCCATGTATTCCGAAAAAATTGAAAGAGCAGATGGCATCTGTAACGCATGCTTGTTCAGTAGGTCTTTACAAACACCACTTTTGCAGTAAATGGTTTTGAAGGGCCTGGCACATCATCATTGCCTTCATAATTATTTTCCTCACGGCTTTCTGCACTAGATTCATTATCACTGTCACCAGAACTTTCTCCAGTCTCTCTTCCATACGAGGGGCACTATTTATATTTTGAGCCTAATAATTAAAACAAAGTAATTTCTGATTGAAAACTGTTTTATTGTTTTTCAAAATATTCTCCTTTATTATCAATACACTTTTGCATCTGTTTGAACCATTTGTCAAAGCATTTATTCCAGTCTTCTTGAGACACATCCAAAACATAGTTTTTGAAGGTATCAACGGCTTCTTCTGCCAACGAAAATCATTGTCCACGCAATCTATTCTTGATGTTCAGGAACAAAAAGAAGACATTGGGTGCCAAATCAGGACTGTATGGCAGATGACCCATCAATACGATTTTTTGAGCCTTCAAATACTTTGTTGTTAGACAAGATGTGTGTGCGCTCGCATTGTCTTGATGAAGAACGATCCTACGGTTCTTGTTGGTTTTCCTTACTTCATCGAAGACTTCCGGCAAACAAATGGTTGTGTACCATTCAGCATTGACCGTTTTATGTTCCTCTAAAGGCACTGTTGCCACATGGCCAGTTTTGCTGAAAAAGCAGGCGACCATTTGCTTCGAAGTGTGAGTGCGAACAACTTTTGTTGGATTTGCTTCATCTTGAAACACCCATACAGTCGACTGCTGTTTACGTTCCGGCTCATATGCATAGATCCATGATTCGTCACCTGTTACAATCTTATATACGTCTGACACGAGCATCTTTTTGAGATTGCGTCAAATTATGTGGGATCCAACGAGAGCAAACCTTTTCTACGGCTAAATAATCATGCAATATTTTATATATTCTGGTGGAACTAATGCCTAGGGTTGCCTCAGTCTTATAATATGTCGCATGACGATCTTTCATTATTAGTTTTTGCACAGCATCAATGTTTTCTGGCACAACTGATTTTGGACAACCTTCACGAACTTCATCATTGAGCAAACGGTGGCCACAATTAAATTTGTTATATCAGCGTTTCACAGTGGCAAAGGATGGAGCTTCGTCGCCAAATGTGGAAGTTAGTTGATCGATGCACTCTTGTCTTGATAATCCACGTCGAAGGTCGTAATAAATCATTGCACGAACATTTTCACGAGTTAATTCCATGTTTTTGTTGACACACAATTTTCAAGTTAGTGTAAACAAAACAAATGACGCTCTATTGACAAAATGTTTGAAGTAGATTATGGTCAAAAATGTCAAACTTTCCATTGGAAATGTCAGATGGCAGGGTTGCCATCAGGGTTGTCAAGGTTCAAAATATAAATAGTGCCCCTCGTATTCAGAAAAATCACCACTTTCTACAGTTCTCTCAAAACTTCATCATCCGCACAGATAGTTTTCACTCATGATAATTACTAACACGAGTGGAGGAAGAATAAAATTATTTTTCCTTGGTTGAAACACAGTTGGTGAGGTCCTACTGAGGGAATTACAAACATCATATGTCAGCACTTCATTCCAAACAAATACAAACGACAAGGAACCTAAACTACATGCAGCTATATGCTGCATTCTGAGCTCAGCTCACCACACAATTCATATGCCAAAAAAGCGTGTGGGAGTCCCGGTCGTCAAATGATGTAATTGGGTTAAGAAAAATGGAGTTTAAGAATGCCTTTACCTATGGTACAGGACTAATTAAATAGTCATTTGTGGCTTTAAAATTGTTGATATTAAGAAACAATTGTGTAGTATAAGAGAAAAGGTTATAAGTATAATAAAATACAAACAAACATAAAAAAAACTGCTGTATTGCACTCACATAACTTTCTCTACTGTTGTACAAACTCTTTTTACAAACACTTATGCTCCATCTATTTCATGACATAAAAAAAGGAATAATGAATTCCCATTTGAGAAAAAGTATAAGTATTGGAAAATTCAAACAAATAACAAAGAATATCTCGGAAATGGTTAATTCAAAAATAAAATTATACGACATAAATTGTGTGTTTTAATGAGACTTACATTTTTTTAGTAAAAAATGTGGTCTATCTCTCACGGTTTACCAGTTATGGAAAAGCCATTCAGAATGAAGAGGACTTTTGGGGATATTACCAAAAAATTCAAAGATATAAATTTTATTTGTCATGAAAATATCTTAAATATATAATATTTTAATCAAAATCATTAAGAGCCATTTTTGAGAAAATCGAAATTTCCGAAAAACGTTCTATGTAAAGGGTAGTCTGGAGTGGGGGTGTTTACTTGAAAATCTTCTAGTCGCATCTTTGAAAGACACTGAACCTAAATACTAAGTTTGGTATTTATCTGACTTTTCGTTTTTGAGTTATGCTGTTCACAGACACAGACCTTTTTTCTAAAAATGTTTTTTTTAGATTCAGGGGGCCTCAAAACATGTATTTCCAGCAAAATCTCCATTACAAATTTTTGGGTTGAAGGCAATTCTTCCCCTACTTACTACACGTAGTAGAGAAAGTAAAAAAAATCTGATGAGTTATACTCACATGACTTTCTCTACTCTTGTACGAACTATTTTTCCAAACGCTTATTCTCCATCTACTTCATGTTACTCAAGATAAACATTTGCAAACTCTATCTTATTGCTAATTTTCTTGTAGATGTAACGGGAATATATATTTACAAGGGCAATATAGAAATACAGTAGCCTTTAAGCACATACATATCTCTTAATAGCTGGTTGCTAGCTACATCACCATTCCCTTTGCCACAGATTACTACTCTTTGCATATACAAGACAAAAAAATGAATAACGAATTCCCATTTGAGAAAATAAGTATTGAAAAGTTTAAGGGAATAACAAGCAATATCTCGAAAATGGTTCACTCAACAAAAAAAATGTATATGATATAAATTGTGTATTTTAACGCGATCTACATTTTTTGTGTAGTAAAATTTTGTCTATCTCTTATGGTTTACCAGTTATGCAAAAGTCGTTCACAATAAAGAATACTTTTGGAGACATTCCCAGAAAATTCAAGATATACATTTTGTTTGTCATGAAAATATCTTAAACATATGATATTTTAATCAAAATCGTTAGAGCCATTTTTGAGAGAATTAAAATTTTCGAAAAATCTTCCATGTAAAGGGTAATCTGGGGTGGGGGGATTTTCTTGAAAACCTTCGTGTTGCATCCCTGGAAGATACTGAACCTAAATACCAAGTTTGGTGATTATCCAAAGGTTCGTTTCTGAGTTATGCTGTTGACAGACAGACAAACAGACACACACATGGACATGTTTCCAAAAATGCTTTTTTTGGATTCAGGGGGTCTCAAAACATGTATTTCCGGTGAAATCTCGGTATCGAATTTTTGGGTGGAATACAATACTTCCCCTACTTACTATACGTAGTAGAGAAAGTAAAAAACACACATTTTTTAATATGAAATTTTTAGGTCAGCACATATAGACTAGCTTTTAAACATTTGACTATCGGTTCGGTGTCGTCTTGTATCTTCAACAAAAATATCTAGTGAAACAACTCGTACAAAGGTTTTTCTCAATTAACATGAAGTAGATAGAAAAATAAGCCTTTGTAAGAATAGTTTGTGAAAGCTACATAAAAATAAACAATAATAAAAAGAGAAAAACATGTGAATGTAACACATCAGATTCCTTTTTTACTTACCCCAAGCCACAATGACTTAATATATAATATAAGAAAAGCATTAACAGTGAAGTTAGCATTTGCAATCAGCATTAACAGCACTAGTAAAATTAAAAAAACACGTTAAAGAAAACTGAATTAGCAAAAACTTGCCTATGTGATTCAGAGGACACGACCACTACCCTAGAACCGTTGGTAAGCAGAGGCTCCAACAACAAAGTTAGGTAAAAATGGCCAAGATGATTAGCTTGGAATGTTGTTTCATACCCATCTGGAGTCAGTGAGAAAGATAATCCAAAAACACCTGCGTTCAATATCAGCATATCAATTTTCCTGCAAAAAGAAAACATTTTTATCTTAGAATAATATGTTACAATCACATTCTCTTAATATTTGTGCAAATCATTAACACCTTAAGTGTTTTTGGGAAAGAAAAAGTAGATAAGAGGACAAAAAATAAAATATATAAAACAGTTATAGAACCAATACTTATCTATGGAAGTGAAAGCTGGATAATAACAAAAAGTGAATTAAGCATGGTGAATGCAACACAAATGAAATGCTTAAGAAGAATAGTCAGAAAGACATGATAAGATAGAATAAGGAATGAAAGGATGAGAGATGAACTCAAAATGCCACTGGTAAATACGAGGATAGAAGAAAGACAGTTTACATGGTATGGATATGTGAAAGGAATGGACACAGACTGGAAAGTATGCCAATTTTTTGTAGCAAGACCATTAGGAAGGAATCCAAAAGGAAGACCAAGGATAGTCTGGGAAAAAGGGATTAAAAGAGCATTGGCTAAAAGAGGAAAGACTTGGGATCAGTTTAATAGACTAGTAAAGGATAGGATGTAGTTTAAAAAATGGATCCGAGGCAAACCCCTGACACCTCGATAGTGGTAGAACAGGGAAGTTAAGAAGAAGAAGAAGAAGAAGAAAAAGAAGATTAACCCCTTAACATACATGTGTGTGCGAGAGAGAGAGAGAGAGAGAGAGAACAGCATAACTCTAAAACAAAATTAAATAACAGCATAACTTATGCAAGGGCAGATTGATAAGTCAGTGACTTTAAACAGAAAATAAAAATTTTTTCCAAAAAATCAATTTTATTTCTCAACATAGTCTCCTTTCAATTCAATACACATTATCCAATATTTCTCCAATGTTTTTAAACCTTACAAAACATGATTTTTCGAAGTCTGCAAAATATTAGGTTGTTTCTGCCATGATATGTTCACTGGACGTGAATTTCTTTCCAGCGAGCCAATTTTTAAGGTTTGCAAAGAGGAAGAATTCGCTCAGAGACAAATCTGGAGAATATGGTGGGTGAAGTAGCAGTTCATTGACCAATTCCACAAATCTTGCAATGGCAATGACTGATGCATGCGGATGCATTATCCTGGTGAAAGAGAACCTTTTTCTTCACCAAATGGAGTCATTTCTTTAACAATTCCTTGTAAAACTGATCCAGCATTGTGGCATAAAATGAACCTGTGATCGTTTTACCCTTTTCCAGGTAGTGGATGTCTATCACCCCTCATGAATCCCAAAAGACAGCTGCCATGATTTTTCCTGCTGATGGAATGGTTTTCGCTTTCTTTGGAGCAAGTTCGCTGAAAGAAATCCACTACTTTGATTGTTGTTTGGTTTCAGGTTGATAGCAATGGATCCAAGTTTCATCAACCATGATATAACACTGCAAAAACATATTTGGGTTGTGCTGGAACATGTTAAAACATCCCTGTGAAGTGGTCACACGATTCCACTGGTTCTCAACTGTGAACAGTCACGGCACCCATTCTTGCTGACAGCTTTCTCATACCCAAAAATTCGTGCAGAGTGTTATACACCCATTCACTCAAGATGTTTATGGTCTTGGCTATCTCATGCTATGTTCACCATTTCTTCTGTTGTGACCTCAACTGGCTGTCCTGTGTGCACGGCATCTCTTGTGCTCGACAAAATTCTGTGAGCCATGCCATGTGATGGAGCAAGGACCCCATAACACCTGTTCAACTTTTCTTCCATTTCCTTCACTGTTTTACCACACAAAAGTAGTGCTTTATCAGAACACGAAATTCACTTTTCTCCATTTCCTATGGAGCAACACACATCTGCTTATTTAAGATGCTGTCAGCAATGTTCTAAGAAACAAATGATGACAAATTTCTGCAATTATACCCAGAATAGATTTGGGTGCAAACAAGAAACCTGTGATTAGAACGCTATCTCTTGTCAAAGTCATGAACTTATCAATCTGCGCTCATATTGAATCACATAACTCTAAACAGTTAAATACAAAATATGGTATGCAAGTTTTCAAGACCTTCTGTGAAGTGACATGACCTTTTAAATGAAACCATGCCTCATCAGAGAAAATTATTAACTGCAGATCAACAATGCCATCAAAAATAGTCTGTAAAATCCAATTACAGAAAGTGATTCATTTTTCATTGTCAAGGGATCGTAATTCATGGACTATGGTTACTTTATATGGTTTCAGTTTTAAAATGTTAGTAGCCGTATGGTCTTCGAAACACATATTTGCTGTGCAACACCTTTTAGAGACTTCGTTGGAGAGCGAGTGAATGATGCATTAATTTCAACGAGTTTTTCCTCAGTTAGGACCCTTTTCTTTAGCTTAGGACATTTAGCATTTAGGGATGCCATTGTTCTTAATTTATTAACAAGACGCCTGGCAGTCTCTCTATTTGGAACTGGAATGGTAGGGAATTTGCCTTGAAATTGCCTACACACCATTCTGCATGGCTCTATTTCCACATAAGTATCATACATGAAAACACTTTGTTCAAATGTGAATTTCTTGACTGCTACATTAATGGATTTTAAAATAAACGTATGACATGTCTTATACACTGCACTACGTTTTGTACACTCTAGAGATAAACAAAAACTGACTGCATCTTCTACACTGCACAGACAAGCGTAAACTGACTGTTTTACGGAAACCAATGTGTGAGGCTATATTACTGCTACTCCACACTTGCATGCAATCACCCGGCCACAGGGGAAGTGAACATACTGTTCCAAACTAGGGCTAAGACAGGTCAGTTTTCCCTTTTTTGTGTTAATGAATGCATACAGTCAGGTTGCTATTGCCCTTATCTTTGTCTCATGCCACATGCTGTAAAATTCTCTTCGTTTGTAAAAAGCTTTGTGTAATCTGAAAACTCAGAAGAGTTAATGCTACAGTTTTGTTAAGTCCTGCTTTAAAAGCAATTTTCTTAATTTTCTGTTTAGATTCTTCAAACAAAAAGATGGAACAAATACCCTATTTACATGAATCTAATGTGCAGCTTTTTTGACCAAATGTAGTACTCAAAATCGTGGTGCGCATTTGAGGCAGTATTTTTAACACTTAGATGATTTCAGTGTAATTATATAATATATTAATTCAATAACAGCCCACCTTAAAGCAATATGTGTATGTAACAATTTATAAACAGTGTATATTACAGTGATTGTAAATGTTTATATTAATATGTACATTAATAATGTTATGTGAATGTATTGCGCAATTTAATAATGTAGGAGCTGTGAGAATAATAGGTTAAAAGTTGCTAACAATGAGGTAACCTTGAGGCAATAATGAATTAGAAAGTTTAAATGCTACTGGTAATTCCTGGAGCAACAGTAATGTAATTTTTGTGACAGTTTATAAAATAGCCAATCAACAACCAGAAAAAGCTTTAGTTAAATGATGGTATTCTATTGGACTAGGATTAGCCTATCAGAAACTAAAATGGAACAAAATTTACAAATTCAGAAGTCAGTTGCTTATAGATACTGTTCCTAACAGGATGCGAGATGCGTCCTCAAGAAATTTAATACGTATTCGTGTGAGACGAAAATAGTCTTACATGTTAAAAAGTGCAAGTAATTAATAAAAAAATAATCTTATAGCTCTCTCTCTATATCAGTGAAGTGTTATTTAAATCGTATCAAGCATTAATAAAAGGAATGAAGTAAAAATTATAATCTGTGTAAGCCTACATTCTTCAGTCATACCACTCCCTGCTAAGACATTCATGTCTCTAAAAAAAATAAATACTGACACAGCTGAGGCAAACATAAATATATAATATTTAAAGAAACAGTCAAAATTACAAAGGTAAGGGTTCTGTATAGGAGTTAGGAGACTTTTTGGGTATAGTGGAATCTTGTTAGTACATTTTTGCAAGCACCCAATGATTTGAACATCATAGACGGGAAAATGTGTTACCGAAAATACAAAATCTGCAATAAGAACATACACTATGTAATCAAAAGTATCCAGACACCCCACAAACATACGTTTTTCATCTTAAGTGCATTGTGCTGCCACCTACTGCCTGGTATTCATTATCCGCGACCTGTCATCAAGGCTAAGGGCATTACCGATGGAGGGCGCCATGAACTTGTACGTCATTTTCAGCCAGGTGTCCGGATACTTTGGATCATGTAGTGTAAATTGAGCCCAGAACTTTTTAATTTATTAAATGATGGACATTTTAGAAGAAATTTGTAAAAGTAATGCTCATCTAGCAACAGTTAAACTTAAAGAGATACGAGCAATATTGTTTGCAGATGATTTTATAGTAAGTTGCATATCTAGTGTAGGCTTAAGAAGAGCAACACAATCGGTACATAACCTTGCAAAGAATAGGACCTAAGAATTACATTAGATTAGATTATCCAGTCTAATTAGATTAATTACTCTAATTAGATAAGATTGTCTGCAGGCAGATTAGCCACTAAAAAAATACACTTGATGAAATTGGAGTCTACTGTTCATTCCAAACCAGAGTTCCCTCTGATGTAAACAGAAGCATGTCTTCGGCTTGTCACGAACCCAAGAATATACTCTTATGCCAACGTAAGTAGTTCCTTAATACATGTACTGTATTATGAAATATTAGAGCAGGAAAGGTATAGAACTGCGCATTTTATTGCGGCTATCATAAGAACTCATCGCTAAAGGTAATGGATATATACTATCTGTTAAGAGATTACAAAATATGATTTTTGCCTGCTATTGTGCTGACGCCGAGAGCATCTTGCTTGTTAATACCAACCGTATGCATGACTGCCACTCTCTTACGTACACAAGAAATGCAGCAATGAATTCCCAGAGGTGCTATTTGAGTACTGAATAAACACTTTGCGTAACACAGGATATATAAGCGAACAGTCATTCATAATATGAGCACACGTATGCTCAACTCAGGTCAAATCTTGTGATTTAGTCAGTTGGTATTTGAGCTCACATGGCAGAGGAAGGTGCATGTAGTGCGAATAAACTGTTCAAACACAGAAGCGGGAAACAGTTAAAAAGTGGCTAAAAACAAACAATACTTCATATATTCAACTCACTATTACAAAACTACCCGTCACTTGCATTATTGCATATTACGAAACTAATATCAGATTTTACAGGCGTATCAGTGAGAAGTGTAACGAAAGCAAGCAAGGTATATAAACAGACATAATACAACATAGAAGAGGATAAAACGTGGGAACTTGTTTTAAGTGCGACAGTGCTGTGGAATTGTGGATAAGCTTGTCATTATTTTGGAGAGTAGTTCTGAGTCTGATATGGCAGCTGAGTCATCTTCGGAGGATTCGGATTTGGGTGTTGCACTTTTGCCCGAGGATTGTGATTAACGTAAGTAAAATGTTCATTGCCGCATACTTATAAAATCTATTGTTACCTCAGGTTGCATTTTGAACTATGATATTCACGCTGGGCGCGTTTTTATAGATTAAATAGTGTTCAACAATCACGTGGGAGGGGAACAAGCAGCCATTATGGGCGGGGATTGTGAACTACTTTCGCGCGGATAATACAAAGAGTTTGTTTTCAGTGAAAGGCACTCTGGTTTAGAATGGACAGTAGCTAAACACTCTTACTAGCTTCAGTCACCTATTTATTTTGCAGAACATATATCGTGAGCATGAGCTCACATAATCAGCTGCCTGTGACTGTTGGATCAACTCTCGAGTCATATTGTTGAAAGCCTGGGGTATCCTCTGGTGGTCTATGGATGAAACTAAATAGAGCGTGTCTGCTTCTGGCAAATTAAAGTTCATGATGCAGTTTTCAAACTTCTTTATGTATATCTTCTCCCATATTTCAAACTCTTCGAGTTTTGGGCTGTTTCAGCAACTGGATATTGGTGTCTATTTAATGGTTTTGAGTCCAGAAGTGAAAAGCAACTGCTGGTTTGTTGGTTTGTAAAATTGCGAGAAGGTTTACATTGGAAAACAAAAAGGAACATAGGCAATCGCTTCAAGGAACACCAGCGTTGCATATAGTTCAAACAGACCAACAAACCAGCAGTTGCTTTTCACCTCTGGACTCAAAACCATGAAATAGACACCAATATTCAGTTGCCGAAACCAGCCCAAAAATCCAGAGAGCTTGAAATATGGGAGAAGATTTACATAAAGAAGTTTGAAAACCGCATCATGAACTTGAAGAATGATTATTATGTTAATTACATAAAATATTACTACGTATTACGTTGATATTGTAATGAAAAGAAGCTAGAAACAGTGATGTGTATTGAATTTATTTAAAGGTGAGTCGGAATTGTAACACTAACATCACTTAAGTTTACTCACTTAACATGTTTCGGGAAACCGTTGTTCCCATCCTCAGAAGGTTAACTCGACAGTCGAGTTAACCTTCTGAGGATGGGAACAACGGTTTCCCGAAACATGTTAAGTGAGTAAACTTAAGTGATGTTAGTGTTACAATTCCGACTCACCTTTAAATAAATTACTACGTATATTTGAAAAAAATGTGCTGTTATGTAATTATTTAGCTCCACATTGAGGGAAGCCAATTTGCGGAAGTATAGGTTACGTAGTTGTTTGGATGAGTTTGCTCCACAGTTGTATGCCACTTTGAGAATGTTATTGAGCCTCGTTGTATTTGTTGCCAACTTTGAAAAAGTTATTTAGCTGGATGCTGGATATGAGATGTGAGAATCCCCATGTATGTGCGTCACTTTGAAGAGGTATTTAACCCAATTTTTTTTAAGTTACACTTTGATGTTGTTTAATGTTTGGGATGCCAAACTTTGTAATAAGATGATGCTTGTTTTACGTAATATTATTAAAGTTATTTGCCTCGGCTGCTTCAGTCGCACTATAGAAACACAATTTCTTTTAAGGTTGTGATAAGATAAGAATTAAAATACGTCACAGAATTTACTTTTTAATTTCACTTCTTTTTATTTCTCTTTATACTTGCACATTTATAAACACAACACTTTATAAAAGAAAAACTGTGAGCACTTTGTACATTCTAGCGGAGAACACAATTTTTACCATCCGTACTCTACAACATCTTACCCGCGACTTTTACGTCTCTTGCCCACAACTGACTGAATTCAACGGTAAAAATCTTATAGCTTCGGTAATGCCGGTCTCTTATTGGCTAATTCTAGTCCAATAGAATTTAAGCATTCAAATTAAAATCTTTCTTTACTGTTGATTGGCTAATTCCAAACTGTAAGCGAAATTACGTTATTACCGATCTTTTCATAACCAATATTTTTTTTAAATTCCAGACACATTATTGTCACGAATATTACATTATTACCTCATTATCAACACCCTAAAACATATTATTCTCACAGTTTTTGCACTATTAGAGTATATAAACATTTACATGACATTAATAAATATGTTTACAATAAAAAATAAGTATTTACAATGACTTTATATACCATTTAAATAATAATTATATATATATTGTTTTCAAGGTGGGCTGCTATTGAATTTAATTATAATAAAACACAATTACTATCATTTAGGCATTAAAATACTGCCTCAAACTTTGATTTGCAGAAAAAGACAACCCTCTATTTAGTTTCAACCATAGGCCATCAGAGGACACCCCAGGCTTTTAACTATACGACTTGAGAGCTGATCCATCAGTCATGCTCACAATACATGTTCTGCAAAATAAATAGATGAGTGAAGCTAGTAAGAGTGTTTAGATTGACTCTACTTTTACCAAGTATATTTCATTAATTGCTTCATTGTGTGTGATTTCACCACTTTTGGAGATTAACCACTTTTCGGATTATTCACAGCTATTTTACGATTTTTTTTAATTCCATTATCAGCTTGTGTAGTTTGTATTCCAAAGAGATTTCTATGTATGCTGAAGTGTTTTGATAGACTGTGATTTGCTAAGGATTGCACAGTAGTCTCACTTTTCTTTTATTGCAGAGCTCCTACAGTCTTTGCCACATCTCGCATTTCAATCACTATGGGCGGTATTCATAGTCAATTTTGGTCTGGATCAACTTGCTATTTCCAGTGGATTTACAGCAGACCATCAATTTTGTCATTCATAGATGGGACTTGCATTGGTTTGTCATCAAATGCCCTGGTCCAAACCAAATTTTGGTCTACCTTTGGTCATCTTTACAAAATGGTTGACTTCGGAGAGATGGGTGTGTGGCTGCTATGCATAGAATTCACGAAATGAGATGGTGGAGTAAAACTATCTACCAAAATTAGACCTAACTGGAAAGTATGATGATCTAAACTTCAAAACTAATACAGGATTAAGTAAAACAAAATTAGAAGGTTGTTAAAACTGGTTCATCCTAACCCATATGACAGAGATGATAACCAAGGCTTGAGTATTTCAAATGATACACAAATGCTAATAACACTTCCGTATTATGCAAGAGGAGCGTATCAAGAAAACACTACTGACCTTAGTAAGGCGTCAGTAAGCCGTATGATAACTGTTTCATGTGCCATTGCTAGACTTCCCTTCGTTAAACCAGGATTATGATGCACTTTACATAATATGATGGGATGTAATGCGAAGTTAAGAAATTCTGCTAGAGTGAACGTTAATTAGCATGCACTTAACGTAACAGGAATGAATCTTGATTGATTGTTCTTTTATTACTTCATGCTACTGCTTTTAAGTCGATTGGTTCTAATTACCATGTGAATTGAACTTGATGTAACAGGAAGGAAAAGTTTGACATTGCCAAATTCTTAAGTTATGTCGCGTTAAATTAAGCCATGTTAAGACAACCCTAAATAGCTCCATTTAGTATGATGTGTAAGAACTTCACATTATGTCAAGTTGAGTTAAGTCACTTAGGTTAAGTTCAAAGTAATTCAGGCTTTACCTACGTTTTCCCAGCGAGAAGAGGAGGATTACAAATCCTGGAAGGTTTATGTATATCAGGATTTCCTCAGGTAATTACTTCTGAATACTTTCTGTAGTTTTAAGATTAAAAGTTAATATTCCAGTAAGTTAATTTATTATTGAAATGATTAACAATGCCATGAAACTGTGTATCTGGTGGATAAGAATGTTTCCAAAAAGCAGGGGTGGCAATAGGTTAGAATCATGCACAAATCTGCCTATATATTATCTCCCTCCACACATCCTCTTTTTTTGCATTTGCATTTATCGAAACCGATTTGTTTTCAATTAAATCCATCATTTTTTACTTTCTCTACTATGTGTAGTAAGTAGGGGAAGTATTGTATTCCACCCAAAAATTTGATACCGAGATTTCACTGGAAATATATGTTTTGAGATCCCCTGAATCCAAAAAAAGTATTTTTGGAAACATGTCCGTGTGTGTGTGTGTGTGTGTGTCTGTGAACAGCATAACTCAGAAACGAACAGTTGGATAAACACCAAACTTGGTATTTAGGTTCAGTATCTTCCAGAGATGCGACACGAAGGTTTTCAAGAAAATCCCCCCACCCCAGATTACCCTTCACATGAAACATTTTTCGAAAATTTTAATTTTCTCAAAAATGGCTCTAACGATTTTGATTAAAATATTATATGTTTAAGATATTTTCATGACAAATAAAATGTATATCTTGAATTTTCTGGGAGTGTCTCCAAAAGCATTCTTCATTGTGAACAACTTTTGCATAACTGGCAAACCATAAGAGATAGACAAAATTTTACTACACAAAAAATGTAGATCGCATTAAACTACACAATTTATGTCATATACACTTTTTTTTGTTGAGTGAACCATTTTTGATTTATTGCTTGTTATTCCCTTAGATTTTTCAATACTTATTTTCTCAAATGGGAATTCATTATTCATTTTTTTGTCTTGGATATGCAAAGAGTATTAATCTGAGGCAATGAGAATGGTGCTGTACCTAGCAACCAGCTATTAAGAGATATGTCCATGCTTAAAGGCTACTGTATTTCTATATTGCCCTTGCAATTACAAAACAAGGGGAACATAGTACGCCTTAAGTGATAGTCAAATATTTTTAGAACTGGTCGCTATGTGTAAAATGTAATTCTCTTTGCATGTCAAAAGATCGTTTCTGCAAATGTTTATCTCAATTAATATGAAATAGATGGAGAATAAGAGTTTGTAAAAATAGTTTGTACAAGAGTAGAGAAAGTCATGTGAGTGTAATATATCAGATTTTTGTGTTGAGGGTGAGGAGTGAGCACTGAACTTATGAAAAAACAGCTGTGATCATAATATCATAAAAAGTTAAAAGCTAAGCATTAAAAGTGGTTACTTTACTACTCTATGGAAGTTGCACATGCGCAGAACCACCTATCTTCATTGTGTAACATGTTCTCCTTGTTGATCCACAGCCTTTCTTGGTCCAAAGACTTATCATTTATGAATGTCAAAAACTTGATCGGCCTTTGGTCCAGACCAAATGAGTCTGGTTGCAGGTCTTCCTCTTATCCTTCTGCTACCCAATTATAATTCAAAGCTTTTTTTTGGCCATCTTTCTTCTTCCATTCTTTCCACATGACCATATCATAATAATTGTCTAGTTTCTATCCTCTCAGCACTTATAGAAATCCTTCCAGTTCATCTCAGGGTTTCTGCATTTGGCAATATTGTAATTTAAAAAGCCTATATGCTCTCCTTAGGAAGTGAATTTTGACTGACTCAATTGCCTTTTTATCTATGATAATTGCTAACATTTTAACACATAAGATATAATTGGTTCCACCACAGTGTTGTCTATCCTCATCTTGTATTAATTTTCATTCTGCTCGACCATAACAGCCTATTTAAAAGATAAATAGCTTTCTTCCCTTGTTGGCTCATGTGTTTTCGGGTTATTCCCTCTGCTAAAATAATGTTTACCAGATATTTAAACTCAGTATATTCCCTGATGTTCCAAATATAGAATTGTAAATCTTCTTGTGTTTCTCTTACTCTCAGGTATTCTATTTTTACCATATTCATAGTCTCACTTTTATAGTACTTTATTGTTCTCTGACCATTCACCCTGCAAACATGAATGTCTTGGTCAGAATGTACAGAAACAGAAATAATGCTTGTGCATTAAAATTTGCACCCGCCTGCACAAACGTGGACAGTGAGAACATTGAAAAATAATCTGCAGTTAACTGAACACTGCTGAGTTATGTGGTTGGTATTGACAAAGAAATTTTGATGCATGCACAGGGCAAGACAAATAGTTTACACAAGTACGATGATGGTGATAATGATTGTTGTGGACTGTGATGCGTGTTGTCATTACAAGAGGTTCAAGGTTTCAGGATGTTGAGGCAGTATTTTAATGCCTGAATAATATTAATTGTGTTTTACTATAATTAAATTCAATAACAGCCCACCTTGAAGACAATATGTATATAATTATTATTTAAGTCATAGCAAATACTTATTTTATTCTAAAACATATTTTATTAATGTTATGTAAATGTTTATATACTCTAATAGTGCAAAAACTGTGAGAATAATAGTTTTAGGTTGTTAACAATGAGGTAATAATGTAATTTTGTGACAATAATGTGTCTGGAATTTTGAAAAGTACTGGTCATGAAAAGATCGGTAGTAACGTAGTTTCGCTTACAGTTTTGAATTAGCCAATAAGAGACTGGCAATACTGAAGCTTTGAGGTTTTTACCGTTGGAATTAGTCAGTCGCGGACCAGGTTTCATAGCATGCAGATGGAAAAGTCACGAGCAAGATTTTATAGTAAATACATTAAAAATGTGTAAAGTTTCTCACAGTTTCTTTTATAAAGTGCAGTGTTTTATATATGTGCAAGTATAAAGAAATAAAAGAAGTGAAATTTAAAGTAATTCTGTGACGTCTTTAATTTTTTGTCATACCACGATCTGAACAAGACCTTATGTCTCTATAGTTCGACTGAAGCAGCTGAGGAAGATTTAAATAATATTACGTAAGCTTAATTAATTGAAACCTACGCACAAAGCAACAAATTAAATATAAAAATCTTCAAGTTTCTGAGTAAAAACTACATTACGTAACACAAACATCATTATCTTCACTACTACAAAGCGTGGCGTCCCAAGCATCAACCGACTTCAAAGTGTATCTTTATTATGTGGGCAGTTTAAATTAAAACTCAAAACTTCATCATCTTCATAAGTTTGAAGAACACAACCTCTTCAAAGTGGCGTCCCATACGTGGCGCAAATTCCACCAAACCATAATTATACTTCTTCAATGTTTGTTCTGTCAACTGGAGAAGGCACTGCTTGCTTCGTCATGAGCGCATCCTCAGGTGAGGTGGCTCTAGGCTATCAAGCTGGGTTCGTCATCTCAGCTCGGCTGAATGTGGAGGTCCCGGTAGGGTGGACAAGGCTCCTCTTGGCAGGGTGAGGCACAGTAGTGGTAAGGCCACTGAGCTCAAATACTGCCGGGGATCGTCAAGTCATCTCTACGAGGTCCCCATGGATAAGAGGAGACAGGAGATGGTCAGAGAGGGCATAGGATTTACTCTACTGACGAATGAGTGACTCACTCTATCCTTCCGGTTTAAAGGACGCCACTTTGATAGGTAGTGATGATCAGTTAAGATTAATTGCCTACCATGCCTCTCAGTTTATTCATCAAAGAATCGTAGCCATTAGGTCGTAACTCCTGTGCTAATTACCTGTGGTGCCATCTAGTTTGTTGAGCTTAACTTAATACACATCAGCACCACTGTGGAGCGTGTGTGAACTATTTACGTATAATTTGCTATTAACAGTATACTAGTGCTTATGGGGCATGAATTGAGTCTGTGGTGAACTTATCTATCTTTGTGACGGAGTGCCATTACAATGATGATCCCATGAAAGTTTATCTCTTGAATGGACAGACAATTTGCTAGATTACCTCAAACGAGAGAATTAAGGCTTCACAAATTAAGAAGTATGATATGAAAACAAAAAGGATGCTTCTTTAAAGCAAAAGTTGACTAACGATACTCATAGGATATGAAAGATCTTTCTGATGTGTTTATGTGTAAGTAGAGCAGAATATATACGATAGTTTTTGTTAAGTGTAAATGGCTTATTTTTGGTAAGAAATTACAATATTGTTAAAAAAAATCTGATGTATTACACTCACATGACTTTCTCTACTCTTGTACAAACTATTTTTACAAACGCTTATTCTCCATATGCTTCATGTTAATCGAGATGTTAATCTTATTGCTAATTTTCTTGTAGATGCAAGAGGAATTGCTAGGCTTTAAGCTATAGTCAAATATTTTAAGAGCTGGTTGCTATGTGGAGTATTCCATTCTCTTTGCATTACCAGGACAAAAAAAATGAATAACGAATTTGAGAAAAAGTATAAGTATTGGAAAATTTAAAGGAATAACAAGCAATATCTCGAAAATGGTTTACTCAACAACAAAAAATGTATATGGCATAAATTGTGTATTTTAACGTAATCTACATTTTTTGTGTAGTAAAATTTTGTCCATTTCTTATGGTTTACCAGTTATGCAAAAGTCGTTCACAACAAAAAATACTTTTGGAGACATTCCCAGAAAATTCAAGATATACATTTCATTTGTCATGAAAATATCTTAAACATATGATATTTTAATAAATATCGTTAGTCATTTCTGAGAAAATTAAAATTTTCGATAAATGTTCGATGTAAAGGGTAATCTGGGGTGGGGGGATTTACTTGAAAACCTTCGTGTCACATCTCTGGAAGATACTAAACCTAAATACCAAGTTTGGTGTTTATCTGACTGTTTGTTTCTGAGTTATGCTGTTCACAGACACACACATGGACATATTTCCAAAAATGCTTTTATTGGATTCAGGGGTCTCAAAACATGTATTTCCGGTGAAATCTCGGTATCAAATTTTTGGGTGGAATACAATACTTACTATAGAAAGTAAAAACACTTGGCATTAAAAATA
Organism: Deroplatys truncata; assembly: GCA_030765065.1. NCBI lineage: Eukaryota > Metazoa > Arthropoda > Insecta > Mantodea > Mantidae > Deroplatys > Deroplatys truncata. The sequence goes on along the minus strand of CM060989.1, from coordinate 82,264,292 downwards.
GTTCAACAATGGATGTCTGCTAAATAGACAGCGCTGTGCTCGGGAATGAGAACGAGAAAGTTAAAAGTTGGGCAACTCTTCTTTCCCCTTCCCGTCGGTTGTGAACATTCCCATTTGAATACATGTATTTCAACTTTCTCGTTCTCATTCTGGTTACCGTTCTCGTTGGTTGTGAACCAGCCTTTAATGTTTATTTACAGTTGTATATAGTTTACATTACTGTAGCCATATAACAAATGAAAACAACTCCTTGGTGAGTCATGTAGTCTGCAGTGTGCCCTGATTTCTCATGCAGATGAGCCAGAACATGGTTAAGGGGGAAAACGGGAAAAATGTGACTAAAGATGACAAAATTTAACATTTTGTGTTTTTTGTAGCAAAGAACAAGCAGTTTGAAGTGAACATGCAAAGTTTTATGCATAGTTTTAAAGCACTACAGTGCCTGGAAGTTGCTGTAATTACATCATATTTAAAGGTCTGTGCTTCTTAAATGGCCCTGAGGAGGTGTGGCAGGTGATGAAATCACTGCATCAAGCAATAAATCCGATATTTTTTACAGATTTTTGTGGGACTTTTCCTGTGAAGGTTAGTTTCTGATATGTCACTGAGCTAACCATGATCAGTATACCATAGTAACAGCAGCTCTGTCAGTAAGTGTCATGTAACATAAATTATACGTTGTTTCATACACATGAGCCAGAAACAAGTGTACATAATGTTAATAATACCAGTGATGAAAGGTTAGATGAGCAAGAATGTGGTAAACAAAAGAAAAATTTAAGGCAGAAACAGTTGGAGGATTTTTGTGAACATATAGCTGTTGTAAATAATGAACAATTAAAAAGAGTACAAATTACACATTTAAGCTGGACACTTCTAGGAAAGTCTGCAAGTATTCATTTCTGGTTAACTGCACACAATATTTTAAACTCAATATACCGCACTTTAATTTTTGCTGCACTTTTATTTCTTTGAAACAAAATTTGAGGCAGTATTTTAATACCTGAATAATTTCAATTGTATTTTATAATAAGTAAATTCAATAACAGCCCGTCTTGAAACAATATGTATGTAATAATTATTTGAATTGTATGTAACAGTCATTGCAAATGCTTATTTTTATTGTAAACATGTTTTAATAATGTTATGCAAATACATTACATACTTTAATAATGCAAGAGCTGTGAGAATAAGTTTTAAGTTGCTAACAAATGAGGTAATAATGAGGTAAACTTGTGGCAATAATGAGTTCTGAGAGTTTGAATTTTACTAGTCATGATTATAGCAACGATAAGGTAATATTCAGTAACAGTTTAAAATTAGCCAATCAACAGCAAAGAAAAGCTTTAAGTAAAATGCAGATATTCTATTTGACTAGAATTAGCCATTCAGAGACTTGAAATACCGAAGCTTACGGGTTTTGACTGTTGAAAGTTACTCAGTTGCTGGCAAACCTTGGCAGTGAACAGATGGAAGATGTGTTCTCTACAGAAACATTACGTGTGAATCGTAAAATATGTATATGCACTAAGTGAAAGTATTAAACATTCTCACAGTTCTTAAAACGTGTAGTGCTTTATAAAAATGTGCAAATATTAATAAAAGAAGTGAATTTAAAGACTTAAATTCTGTGATGTCTACATTCTTGTTGCACCACACCTTGACTAAGATACATGTCTCTACAAACATTACTGATGCAGCCGAGGAAAATTCAAACATAAGTAATATATAGAAGCAGTTTTAATAACATAGTTAAATATTATAGTGTAAAACTTGGAGTGTAACAACAAAATTACATCCTAAAATCAGCTTCTCATACGTAGCAGCATATTGCGTAATAACAGTAACTATTATGTAATCAACAAAACTCAAACCGACGCCCAAAGCGTGTTGCAAACTCCTTAAAGCAACTAAAAATATTACTAAAGCAACTAATTATTTACGTAACCATAAATCTACTTCAAGTTGGCTCCCATGCATGTGGCAGTTAAAATTACGTAACAAAACACCCACTTCAAATTACATCCATAAATTAGGTGTTAGAGGGCTGACATGTTTACCGTACATTCTATAAAGCATAACAAAAAAACTGACACATGGGATTCAGGATTAACTCAGTACGTTTTGAGATAAAAAATCAAATGTAGGTAGTCATTGCAAACATTTTGAAAAATGTTTTTAATGAGTTTCTGGTTTTGTAAATAAAATTTCAAACTTTTTTTCAAAAAAGTGTGGAGTGAATTTCATTTTGAAATTTGCAAATTTTTTTTAAATAAAATTTTTAGTAATTCAAAAACTAATTGACATGCAAAACTGAAACTCTGCCAAATATTCCGCATAACACCCCAAATATGTGTACAAAAAATTAAGAATGTAGCTTTAAAATTGTGCAAAATAGAAATTTCACCCATCACCCCCTTTAAGTATCACATTTCCATTAGTATATACAGTCCTAACTAGCTTTTGGCTCTTTGCAGGTTTGAGTTACATTCTTGAAACATAAAACTTATTTTAGTTCAGATTACCCTGGACTGACACATAAATGTGTAAATTCTCTATCTATATCATAAGTGTAGATCAAATTAACACAGAATTGAAGCAGGCTCCATTATGGAGGAAAATAAACCAGTCTCACTTGTATCTGAGTTTGCAGTTGGCAGCAAAGTTCTTCACTTTTTGCAGCTGTGTAAGGTCCAACTCTAAAGCTTCACAATTTGCATTTGCACGTTCTGATTTTATTTTTTCTATGCTTGCCTCTGCCTTTTCCAAATTCCGGCATGCAAATACCACAGTGCATCCATGTAGAGCTAATGATCGTGCAGTTTCATAACCTACAAAAATGTTAACATGTCTAAATGACTAATTTCAGATAAGTTAAGCTCTTATAAATGCATAAAGTATTGTGTTTTTAAATAAAACAAAAGTGCAATCATAATTTTTATGGTAATACTTTTTTTATAATTAATGGATTTAATGTGTACAATGGACTAATCTGAAGTAGAAAAGTTTGATGCATCACACCAGCAGGACTTTCTCTACCCATTACAACTATAATCCCTTATTATATTATTAATAAAAAAGGGGATTCTTTTATTTATATTACAATAAATGTTTGATTAGAAATAATCTCAAATTAAGGAACATGACCTTGGTTGCATATACGACGGTGGTCTGAAAAGTTTCCGATCTAATAAAGATACAAGACATTTTTTCAGACTTTTTTTTTTTCCAACATAGTCTCCTGGTAACTCTACACACTTCTCCCAGCGATGCTCCCATCTCTGTAACCCGTCCAAATAGTACTCGGCGTTTTTCTCTGCAAAATAGTTGTCCACGAAGGTGATCGCCTCTTCATTAGACGAAAATCTGTCCTCCGAGCACAATTTTCAGTTGAGGGAACAAAAAGAAGTCGCTTGGGGCTAGATCTGGAGAGTAAGGTGGATGGTCAAACAGTTCAAACCGTAATTCGTGGATTTTTGCCATTGCAACCGCTGAAGTGTCTTGGTAAAACAGGATTTTCTTTTTCTGCAAATGTGGCCGTTTTTCCGCAAGTTCTGCCTTCAGCTTGTCAAGTAATGATGCGTAATATGCTCCTTTAATGGTTTTTCCTTTTAGAAGATAATCGATTACAATAACTCCATGACTATCCCAAAAAACAGTCGCCATCACTTTTCCAGCCGAAAAAACAGTTTTTGCTTTTTTTAGAGCCGGTTCCCCCTTTGCAGTCCACTGTTTGGACTGTATTTTTGTTTTGGGCATATAATGGTGTATCCAAGTTTCATCTACAGTAATTAATCGGCGCCAAAACTTGGATTTATTGCGCCTAAACTGCGTTGGAAATGTTCATTCGAACACGTTTTTGGTCAAACGTGAGCAAACGCGGCACCTAATGCGCAGACAGTTTCTCATGTCTAAATGTTGATTTAATGTGACAAACACATTCTTTTGACATGTTCATGGCCTCTGCTATCTCTCTCACTTTAATTCGACGGGTGTCTAGCACCATTTGGTGAACTTTGGCGATGTTTTCGTCGGTAGTTGCAATTTTTGGAATCCCGAACGTTCATCGTCTCCCAAGCTCTTACGGCCACGTTTAAATTCAGCTGCCCAAAATTTCACTGTGATAAATGATGGTGCAGAGTCCCCATACACAGAATCCAACTCATCTTTGATTTGCATAGGCCTATTGCCTTTCAAAAACAAATATTTAATGACAGCTCGTTACTCGATGTTGTCCATTTTCATAAAAACATTCACATCACCTCACTCAAACGACTGTTACATAACAACTGAGTGTCCAAAACGGCTGAAACTTTGGTGAGTAACTGTCCAAAGATGAACAACGAAATTCACTAGCTTTTATTTACGAGTGCTGCCATCTTCATGTTGAGGTCGGAAACTTTTCAGACCACCCTCGTATAAGGGGAGAAAAAAAGAGAAAAGAGGGAGAGAAAGAAAAAGCACGATGCTTGCATACTATAAATCAGTTTTTGTTACAAATAAATCCTTGGCATACAATAAGAATCACGTAAGATGCTTTTATAGTTTCCGCATGACAATATGAGAGTCGACTGATAAGTCCCAGGCCTCACATAGAGATGGCAACACTAGGCCAGTTAGATAGTAGCATCATATAGTTTTACTAGTTTTACTCCAGACTAGCTTGTATCCATAGTTACAGATGAATAGCTTGTTTAGTTTTTAAATGACAGCATTTTAAACAAGACAACTTTATAGTTTTCACGAAAATGGAAGATTTGGAAAAATGAGCAGTGATTAAATACTTCCATTTGAAAGGCTTAATGCCTAAAGAAATCACAGAAGAAATGGACAGTACATTGAAAGACTCTGCCCCTTCATATTCAATAATTAAAAGGCGGGTTGCATACTTTAAAATGGGATGTACGAGCACTAGTGATGAGCCTCGCTCTGGACGCCCTGTGGAAGTCACAACTCCAGAGATGATTGAAAAAATTCATCGTTTAGTACTGGAAGACCGCAGATTAAAGTTGTTAGAGATAGCAGAGGCTGTAAACGTATCAAAAGAACATGCAGGTAATATTTTAAGTAATGTTTTGGGCTTTCACAAGGTCTGTGTAAGGTGGGTGCTGCGTTTGTTGACACCTGATCAAAAGTTGCATAGAAAAACTGTTTCTGTTAAGAATGTGGAGCTCTACCATAATAATCCCAATGAATTTTTGAGACGGCTTATTACCATAGATGAACTTGGATACATCACCACACTCCAGAAAGTAAATCACAGTCAAAACAGTGGATTGCGCCAGGTGAACCAACTCCAAAAAAGGCAAAGTCAATTTTGTTAGCTAACAAGGTTATGGCGAGTGTTTTCTGGGATGCACAGGGAATTATTTTTATTGATCACTTGGAAAAGGGTAAAAGTATCACTGGTGACTACTACGCAAGCTTACTGTAACGTTTGAGTGATGAGGTGAAAAGACAAAGACCTCATTTGGCAAAAAAAAAAATCTTGTTTCATCACGACAATGCTCCGGCCCATCGTTCAGTCATTGCAATGGGGAAAATTTGCGAATTCAAGTTCAAATTGCTTGAACATCCACCCTATTTGCCAGATCTAGCACCCAATGACTACCACCTGTTCCCTAATCTCAAAAAATTTCTTGGAGGACAAAGATTTCACAGCAACGAGGAGGCCATTGATGCAGTAAACAGCTATTTTGAGGACCTTGATAAATCGCACTACAGAGATGGTTTAATTAAATTAAAACACCAGTATGACAAATGTATTAACCTTTCTGGAGATTATGTTGAGAAATAAAAGGAAAATTTTTAAATGTTGTTTTCATTGAGAGGCCCGGGACTTATCAGCCAACCCTCGTACAATATGGAAAAATTTACATGTTGAGGCAGTATTTTAATACCTGAATAATTTCAATTGTATTTTATAATAAGTAAAATTCAATAACAGCCCTCCTTGAAAAAATATGTATGTAATAATTATTTGAATTGTATGTAACAGTCATTGCAAATGTTTATTTCTATTATAAACATGTTTTAATAATGTTATGTGAGTATATTTAAGTTTTAAGTTGCTAACAATGAGATAAGAATGAGGTAACCTTGTAGCAATAATGAGTTTGAGAGTTTGAAAATTAGCCAATCAATAGCAATGATAACGTAATTTCTCTAACAGTTTAAAATTAGCCAATCAACAGCAAAGAAAAGTTTTAAGTAAAATGCAGATATTCTATTGGACTAGAATTAGCCAATCAGAGACTTGAAATACCAAAGCTTACGGGTTTTTACCATTGAAAGTTGTTCAGTTGCTAGCAAACCTTGGTAGTGAACAGATGGAAGATGTGTTCTCTACAGAGATATTACGTGTGAATCGTAAAATATGTATACGCGCTAAGTGAAAGTATTGAAGATTCTCACAGTTCTTAAAAAGTGTAGTGCTTTATAAAAATGTGCAAGAATTAATAAAAGAAGTGAATTTAAAAACTTAAATTCTGTGATGTCTACATTCTTGTTGCACCGCACTCTGACTAAGAGAAACATGTTTGTAAAGTAAGACTGATGCAGCCGAGGCAAATTCAAACATAAATAATATATAGAAGCAGTTTTAATAACAAAGTTAAATATTATAGTGTAAATCTTGGAGTGTAACAACAAAATTACATCGAAAAATCAGCTTCTCATACGTAGCGGCATATTGCATAACAACAGTAACTATTACATAATCAACAAAAATTCAAACCGACGCCCAAAGCGTGTTGCAAACTCCATAAAGGAACTAATATTTACAAAAAATAAAAATTACGTAACAAACATTCATCTTCAAGTTGGCTTCCCAAGCATGGAGCTAAATAACAACATAAAAATCTTCAAGTTTACGTAAACATATATACGTAAACAAAATACCTTCTCAATGTGTAACAACAACAATTTTGAAAACAGCTAGTGATATATTTCCTGTCCCATAAGATTTTATCTATCTCTTCTTATGGTTTATCAGTTATACAAACAAAGAAAATAAATTGATAGATTGATTTCAAAAGCTTAATTTGTCACATTAATACCTGAAACATATTATAATTTCATTAACAATGTTAAGAGCCATTTTTGAGAAAATGAAAATTAGGAGAACATTTTCCATATAAAGGGTAGTTTGGGGTGGGAAGGTTTCCTTGAAAATCTTTGCTTGGCATGCTTATACAATGTCTGATTCAAATATGAAATTTTGTATTTTTCTGATTTTTTTTCTCTTCTTCTCTCTCACAATGCATGTGTGCTTTTTAGTGGATCTCAAAAGTGTATTTCCAATGAACTATCAATATTGAATTATGGGCTGAAATAAAACACTTCTGCCTACTATAGGTAGGTGGTACAGAATGTAAAAAAAATCTGATGTGTTACACTCACATGACTTTCTCTACTTTTGTACAAACTATTTTTACAAACGCTTATTCTCCATATGCTTCATGTTAATCGAGATATCAAGATGTTAATCTTATTGCTAATTTTCTTGTAGATGCAAGGGGAATTGCTAGGCTTTAAGCGATAGTCAAATATTTTAAGAGCTCGTTGCTAAGTGGCGCATTCCATTCTCTTTGCATTACCAGGATACAAAAAAAAAAAAAAAAAAATAACGAATTTGAGAAAAAGTATAAGTATTGGAAAATTTAAGAGAATAACAAGCAACATCTCGAAAACGGTTCACCCAACAAAAAAATGTATATGACTAAATTGTTTATTTTGGTTCTTATGGTTTACCAGTTATGCAAAAGTCGTTCACAATGAAGAATACTTTTGGAGACATTCCCAGAAAATTCGAGATATACATTTCATTTGTCATGAAAATATCTTAAACATATGATATTTTAATCAAAATTGTAAGAGCCATTTTTGAGAAAATTGAAATTTTTGAAAAATGTTCCATGTAAAGGGTAATCTGGGGTGGGGGGATTTTCTTGAAAACCTTCGTGTCGTATCTCTGGAAGATACTGAACCTAAATACCAAGTTTGGTGTTTATTTCTAAGTTATGCTGTTCACAGACACACACACACGGACATGTTTCCATAAATGCTTTTTTTGGATTCAGGGGGTCTTAAAACATGTATTTCCGTTGAAATCTTGGTATCAAATTTTTTGGGTAGAATACAATACTTCCCCTACTTACTATACGTACTAGAGAAAGTAAAAAGTTGTCAAGTTCCGTTTCTAGGATAGCCCATATAAGGTTATCGCTTGGATTAATGATGTGGTGTACCACATTCAATATTAACCACGGGGGAAGCTGATAGTGCTGCACCTTGATTGCCCTGCCCCACATCATGGAGCTGCTTGGGACAACCAGTTCTGATGAAGGAGCTATGTGCCAGAGTCCTCTCCAGCACCAGTCGGCATATGATTGGCTGGGAAAGAGGGTAGTCTCTCTTAGCTAACAAACCATCTTGACACTTGTAGAATTATTTAAACCCCCTTCCTCTGGGTTGTACCAAAACCTCTCAAAGGATTATGGGAGTATAATAAAAGGAAGTTTGATTGCAGTGAATGGAGGTTGTTGTGAGATTCAGTGCTACCTACGTTAAAGTTCTTGTGTTTACACGACAATGAGTAATAGAGATAGGCTAGAAGGCAAGTCCTGTATTTGACTCTGAGCATCTTTACTGAGCACCCGGAAGAGAGAACAAACCTCCTCTCCCTGGTTTATCACAAATTTGAATGTATGATTCTTTCCTCCAATCATTTTCTATGTTTTATATACTGAATATAACTCCTGTTTTTATCCCTTTCCAAAAATCCTGTTTCCATACTTTGTTCATATTTATCTCATACCAACAATCTAAAGTATATTTTGAATTTTATATGTCCAAGTCTTGAGGCAGTATTTTTAACACTTGAATTATATAACATATAATTTCAATAACCTTGAAGCAAGATGTATGTAATAATTTGTAAAAAAAATGTATGTAACAGTCATTGCATATGCTTATATTATTGTAAACATGTTTAATAATGTTATGTGAATGCATTGTGTAATTTAATAATGCAAGAGCTGTGAGAATAATAAGTTTAAAGTTGCTAACAATGAGGTAACCTTGAGGCAATAATGATTAGAGCAATAATAATGTAAATTTTGTGACAGTTTAAAAGTAGCCAATCAACAGCTAGAAAAAGTTTTAATTAAATGCAGGTATTCTATTGGACTAGGATTAGCCAATCAGAGACTTGAAATACAAAAAGTTAAAAGTTTATACCGTTGAAATATGTTCAGTTGCCTGCAGACCTTAGTAGTGACCGGATGGAAGATGTGTTCTCTAGAGAAATATTACGTATTCATGTGAATCATAAAATTAAATATATGCATTAACAAAGCACAAGTTTTAAATTAAAGAATCTCACAGCGCTTAATATCAGTGTAGTGCTATTTAATATGTGCCAAGGATTAATAAAAAGAAGTGAATTTAAAACTTAAAATCTGTGTAAGCCTACATTCTTGTCGTACCATGCCCTGATTAAGAGAAACATGTCTCTAAAGTAAGACTGACACAGCCGAGGCAAACATAAACATAAATAATATCTATAGAAGCAGTTTAATAACAAAGTTAATATATTTTTTTAAACTTGGAGCGTAACAACAAAAATACATCTTCAAATCGGCTTCTCATGCGTAACAGCATATTACGTAACAAACAATTCACTTCAAAATTGACATTCATACGCGGAGCTGATTAAATAAATGAACTCCAAAACAATAACTACTTCAAGTTGGCTCCCCAAGCGTGTGGCTAACAACAACAGTAAAACTTCAACAACAATAAACTACAACAGTTGAAGAACAATACTTCTTCAGACTTTAATTTTTTCTTGTGTTATCAAACAATGACTATAATATTTTCCTCATATAATTCCAGATTCTATACCAGTATTTCAGTATTCTTTTTGCATTTTGCCTGTTATAATATAATCTTCCTAATATCATTGATGGATCCCATTGGGAAAAGATCTAAGAAAGGCTAGAACCAGTCTGCAAAATAATTTACTTATCCCTCCAATGCGTTCCCTTCTTCATGTGGCCCTCAGATTTGTATTTCATACAACATTTAAATCTCCACTGCTGAAGCCAATATTCTGTTTTCTCTTTGGAGAAGGTAATTATAGTCTTTCTGGCATGAGAGTGGGTATGCAAATAGTGTCACTCCACTCTTGACATCTCATAAATTCATAGCAGAGCTTCCTCTCTTCTCTCAACTGTTTACTTTCAAAAGCTCAAGAAACTGCCATTGTTATTAACCACATGCTATCTTTCACTGCACCAGCAGTGAGTGTTAAAGAAGTGTATCCCCATACTTGATAAACAAACTAAGTGTACTAATTTCAGAATGGATGAAAAAATTTTGATGAAACATGTTACGTGGTAATCCATGTAACCTGTGGTCGTGGAAATCTGAAGGTTGTATACTAGTAATGTTGCCCAGACTGAACCGCGACGTCAGATTAAAGAAATAAAAGCTAGTGGAGAAGGAAGAAAGACTTGAGAAGTCGAACAACACTCTTCAAGAATAGCTGGAGAGATGGCAGGCTGGCAATGTGCAGTGAGGTCACTGGGCAAGCGAGATACTGTGTGGATGACTCAAGTAATAGTAGTCAGATGGAGTGCTCAAATTGTTCACCAGCGAAACACAAGGGCATTCACGTGTATACAGTAGACAGAAGCAACTGGCATACCGAGAAGCAATGCATATAATTAGAAAAAGGTTGGCGTATCAGAATGCAGTTAAGCTTTAGAATTAGTGGTCAAGAAACATGCTTGGAGTTATAATGCATGTTCAAGTAATTAAGCGTGGCTAGCCAGGGAATGCAGTGGAATCTCGTTATCACGTTCCTCATTAACACGTTTTCCCAATTATTACATTGAATTATAAAAGTCCCGGTACCAAATCACCAAATGTAATAAATAACGTTTGTTTAGTACGTTTTCCCGATCCTGCTTACTATGTTTGAAGTTTGACGTCCTCATTCACTGTTTTGGCCAATCCTTGGTCAGTCCAGTGGAAGTAGGCGCTTAGCACGTTCAAAGTTTGATGTCCTCCATTTGCTACTTTGGTCAATCCTTGGTCACAGGGGGGGATACCGGCAGCCAATCACATGCATGTATGAAAATATTTGTGTAACACGATTTATGTGGGCGGGATGGAGAATGCTTTACCCAACAATAGTTTCTACTGTTGAGTGTTGACCAAACATGTGTAGATTGTATTTTAACTTTTCATTTGCAATGAAAAAAAGAAAGTGTAACAAATAACCAACACCGAAAATCCTTGAAGTATAACCACAATCCAGATATGAAACATGTGGATATAATGCGGAAGTTAAACATTCCTCAGTCAACCTTAAACACAATTGTTAGCAAACCTAAATTGATTGAAACTGCTTTTAAAGAAGGGAAAAATACTAATACAAAACTTTCCTCTTGGAAAATAGGATCAGAACAAAATTTGTTGCATGGAAACGCCTACCGTATTCAAATCGTATAGAATACGCCAAAGTTTCTATCGTCTATTGTACTCGTAACACGATGCACGCACATAATTTTGTTTTCTTTTTTTTAGCAGAAATTGTTATCATATGTGTAATAAAACACACAGCAAAGCCACTATTGTCGCTTCCATAATTCACAATTTATTTTCTTAAAACATTCATAACCTCAAAAATCCAAGTTGACCAACATAAAAATTTGAATTATTTATTCTCAAGTTTTGTGTATGCAAATTTATTTGAACACATTGAATTTAACATGGAAACACGAATCGTTTCAGTATAAAATTGTACCAGAAATCTATTTTAACTGCCCATGGAGATGTAGTAATTATTAGATTTTATTACATAACTATGTTCTTAAATTGCATATTTTGTATTTTCGTTAACACATTTTCCTACCTATGACGTCCAAATCCTTAGGTCCCTGCAAAAACGTACTAACAAGATTCTACTGTACTCCTACATTTTAGATTGTGGGGGTACAAGGTTAAATGGAGTAACCGCTGCAACACTGATAGAAGTCAAAGTTGGTCAGGTGAGGGCTGAGATCGTGGAATGAGACAGAGGTGTACCTCATGTCATGTAAATTTAATTCTGGAAATATTATACTTCCACATCACATCGGTCATAGGATCATTGAGATAGCAACAGTTTCTTCATCGTCCATCCCAGGGAAAGCTCTTCTTTGCATTTGAGGAAGACTGCTAGCTAGAAGATCTACAAAAGTTGAATTAACCACGAAGCAAAAAACAAGAATTACTCTTCATATCTTCTGCGGGTATATGAATTGACATACATGCTTCTCCGATTCACAGATAAGTCACCCAGAAAGAGGCCAGCAAATTGAGTAATATTCAATTATTATTGTAATAATGTACAGAAAGCATTGGGAAAGCAACCGAAGCTAGGGAAAATGTGCCAATAATTAATAGGTCTTATCATTTAATTTAGTTAAAAATTCATAAGCTTAAAACATTGATATATACTATGAATTAAAGGTATTCGTTTACATTTGAATCAGATATGTATAAAGTAATGTTTGGCATTCAAAAAATAAAATGGATAACGGAACTACTGTTATTGGAAGCTATGCAATTTAGTTTATGTTAAAGCTTGACAGTACCATATAACGTAATGATTAAAGGTGATACAGTGAAAGTGATGCCAGCACTTTAATGATTATAAACTTATATAGTGCAACTTCGAATTAGTGATGGGCTGTCGAAGTACATTCATAATTGTAAAATCCAATGCTTTAATATACAATCCATTCACATTATAATTATATTCTCACCAACAATAAATTATCTAAAGAAAATGTGTGCTGGGTTTATATACATGATGATATCCATGATTCATGATTCCTAGTCCCATTCATTGTGGGTGTAGGTGTAGTGAAGTAAAATGGTTTAGCTCTGTGTACAATAGTTATATTAAGATCCATAGATGGGCTCTGGTGGGTTGCGAAACAATGGTAGCAGATAAACTGCAAAGGAATTACTACAGAGTAAACCCTCACAAGCGGAAAGCACCTTATATATGGTAGGGGGCTTATTGCTAAAGAAAAAATCTGATGTGTTACACTCACATGACTTTCTCTACTCTTGTACAAACTATTTTTACAAATGCTTATTCTCCAAAGGCTTCATGTTAATCGAAATGTTAATCTTATTGCTAATTTTCTTGTAAATGCAAGGGGAATATGGTAGGCTTTAAGCGATAGTCAAATCTTTTAAAAGCTGGTTGCAATGTGGCGCATTTCATTCTCTTTGTATGTCCAGGACTTAAAAAAATGAATAACGAATTCCCATTTGAGAAAAAGTATTGGAAAATTTAAGGGAATAACAAGCAATATCTCGAAAATGGTTCGCTCAACAAAAAAAATGTATATGAAATAAATTGTGTATTTTAACATGATCTACATTTTTTGTGTAGTAAAATTTTGTCTATCTCTTATGGTTTACCAGTTATGCAAAAGTCGTTCACAATGAAGAATACTTTTGGAGACATTCCCAGAAAATTCGAGATATACATTTCATTTCTCATGAAAATATCTTAAACATATGATATTTCAATCAAAATCGTTAGCCATTTTTCAGAAAATTAAAATTTTCGAAAAATCTTCCCTGTAAAGGATAGTCTGGGGTGGGGGGATTTCCTTGAAAACCTTCGTGTCGCATCTCTGGAAGATACTGAACCTAAATACCAAGTTTGGTGTTTATCCGACTGTTCGTTTCTGAGTTATGCTGTTCACAGACACACACATACAGACATGTTTCCAAAAATGCTTTTTTTGGATTCAAGGGGTCTCAAAACATATATTTCCGGTGAAATCTCGGTATCGAATTTTTGGGTGGAATACAATACTGCCCCTACTTACTATGCGTAGTAGAGAAAGTAAAAGATATGGACTTTTTTCCACAAAGTTGCTCACTTTGCATATTTCCATGGTTCCTACCTCATTCTTTCCTTCCCTGCTTTCACATACACATCAGTTGCTTCTGATGTAAATTAAATGACACTCTTAACAAAGGATACCATAATGCTAAAAAAAAATTGTTGAATACATTCAAAACTATTGTTTTTTATCATTTTAAGGGTTTTGTCCCTTCTGTGTTTAGTTGCACTACTACTCTCTATAGAGAGCATAAAATAAGTTATAGACAATGATGATTATAATCATGATCAATAGCAATCAATGGGACAACACAAATAGAGCTGCAGATTACAACTATAATAATATTATAATTTGTACAAGTACTCGCATTCTAAGTACATATTTTTAATACAATACAGACATGCATATGTGGCTCTACTTCTTGACAAAGTTCAAACTCCACCAGTAACGTTGATATTGTAATGAAAAGAAGCTAGAAACAGTGATGTGTACTGAATTTATTTAAAGGTGAGTCGGAATTGTTACACTAACATCACTTAAGTTTACTCACTTAACATGTTTCGGGAAACGGTTGTTCCCATCCTCAGAAGTTAATTCGACTGGCCCGTGTTGTTGGTGTTTCCGTTTTTTGGACTGGATCCTGTGGTGGCATCTTGTGGTGGAGAAATGTACTTCCAGAGAGGATTTGGTGGCGGCAAATCAAAATTCATTAGATGTGTGTTGTGTTTTAGAATGGTGATCTTCTCCCATGCATCTAATTCGGCTGCAAATTTGGCTGGTTTGACTAATGTAATATTGGGTTTGATGTGATTAGTGATCCAAAAATGGTGTGAAACTGCAGATTTGTCCATTTGTTTGTACTTAATACATCTCATGTGCTCCTTTAGCCTAGTTTCTAAGTTTCTTTTTGTCTTACCTATGTATACTTTATTGCAATCTGAACAATTGATTTTATAGATTCCAGCTTTTTTGTCTTGTGGAATGGGGTCTTTTAACTTGTTACAAAGTAATTTCTCTATGTTAAATTTGTTCTCTGGAGCTAGGCTGATGTTATGTTTCATGAAAATCTTCTTAAATTTGTGAAATGTTCCTGGGTGGTATGTGAATTTCTTGAACTTTAGCTCTTTATCTTGCTGGCTGAGATTTGTTGTGTTTCTGATGTGCATCTGTCGTTTGAATTTTGCAATTTTTTTGTCAATAGTTGCTTTGTTGTACCCATTATGTATTACTGTGTCTACTATATGCTGGTATTCTAACTGGTATTTCTTTTTTATTTAAGGGGGTATATACCAGTCTATGTGTTAGGCTGTTTAGTACTGCATGTTTGTGTGTGGTTGGATTGAAACTCTTATTTTTTATGTAATTAGTAGAGTGTGTTGGCATCCTGTATATGCCAAAGGTTAGGTTCTTTTGTTCTCTGATGATTTTTAGGTCTAAAAATGGTAGCATGCCTTCTTTTTCTATTTCTATGGTGAATTTTATTGATTGGTTCTGTAGGTTTAGTAAGGCTAAGGAGTCTTGTATGAACCTATTAGGGACAACAGCGAAGATGTCGTCAACATATCTGTGCCAAACTTTAAACATGTATGGAAAGGAAGTTGTTATGTGTGTTTCTAAGTAGCTCATAAATAAATCTGCCAAGAAGGGTGAAAGTGGGTTGCCCATGGTTAGACCAGTTGGTTGTTGATAGAACTTCTTATTGAAACTAAAACAATTTTGTGCAATGCATAAATTGTTAAGTTGTATGAGGTCTTCTATTTCTTCTTCAAGTAGGTTAGTCTGCTGTAGCCATTTCTTTAATTGACGCAGGAGTTGATCTGTAGGGACACTTGGAAATAGTGCAGTGACATCAAAGGAAACTAATCTGTCTTCTGGTTCGAGTTCCAGGGATTTTATCTTCTGTATTAAATCTTCTGAATTCATTATGTTTTTGCTATTGAATTTTGGTAGTGAAGAGAATCTCTGTACTAATTTTGCCAGTTTGTAGGTAGGAGAATCAATATTGCTGACGATTGGTCTCATCTTATTACCCGGTTTGTGTATGTTAGGTAGAGCATACATTCTTGGTAAAGTGGGGTGGTCTGGTTTTAATCTAGATTTATCAGTGTCTGTTATAGTTTTGCTTTCCTGGATGGTTTGATTGAAGGCTTTTAAATGTAATTTTAATGGGTCTTCTTGAATTTGTATGTAATTTTCTTGTTGCAGCATATTTTCTACTCTGGCAATATAATCATCTTTTTGCAGTACAACTAGTTTATTTCCCTTGTCAGCTTTTGTGTATACTACTGGTTTTGATTTTAATGTTTTGATCACATGTTTGGTTGGGAAATTGTTATGTTTATCTGCTTGTATTTCTTGGAGAACCATTTCACATTCTTTTTTTATAGTGGTTTTACTATTTTCATTTAGGTTGTAAGTAGCAATCTCAATGTCTGTGACTATTTCATGGGTTGTTTTTGTGTAGCCAACACATGTTATTAGGCCAAGGTTTAATACTGATAATTCCGCTTTGGTGAAAGTTACATTTGAAAGATTAATTACGTCTGGGTATGACGTCGTTTTTTCATTTTTTAGGTTAGGTTTATATGAATGTTGCTTCCGGCGTAGTATGTCTAGTTTTTTCTTTAATTTCAGCGTTTTTGTTTTCATCCTGTAGCTAAGAATAGTGAGGAATTTTGATTGCATGTTTGCCAAAGTGGGTAGCCGAGTGTGTCCGTTAATTTAAGGTGAAGAGCATATAATTCCAGTTCCAATTTTTGTAATTTTGCGTAGTGGTTGTTTCTCTCAATTTTTATTACTTTTTTATTACTTTTTTATTTACTTTTATTTATACTTTTTATTCACCAAACATCAACCGATAAAAATGTAATAATAATTGAGAGAAACAACCACTACGCAAAATTACAAAAATTGGAACTGGAATTATATGCTCTTCACCTTAAATTAACGGACACACTCGGCTACCCACTTTGGCAAACATGCAATCAAAATTCCTCACTATTCTTAGCTACAGGATGAAAACAAAAACGCTGAAATTAAAGAAAAAACTAGACATACTACGCCGGAAGCAACATTCATATAAACCTAACCTAAAAAATGAAAAAACGACGTCATACCCAGACGTAATTAATCTTTCAAATGTAACTTTCACCAAAGCGGAATTATCAGTATTAAACCTTGGCCTAATAACATGTGTTGTCTACACAAAAACAACCGATGAAATAGTCACAGACATTGAGATTGCTACTTACAACCTAAATGAAAATAGTAAAACCACTATAAAAAAAGAATGTGAAATGGTTCTCCAAGAAATACAAGCAGATAAACATAACAATTTCCCAACCAAACATGTGATCAAAACATTAAAATCAAAACCAGTAGTATACACAAAAGCTGACAAGGGAAATAAACTAGTTGTACTGCAAAAAGATGATTATATTGCCAGAGTAGAAAATATGCTGCAACAAGAAAATTACATACAAATTCAAGAAGACCCATTAAAATTACATTTAAAAGCCTTCAATCAAACCATCCAGGAAAGCAAAACTATAACAGACACTGATAAATCTAGATTAAAACCAGACCACCCCACTTTACCAAGAATGTATGCTCTACCTAAAATACACAAACCGGGTAATAAGATGAGACCAATCGTCAGCAATATTGATTCTCCTACCTACAAACTGGCAAAATTAGTACAGAGATTCTCTTCACTACCAAAATTCAATAGCAAAAACATAATGAATTCAGAAGATTTAATACAGAAGATAAAATCCCTGGAACTCGAACCAGAAGACAGATTAGTTTCCTTTGATGTCACTGCACTATTTCCAAGTGTCCCTACAGATCAACTCCTGCGTCAATTAAAGAAATAGAAGACCTCATACAACTTCACAATTTATGCATTGCACAATATTGTTTTAGTTTCAATAAGAAGTTCTATCAACAACCAACTGGTCTAACCATGGGCAACCCACTTTCACCCTTCTTGGCAGATTTATTTATGAGCTACTTAGAAACACACATAACAACTTCCTTTCCATACATGTTTAAAGTTTGGCACAGATATGTTGACGACATCTTCGCTGTTGTCCCTAATAGGTTCATACAAGACTCCTTAGCCTTACTAAACCTACAGAACCAATCAATAAAATTCACCATAGAAATAGAAAAAGAAGGCATGCTACCATTTTTAGACCTAAAAATCATCAGAGAACAAAAGAACCTAACCTTTGGCATATACAGGAAGCCAACACACCCTACTAATTACATAAAAAATAAGAGTTTCAATCCAACCACACACAAACATGCAGTACTAAACAGCCTAACACATAGACTGGTATATACCCCCTTAAATAAAAAAGAATACCAGTTAGAATACCAGCATATAGTAGACACAGTAATACATAATGGGTACAACAAAGCAACTATTGACAAAAAATTTGCAAAATTCAAATGACAGATGCACATCAGAAACACAACAAATCTCAGCCAGTAAGATAAAGAGCTAAAGTTCAAGAAATTCACATACCACCCAGGAACATTTCACAAATTTAAGAAGATTTTCATGAAACATAACATCAGCCTAGCTCCACAGAACAAATTTAACATACAGAAATTACTTTGTAACAAGTTAAAAGACCCTATTCCACAAGACAAAAAAGCTGGAATCTATAAAATCAATTGTTCAGATTGCAATAAAGTATACATAGGTAAGACAAAAAGAAACTTAGAAACTAGGCTAAAGGAGCACATGAGATGTATTAAATACAAACAAATGGACAAATCTGCAGTTTCACACCATTTTTGGATCACTAATCACATCAAACCCAATATTACATTAGTCAAACCAGCCAAATTTGCAGCCGAATTAGATGCATGGGAGAAGATCACCATTCTAAAACACAACACACATCTAATGAATTTTTATTTGCTGCCACCAAATCCTCTCTGGAAGTACATTTCTCCACCACAAGATGCCACCACAGGATCCAGTCCAAAAAACGGAAACACCAACAACACGGGCCAGTCGAATTAACTTCTGAGGATGGGAACAACCGTTTCCCGAAACATGTTAAGTGAGTAAACTTAAGTGATGTTAGTGTAACAATTCCGACTCACCTTTAAATAAATCCACCAAGTAATTTTGTTTCGTCATGCTCTGCACATTTTCAATAACCTTATTCAGTAGTACTTTAGAAAGTTAAAATTAGATACAGAGTCTGGCAGAAACAATTAGATGATTTTGTGAGTCTGAAAATAGTACCTGCTTAAATTAGGGGTGTAAGATTGAACAAAAAATTAAAATGTACCTTAAAGTATGGCATTTAGTTTTATATTAAGTTCTTGAATATTACTTCATTCATGCGAGTTGCACTAGGTCAGACACAAATATTTGCATGACACCTGACATTGTCACATTCTGCATCATGTTCTTTGGGATTTGTTGAATTTCTGTTTCAACATAATATGGGAGGTCATTCCTGATAAAGACTTTTCCTTTGAGGTAACCCCATTCAAAGAAATTTAGATTTCAATAGATCTGGCAACTTTGCAGGCCAATGTAAGTCACCAAAGCAAGAATCTACATATAAAAAATTTAACATAATCTCGAAATGGCAATATGGCTTCCAAGAGCAGAAATCAACAACCAATGCAATTAACGAAGTAAATAAATTTATAATAAATGCACTAAATTATAGAGATAGGGGAATTGCAATATTTTTAGACCTCACAAAGGCTTTTGACTGCGTAAACATAGATATCCTAATAAACAAACTGGAAAACCATGGGATGCGAGGATTGCCATTAAAGTGAATTACCTCATACTTAAAAAACAGAGATCAATGTGTGGAAGTGAGCTATAGAAATACAAATGGCATAGCAGAAAAAATAAAATCAGATTTTCAGTATGTTAGGCAAGGAGTCCCACAAGGTTCAAAATTGGGTCCATTCTTGTTTTTAGTATACATAAATGATATATTTGAATTAATCCAAAAAAATGGGGGAACAGCAATAGGATATGCAGATGATATGATGATTATAGTTAAAGATAAAATCGAATCAGAAGTGGAAAAAAAAGCAAAAGACATACTAATGCTCATAAAACAATACTACTCGAGTTTAGATATGATATTGAATGTTAAAAAAAACTGCATGGATTAATTTTGAACTCGGAAGCGGTTTAACAAGCTCAATAAAATTACAAATAAATGGAGAAACTATCCCTGAAACGGAATGTGCAAATTTTCTAGGAGTAATAATAGACAAACACTTAAATTGGAAACCATACATAAGACATATCATAAAGAAATTGAATAAAGGTAGCGGGTTAGGAAAACAATGGACAATGAAACAGTTAAACAGGTTTACTATGCCTTTATATATTGACATATAAAATATGGTGTAACACTATGGGGGAATATCTCAGCAGTGGAAATGAAAAAAAATTTTAAACTTCAAAGAAAGGCAATTAGAATCATAGGGAGTGGCGATAGAAGACACACTTGTAGAGATGCTTTTAAAAGTTTAAATATCTTAACTGTCCCATGCATGTATATATGAAAGTGTAAAGCATGTATCCATAAATTGTAATGTACATAAATATATTTTAAGAAACAATGAAGACTACTACAGAACAACACTAAGAGGTACATTAAATAACAGGAAAATATGGGAAAAGAAATATTTAACAAATTACCAAAAAAAATAACAGAAATAAGTAAAATTAAAGTTGCTTTAAAAACAATTAAAAAATTCCTGGCTATGGCATTGAATTTTTCAGTCATCTGATTCTACCTTTCCAACCCTGTCCAACACACGGCTTGTGTGAAAGAACAATTAATTCCAATTAAAAAATACTTAACTGAGAATGCATATTATAGCATGGAAGAATACAGAATACCTTTATTGTAATCATGTATATACAGTGGAATCTCGTTAGCATGTTCCTCATTAACACGTTTTCCCGTGTATTACGTTGAATTATAAAAGTCGCAGTACCAAATCACCAAATATAATAAATAATGTCTGCTTAGTGCATTTTCCCGGTCCCGCTTACTACGTTTGAAGTTTGACGTCCTCATTCGCTGTTTTGGCCAATCCTTGATCAGTACAGTGGGAGTAGGCATTTAACACGTTCATAGTTTGACGTCCTCATTTGCTACTTTGGTCAATCCTTGGACACGGGGTGGATATTGGCAGCCAATCACATACATGCATTTAAATATTTGTGTGACACGATTTCTGTGAGTGGGATAGAGAATGCTTTACCTTGGTGCGGTAAACGATAGTATCTAATTTATTTAAAGGTGAGTCGGAATTGTTACACTAACATCACTTAAGTTTACTTAAGTGATGTTAGTGTAACAATTCCGACTCACCTTTAAATAAATTCAATACACATCACTGTTTCTAGCTTCTTTTCATTACAATATCAACGATAGTATCTAACTTTGCTGTTCTGTGGTTTCTAATGTTGAGTGATGACCAAACAACCGTAGATTATATTTTAACTTTTCATTTACAATGAAAAAAAGAAAGTGTAGTAGATAAATAACCAACAGTGAAAAACTGAAAATCCTTGATGTAATCACAATCCAAAT
The DNA here is from genome assembly GCA_030765065.1 of Deroplatys truncata. Taxonomy (NCBI): domain Eukaryota; kingdom Metazoa; phylum Arthropoda; class Insecta; order Mantodea; family Mantidae; genus Deroplatys; species Deroplatys truncata. Next base: position 82,242,766 of record CM060989.1, on the reverse strand, counting down.
ATAAAACATATCGATATAGTGCGGAAGTTAAACATTCCTCCGTCAACCTTAAACACAATTGTTAGCAAACCTAAATTGATTGAAACTGCTTTTAAAGAAGGGAAAAATACTAAAACAAAACTTTTCTCTTGGACCGGAACGAAATTTGTTGCATGGAAACACCTCCGTATTCAAATCGTCTTGTATACACCAAAGATGATATCATCTATTGTACTCGTAACACGATGCACGCTCATAATGTTTTCTTTTTTAGCAGATATTGTTATCACGTGTGTAATAAAACACACAGCAAAACCACTATTGCCGCTTCCACAATTCGCAATTTATTTTCTCAAAAACATTCATAACCTAAAAAATCCAAGTTGACCAAAATAAAAGCTTGAATTATTTATTCTCAGGCTTTGTGTATCCAAATCCATTTAAACATATTGAATTTAACATGGAAACGCGGATCGTATTCAGTATGAAATTGTACTCAAAATCAATTTAAATTGCCCATGGAGACGTAGTAATTATTAGATTTTTATTACCTATGTTCTTAAATTGCAGATTTTGCATTTTCGTTAACACGTTTTCCCGCCTATGACGTCCAAATCCTTAGGTCCCTGCAAAAACATACTAACGAGATTCTACTGTATATGTATATATTTAAATTTTGACATGTCCTTTATTGTATATGCTAAAGGATGAATAGAATGGCTTATGACTTATGCCGGGACATTTCCATTAAGACCTGCATAGAATTCCTCATTGTGCAGTCTGTGGTCCCATCCTGTTGGAACCAAATTTGACATGCATCCATATGACGAAGTTCCCTCTGCAGGAATTATTGTAGCATTTGGATGTACTGATCTGATATGACCATTCTAGCATCATTCTCAAGTAGCTGTTCTCTTATCATTACAAGCCCATTTAAGTGAAAATGAGTGTCGTCTATCATTACGGTTTCTTATAAAACTGGTCATCCACATTTATCATTTGCAAAACATTTCGACAATACTGAAACTGTGTATAAGCACAAGGATCTAGATTTTGCACAATTTTCAACCTACACGGATAGAAGCTGAGGCAGTATTTTAATACCTGAATAATTTCAATTGTATTTTATAATCAGTAAATTCAATAACAGCCCGCCTTGAAACAATATGTATGTAATAATTATTTAAATTGTATGTAACAGTCATTGTAAATGCTTATTTTTATTGTAAAACATGTTTAATAATGTTATGTGAATACATTACATACTTTAATAATGCAAGAGCTGTGAGAATAATAAATTTTAAAGTTGCTAACAATGAGGTAATAATGAGGTAACCTTGTAGCAATAATGAGTTTGAGAGTTTGAAAATTACTAGTCATGATTACAGCAACGATAAGGTAAATTCAGTAACAGTTTAAAATTAGCCAATCAATACCAAGGAAAAAGTTTAAGTAAACTGCAGATATTCTATTGGACTAGAATTAGCCAATCAGAGGCTTGAAATACCGAAGCTTACAGGTTTAACGGTTGAAATAATGCTCAGTTGCTGGCAAACCTTGGTAGTGGCCGGATGGAAGATGTGTTCTCTACAGAAATATTACGTGTGAATCATAAAATATGTCTACACGTTAGCTAAGTGAAAGTATTAAAGAATCTCACAGCTCTTAAAAAGTGTAGTGTTTTATTAAAATGTGCAAGGATTAATAAAAGAAGTGAATTTAAAAGAACTTGAAAATCTGTGTATTCTACAATTTGTGCCGCGCCGCACCCTGACTAAGATATACATGACTCTACAAACATTACTGACGCAGCCGAGGCAAAATTCAAACATAAATAATATATACAAGCAGTTTTAATAACAAAGTTAAATATTATAGTGTAAAACTTGGAATGTAACAACAAAAACACATCTTTAAATCAGCTTCTCATACGTAGCAGCATATTGCGTAACAACAGTAACTTTTACGTAATCAACAAATTCAAAACGACGCCCAAAGCGTGTTGCAAACTTCTTAAACAAAGTAAACTCCAAGAACAATACTTCAAGTTAGGCTTCCAATGCATGAAGCTTAATAAATTACGTAAACAAAACATCATTCTCAAAGCATAGATCCGCCTAACACTTCTGTCCAATGCAGCTAAAGCTTGTGAATCCTGTAAAACAGAGCCACGAAAACTCTACTGAAATGCTCTACCACCCTTTCCACATTTCCAGGAGTTCAGACAGTTCTATGGCAACCTCGTGCCTTCTTGTTGGTGGCTGATGCATTGTTCTTAAGGGGGAGAACGGGTGAAAATGTGGCCAATAATGACAAAATTTCACATATTGTGTTTTTTGTATCAAATAATCTGATGTGTTACACTCACATGACTTTCTCTACTCTTGTACAAACTATTTTTACAAATGCTTATTCTCCATATGCTTCATATTAATCGAGATGTTAATCTTATTGCTAATTTTCTTGTAGATGCAAGGGGAATTGGTAGGTTTTAAGCGATAGTCAAATATTTTAAGAGCTGGTTGCTATGTGGAGTATTCCATTCTCTTTGCATTACCAGGACAAAAAAAAATGAATAATGAATTTCCTTTTGAGAAAAAGTATTGGAAAATTTAAGGGAATAACAAGCAATATCTCGAAAATGGTTTACTCAACTAAAAAAATGATATGACATAAACTGTGTATTTTAATGCGATCTACATTTTTTGTGTAGTAAACTTTTATCTATCTCTTATGGTTTACCAGTTATGCAAAAGGGTTCACAATGAAGAATACTTTTGGAGACATTCCCAGAAAATTCAAGATATACATTTGATTTGTCATGAAAATATCTTAAACATATGATATTTTAATCAAAATCGTTATAGTCATTTTTGAGAAAATTAAATTTTTCGAAAAATGTTCCATGTAAAGGGTAATCTGGGGTGGGGGGATTTTCTTCAAAACCTTCGTGTCGCATCTCTGGAAGATGCTGAACCTAAATACCAAGTTTGGTGTTTACCCGACTGTTCGTTTCTGAGTTATTATGTTCACAGACACACACATGGACGTGTTTCCAAAAATACTTTTTTGATTCAGGGGTCTCTAAACATATATTTCCAGTGAAATCTCAGTATTGAATTTTTGGGTGGAATACAATACTTCCCCTACTTACTATACGTAGCAGAGAAAGTAAAAACACTAGGTGTTTGAAGTGCATATATGCAAAGTTTTAAAGCACTACAACCTTCCTCCAGGCTTTATCTAGCCAGTCCTTGTACTCATCATTTGTCAACCGCTCATCATGAAAAGAATTTTGCTGTATTCATATTGAACCAATACTAAAACCTTGTACTAATTTTGCACTGCATAATAAAGCTGTAAGAACTTCAGGTTTCATTAAAATACTGCTACAATTAATGACCAAAGTTCCATGTTGGCGTAGCGACAGCATGACCATGAGAGACTAAAATTTCTATCTGACTGGCAAAAAGAAAAGTGTGCTAAAACTTTTAACTTCAATTCAAAAAGCTATTTGATGGACAGTTAATTTTAACCACATACTTGTACATTAGTAATTATTGTTACTATTAACATTTCAATTCAAATACAATTTCCCCGGCCAAAGGTTTTCGGTCGGCTGGAGAGGGCATTGCAGACACAGTCACTTCAGGCAGTGCCTTAGAGTTCTGGTAACCCTACTGGTCTATACCTATACCTTAAGCTGAAAGGAGAAGTAAACAAAACCACGTGACAAGACAGCACCTAATTGGCTGGTGGACAAACTACAACCTTTCCCGCCTAGCATGACATCTCTTCCTGTACAAAAAACAGTTTGGTTCATATCGTAACATTTTGTGGTTATTCTCATGCAGAGAAATTTAAAAAACTCATTGTTGTAACAGTTAAATTTATGAAACTAAACGTTTTGTGTTCAGATTCACCTATAACTAAATGAACCTTTACAGCAGAGGGTTTAAGGGGCTATGCGCAGGCGCCACAGTTCGTTTCCGGTTTCCAGCTGAGAATGTTCTATAATTGTAGAAAACATAAACGAGAGAAATGGAAAGAAGACAGTTGTGTTAAATGCTTTTAACGAATTCTATGAAAGTATCCACCTTTAATCAACAATGAATATGGTTGGCCATTGTTTAGCAATATTTGAACTTCTTTGTTAGTGATGCAGAATTGTTGCTCAAATAGCTTGGTTCATGTTTGTTTTCTGTGGTTTTCTAACCTATAGTGCTAATCATTATTTTAACTTGTTGACTCATGAAAGGTTAAATCAAAAGTGGTATAGTGCAATTAGTCATTAAATGAATGATTTCTAAAGCCTGAAGTTAAGAAAAGTTTAATCCAGTACCTTTAATTACAGAAGCCGATCTGTTCAGGTACAACTTTTATTTCTCTACTCTTAGTATTGTGTGTTAGAAGTTTAAAATGTAAGGCAAAATATATAAATAAGACATACAATGTTTAAAAGCTAATGATCCCCAAGCTGTGCAATGTACTGTACTTGCATTCTGTATGAAGCAATTTCCTCTCAAAGGTATGTCATCCTCCACGTGGTGCTGCCATGTGCTCGGCGGAGTGATACATTTAAGTTTTGTTTACTTCTCCTTTCAGCTGATAGTTAAAAAGGTATAGTATGTTCTATAATTTCACATGGTACGTTTTTCAGACATGTCACCCAAAGTCTTTTATACAGGGAGGTTATTTGGGTTGTGAAATATAGGAGCACAGCCAAAGTTTGGGAGACTGAGGTGGCAGCACCAGAGAAGAGAGAGAGACAGAGAGAGATAGCATCTCAGTGCATAAACTAATGGGATTTTACTCAAAGCACAACATGATCTTAAAAACTGATGATACACTATGTGATCAAAAGTATCCGGACACACCCACAAACATACGTTTTTCATCTTAAGTGCCTTGTGCTGCCACTTAAACCCTGGTACTTATTATCCCCGACCTCAGTAGTCATTAGACATTGTGAAACACCAGAATGGGATGCTCCGTGGAACTCACGGACTTCGAACGTGGTCAGGTGATTGTTGTCACTTGTGTCAGAAGTCTGTACGCGAGGTTTCCACACTCCTACACATCCCTAGATCCACTGTTTCTGATGTGATAGTGAAGTGGAAACGTGAAGGGACATGTACAGCACAAAAGCGTACAGCCCGACCTCGTCTGTTGACTGACAGGGACCGCCGACATTTGAAGAGGATCGTAAAGAGTAATAGGCAGACTTCTATCCAGACCATCACACAGGAATTCCAAACTGCATCAGGATCCACTCCAAGTACTATGACAGTTAGGCGTGAGGTGAGAAACCTTGGATTCCATGGTCGAACGGCTGCTCATAAGCCACACATCATGCAGGAAAGTGCCAAACGACGCCTCGCTTGGTGTAAGGAGCATCAACAATACACAATTGAACAGTGACAAAACGTTGTGTGGAGTGACGAATCACAGTACACAATGTGGCAATCCGATGGCAGGGTGTGGGTGTGACGAATGCCCGGTGAACGTCATCTGCCAGCGTGTGTAGTGCCAACAGTGAAATTCGGAGGTGGTGGTGTTATGGTGGTCGTGTTTTTCCTGGAGGGGGTTTGCACCCCTTGTTGTTTTGTGTGGCATGATCACAGCGCAGACCTACATTGATATTTTAAGCACCTTCTTGTTTCCCACTGTTGAAGAGCAATTCGTGGATGGCGGTTGCATCTTTCAACATGATCGAGCACCTGTTCATACTGCACGGGCTGTGGCGGAGTGGTTACATGACAATAACATCCCTGTAATGGACTGGCCTGCACAGAGTCCTGACTTGAATCCTATAGAACACCTTTGAGATGTTTTGGAATGCCGACTTCTTACCAGGCCTCACCGACCTACATTGATACCTCTCCTCAGTTCCGCACTCCATGAAGAATGGGCTGCCATTCCCCAAGAAACCTTCCAGCACCTGATTGAAAGTATGCCTACGAGAGTGAACGCTGTCATCAAGGCTAAGGGTGGGCCAACATCATATTGACTTCCAGCATTATCGATGGAGGGTGCCATGAACTTGTACGTCATTTTCAGCCAGGTGTCTGGATACTTTTGATCACGTAGTGTATGTGGACGCTTACCACAGTTCACTCAGGATTTTATGAAGGACCATGTTTTCCGAGTAAGGATCGGCTAAGCTTTTTCAGACCTTTTTGTTCAGGAGAATGGACTGCTTCAGGGATCAATACTAAGTGTTACACTGTTTGCTATAACAATTAATTCAATCTTCAAATGTGTTCCTCCAGGAGTATCATCATGTTTATTCGTCAACATCTTTGTCTCTATTGTACTGCTCAGCAATGCTGTTTTTGGAATGCCATATGCAGCAATTTTTAGGCAATCTTCAATAATGGACTTCTAAAAATCTGATGCGATACATTCACATAACTTTCTCTACTCTCCATCTTTATAAGTGGGTATAGCAACAAACTGTTCTTACTAAAGCTTATTTTTCTATCTACTACATTTTAACCCAAACAAACCTTTGCAAAAATAGCTACATTACACATTTTATTATAGATATACAGAGAACAGTGATAGTCAAATGTTTAAGAACTTGACACTATATGCCGCCCTTAAATTCCGTGCTGTTTCCATGCAATCGTGAAAAACAACTGAAAATCGATGGGACTTCAAAAGAATATGTATTGAACAATACCTCAGAAATGGTTTATGTCACAGAAAAATTTATTTTAAGTAAATTCTATGTTTTAAAGGGATCTACATTTTTGATATGGTGCATTTTCATCTATTCTTTAACGTTTACTAGTTATACAAGATTTTACAAAATTCCTTCCGAATGAAGAGGACTTCACAGGCTATTCTAAGAAAATTCAAGATATACACTTTGTCATGTCATCTTTAATATATGATGTTTTAATCAAAATCCTTAGAGCCTTTTTTTAAAAGTAGGAATTTTCAAAAAAAGTTCCATGTAAAGGGTACTTGGGATAGGAGGATTTTCTTGAAAATCTTTGTGTCGCATCTTTAGAAGGTATTGAACCTAAACACCAAGTGTGGTATTTATCCAACTTTTCATTTTTCACTTATGATATTCACAGACACTTACACACTGACATACACAAGAACGTTTTTCTAAAAATCTGATGTGCTTCACTCACATGACTTTCTCTTTACTCTTTTACATACATTTTTACAAATGCTTATTCTCCAGCTACTTCACGTTTATCAAGATAACATTTGCAGAAACTATCTTATTGCTAATTTTCTTGTAGATGCAAGGGGAATATGGTGGCTTTAAGTGATAGTCAAATCTTTTAAGCGCTGGTTGCTATGTGGCGCATTACATTCTCTTTGCATGCCCAGGTAGTAAAAACAACCAATAACACGTTACCATTTGAGAAAAAGTATTAAGTAATGGAAAATTCAAACAAATAACAAGGAATATCTCAGAAATGGTTCACTGAACCAAAAAAAAAGTATATGACATAAATTGTGTGTTTTAACAAGATCTACAGTTTTTGTGTAGTAAAATATTGTCTATCTTTTACAGTTTACGAGTTATGCAAAATTCATTCAGAATGAAGAGGACTTTTGGGGATATTCCCAGAAAATGCAAGATATACATTTCATTTGCCATAAAAATATCTTAAACTTATGATATTTCAATCAAAATCCTTAGAGCCATTTTTGAGAAAATCAAAATTATCAAAAAATGTTCCATGTAAAGAGTAGTATGGGGTGGGGGTTTTTTCTTGAAAATCTTCATGTTACATCTTTGAAAGATAATGAACCTAAATACCAAGTTTGGTATTTATCCAATTCTTTGTTTTCAAGTTATGGTGTTCACAGACCGACACACACACATACAGAGCTTTTTCTAAAAGTGCTTTTTTTTGGATTCAGGGGTCTCAAAACATGTATTTCCAGTAAAATCTTGGTATCGACTTTTGGGTGGAATGTAATACTTCCGCTACTTACTATATGTAGTAGAGAAGGTAAAAATGACTTTAATTTCTCAACTGAAAAGTCAATCTACATTAACTTCTGTAACAGATGATTACTATACTGCCCCGATTCGGTCCAGATTTAGTGACATTTGAGGCAGTATTTTAATGCCTAAATGATATTAATTGTGTTTGATTATAATTAAATTTAATAACAGCCCACCATGAAAACACTATGTATATAATTATTATTCATATTGTATGTAAAGGCATTGTAAATACTTTTATTGTAAACATATTTATTAGTGATATGTAAATGTTTATATACTCTAATAGTGCAAAAACTGTGAGAATAATATGGTTTAGGTTGTTAATAATGAGGTAATACTGTAATTTTTGTGACAATAATGTGTCAGGAGTTCTAAAAAATACTGGTTATGAAAAGATCGGTAATAACGTAATTTCGTTTACAGTTTGGAATTAGCCAAACAACAGTAAAGAAAAGGTTTAGTTTGAATACTTAAATTCTATTGGACTAGAATTAGCCAATAAGAGACTGGCATTACCGAAGCTATAAGATTTTTACCGTTGAATTTAGTCAGTCACGGGTAAGATGTTGTAGAGTACGGATGATAAAAATTGTGTTCTCTGCTAAAATGTATAAAGTGCTCACAGTTTTTCTTTTATAAAGTGTTGTGTTTATAAATGTGCAAGTATAAAGAAAAATAAAAAGAAGTGAAATTAAAAAGTAAATTCTGTGACGTCTTTTAATTTTTGTCTTATCACAACCTGAAAAGAACTTGTGTTCTATAGTGCGACTGAAGCAGCCGAGGCAAATAACTTCAATAATATTACGTAAAACATGCATCATCTTACTACAAAGTTTGCCGTCCCAAGCATCAAACAACATCAAAGTGTATCTTCACTACGTAACCTAAATACATTCTCAAAGTGACGCACATATATGGGGATTCTCACATCTCATATGCAGCATCCAGCTAAATAACTTTTTCAAAGTTGGCAACAAACATACTTCTTCAAATTACAACGTGGAGCTAAATAATTACATAACAGCACACTTTTACAAATATACGTAATAATATTTACGTAAGCATAAATACTTCCTCACATTCACAGACTCAACAAAATTCCTGGGGTTAACCTTTGATAGTAAACTTAGCTGGTCATTACATATAGCACAGTTGAAAGCTTGCAGTGACCGTTTTCTGGACATCTTGCAGATATTAAGTGGCCAATCTTGGGGAGCAGACTATATCGCGCACTGATCCGATCTAAGTTGGAGTATGGATGTCTCATTTATTCCTCGGCATGACTATCTGTGCTAAGAAGATTAGGTACAATGCATAATCAAGGCATTTGGCTATTGGTGCTTTTCCAACTAACCCAGTTATGAGTCTTTATGCCGAATCAGCAGAACCTCCTCTTCGTTATCAGCATATTACTCTGTTAGGAAATTATTGCTGTGCGCTTAAATGTATGCCAATACATCCAACATTCACTTCCTTTTTCAACACTGCACTGGATGAACATTATAGGAACAACTCCATTAAACCAAGGCCTGCAGGTGTTCGTTTCCGGGAGCTTCTTAGGAAATGAAGTGAAAGCATGTTTCATAAGGGGAAGAAGGTCTACCCCCCTTGGTTACGTGCGACATCTCATGAAGATCTTGTGACGACGGTGTACCGTAAGTCTACAATGTCTACGTTTAGTATCCACATTTGTTTTTTTTTACTTTCTCTACTACGTACAGTAAGTAGGGGAAGTATTGTATTCCATCCAAAAATTCAGTACCAAGATTACACTGGAAATAAATGATTTGAGGCCCCCTAAATCCAAAAAATGCATTTTTGGAAACATGTCCGTGTGTGTGTAAACAGCATAACTCAGAAACGAACAGTCGGATGAACACCAAACTTGGTATTTAGGTTCAGTATCTTCCAGAAATGCGACATGAAGGATTTTAAGAAAATCCCCCCAGCCCAGATTACCCTTTACATTGAACATTTTTCGAAAATTTTAATTTTCTCAGAAATGGCTCTAACGATTTTGATTAAAATATCATATATTTAAGATACTTTCATGGCAAATAAAATATATATCTTCAATTTTCTGGGAATGTCTCCAAAAGTATTCTTCATTGTGAACGACTTTTGCATAACTGGTAAACCATGAGATAGACAAAATTTCACTACACAAAAAATGTAGACTCCGTTAAAATACACAATTTATGTCATACACATTTTTTTGAGTGAACCATTTTCAAGATATTGCTTGTTATTCCCTTAAATTTTCCAATACTTATACCTTTTCTCAAATGGGAATTCATTATTCATTTTTTATGTCCTGGACATGCAAAGAAAATGGAATACTCAACTTAGCAACCAACTCTTAAAATATTTGACTATCGCTTAAAGCCTACCATATTCCCCTTGCACCTACAAGAAAACTAGCGATAAGATTAACATCTCGATTAACATGAAGCATATGCAGAATAAGCGTTTGAAAAAATAGTTTGTACAAGAGTAGAGAAAGTCATGTGAGTGTAACACATCAGATTTTTTTAGAATTTTTGTTAGGTTACAATGGCCACATTTTTATCTACACTGACAGATCTAAGTGTTCAAACAGTGTCGGATGTGCTTATGTTCATGGAACTGAACCCGATAAATTCAGCTTTCATGATAGCACTTCCATTTATAGTGCAAAGCTGTATGCCATGTATCAAGCCATTTTGTATGTGTGCTATTGAAAATTGGAAGACTCTCGTTTTGAATGATTCCCTTAGTACACTCCATAGTCTTCGTGAACTGTAAAACTACCATCCCATTGTCCAGCAAATCCAGGATGGGCTCCATGTTTTATACACTTCTGGCATTAATGTGGAGTGTGCTTGGATACCTGGTCACATTGGCTTGCTGGGGAATGAACTAGCGGATTTGGCAGCTAAGGTAGCGACCACAGAACCCAGAATTGCTATATGAAGCAACATCAGAAGTCTTTAGGCTTGTTGTGTGGAAAGTGTTGCTACCGTGCTTGCACAAAGAGTGCTCAGCTCTCCGTGGAAATAAGGTTACAGGCATTCCGTTAAACTGGGTAACTTCCTCTCATGCATCTCATCGTGAAGAAGTGATTTTGGCTCCGTTGCGTATTGGCCACTGCAATTTTATGCAAGGTTATCTTTTTAAGGGTGACCCTGTTCCTATTTGACCACTTTGTAACGAAGGTCTGCCGGTCTGTCACGTGTTGCTGGTGTGTACTTCTCTAGCACATATGCGGGCCTGTATGGAACTGCCGGTTAGCCATGCAGAGGTCTTAACAGATAATAAACACGTGATTGTAAATTTAGTGACATTGATATCTAGTTTTTTGTGCATCTCAGCTTAGTTTTCTGTACTAATCTTTATTTCTGGGTTTTGCTTTGATTTTTACTTTCTCTACTATGTATAGTAAGTAGCGGAAGTATTGCATTACACCCAAAAATTTTATACCGAGATTTCACCGGAAATACATGTTTTGAGACCCCCTGAATCCAAAAAAAAACACTTTTGGAAACATGTCCGTGTGTGTGTCTGTCTGTGAACAGCATAACTCAGAAATGAACAGTCAGATAAACACCAAACTTGGTATTCAGGTTCAGTATCTTCCAAAGATGTGACATGAAGGTTTTCAAGAAAATCCCCCACCCCAGATTACCCTTTACATGGAACATCTTTCAAAAATTTTAATTATCTCAAAAATGGCTGTAACGATTTTGATTAAAATATCATATGTTTAAGATATTTTCATGACAAATCAAATGTATATCTCGAATTTTCTGGGAATGTCTCAAGAAGTATTCTTCATTGTTAACGACTTTTGCATAACTGGTATCATAAGAGATAGACAAAATTTTACTACACAAAAAATGTAGATCGCATTAAAATACATAATTTATGTCATACTTTTTTTCGTTGAGTGAACCATTTTCAAGATATTGCTTGTTATTCCCTTAAATTTTCCAATACTTATACTTTTTCTCAAATGGGAATCATCATAACACATCAGAGTTTTTATCTTTATCTCTGGCCTTTGTCATGATTTTTTGTATTGAACTTTATGTCTGGTCTTTGTATTGATTGTTTTTCTAAGGGCACTAATGACCTTGCAGTTGAACGCCCTTAAACACAAATCAAATCAAATTGACATTGAATGACTTAATAGATACTCTTGTACTTCAATACTACATGGAAAGCTCATTACCTATGCCAGTATTTGCTCCAGTAACAATGGCCACTTTTCCTGCCAAATCTCTTCCATGTAATACTTGAAGTGCCATTGTGGATCCATCAAAACGTTGACGGAAGTCGTGGGCATGTTCCTTCTCTTCTGTTGCAAACGCTAGACGTGGGTCACTGTAAGTTGTTCTTCGATTTGCATGATCTACGTAGAAAATTTTTCCATCTTCGGAAACACATTTTTCCCAACCAAAGGGCAGATCTGAAAACAACACAAAAGTTTAGTTTTACATTGACTTACACTGAACTTTTATCAGCTTTGGCACCGCAATGTATTTGAGAAGATGACATTAAGCTATGATACTGTTCTTCTTTTCTAAATAATTTGTACCAAAGAAATTTGATGCGTAGCAATCACATGGCTTTCTCTAGTCCTTATATGAATTCAGAGGTGCTATGTATGTACCATATTATTCATATAAAAATAACTCTTCTATTCATTGCATGCTACTTACCAGACATTGGATTTTTATGCAAACGTATATATATATTTTTTTTTTTACTTATATATACCAGTGTAGCTATAAGTTCTCTTACAAATTTTTACTTTCTCTACTACGTATAGTAAGTAGGGGAAGTATTGTATTCCACCCAAAAATTCGATACCGAGATTTCACCGGAAATATGTTTTGAGACCCCTGAATCTGATAAAAACATTTTTGGAAACATGTGCATGTGTGTGTGTGTGTATCTGTGAACAGCATAACTCAGAAACGAACAGTCGGATAAACACCAAACTTAGTATTTAGGTTCAATATCTTCCAGAGATGTGGCACGAAGGTTTTCAAGAAAATCCCCCCACCCCAGATTACCCTTTACATGGAACATTTTTCGAAAATTTTAATTTTCTCAAAAATGGCTCAAACGATTTTGATTAAAATATCATATGTTTAAGATATTTTCATGATAAATGAAATGTATATCTCGAATTTTCTGGGAATGTCTCCAAAAGTATTCTTCATTGTAAACGACTTTTGCATAACTGGTAAACCATAAGAGATAGACAAAATTTTACTACACAAAAAAAGGTAGATCACGTTAAAATACACAATATATGTCATATACATTTTTTTTGTTGAGTGAACCATTTTCGAGATATTGCTTGTTATTCGCTTAAATTTTTCAATATTTATACTTTTTCTCAAATTCGTTATTCATTTTTTTTTGTCCTGTTAATCCAAAGAGAATGGAATTCTCCACATAGCAACCACCTCTTAAAATATTTGACTATTGCTTAAAGTCTAGCAATTCCCCTTGCATCTACAAGAAAATCAGCAATAAGATTAACATCTCGATATCTCGATTAACTTGAAGCATATGGAGAATAAACGTTTGTAAAAATAGTTTGTACAAGAGTAGAGAAAGTCATATGAGTATAACACATTCATATTTATTATGTTTTCATTTATCAGTTATACAAGATTATACAAAATTCCTTCCAAATAAATAGACTTAATAGGCTATTTTCAGAAAATTCAAGATATACATTTTGTCATGTAAATATCTTTAATATATGGCATTTTAATCAAAATTCTTAGTCATTTTTTAGAAAATAAAAAATTATAATGTTTCATGTAACACAAAAATGTTTCATGTTTGGGGTGGGGGATTTTCTTGCAAATATTCATGTCACATCTTTGAAAGGTACCGAATCTAAATACCAAGTTTGGTATTTTTCCGACTTTTCGTTTTTGAGTTATGCTGTTCACAGTCACGGTCACATAAACAGATGTTTTTCTAAAAAGATTTTTTTGGGGGGCTCAGAGGACCTCAAAAATATATATTACTAGTGAAAACTTGACATCGAATTTTTGGGTGAAATACAATACAGGGATATTCAAAAAGAAGGAACAGATTTTAGACATTCATTTTTAATGAACGATAATAGATAGCCACACATAGAGGAAAGTTCAAAGTTTTAAACCCCACCTATTAGCTCCATTCAGTGGCTACAGTGACGCTATGTTTGTTTATGAGAAAATGGCAACACCACAGGAAAAGTCATTTTGTGCGCTGCAGTATGCGAAGAGTGAATCCATTGTTTCATTGCAGCATGCATTTCGTTGTAAGTTCATCATAAAAAATTTACAATTCTCACAATAAATTCATAGAAGATGGTTGTATATGCAAACAAAACAGCACGGGTCGTCCTTGCGTAACAAATGGTGCTCATTTTAAACACATAAAATAACATTTTGAACTTTTCTCTATTCAGTGATGTATCGCATGCGTCGCCATCTATTGTTGTTCATTAGAAATAAATATTTAAAGTCTGTTCCTTCTTTTTGAATAGCCCTGTACTTCCCCTTACATGTAATAGAGAAAATAAAAATGCACTATGTGATTAAAAGTATTCGGACACCCCCCACAAACATACTTTTTCATCTTAGGTTCTTTGTGCTGCCACCTACTGCCTGGTACTCATTATCCGGACCTCAGTAGTCATTAGGCATCATGAAACAGCAGAATGGGATGCTCCGTGGAACTCACGGACTTCTAACATGGTCAGATGATTGGGTGTCATTGTGTCATAAGTCTTTAGGCGAGATTTCCACACTCCTAAACATCCCTAGGTCCACTGTTTCTGATGTGATAGTGAAGTGGAAACGTGAAGGGACATGTACAGCACAAAAGCATACAGGCCGACCTCGTCTGTTGACTGACAGAGACCGCCGACATTTGAAGAGGATTGTAAAGAGCAATAGGCAGACATCTATCCAGACCATCACACAGGAATTCCAAACTGCATCAGGATCCACTCAAGTACTATGACAGTTAGGCGTGAGGTGAGAAACCTGGGATTCCATGGTCAAGCGGCTGCTCATAAGCCACACATCATGCAGGAAAATGCCAAACGACGCCTTGCTTGATGTAAGGAGCGTCAACATTACACGATTGAACAGTGGCAAAACGTTGTGTGGAGTGACGAATCACAGCACACAATGTGGCGATCTGATGGCAGGGTGTGGGTATGGTGAATGTCCGGTGAACGTCATCTGCCAGCATGTGTGATGCCAACAGTGAAATTTGGAGGTGGTGGTGTTATGGTGTGGTCATGTTTTACCTGCAGGGGGCTTGCACCCTTGTTGTTTTGCGTGGCACGATCACAGCACAGACCTACATTGATATTGTAAGCACCTTTTTGCTTCCCACTGTTAAAGAGCAATTCAGGGATGGCGATTGCATCTTTCAACTTGATCAAGAACCTGTTCATACTGCACGGGCTGTGGCGGAGTGGTTACACAACAATAACATCCCTTTAATGACTTGGACTGCACAGAGTCCTGACTTGAATCCTATAGAACACTTTTGGGATGTTTTGGAACACCGACTTTGTGCCAGGCCTCACCGACGTACATCAATACCTCTTTTCAGTTCCGCACTCATGAAGAATGGGCTGCCATTCCCCAAGAAACCTTCCAACACCTGATTGAAAGTATGCCTGAGAGAGTGAACACTGTCATCAAGGCTAAGGGTGGGCCAACACCATATTGACTTCCAGCATTACCGATGGAGAGCACCACGAACTTGTACGTCATTTTCAGCCAGGTGTCCGGATACTTTTGTTCACGCAGTGTGCATCCAAACAAGCACTATTAACACAAGTTCCTTCAACTTCATGAAAGAATGAATTTTGCAGTGATTTATGTGAATCCACTAACATATTGTGGAATTCTAAGTTCCATGGTTTTTTGGAAAAATATTGTAATAACATCACTCCTGCTGAATCAACTATAAAGTGGATTTATGCTGCTGGAAGAGGACGAACATAATAAAAGCCAGCAAAATATGGTAGGCTTTAAGCGATAGTCAAATCTTTTAAGAGCTGCTTGCTATGTGGAGTATTCCATTCTCTTTGCATTACCAGGACAAAAAAAAATGGTTTACAAATTCCCATTTGAGAAAAGGTATAAGTATTGGAAAATTTAAGGGAATAACAAGCAATATCTCAAAAATGGTTTACTCAATAAAAAAATGCATATGACATAAATTGTGTATTTTAATGCGATCTACATTTTTTGTGTAGTAAACTTTTGTCTATCTCTTATGGTTTACCAGTTATGCAAAAGTCGTTCACAATGAAAAATACTTTTGGAGACATTCCCAGAAAGTTCGATATACATTTCATTTGTCATGAAAATATCTTAAACATATGATATTTTAATCAAAATCGTTAAAGCCATTTTTGAGAAAATTAAAATTTTAGAAAACTCTTCCATGTAAAGGGTAATCTGGGGTGGGGGGATTTTCTTGAAAATCTTCGTGTCGCATCTCTGGAAGATACTGAACTTAAATACCAAATTTGGTGTTTATCTGACTGTTCGTTTCTGAGTTATGCTGTTCACAGACACACAGACATACACACACATGGAAATGTTTCCAAAAATGCTTTTTTTGGATTCAGGGGGCCTCAAAACATGTATTTACGATGAAATCTCGGTATCAAATTTTTGGGTGGAATACAATACTTCCCCTACTTACTATAAGTAGTAGAGAAAGTAAAAAGTAAGTACCTACTTATGCTTGAGGTATACATTAAAATTTCAGAAAAATCTACATGACAACTGGTATCTTTAAAAAAGATAATTAAAAGGCAGAAACTATAAATAAAATTAAGCAATTATCATGGATTGATATGAATTAGTGAAACTTGTAACAAACTATTATTAAACTGCTCTGCTATTTCTTTTGTCTGTCTTTCCTAACCTAAAATTAAATTAATTTAAAATGGCCAATGCCACAGCTGTGCAACTTTCCCCATAAAAAAATCGAATTCTTTGGGGTCACAAGAAGGTGTAAGTCTTGCTATTCTAAGCAATAGGTGTGAATTTTAAAAGTTGACATATATTTTATCTTTTTCCTCCATCTTGGCAAGGAAAAGTAACAAAAGCACTCAGTAGTCTGTATTCTGGTGCTGATGGGAGTGGGAAAAAGAAAACACTATCGCGGAGCACACAAATCAATTAGTCACTCCAGTTAGCTCACAAACTACTAGAAAGCAAATATCGCAATAAAAACAAGTTACAGAATGCCAAATAGCAGCATGTTTGTTAAGAGCAGTCTTTAAGCTTAACAAGTAATTGTAGTTGCCCTCTAAACAATGAAGTTACAGAATAGCCCTGAATACTGATACTCTCAAGTGATCCCTGAAGTCAGCAGTGGCAGATTTCCCCATGAAGACAATGCATGCTGCTACTGATGAATAGCCAAATAGACATAGATCCTACATCAGGCAAAAGGGTATCATTTTGAATAATAATATCTGCATTTAGCACATAATACATGTGGATGCCACGTGACATAGTCAAACTAAAAAAAGCAGTATAATAAATTGTTGCCACTACAAAAAAACTTTGTACAGGTCTCGCCAGGGATATTGGCATATGTCCTTCAGTGCTAGCCCAGTCAGCCAGTCCCCTGATGTTTCAATACCTCTCTTGCAAGTAGCACATAGTGCTGATTAGACGAAATCAACATTAGAATGTTTACTGCGTTACACACATCGAGCAGTATAGCGATACAGTCTTTCTTAAAATTGTTACGCGGGAGTTGTGTCCAGCTTTAGTGCGGTTAATTGCAATACTATGTCTCCTATTATTTCGAAATTGAAAGGAAAAACCTTGCACAGCCAGAGCTGCGAAATAGTATTGAACGTTTACGAGTTTATAAAACAAGAAGCAAGCAATAAGGAAGAAGTTTGTTCATCTCATTTAAAGAAAATACAGAAGGTCCAAGTCAGGGTAGCAAAAGCTACTGGAGTGACAGTGCATTCTCTTTCTAGGATTCTAAAGGATAGTGAAAAACATTCTCAAGAAGGTACTTCTTTTGATACTCCAGGAAAAAATCACAATGTGCCTAAACAAATCCGAGATATTGATGACTTTGACAAACGTGTTATCAGACGTACAATCCACAATTTCTACGCCCAAGAGGAAACTGTGCCTACATTTGGAAGACTGCAGATAAGGTTAAATGAACTAATTGGATTTGAAGGAAGTCGCACAAGCCTTAGAAGAATATTTCGAGATTTGGGATTCAAGTGGAAGAAAACCAGAAGTAACAGAAAAGTGCTTATTGAAAAGCACTATATATGCTCACAGCGAGAAAATTATCTGCTATCCCTTCGGCAGTGTAGGAACGAAGGCAGACCTATTGTATATGAAGACGAGACCTACATAAATAGTAGCCATACAAATCCTATAAGCTGGACTGATGAAAGTAATGCTGGTTTATTAACACCCATATCCAAGGGAGAAAGATTAATCATAGTTCACGCTGGTGGGAGGTATGGCTTCATACCAAATGCTCTACTTATGTATAAGTCAAAGCAAAGTCTGGGGATTTCCACCATGAAATGAACACAGAAAATTACGTTATGAGGCAGTATTTTAATACCTAAATAATTTCAATTGTATTTTTGTAATAAATAAATTCAATAACAGCCCGCCTTGAAACAATATGTATGTAATAATTATTTAAAATGTATGTAACAGTCATTGCATATGCTTATTTTTATTTAAACATGTTTATAATGTTATGTGAATACATTACATACTTTAATAATGCAAGAGCTGTGAGAATAATAATTTTTAAGTTGCTAACAATGAGGTAATAATGAGTTTAAGAGTTTAATGTTACTAGTCATGATTAAAGCAACGATAATGTAAATTCAGTAACAGTTTAAAATTAGCCAATCAACAGCCAGAAAAAGTTTTAAGTAAAATGCAGATATTCTATTGGACTAGAATTAGCCAATCAGAGACTTCAAATACCGAAGCTTATGGGTTTAACGGTTGAAACATGTTCAGTTGCTGGCAAACCTTGGTAGTGACCAGATGGAAGATGTGTTCTCTACAGAAATATTACGTGTAAATCGTAAAATATGTCTACGTGTTAGCTAAGTGAAAGTATTAAAGAATCTCACAGCTCTTAAAAAGTGTAGTGCTTTATTAAAATGTGCAAGGATTAATAAAAGAAGTGAATTTAAAAACTTAAATTCTGTGTATGTCTACAATTACTGTCGTACCGCACCTTGCCTAAGAGATATATGACTCTACAAACATTACTGAAGCACCTGAGGCAAATTCAAACATAAATAAAATATAGAAGCAGTTTTAATAACAAAGTTTAATAATATAGTGTAAAACTTGGAGTGTACAATATAAAATACATCTTAAAATTAGCTTCTCATACATAGCAGCATACTGCGTAACAACAGTAACTATTACGTAATCAACAACTTTAAACCAACGCCCAAAGCGTGTTGCAAACTTCTTAAACAAAGTAAACTCCAAAAACAATACTTCAAGTTGGCTTCCAATGTGTGAAGCTAAATAACTTACGTAACAATAAATGACGTATACAACATCAACAGTAAACAAAACAGCTACTTCAGTTAAGTGGCTGAAAACCAGGCTCATTCCTAATCTTCCTCAAAATTCTGTCCTAATAGTTGACAATGCATCCTATCACAATGCTCAGATAGATAAACCGCCAACATCCACTCCATAAAAACTGATATGAAAGCCTGGCTACTAAAAAATGGTATTGCGTTTGAAGAGTCATTTTCAAAGACAAAACCTTACGATTTGGTCAAGTTGCATAAGCCCAGCAAAAAATTGTATGTAATAGATCACATATTGGCAGAACATGGACACAGTGCGCTCAGACTCCCACCCTACCACCCAGATTTAAATCCTATTGTATTAATCTGGGGAGATGTAAAACAGTGGGTAGCTAGTAGAAACAACCTTCAAGATGAAAGACGTGGAAAAATTGTGCCGTCAAAGATTTGACAAAATTGGTCCTGTGGAATGGAGAAAAGCTTGCCAACACGTGGAAACAATTGAGCAACATTATTTTGAAAAAGATTGCATCGTAGAAAGCACGATAGAGCGAATACTTATTCAGGATAATGGAGCTGAAAGCAGTGACAACAGCAAAGATGAGATAGCGAGCATTTCTGGCATGGCAGAAGAAGAAGAAGAAGAAGAAGAAGAAGAGGGGTGGCAGCTTGTCACGAGTAGAAC
Source organism: Deroplatys truncata (assembly GCA_030765065.1). NCBI lineage: Eukaryota > Metazoa > Arthropoda > Insecta > Mantodea > Mantidae > Deroplatys > Deroplatys truncata. The sequence continues at coordinate 82,222,528 of CM060989.1, read as the reverse complement.
AACTGGAAGGCAGTGCGTGAACTTGAGATGTAGCTCAACATTTGTACCATTGCACATTATAAACATTTAATCATGTATGGACGTCCCAAAGGTTACTATGTTTTATACTGACTGTTCAGTTCCTTCTACTGTATACAACTCCCGCCTCAACTTGCACCATTCCTCGAGCTGCAGCCCCATATGTGTCATACATCTATAAGGTAAGTGACTCGCATTGTTGCTTACCATTAAATTTTCCACATGCCAAAATCCGTAGCGCAACCTATAACAGAACTTATGGCTAGACTAGGTAGAAACATGCCTTCTAAGTTCACTGGTCTACCTTTATCAAATACGTTTGTTATTAAGGAAGACAGATTTGTTTCTTAATTTCCTTTTCTTTGTCTATGTTACTTTTAAATCATACTATACATAAATTTCTTTTCTTTCATAAATCTCTTCTGAATAATTTCATGTAAATTTAAACACCTTTTCAGCATGCTTTGTCTATAATGGCAATCCTAGAAATTGGGAAGCTGAAAGATAAATAAATCTTTCAAATTTTAAGGCTTTGCAATGGCAAAAGAATTATAAAAATTGGTTTGAGTGGTGTTCTCTCGCTCTCCCCCCACACACACATATTTTCTCTCTTTATAATATTAGTATAGACTAAAACAAAACAAAAACAATCTTACATGTAAAGCACTGCAACTGAGAATCAAAGCCTTTCATGTTAAACAAACTTTTCACTTGATTTTAATAAATGCTCCTGTTCTACTTATACAAAACTGATTCGTACCACCAGTGACAACCTTCTTCTTCCCAGTTCTCGGATGCGTCCACTGAGTTCCCTTTGTTGCATGGCTGCAAAAAGTAATACATGTGGTACATAATAAACCTGGCTAGATACATATTTATTTCCTCATTGCAACATTAAATAAATAATTTGGTATTGTGTACAGCCTATTATAAAATATAATAATATAAACTAAGCTAACCTCACAGAGGTCGCCAAATCATTGGACTAAGCTGAATTTCAGTTATAAAAATTAAGATATTTCAGCATTACTCAGAATTACAGACAACATTGGATGAAACAATGATTGAGTGATATATAAGAATCATTCATGGATATTTTATGATTTGTGGGATGTTCGTAGAACATGTTGGTATAACTTCTAAGTTGATTGTCAACTGCTGTAAAAATGCAGTTTACTGTGTGTATTTAATAAGTGCCCCACGTACAGTTTATTGGACATTTAAAAGGTTTATCTTCAGTACCCTTGGCTTTATTTTGTTGATAGACTTCTTGTATATTACATTCAAACATTTAACTCTATGCACATAGTGGAAGACAAGAGAATCTGTGAGATTTAACATTAAAACAAATTTGAGGTTATGGGGAGGAAAGGTGACTTATCACCAAGAAAAACTGGCATCACAAGAACAATGATAGCAGAAGGACGGAGACTGAAACTATCATAAAAGTCTTAAGCAGAATTAAACAAATGGACAAAAACAATAGGATATACAAGGCATGGCAAAGTGGGAAATTGGGGGGGGGACTCCAAAAGGCACGTTGAGCTCTAGAGGTGTACGAAAAGTGATGGTTGAAGCATGTAGAAACTGAAAAGCCACTAGTAGAGAGCTGAGGAATACTTTAGTAGCAAGAGGCATAGAAATATAAAAATTCTGATGTTTTACACTCACATGACTTTCTCTACTCTTGTACAAACCATTTTTACAAACACTTATTCTCCATATGCTTCATGTTAATCGAGATGTTAATCTTATTGCTAATTTTCTTGTAGATGCAAGGGGAATTGGTAGGCTTTAAGCTATAGTCAAATATTTTAAGAGCTGGTTGCTACGTGCAGTATTCCCAAGACAAAAAAAAAAAAAATGAATAACGAATTTCCATTTGAGAAAAAGTATAAGTATTGGAAAATTTAAGGGAATAACAAGCAATATCTCGAAAATGGTTCACTCAACAACAAAAAAATGTATATGACATAAATTGTATTTTAACGTGGTCTACATTTTTTGTGTAGTAAAATTTCGTCTATCTCTTATGGTTTACCAGTTATGCAAAAGTCGTTCACAATGAAGAATACTTTTGGAGACATTCCCAGACATTTCATTTGTCATGAAAATATCTTAAACATAAGATATTTTAATCAAAATCGTTAGAGCCATTTCTAAGAAAATTAAAATTTTCGAAAAATGTTCCATGTAAAAGTTAATCCGGGGTGGGGGGGATTTTCTTGAAAACCTTCGTGTTGCATCTCTGGAAGATACTGAACCTAAATACCAAGTTTGGTACTTAACTGACTGTTCATTTTTGAGTTATGCTGTTCACAGACACACACATGCGCACGCGTGCGCACGCAGTCACGGACATGTTTCCAAATATGCTTTTTTTTGGATTCAGGGGGTCTCAAAACATGTATTTCCAGTGAAATCTCGGTATCGAATTTTTGGGTGGAATGCAATACTTAGTAGAGAAAGTAAAAAGAACTATCAGGAGAACCCTGTTTAATGGCAGTTTGAAGGCTCGAAGACCCGAAAAAAAGCACATCTCATGCAGATATGGCAAGAAAGAGGCTTGACTGGACAAAGGGACTTAAACACTGGTCTTCTGATGACTGGAAAAAGGTAATTAATGTGCTACACTCTGTTACTCTTTCTCACAAAGATAATTTAATTTAATAATCAGATTCAATATGTCAAGTGTATATGGATAACCTTCATAAACTATAGGTATTATTTAAGATAAGTTATTCTTATATTGTTGACCAATACCTGCCATTATTATGGATTTCTCTTTCCACGTCTGCATCAGTGATAAATCCACATTCGAAATCACTGATGAAAGCATTCAGTATTCCGGAGGACACCCGAAGAAGAGAGTCATCCTCGATGTATACAACCAACTGTATACATCCTACAAAGGTGATGGTCTGGAGCGTTATGTCTGTCACTGGAAGATTGTACATTGTTTAGGGTACCATGAGACAAGATCCTTACCTACGAGTTCTTCAAACTCGACTTTTATCTCAGATAAGGAATTGGTTCAGAGATGATCATGTATCTTTATGCACAATGGTGCACCATGCCATAAAGCCAAGAAAATAACACAATACTTACATCATTTAGGTCTTTCAGTGCTTCCATAGCCAGGAAATATTCTGATATGAACCTAATCAAACATTTGGGGTCCATTGTGAAGAATAAAATCAAGAAAATCCACATTACAACTAAAACCCATCTTATTGAGGCACTTATAAACATTTGGCATCATGATGCGGATATTACAAATAAATGTAAAACATTCATTGAAGGCATGCCTAACCGAATAAAAATGTTAATTTCCAACAAAGGAATGTATACAAAGTATTGAATCAAGTTTCTATGCCACATACGAGAGCAAATCAAAAGGTCTTTGCCCCCTATTTTTTTCGGCCAAATTACGAATGTAAAACAAAAACCAACATATACATTCCAAGTAGTGAACTTTTCATGGGCCGGTCCTCATAGAATTCATAGCTACTGTCGGTGGCAGCGCTGCTGTGCATTCAAAATGGCAGGTGTGCTTAACACGTCCACAGCTTAAGAGCAACGAAGTGTGATCCGTTTTCTATGGAGTAAGGGACGAACGCCCATCGAGATCCACAGGTAAATGCAGCCATCATATGGGGAAAGATGTCTTACTTTAAGAAGTGTGAGATGGTGGTGTTCTGAGTCCGAAAATGGCCATGTAAATCTGCATGACAATGAGCGCGCGGGGAGACCACGTATATCAGTAACTGATGACAATATTGCCCGCGTGGATGCAATGGTGAAAGCAGAGCAGCGCATTCGCATCAAAGACATTGCTCAGGAGCTCGACATTTCTTTTGGGAGTGCTTTCGACATCATTCAATTGTGCTTAAGGCACAGGAAGGTTTCATGTCGATGGGTTCCTAAGCAGTTGGATGACGTGATGAAAGGCAAGCGAATGATTGCTTGTTTGAATCAGCAACGATATGCTGAGGAGGGTGAAAATTTCCTGGATCGCATTGTTACAGGCGATGAAACGTGGGTACTGCATTACATGCTGGAATCAAAACAGCAGAGTATGGTGTGGAAACATCCGCAGTCTCCCATGAAAAAGAAATTCTGTACTGCGCCATCTGTTCACAAAGTAATTTTAACGGCATTCTGGATTTGCTGTGGACTGCTCGTGCTGGATTTCATGCCACGAGGTGCCACCACACTGTCACTTCTGCAGGCTGCGATCAGAAGGAAGTGCCGTGGGATTCTCAATGTTGACGTGATCATCCTCCATGACAATGCGACACCACATGTGGGCAAACAAGACTGTCGGCAAGCTAAGGAACTTTCACTGGGAGTTTCTAGAGCATCCACCATACAGCTCGGATCTTGCCCGTAGTGATTTCCATCTTTTCAGTCCACTGAAGAAGTTCCTGGTAGGACAGCGATTCACTTGCAACAACGAAGTCAAGACAACAGTGCGACAGTGGTTCCGTAGTCAGATGGCCGACTTCTACCGCAGCGGCATCACAAAATTAGTGCTGCAATGGGACAAATGTCTGAACCGGCACGTGGGCTATGTGGAAAAATAGTGAAAGGTACAAGGAATAATTTCTACATGTTCAGTTGGCTGTATGTATTTTATGTTACCAGAAAAAAATAGGGACAAAGACTTTTTGATTTGCCCTCGTATATACATTTAAGAGATCATGTATTAATGTAAAGTAAATAAATAGGTTTTTCACAGCTTAGCCTAATAATTTGGCCACCTCTGTACTATCTCCTTAAGTATCTCTTCTCTTAAGATGCTTGCCAATGCTTATTGGTCCCAATATACCATGTCCAGATGACCTTCATAACTTTTACTGCCTTATACTATACTTATCTAACCTATTCTTCTATGACTGCCTCACATCTACTTTCCCCTTGACCGTTCTTATCCATTTTCTAACTTCGACTAAATAGTTCCCTACAATTTGTAAATTTTTCTCTCCATTTACAGTTAAAGTTTAATTAATATTTTCCCATTTAAATTATTCCAAAAATGTTCTTGGTGTTGGGCATGTTCATTAGTTATGCTGCATATTTCATAATTTATGATGTGTTCAATGTCCCTGAGTGTTACTCACAGTGGGACCAACTGCACAAACAAACGAACAAACAAATAATTACCTAAAAATCAAATTATGCAGACACACAAAAGTGTGTTGACAATTTCAGGAGAAATTTCCTGGTATTCCAGTTCCAGGTAGAGGAACTGTTTAGGACAACAGGAAAACTAAACAATAAACCTAAGAAGCAAAAACGAAACGTTCTAACATAGGAAAAAATTACAAAATTGATGCATCATTCAAACCCAAAACAATATAGTTTATAGGAACAATCCCCACACCATGGACAAACTTAAAGACAACATAAAAACAGAAATTACGAGCACTATGCAAGAAGAACTTATGTGTGCAAATGGAAATTTCATCCAAAGATAACAAGAATGCCTCAATGCAGAGGGACATGATTTTCAACCCACTTATAACAAAGTTAATACTCAATATAGTGCATGTTACTATTACTCGTAATTAAGTAGCACGAGAGATTTAAAAAAGAAGCCCCTAGTGTAACAGACACTGTGCAGAGCACAAATACAAATGAACCATGGTCCCGCAATATAGCAAACACTCTGTATAAAAGCATTCAACTTGTTTACTTCTCTTGTTTACATCACAAATTGCAAAAAAAAATTTAAAAAATTCAAAAATCACATTAGCTGCCTAAAAATAATTTCAGCCTACAAAAAATACTATATACCAACTTAAAGCATCCCATCTCAGAACACCAAAAGTCTGGTATTTACAAAATAAATTATGCAGATTGCAAAGACCTATATGTAGATAAAACCAAAATTAAAAGATCATCTAGAGCAGTTTAAATACACGCAAACAGACAAATCCACCATTGCCCACCACTTCTGGTAGACTATCCATTAAACAACACAAAATACCTAGAGCCATCATAAAATCTGTTGAATATGTAACAGAATTAAATATTTGAATAAAGGGGTAAGTTGCTCTTCCAGATACCTGACAGCGATGGAAGTGATGTCCTACAGATGTCAGTCTGTGTCATTCTCTAACTCTAACGCAATGCTGGCAACATATGAATAACTAATGCCGCCAAAGCCGGTAAGATACTCAACCTCAAGACGTAACCAAGGGATTGAGGGCCTTTAGCCTCAAAACGTAGCCGAGGGATGTTTTTAGAAGGAGAGGAGTGTAGCAGTTGCGCCCAAAGGCCTCAACTGTAAGCGACGACAGGGCATAGCCGAGGGATCTACGCGTCTAAAACTCGAATGATTCACGTTTGCAGAAATTCCTTATTTTGCAGATTTCACTTATTTAGGTTGGCACTTCCCATTCAGCATCTGCTTTAGCGGGAAGATGGCTACATTTGTTGTGTTTATATCACAATTTTCCTATAAAAGTAAAACACCCAAAAGGGGCGGGCAGGTGGCCACCAGGTATTGGCGAGATCACATCTACTTATTTCCTCACTCTTAAGGTAATTTATTCCTCCTTCTTGCTTTTTTCAGAGTTTTCAACGGGGACCCCAGAAGAGCAAAATAAGCTGAAAAAAGATTCACATTTGTAAGAACAAAGACAGTATATTAAACTTTGATTTGCTGCCACACAGTACCCGCATAAAAACCAGACAAACAACCAACCACATCAGAGCCAACCACTTCTTATACGATGGGAAAGACATTGCATCAGTTGGAGAATGCTAACAATGAAACAAATAAGCCTTGAATCATGTGCAGCTAAAAATTACCACCTAGTGATGTTTTTAGTGTTACAATTTCAACTCAAAAGAAATCTAATAAAAGCATTCAGCACAGTTATGAGTATTGTAAATAAACTTTAGGACATTTCCCAAGAAATTGGGGATTCAAATATTATTCCATATGCGGGTAGAAGGTATGAAATGTTAAGAAATTTGCAGAATTAGGGTTTCAACATTGTAACATTGAGGGCCCTAAGCCGCAAGGCGTAGCCAAGGAATTTGAGGACCCTCAGCCTCAAAGCGTAGCAGAGGGATTTTTTTAGAAGGAGAGGTGTGTAGCAATTGTGGCATTCTATAAGTTTCTTAACATTTTATACCTCCTACCCGCATACAGAATAATGTCCGGAGATTCCACAGCCAAGCAACAAGTCTTTCATCTTTCATAGTAACCTCACTAAAGCTAGTTTTATTTTGTGCCTGTGAACAGTTGGATATGATAAAAATGGAAATAACCTCTGATAAATCTCAGGCTATTTTGTGTTTAGGTGGTTTTCATTGAAAACGCTGAAAAAGCAAGAAGGAATGGAGTAAATTACCCTAAGAATGAGTTTATAAGTTGCTGTCCTCCGTGGACTAGTGGTACCATGCTAGCCTCTAGTTCCCAAGGTCGCGGGACCCCGGCGGAGGGCGATGGATTTTTTCAGCATAAAAATCCTTAGCATGGCTTCCTTCGGAAGGGAAGTAAAGCCGGTGGTCCAGTGTCGTAGATTTACGGCACGTAAAAGAACCTCAAGCCTGATAAAGAGGCCTCTGAGCAAAATTATCGGTCTTTCACGCCCAATATAGAATGGGTCGCTAAGAACCACAACAGTTAAAGAGCGTCCATAAATAACTCAATTTTTTTTAGATGTGATCTCGTCAATACGGTAACTCGAGTATGGGGATGCAATACCTGGCGCCCACCTGTTTTAGATGTTTTATTTTTATAGGAAAATTGCGATATGAACACAACAAACGTAGCAAAATGACGCTAAATGAGAAGTGTCAACCTAAATAAGAAGTGAAATCCGCGAAATGAGGAATTTCTGCAAACGTGAATCATTCGAGTTTTATTCGCGCAGATCTCTCGGCTACGCTCTGTCGTCGCTTCGCAAAAGGCCGCAACTGCTAAACTCCTCTCCTAAAAAACATCCCTCGGCTACGCTTTGAGGCTGAGGGCCCTCTCAATCCCTCGGCTACGCCATGAGACCGAGTATCTTACCGGCTTCGGCGGCATTAGTTATTCATGTTGCCAGCATTGCGTTAGATCTAGAGAATGACATGTCACATCTGTAGGACTTATAAGACATCACTTCCATTACTGTAGACCACCTAAAAGCAACTTACCAAATCTAGAAACGACAGGCTTCACTACGGCTCGCTATGACCACACAGTTCGCCGCATAATCGTTCTGTATGTCATTGATTCTAACTCGCCGTAATGTTTACTTTAAGTTAGCGGGCCTTCGAGGTTAACTATGAATTAAGCCTCTAAGCACCTACGGCCAAGTAAATACCAACTAATCAGTGAAAGTAAGTATAGAAGTCCAAAATCTATCATGCAGAATGAAATAAAAATAAAACATGACATGGGAAAATACGTGCTTCACATAGTAAACACTTCCATCCACAGTAGCTCTTTCCTCCCAGCCAGGAGGTAGCTCATCTTCGCTGTCCGAATCAGGCATTATAGCTGACATTTATGCGATTTCTACACCACAGAACAGGGAAACTTAACGTTTACACGTCACACCACGACAATCCAGATGTTGTTGGTATTAAAGGATTGTTTATAGTCGCTATAATCCAGATAACACAAACAACTGTCGGTAATGTTGCTCCAGAGGTCGACGTGTCATGGCGGGTGCCGCGCAACGTCAGGCAGGCTACCCTATAGAAAAAAAACATCGCTAAAATTCCGCGAATGTGTGACATTTGGCTTTTTAAATGTCGCAAAGTTCTTTAAGTACTTCGGTTATGCGATTTATTGAATTGGTTATGTATTCTGGCGTGATTTTGTCAACAGTCAACATGGACAACTTACGCATCGTTGCGGAGAATTAGATCTTAAATAATGGAAAATTGGGACAACTTGCAGAACAGCTGTCAAGCTTAGGAGACAGGAGGCAGTTCTCAGCAGCTCTTGAACTCATACTTGCATGAGTTCATGTACAGGAACAGCTGTCCCATTCGGCGAGTGTTTCAGAATTTTCTTCTTGACACTCCCCGAGAATTATCCTATAACATAACATCTTCGCAGCTCTCTTTTGGTTCGTATTCTCCCTCAGAACTTCCTTTTATCTTTCTTTTCTTCCAAAATTTTATATTTCTTCATTGTCTTATATCTCCGATGCAAAACAGCCTTTATTAAGGCTAACAATTGCATCGTGAAAGAGCAGATATGTCCTTGGACATAATTATAGTAACATTCATTATTATTTAGTTGTTCTACATTTGTCTATTGCGTCGCGCTAATTATTTAGTTATATTACAATTGCTTACTGCTGCACGGTAATTATTTAGTTGAAACATTAAATTGAATTTTATTTATGGATGCTCTTTAACTGCTATGGCCCTTAGAGTCCCTTTCTATATAGGACGTGAAAGACAGGTAATTTTGCTCAGAGGTTTGTTTATCAGGCTTGAGGCTCTTTACATTTATTTAGTACTGCACGAGCGTCAATGCTCATTACTAAATGCCAGGGGGGGTCTCTTCCCGCACCGTTTTCGCTTGTACTGGTTTCGGTCCGCCTGCTGCATAACGTCATCGAGAGTGAAGTTTTAGCTAGCCAGTATTCTGCACCGTACTTTTCGGCATGAAAGTTCGGATAATATTCTCGTTATACGATCTGCTTCGACCCTATACTACTTGAAACAAAATCGCATCTATAACTGGACTTAGTCTTGGAAATAATAAACACAAACCTGTGTTTTTACAGCTAAATACCCAACTGGCGCCAATTTCATTTCTCCTTGAAATATTCACTAAAAAGCTGTCGATATAATGAAATTTGGTCTTGAGGGATGACTTACAGCATATATGTTATTCAAAGAAAGAGAGACATGAAGATATAAAGCAGATATTTGTTATATTAAAGTTGTTCAGAAGCTCTAAGTTGCAAGCTTTAAAACCATTTTCTTAGTTTATGCTATTGCTTGACTTTAATTATATTATGTTAAAGAAAACCAATAACACATTATTCGGCCAATTTTAACAATGAAAATAAAATACGTTATACGCTATCGGGTCTTAAACTTTGATTCGAGATTAAATTGTATTGTTTGTTTATGGATTGTGAAAAACGCAGCTTAATGAGAGAAACTGTATGTTGATCGTGCTATTATGTAATATGATTTAAACATAGCAGTTTTAAAAGTCATGATACCTGAAAACTTGATATATGTGCATTTTTTCCGAGACTTTTTTTTCGCATCTAGGTAAAACATGATTAATCGACTTATGCATATGAAACTGTGCCCACATGCTGAAAAACAGTTATCTGCACAGCAAGTCTCGCAAATATCCTCCAATTTTCAAATAAACCGAATTTACAGAGTAGTGCACATTCGAATGATGTGTTCAGAATTTGGATATTTTGGCTTCATTATTTAGGCTGAGAATGTGCTTATATAAACCTAGTTTCTTAATTATTTCTACTATAAAGTTGTTTTAATTTTTTAATTAATGAACAATTAATTGTACATAGTTCCCATTTGATCCTTCCTACTTGAAAGCGTAAGAACAAGGATGCGTCTAGCCTTAATATTTTGGAGATATTAATTTTAGAACAACCTTTCCGGTATGCTTTAGTATACGCTCGCAACCAATACCCTTAAAAGCACACAAATGTAATGCTTTCACCCACGGGAAAGTGGGTGTTGTTAAAATGAGGTGTATTAGTGTATTGCGCTGGCGATCATTGAAACATATTACACTGATCTTTTTAAAAGGAGGTAGATCTAAGGAACTTGCCAATTGTAATTAGGTGCCTATATTATTTAGTATTTATGCAAAGAAAGTGCAATAACTTACTCGTATCTTAGTTTTCGTTATATTGTATAAAACATGGACACATTTCACGCCAAACTGGCAGGAGAGGCTTTACGAAACAAATCAACATTATGTGAGCAAATACAGGGCAGATGAACGTAAATACATGAAGGAAATAAGGTCAGAGTGGTGTTTTATAAGCAGGGCGCGGATTTTGATGACTAATTTTTTTTAAAATGACTTTGTAATTACAAAAAATTATCTAAAATGAGATTTATTTGATTTACTAAAATTAGTGTACAGAAAGTTATAAATTAATTTATATATTAATAAAACTCCTATACAAGAAGAAAAAATAAGTAAAAGAGCAGTGAAAATGTTCTTGTTCAAAGAATCTGAAAAGAAAAGAAAATTTTCTTACTTTCCTTTTCAGATTCTTCAAACAAGTAAGAACATTATTTTCTTTGCTTTTCAGATTCTCCAAACAAGTACATAGAACAAATATATTTTCAATTAATTTTCTAACTTATTGTGTTTTTAAACAGGTCTTACAAAAGTGTAGCATTAACTCCTTTGAGAACTCAGAATATGCAATGTTTATTGCGAATGAAGAGGATTTCACAGTCCATGTCATACGTAAATAAGAGCAATACGCACTTATTAAGCAAAAAAGGGAAAACTGACCTTCTCATCCCTAATATTCTTAATATTGGACCCATGATAAGGATTTATGTACACTTAAGCAATACCTTTATTGCAAGAATTAAAAGATGGCATGTCATCAGAATCCGGATCATGCTTATATGATACTTGGTCTTCAAATAGCTTCTGCTCACATTAATTACTGTTTAATACGCATTCCTGAGGAATATAAAGAACTTCCTTTTTGGCAGGTAGGCCGACTTATAAGTCTGCACATGAAAATAAATGTAACGCAGGCCAAAAGTATTCTTCCCTGAAAATGGCAAGCTTTTCCAGGTATATAATCCTTTACAGAACCACAGTGGACGGAAAAAGGTTGTTAAACTTTGGCTGTAAGAGCAAACAGCATTTCCTTTGAAATAATTATGCCGCTCAACTGCTAAAAGGCAACAGATATTAATCTGAGCTTCTCTTCGCTTTAAAAGTCACGTACAAGTGCAATAAATCAAGATGTACTCATATATCGGAAGGGAATATATGCTTCTGGCTTTATTTTGAAAGTATAATATACTTTTAGCTGTTTTGGTAAATTATCATACTTTACCTTGCTATGTTGGCGGAAACTTCACAACTTAACAACAGATGTACGAAAGTGCATTGTTCCTTATCACTCAGTCATATACCCCCCACTTCAACAAATAAGTTGCAAACACATATTTAAACTAGAATCTTGAATATAGATTCAGTTTTCTCTGCTTTGGTGAAGGTTTAAGTCGGTGTGCAATGAGTGATAACGTTAAGAGTAGAATGTACTGTGCTGTAGCACAATACCGTAATTACGGTTTTAAAACGGTTGGGGCGAATTATCACACATTTCCAAAAAAATGAGCAATTAAAGCGCGTGTGGGTGTCTCGCTGTAAGCGTACTGACAAATTTAACGCTGATAATTCACGTGTATGTTCAGTGCACTTTCTTCCTAGTGACTATAAACGGGATTTGAAGAGTGAACTATTAGGTTTGTCGGTTAAGAAAATTCTGCTCCCAGATGCAGTTCTGTAGCAGTTCATTCCCAATTGGCATGGATATGCACTTAGTGAAGGTCCAAGTACAAGTGGAATGTTGCAGGCATGTCTTTTTCATTTTTAAATCCTGTAACATAATAATGTATTCTGGAATTATTGTTTTCATTTCTTACGGTAAAAAAATACACCAGCATATCCTTTAGCGATTCCTTTAGAGTAGTTGTAAATTTTCCTTTAGTACTAAAGTAATGTATGCTTGAATCTCTTGTAGCGCCTATAGTTTACGTTGAAGTACTGGATGTGTTCCAGTAGTTTTGTTTATACGTAAATATATTACTAATGTAATGCAGTTTCCATTCGTTTTGCTTTATGGTTAGCCCACAATGTTTGTAGAAAGCTCTTAAATATTATACCTTTAAAAAAACTGGAAGAACGTGCTAATAATAAACAATTGGGAGTTAATCGGGAGGAATTTAGTGTGTTCACTTCGCTGTGTATGTGTTCCGCGCGCTCGTCTTCACTCTCACTTACGTCACAGGCGGGCAGCCAATGGCAGCTCCCACCCCGAGTGGCTCACCTTAGTTATCTAGCCACATTGACTAAATGCCACGCATTAGACAATAACAATAATGTTTTTATTGCTTCGCGGTTATTATTAAATTTTATTGTATCTATTTACTGTTTCGCACTTTTCTATTACGACAGCGTATAACAGTTCACAACAATACCAAACTATTTCCGGTTTTACTAACGCGACAGCGTTTTTTTCCGTTTAACAGCTGGTACCTGATATTGCGCATGTACATCGTCCGCCATGACACGTCGACCTTTGGAGCAACATTACCCAAATGTCATTATCGAAACCACCACCTTTGTAAGTGCCAAATAAAAACAAAACATAAAATTACAAGCGCTTGGAGACGGAACACCCGAAGCTTACGGAGTTTTACGGAACTAACTACATCCGTCCGAAACTTCCAGCATGTGTTCAGATAGCGAATAGTGCGACCCACAGAACAGCAAACTATTAGAAGTGCAACTCTCGTGTTAAACGTTGGAAACACGAGGGCGATCGCAGCGTGAGTAGTGATCTGGGGTTGAACTAAACTATGAAAAATCGTGCTCTCGGATGATGACGTCACTCGTAGCTACTACAGCTTATTTTTCATACCTGCCTAGCTGTCTGCTCAGCTGATCATATGTTCCAATATTGTATCGCTACTGACGACGTACAAAGTTAATTACGTGAGCTTCAATAATCGTGATTGCACTTGGAGTTATTCATATTTCTTTTTAAAGGAGTCGATTAAAGCTCACATAAAATAACTTGTCACTGTCATCTGTAGCAATACAATATTAGAACACAATTATGATCAGTTGAACACTCACAGCTAGGCTAGTATGAAAAACACAACTGTTTATTCCTGTGTAACTTATTAAATTATCCAATAGTCGGCACATACATTGCTTTTTATATAATATTATTGGGGTTAATAGTGGTTGCTGAATGTTTCTATGTCATAATACATAATGGTCACATTTAAATTTTTGAGAGTGAATGAGATCCAGCACCTTGCAATAATTTCTTCTGCATGCTTCATAGTAAAATCTTTTGCACTTAAACTGCCTCCATGGTTTGTTTGAACTTCCAACCAACAGTAGGTTGTGGAATTTGACAGGAAAATTGGAAGAATAACACAGGTTTGATACTTGTTATTTTATTCTACTCTAGATAGCGCAATACAATTTGACATGAATAACTTAATTCCATTTCCTACAAAGAAACTTCTGCACACATTATATGCAATAGTGTAGCTATTGTTTCTCATTCACTAAATTGCTATTAGCAGTGCAATAAATGTCATTAGCAAGTTTCACCACACCATTTAACACTATTAATGTCATTGTCACTCTCTGTGCTCTGACTTGAAACACCATCACTGGACACAAATAGCCACAACTTAACTCCAACTTTCCATTGTGTATATCCTAGAATTAAATAGAACACACATGTTTAAACTACCCTTAAAAGTAGGTTTCTGAAAAGAGAAATGACTTACATTAAGGAAAAATTTGTGGTTACAAACACCTTGTGATTATATTACACACTATCCACTGTAAACCAGAGTTCTCTCTGATGTAAACAAAGCATATGCTTCCTCTTGTCTTCAAACTAAGCACTACGCTTATGCCAATGTAAATAATTCCTTAAACGTATTGTGTCATGAAACATTGGAGTAGGAAAGGTATAGAACTACACATTTTATTGTGATTATCGTAAGAACTCATTGTGAAAGGTTATGGATATATAGTAACTGTTAAGAGATTACAAAATATGATTTTCTTAATTCTACCTGCTATTGCATTAACAATCAAAGAGTATCTTTTTGTTAATTATCAACTGTATGGATGACTGCTATTCTCTTGCCTATATGAGAAATACAGCAATGAATTCTCAGCATTGCTATCTGAGTACCAAATAAACTCTTTGCATAACACAGGAAATGTGATAAGCAAACAGTCATTCATAATACGCTAGCACTCATATGCTCAGCTCAAGTCAAATCTTCGACTTTATCAGTTAGTGTTTGAGTTGCCATGACAAAGGAAGAAGTGCATAGTGTGAATAAGCTGTTTTAACACAAAACTGGGAAACCGTTAAAAAGTGGCAAAAAAGTTTGGTTGATAAAGTGCTAAATGAGAAGGAAACAACACTTTTTATTGTAAAACCACCACCACTTTGTGTTACTTGAACAAAATAAAATTCAGTATATGCAAAGGATCCATGGATCTTTTCATTGAAGGTTCAATGAATCAGATCTTTTGAAGGATCCTTCGAACTGTTATTTATAGTGAAATTTTAAACACTTTTCATTAAAAAAATTACTAACCTTCTGTGAATTCAGAAAACTAAGCTTATATATATAAATAAACAAACCTAATGCTAACCTTCCATAAATTCAGAAACCTAAGCTTATATAAAAAAAACCTAACCTCCCATAGTAACTTGGATGCAATGTGCTGTATATGAAAAGTGTTTAAAATACGTAGTGTGTTAAAATGTTCACTATAAATAACAGATCAAAGGATCATTCAGAAGATCCAATTCATTGAAAAGATTCATGAAACCTTCACTGAAAAGAGCCATGGGTTGTTTGCATATACACAATAGTGGATGAGTATATACAATCAGACAAAAAATTCAATGCCATGCCTGGGATTCAAACCAGCAATCTTTAACTTGCCATACCACTGCTCTGCCATCTAAGACTTTCTCTACTCACAGTAAGCTATTTTCATAAGTATTCTACAAATGATTCATCATATATCGTGATCAACTTCATGTTTATCATGTGTGTTAACTTAAAAGGCTTCAATACATTTAAAAAATATTAAATGCCCATTACTTCAAAACCTTTGATTTTTGCACAAAAACAACACGATCATTTAAATGCCTATACATTTCTTATAATATCCTGCAACTTAATTACTACTGCACAATGTATCTTTAAGGGAAGGATTTTGTATCATCAAAATTGCTACAAAGTTTAAATGGTAGAAAACAGACACGAAAGATTGGAACCACTTTGGAATTTCAAAGCCTCAGAACACATACTGAAGCTGCTAATTTCACTCAAAACAAACACTTCAGTTATTCTTGGAAACAAATGCTTTTGAGCATCTGTAATAACAGATTACAAGGACATTAATTGTCAAAAAAGCTACCAGAATTTCTATTTTCATACACCATGCCCAGTTCAAAAAAGGACATAGTGGCAGTTAGATAAAAATGCCCAAAAGAGGGTGAATTACTAAAATATATGTGAATGATATCAAATATCTTTCTTCCTTCTGTATTAGAAAATTTCATTTGGGCACTGTCTTAAAAGAATTATAGTATCATTGGCATGCTATCCTTGACAGTTAGTGTGTCAGTCCACCAATAATCCTACATTTTTTAATTATACAAGAGTATCACTCGCATGATCTGCATCTTTGTGTTTAAATATTAGCACAGTAACATGCTAATTAATTTGCATTAAAGGTTGATTTTACCTTACCTACTTTTGGCTGTGATCTCCACCCATCAATTATGAAGTGCAAACACGAAAATTAATCGTATATTCCACTGTCTGGATGACTCACAATATCTGAAAAGTAAATCAGGACAATATAAAATTCAGCAACACTAAGAAGCTCTTAAAAACTTAACCTTTCATCCAGCACTCTCATGCTGGAAACTTAATAACATACCTTCAGATTCTATGTCACCAATCGGGACTCGAACCACAACACTGGAAGGAATGTAAATCGTAGGCGTATCCCCTCTGTCTGGACGGCTCAATGTATCTGAAAATTAATTCGTTATATAAAAATGTTGCAACATACAGTAACCTATCAGTTTTCTACCTCATTCTACGAATATCGCTGAAGTTAATAGAAAATACCAATATTACAACAAATATACATTCAATCAGAAATAGCGTAAATGTATGATTACCGTCTCGGCATTGTTCCTGGTGAAAAAACTTCGGACGATAGCTTCCAGCTATTAAAATCCAAGATGGTCCCTTTCTTCGTGCCTCTGCCATTTAGTTCGTTACGAACGTCCAAACTTGAAACAGCCAATCAGAAAATTCGCCTTTCCCGCAAAAGTACAACTAGTGACACACCGTGTCCATGTGGGGAGTTAGTGCCCTCGGTTTCCACTTAGCCAATCCAACCATCACCCCTGTGGTGCGACCTCTCCCATGGCTTGAAAACAACATCGAAACCTGCTGATTAAATTGTAATGCCGAAAATGTAAAATTAAAGCTAAATTTTCCTATCAGCGAGCAATTGTGTAAATATAGGAGTTCCTAGTGATACCTTATTCATATTGAGTACCAAATAACGTGCATTTAAAACTGGAACATGACCTGAAAACCTAGTAAGGCAAAGACAGGTTATGTACCTATACAACGTAAGTTGTTTTTAATGAAAAATTTAATATACACAGTGAAAACAAGTTTTTATGTTTATCATCTTAAAATATGATCTAAAATTCTACAAGAACCTCAAAACGTAGTGTAAATGTAAAAGCTTTTTGCTCCTGCAATTAATATTTTGGTTTGGGTATTTGAGGAGCATCGAATCATAATAAACAATTTCAATTCCACTTACAAAAGCAGTTTATACTTTGCTTTGTGCATTTTTTTGAAAAACATTGAGTCTTCATATTTCATTTGTACATTTTTCTGTAAACATTTTTATGTCAATGCTTCTTTCAATAAACACAACTATATTTCTGTATTTAAACGGTGCCCATTTCTTCCCTGAAAAAGTCAAGTTGCACTCTGGTCTTTGCTACAGAATGCAGACATTTTATCCAAAATCTTCACATAGGATTGCAGCTCTCAGCCTCATGTCTTCATTCACTCCTGAGCCTTTTCTGTAGAGTGTGTCAACATCCATCTTTTTTACTTCATTAACTCTGCTTTGGAATGTCAAGGTAACTTGAGTATAGGGAAGGTAGGCCACTCCGGACATTTCGCTCTCATTGGCTGCGCGCCTGTGACGTCATCTGGAAGGTAGAGCACGCGCGCTCTTTGGATAGTAATTGAAAGAGAACGGTTTAAACCCGTTTTAACACGTACAATTTAAGGCACGGATTGTTATACCCATTGTGTAAATGGTTAAGCAGTAATTAAGGAAGTGTAACATAATGCAATGGCATATGTTATGAAAGATACTTTAACTGAAAATGCATAGGAAACTTTTCTCAACTCATTCTACTAATTACAGACCAATTTTATCAACACCACCATCCAAACTATTACTAAAATAAAAAGTAATAACTTATTATTTGTTTAATCTTAAAAGTAGATTTAAATTTAGAAGTGGCTGGCCATGCTGCTGTTGTAGAAGAAATAGATGTCACCCACTGCTGACATTTCCTTGTATTTCTTTTTTCCACGGTTGCAGCTTTTAATTTTGTATTCAAATGCCGTATCCTAATCAATGTGCAGGTCCTGACGTATATATAATAAATTATTTTGTCGAAATCAGGGAATTTAGAGCAAATTATGTCGCTAAGTGTTTTCATCACTCTTAACACATTTGAAATATGAAAGCCATGGAATCATATCATCGGGAAACAGACACGGCACTGCACACCACGTAAACTTTTCCGTAGAGGTAGGCCAAGTAATTCATTTTTAAGTCCCATTCATAGTCCTCAGGCCGAAAATATACTGAGCAGACTCGAGCATTATCAGTGTTAATTTATCATTCCGTTTACAGGAGACACCCACATGCGCCTTACTTTATTATTTTAGGAAATCTATGATACATAAGTCCAGCGGTTTTGCTTCTATATTAGAACATTACGCAACAGCACAGTTAACCTTTTTTTAACATTCATTTTGATCACGAATTCACACCACACCTCTATTTCCAAATCCATCCACAACTAGAACTATCTTCTAAGTAATCGGAAAGAGCATTCTTATTTAGTGAGCAACAATGCTTACCAAACAACGTTTGCAGCTGTGGGGTACAAAATTGTTGCTCATGATTGGTCAGTACAACGCATTACAGAAAAATATTATTTAAAGAGTTGTTCTGCAATTCCACGAAATAATTATATAGGCCTTATTTAAGAATGGTTTATCCCCAGAAATAGGGAATATGCTGTTTTAGAAATTAGTGCGTGAACACGTGCAATCAAATGCACCTAATAGGGTAATTTGGCACGCTTTATGATACCTGTTCACGCTGTTTCAAATGCACAAGGACTCGGACACAACGTCTCCAAAACTTTCAAGAAGTTCAACAGAAAAATAACAGAAGGCGAAATCTAATAACTTTCGCTTTGCCTTAGGGTAATATACCGCCTTAAATACCAAATCATGTGGAAATTCAGGTATAACGTGGACAAAAGGCTGATGACACTTTTGCATGCCTATGCAAGTGCTCTTTTAAAATCCGAAATAAGAAAAACCTTTTCTTTGTCATTTTAAGGGAAAAATCACTCGGTCCATGCTAGGAATATCACTGCAATGATATAACATTGTGATGGTATTCAACTAGAAAGTGTAATCTGCGATAAAATTACATTATTTTACAACCTCAAATAAGGAGTTTCTATAGCTTACTGTGGTCATCTCTGAAAACGCGTAACATGTGTAACAAAAATTATTTATAGCTGTTTAAAGTGTGAAAATATGCACAATATATACTGTAATTATAAAACTCGGATTTTCTACATTCACATGACTTTCTTTGCACGCTCTTCTACAAAATATTCATAAAGAAGTTTATTCTTCTATCTAAATTATTAAAGAGAGATGAACTGTAATTACACATTTAGTTGCATGCGTAAGAAGGATTTAGAAAGCTAAACCAATAGTCAGATTATAAAGCGTGTCGTTATGTGATGGCTTTGAAATTCCTGCTCCTTGCATGACCACGAGGGAAAAAGCCGAATAGCGACTTACCACTTAAAAAGTTTAAGTATTTGAACATTCAAACAAATAACACAGACTATCTTGTACATGGTTAACGCCGTAACATTATTTATTTGGCATAAAGTGTGTGCTTTAACGAGATCTATTTCTTTTTAAAGTAATTTTTTAATCTTTTAACCTTTACCAAATTATACAAGCCATTCAAATGAAGTTTTCACAGGTTAATTACAGGAAATTCGAAATATACATTTTATTTGTCATGCAAATGTTTTAAACTTATGCACTTTAATCAAAATGGTATTAGCCATTTTTGAGAACAGAAAAGTAATGGATAATTTCCCATGTAAAGAGTAGTTCGTGATACGGAATCTTCTTAAAAAATCATGTCACATCCTTGAAAGATGCTGGAGTTAAATTCCAAGTTTGGTATTTAACCGACTTTTCGTTTTGAGTTATGCTGTTCACACGCATGCACAGCCTTTTTCTAAAAACGTGGTTTTTAGATTCAAGAGTCTCAAAACATGTGTTTCCAGTGAAAACTCGGTATCGAAATTTTGGGTGGAATACAATACTTCCTCTACTTACTATAAGTAAATAGGAGGGAAAGTAAAATCCCAGAAATAATGCATAGCCTGAAGGTTCTATCTTATTTTAATATAATATAGTTTTTCTTCCCCCTTGTCTCTCCCACCTCCCTCTATTCGTGTATTACGTGTTTAAAAGGCAATAATACTTGCTATCTTTTGCAAGAAATGCATTGCAATTATAACTTAAATGTTGAAAAATTTAAAGCAAAAAAAAATGTGTTGTTTAACAAGACAATCTGTTAGATAGAGTATATGGATAGTTTTGTTTCTTCCTCTGTATTATTTTTCTATTTTATGTGTTACGGAATGAGAGTTTTGTTTCAAATAAATTTGCTTGAAATGACCATATCATGTCAGGATTTGAATTATATCGTAAACCCTGAGCTTCCACATGGGAATAGCAATGCCAGTTACCTTCCACGTGACGTCACTAGCAGACAGCTCGACAAACAGTGAATGCGCGGGAAGCGGGAAGAGGCCCCCCTGTTGGAATGTTAAACCTTGGACCTGTGACTCATTTCAATGAAGATATGAATGGTTTAAGAGGATGGAAAACTGTTCATTAGGTTTGCATCTTATTGCTGTATCTGAAAGGTAGTACAACAAAAAAAGAACCTCATGGTAGAGTAGGTATCTTTACTTTCTCTACCACTTACATAATAGGTAGAGAAGGTATTGCATTCCAGCCAAAAATGCAGTGCCAGAAATACGTGATTTGAGGCCCCCCAAATACAAAAAAAACTTTTATTGGAAGGTGTGTGTGCATATCTGTGAACAGCATCATTCAAGAACAAAAGTCAGAAAAATACCAAAGATGCAACAAAGATTTTCAAAAAAATCCTTGAACCCTTCACATGGAAGTTAAATGTGTGATTTTCTAAAAAAATGGCTCTAAAGATATTGATTAAAATAAGATATGTTAAGGATAAAGAACACAAGTTTAAGTGTTGTCAACCAACTTCACCAGTTAAAATCCGGTTGCAGGGAATGGATTTTTTCGGGCATAAAAATTCTTAGAATGGCTACCTTCGGAAGGGAAGTAAAGCCAATGGTCCCATGTCATAAATTTACAGCACATAAAAGAACCTCAAACCTGATAAAGAGGCCTCTGAGCAAAATTTATGATTTTCTACACTCAATATAGAATGGGATGCTAACCATAGTAGTTAAAGAGCATCCAGAGATAAAACTCAATTTAATTTGTTTTCAACTCAACTTTGAAGCTGTACAATGAGTGAGGTACAGGAAATACACCCATGTCACAACATAAGTCACAAAAAGCTACTAGCAAACCCAGAAAATTATGGAATTACAGGGTTACCCCACAAGTCAATCAATTCATATTTATGCCACATGAAGCAGCTTGTACAAATCAAACACAGAGGAAACTATGAGCTAAAAAACTATAGATCAAGTTCCCTTGCGATTACTTATGGAGTACCACAAGGTTCCATATTAGATCCAATGCTATTTCTGCTCTTTATAAATGACTTTGCTTTAGACGATCCTCATGCCAAGTCCTTTCTCTTTGCTGATGATACGAATATTCTTATTAGATCAAACAAGAAAGATAACTTTCTAAAGTCAGTTCATCATACATCAGACAAAATAGCTATTTATTTCACGCAAAACAATATTATAATACACATCAGCAAGATGGTTGCAATGGACATCCATACGAAAGCAAATAATGAATATCTAGCTCCCCAATTCCAACTTTTTAACCAGACTATCGAGAAAGTGGAAAAAACAAAATTTCTTGGTATTTGGGTCCATAACAATTTGAAATGGGAAAACCACATAAGTCATATAAATAAAAAGCTAGGCACTACATGTTACATGATGCGGATATTAGCACGAAGCACAAGGATAAAGACCACCAGAATGGCTTATTTTGCATACGTCCATTCTTTATTACGAAATGGTATAAATTTCTGGGTCGAGTCAGCAGCAAGTAAAACATGCTTTATAATGCAAAAGAAAATAATTCGAGCTATGACTAGGCAAGTTCAAGATCATGTAAACCCCTGTTTAAATTATTACACATACTTCCACTCCCTTGCATCTATATATTTGAAACAATAATGTTCATCCACAAAACTACAAACAATACAGATTCCCCCTTCATGAGGAACAAAACAGTGCACCAGCATAATACAAGTCGAACCAATAATCGACATATTTCTCAACATAACACCTCTCTGTGCCAAAAAAAGTATATTACATTCTGGACTAAAGATATACAACTGTCTACCAAAATCTATGAAAGGAATTAAGCAAGAAAATACTCTCAAATACTCTTTAAATGCATATCTGTTTAACACTGCTTTTAC
This sequence comes from Deroplatys truncata, assembly GCA_030765065.1. Classification (NCBI taxonomy): domain Eukaryota; kingdom Metazoa; phylum Arthropoda; class Insecta; order Mantodea; family Mantidae; genus Deroplatys; species Deroplatys truncata. The sequence goes on along the minus strand of CM060989.1, from coordinate 82,199,676 downwards.
TCTATTCAAGAATTCTTAACTAAAGAGAATTTAAAGGTACTTTAACATGTAATTATAATTTATTCTTGAAAACTTATACATATTTTGGTTTGATAAATTTTGTAATATTTTGTAATCATACCTTGACGTGTCCAGTATTGATTGCACCTTTTGTACATATGTAATCATAATTTATTTTTTTTTTGTAAACTTATACATATTTTGGTTTATTAATTTTTGTAATATCTCGTAAATATTTTGTTATCTCACTTTGACGTGCCTAACATTGACTGTACTTCTGTACGTAACAATTAACTGGATCAATAAAAATGAAATGAATTTCTGTAATTGGATCAGGTTGCAATAAATTACATTACAGTTAACATGAGCAAGGCAGACTGCACCAGGTGAAACATAACCTGGTCTATCTATATAAATTAGTGACATGTTAGTAAATGATTCCAAAAAACATATCTTTTGCTTCTAGCACATGAAATACACACTGCAAACAATCCTCTATTAACCATAACCACGCAAATCAACACAAAGTTGATTTACCGAGAACAAGAAGTGAAGAGCTAAAGATGTGGTTATTGAATCACAGAAAGTGTTCTTATTTTAAGTATCTTCAAGAAGCTGAGTGAGGCTTAATCATCACTGATTTATTGTAGATTATACATATGTTATATAACATTTAGGAAAGAAAGGTATTTAAAAAATTGTACAGGATTCATTTATTGTAATATACACTTACACAAAACATTCTTTAGAGTTAAAGAGTCGAGGTATTTAGGCAAAACAGCAAAACTTATAAGAGAAATATACAAAAAGATAAAAATCTAACTTTTTCCCTATATACAATTATATATTGTGAACGTTATATGTGGATAATTGTTTCATCTTACAAGGTATGTTACATCGTTAATGTGTGACAAATAACTGAAGTCCTCATACACATCTTTTTATTTCTATGAGTTTTTCTGCTGATTATTCAAATTAAGTAAACAAGTTTGATTATTTGGGAGTGAGAATAAGAGTAATGGGAGATGGAATGATCACAAGATAAGTGTCTTAGCTAAGGGAAGATTAGCAATGACTGTTATAAGAATATGCTTAAAGAAAATACCAGATATGCAAATTAAATGGTTGGAAAGGGTTTACAAAGCTGTAGTTTAAGCAAAAATGGTCTATGGATCAGAGATTTGGGGAAGTGACAAAGGATGATTGATAAAGTGCATATGAGGTACGTTCAGAAAGTAAGCTCCGTTTGATAATAAAATTAAATTGTGTACAGATACAGAAAAATTATTTATTGCACAAAATTCTACAACTCTTAAACTACTTATCCCCATAACTGCCGAAATTTTGCAGGCATTTGTCATAGTATGGCACAAGTTTTTGTATACCTTCTTCATATAAGTTTGCTGCCTGTGTCTTCAACCAGTTGGAAACATTTTCTTTCAGCTCTTCGTCAATGTTGAAGTGTTGACCGTCAAGGAAAGACTTGAGATGTAAGAACAGATGAAAGTCGCTAGGAGTGAGTTCAGGGCTGTACGGAGGATGGTCAAACAAGTCCCAGCCAAATCCCTGTAGGAGGTTTTGCATCACATTTGCAGTGTGTGGTCGTGCATTGTCGTGAAGAAAAACAACACCTTTTGACAGCAATCCTCGGAGCTTATTCTGTAATGCGCGGCGCAATTTCCTAAGTGTTTCGCAATAAACATCTGCTTTGATTGTTTGACCACGCGGTAAGAATTCAATGAGTAAGATGCCTTTCCAGTCCCAGAACACTGTGCACATCATTTTTCCAGGTGTCAAGATTTGTTTCGGCTTAACCTTTGCTGGGGGTGAAGTGTGCCTCCATTCCATTGATTGCCGCTTACTTTCAGGGGTGTCGTAAGAAACCCAAGTTTCATCTGTGACTATCTTCGCTGCCTTCATCATAACCGGTCAAAAACTGAAGTGCACTACCCATCCGGTTTGTTTTGTGTTGCTCAGTAAGAATCTTTGGTACCCAACGAAAGCAAAGTTTGCGAAATTTCAGTTTTCGGTAACAATTTCATGAATTAGTGATCGTGAGATTTGGGGAAATTCCATAGCGAGAGCACTAATTGTAAACTTGCGGTTTCCCTGGATCTTGTCATCAATCGCGTGACCCATCGCGTGGACCCATCTTCTCACCATTGAATCACTCATCGCATTTTGTCCGTAAACTTCGCAAATTTGCCGATAAATTTCAATTGGTTTCACTTTCCTAGCATTCAGAAAACGAATCACAGATCTGATTTCACAAGCGACGGGATATTCAATCAACACCGACATTGTAAACAAGCACAACAAAGCATATGTGGCTGACAGCGATTTCAAAATGGCGCACGTTTCTTCTCCTTGATACAGAGCGTCTACCGCGCATGAGCGGAACTGCGATCGCAGCGCTGCAGCGGAGAGAAATTGAAACGGAACTTACTTTCTGGACGTACCACGTAGATCGTTCTGTAAATGTATGTTAGGTTTATCTATTTCATCACCTAATGGAGCAGCAATGTTGGAGTTGGGAAGAATAGGTAGCAAGGGCATGATAATAGAAAGGATACTTAAATATTGATATAGATTGAAATCATTGGACGAGCATAATGTCTTGAGGCAATGTTTAATAATACAAGAAAAATCCAATGATGGGATGAACTGGGTTCAAGAAATAAGGAGAATTTTACAGGAAATAAGAATGGGCAACTTATGGGAGGAGAGAGAGGGGTTAGTTAAAGGTTTCTGGAAATAAGTGAGGAACAGAGTAGAAGATACAGAGAAGCAAGAATGATTTCAAAGTCTGGAAGGAAAGAAAAGTTTGGAACCATATAGACAATTAAAGGTGGACTGGGGATGGGAGAAGTATGTGGATGTAGGTAATAGGTTAGCAAGAGAAGGGTGGGCCTGGTCTAGATTAGGTGCACATAGGCTAAGGAGAGATAGGAAGGGAGCGAATTTGAATAGGTGTCCTCTTTGTGGAGAGGCAGATAATTTGCATTATATAATTGAATGTGAAGAAACTAAGTTGTGGAGAGATCAGTTTTTACCTAAAGAATAGGAGAATATTAACAGAGAAGTATTAAGAGTTAGGATAATAAAAATACAAAAGGAGAGGGGTATAAAAAGAATAGGAGAATATATGGGGAGAGTAAGAGAAAAATGGTTTAGAAAAATAAAATAATATGCATTTGTTATGACCCACCATGCATAAATAACCATGGTGTTAAAATGCATGATGGATCAAAGAAAGAAAAAATAGCAACTCAAAGTAATGTATTAAAATTTGTAAGAATTTTGTATAGGATTGTGAAAATAATTAATGTATTAAACTATACAAAAAATTAAGCATCTGTTTAAAAACGTTGCATTTTTATGACTTTGTGGTACTAATAAGAGACAACTCTTATCACAAATATTACACTGTTAAGGCTTCTTACCATCATGAAGCAAATTATGCCTTTTCAAATGTGACAACCGAGTAAAGTCCTTGCCACAAATTTTACACTGCTGTGGCTTATTACCCTCATGGATCAAATTATGCTTTTTCAAATCTGACAATTGAATAAAGCTCTTTTTACAAGGTTTACACTGGTGTGACTTCTTAACTTCATGAATCAAATTATGCCTTTTCAAATTTGAGAACCGAGTAAAGCTCTTATCACAAGCTTTTCAATAGTATGGCTTTTTATCCTCATGAACCAAATTATGCAATTTCAAATGTGACAGCTGTGTAAAGCTCTTATCACAAGTTGACGCAGTAATTTGTATCACAAATTATGTAAATGTCAAGAGTGATTATAGTGTGAATATGCATTATTGTGTGACATTGATTTGAGATGTTTGTTGATTGTAAGCATTGTTGAGAAGTGGGTTTATACGGCCTTACTGAAACTGACAATAATAGCGTGCAATAATGTAGCGAGGGGGTGAGCTGTTTATCATTATTAGAGACGAGCAAATGACGTAATATTGGCGCGTTTTTCTTAGGAATTTGCGGGAACATTTTTTCCTAGAGCATATGTTTTCGTCATTTTCATTGGATATAAATACAGACGCTAATGTTGGCGCGTTTTATTAACCAATATCAGCTCGGTTATAATCTTTAGGCATATCGCGGTGTGGGAGTATAAAAAGGGCTCAGTCAGAGTCAGACTCCTCCAGTCCATCGGAAACATTTGTACATTACACGTCGGCTCCAGTCCATCGGAAACATTTGTGCATTACACGTCGTCAAGTTCAACAGAAACAGTCATGGTGAATACATAGCATAGTTTATCGATTCGCAGGTTACGCGTAGCAAAGTTATGAAAAATCTCAAGTGTCGTAAAGTTAATTACACAAAAAGTTGAAGTACGCGAATTAATAATGTGCAGTAAATAAGTTATTATAACAGTTTCAGTTTGGCAAGTGTCACGATTAATATGTGGAAGTGAATAATGTGTTAAGACAATAAAAAGTGTAAAACAAATTCTTTCATCAGTGTTATCTTTGGATAAAAACTCCTTTCCGTTTACACACCTGATTAAGAGATTTGCTTGACCGAGAGATCATAGCTAGCCGGAGGACAGTGAACCAAAAAAAATTAAATACAATAATAGGCGCTCAGTAAAAGATAACACGAAGTGACCGCGACAAATTGTCTTTTATACGTGCGGCAAATAAACAGTAGCATTCTTTCAAACAAATATCTAATAACATCGCAAATTGGCACCCAGAACGTGGGGCGAATTAACCAGGAAGGAGTGAAACAACCAGGAAGGGGCGAAGGAACCAGGACGTGAAGCGAATGGAGCAGTGAACTGAACTACAAGACCCAGATTCCAGAAACAATTACAGGAACGACAGACGACGCGGATGAGTGGACATCGTAATTCCGAGATTAAAAGGCAACAGGGGAATTCAACTACAGGACACAAAAACATCGAGACGACGTACATTCATCATAATACGACGCAGAAGCGACATAGAAATCTAGGAGAGAGGGGCAGGATGCTGGACATCGAAGCAACATCAGCAGATAGCATCAGAAAGGTTAGAAAAGTGTGATTTTTTATTCTAAATAAAACAGGTGTAAAAATTTAAATGTACTTGAGGAGTGGCAGGATTAAGAGAACAATGGCTACTAATAATACTGAAGAAACAATTATGGAGGGAGATAGTGTAACAGTTAGCTGTAATTCAATACAGGTTACAGAAAATAGCTCAATCAATGTAGTATTTGAGGGAGGAAATATTAGTGCAGAAAGTGAGAATAAAACAGCAGGAAATGTTAATTTTGATGCTAGTATGATGATGGAAATGTTGAGAAATTTTGGTGAAAAATTAGATAAGAATAATGAGAAATTGGAACAAAAACTAACTCAGAATAATAGGGAATTGAGGAAAGATATGGAAAAGAATAGTGAGAAATTAGAACAAAAACTAACTCAGAATATGGAAAAGAATAATAGGGAATTAAGGGAAGAAATTGGTAAGAGTTTAGAACAAAACAGGGAAGAAATTGAAAAGAAATTTATGGAGCTAGATAGTAGTATGATGAGACTGAGAAATGAAAATCAGGAAATGATAGCAAATGAGATAGGTGAAGTTTCAAAGAAGATGTTAGACATGAGCAGGGAAATATCTAACCAAAATAGTGAGGTTAATAATAAAATATAACATGTTGATGTAAAATGTACAGAGTTAGGTAGCCGAATGAGTAGCATTTCAAGTGAGCTTAGAGAAATGATGGAGGCTACGAATGCAGATTTAATTCAAGTGCAAGTTAATTTCAGAAGGGAGATATCTGAAATACAGAAGGAGTCAGAAACACAAAGAAATAAATTGTCTGAAGAAGTTAAATTTTTGTCTATAAATAATCAAAAATTAACTTCTGAAATGAATAAGCACCAAACTGTTCAAAATGAGAACAATAAAAAATTGGAACAGACAATAGAAAATCTGCAAGGTACTGTAGATAGGGTAGAATTAAATTCAAGGGTAAATATATGTGATGTTAATGTATCTGATGTACAAAATAATGATAGAGGTACTTCCTCAGGTATGACTAATAATGTGAGTGATGCGGCGGCTTCATCCATAGCTAATGCTGAAACTCAGAGTGCACAAGTAACACTAGAGAATTTAAATATGGGAGTAGGGAATTTTCAAAATTATATTCATATCTTAATTGATTTTCCACATCCAAGATTTAATGAAAACTCCAGTCCAGTACAGTTTATTGCAGACTTATCAGAGTATTTTCAAATTAAAAAGTTACCGGAAGCATTAAAAATGATAGTTGTCAAAAAATGTTTGGACCAGAAAACTTTAGATTGGTTACAAATGGTATCAGGGGGTGAAATTTCATATGAATCCTTTAAGAGGCTATTCATGAACAGATTTTGGAATGTTACGGTACAGCACAGAATTCGAGCAATGCTTGTTCGTGGTCAATTTGATCCACGAGAGGGAATATCAATGACTGATTACTTACTGAAACATGCAAGTCAGGTTAGGAACTTGTCACCTCCAAACAATGAGGAAGATTTTGTGGTATTGCTCACAAGGCATTATCCTTTAAGGATACAAAATTATTTATTAATTGCAAAACCACGTAATATCTATGAGATGACAGAATTAATGACAGCTTTGGAACAACAGGAAGAAGATGTATCTTGGGAGTGGAAGCATAGATTTTTAGATGTGCGAGATAGACGAAATTACCAAGGTAGTTATCACCAAAGTAGAGGACAAGACAGACGTCATGAGAATAATACCAGACAACGGTATCAATCATACGTTCCAAAATTTGAAAGAACGAGGACAGATGGGAGACCAGGTCGACAGGAACAAATAAATTATGTCAGGACAGAAAGATTGCCGGAAAGAGGGCAAAATCATGGAAGGCGGTACATTAGACAAAGGGGAAATTTCACTCACTGGAGGGAAAACAATAACCGGGAAAGATCTGAGGAACGGCAGGAAAATTACATGCCATGGGGACATAATTTCAGAAATCGAGGATTTCGAACTCGAGGAAGGGGAACTCAAAACAATGGTAGCGAAAATGAGATAGATTTAGCGCCGGTTAGAAATGGCAGTCCCATACATGAACATGGAAGTAACCAGGAAAACTGTCAATAGACTCCTGTGCAGTACGTTCTCAGGACGTCTTTAATAATTCAGTATCCATTACCAATACAAACAATATGCCTACACACACACTCTGTAAGAAGATTGCAGCAACGAAAGATAAGGAGGAAAATTTCGAGTCACCTCATGTTATGATAGAAATCGCGAATAAAGAGATCATTGCAACCGTAGATTCCGGTTCATCAGCTTCAATTTGTTCGCAGAAATTTTATATAAATTTGATAAATGAAGGTAACAAAATTATGGCTCTTCCCACTAGTAATTTAGTTTGTCGTGTTGCAATTGGAAGAACGACACAGGTTATAAAAACACAAGCTCTAATTAACATACTTATCGGCGGAGAGAATTTTGAGGTTATGTTTCTAATTGTAAACCATCTGATTTGTGACATAATTTTAGGATGTGACTTCCTACATGAATATGAAGCACGTATAGATTTTAAACATGAAGAGTTAAAATGACAAAAGACGATAGAGAAATAAAGGTATCATTTATAAAAGAGAAAGTTTCTGTGATTGAGATGACAAAGGATGAGAAAAATCTTTGTGACCAAGAGTTTTTTGTGCAAATAACAGAAACCGATAGAAATAGTCAGATAAAGCAGGTAGTCACAAAATATGAAGAGAATACCACGCCATATTTTCAACAGCTAGTAGAAATACCAGAGAAAGTAGAGAAATTTACAAACCGAACAAAAGACGACCGTGTGAGCGAGACGGACAACAGCTGGGAAGAGAAGAGAAATGAGGAAATAATACACAAGTGTGAAGAAGCTTATTACATTACGAAAACGCAAAAACAAATCCTTCATGATGCTTTGATGAACAATAGTTCAGTATTTAGTAATATCCCAGGCAGATGTAATGTATATCAGCATACATTTCAGGTAGAAGACGTGCCACCATATAGACATAAGTATGACAATTTGCCTATAAGTCTTCGGGACAAAGCTAGACAACTAATAAATAGCATGTTAGAAAATGGGATTATTGAGCAAAGTAATTCTTAGTATATAAATTCAATCTGTTGGAGTATTAAACGAGATGGTAGTTTGAGATTAACATTAGACGGTAGATATGTCAACAAATATATGAAACCAGATCATTTTCAAAGTGAAGGAATCGAACAACTAATTACGAAACTTTCAAGAGGGAGATTTTAACATCCATTGACCTCACTGCTTCATATTGGCAAGTGGAATTAGATCCACAAGTGCGTGATTACACTTCATTTCAATACTCGGGGATCCAGTATCGTTTTTGTGTAAATCCTTTTGGTTTAAAAAGCTCAGGAAGTGGATTTTTGAGAGCCGTTCACAGTATCTTTGGAAATTCTGCAGATGACTTTTTAATAAAGTATATTGATGATTTCCGCATCATTAGTCAAACATTTGAAGAACATATGAATAATGTACATTACGTGTTAAATAAACTGCAACAACATGGTATGACTGTGAACATACTAAAATCAACATTTTGTGCCAAGGAAATAAATTTTCTGGGTTATGTAGTGGATAAACGAGGTATAAGACCTGACCAGAAGAGAATAGAAGCAATAATGAAAATTCCACCACCAAGGAACGTAAATCAAATTAGACGTCTCTTAGGGGTATTGAACTTTCAGAGTAAGTTCGTACCAAGGTATTCGGCTGAAATAGAACCGCTGCGGCAGCTACTCCGAAAGAATATTAAGTGGAGATGGACAGAGGATCATCAAAATGTTTTGAGAGAGTAAAAGAACTCTTTGCTAAGTCCATATTGCTCGAGAGGCCCAGAGAAGATTTGGAATACGAGATTTATGTCGACGCATCAATGCAAGGATATGCCGGAATTTTAGGACAGCGAGACATCAACAATGACTTTCACGTCATTAGTACAGCTTCTAGAGGACTTACAAACATTGAGCGGAATTCTTCAGTGACTCAGTTAGAAATTGGAGCACTATATTTTTCATTAATTCGTTTTAAAACCTACATTTATCAGCAAACGGTGAAATATATATTTAGATCATATCAGCCTAACTTTCATACAACGGTGTAGATTATGTAGTGGAAAACTTGCTAGATACATTCATGCAATATCTGCATTTGATATTGAGATTATACACATTCCTGGCAAGAATAATACCTTCAGTGATTTGCTATCAAGATTAAACTACAACCCACAAATTCCCGAGAATATTGAAAGGCCAGAAATGAAGTCAAAATATTGACAATTGAAATTCCTTTAAGCAAAGAAATGATAAGAAAATTGAAAAATATGGGGGAAATTCAAAATGAGGACGCAAAATTATTTGAACTAAAAGGAAATGCAACATAATTGAGGAGGCAAAGAAAGAAATTGTAGCAATTCGGAATGGGACAATATACAAGAAGCATGGAAAAGAAATGCCTAGTTGGAAGGTAATGGTTCCGAAGAGCATGGAAAAGGAACTAATTAAGAATTTTCACGAAGGGTTAGCACACTCAGGGACGGACCGGACAACTTCTATGATTTTAGAAAGTTTATACATATCCAAATTGCGTCAGAAAGTTCGGAAATTTATATCGTGCTGCAACCTGTGTCAGAAGGCAAAGCAAATAAATGCAGCATATGCATTTGAGACTAATTCGGTTATAAGGGATAAGCCGAGGTGTGTAATTAGTATTGACATTCATGGTCCGATGCCTCCAAGTCAATTTGGAAACAAATATATATTTGTCTGATATGACATATTCAGCAAATATGTAAGAATTTACCCTTTGAGAAAACCTACAAGTTTAGCATGTTTGAATAGGTTACTCAAGTCATATGTGATAGAAGAAGGACCCATCCAATCTGTATTGAGCGATAATGCTTCGTCCTTCACAGGAAAAAAAATTATGGAGGGACTGAAAGAAAATGGCATTAAACAATATTTTTCGTCAAGATACAGACCGAACTCCAACCCAGTGGAGAGGGAAATTAAAGAAATTTCGAATTATTTAAGGGTGCTGTGTCATTGAAAACAAACCCAACGGTATGGATACGTGAATTTCGTTCAGAATCTACTCAACGAAACAGTAAACAATGCGACAGGATACAAACCATGTGAACTTAAGTTAGGAAAGAAGATAAATACAATATGTAAGAAAATTCCAGAAGCCATTCCAGATGAGCACTCGATACCACAAACAGAAGAAGAGATGTTCCGACAAGCATTCGAGGGGATGAAGAGAAAGGCCATAAAAAGAAAAATGAAACATGAAGAAAAGAAAAGAAAGGAATGGAGGATCAAAATAGGAGATTTAGTTTTGGTTAAGACCAAGAAATTGTCGGATAAAGCAAATAAACTTTATTGGCGAATGTTTCTAAAATATTATGGACCATATGAAGTTGTTGAAGTATATGGAACAAATACATATGATTTATGTAACCCAACAACTCGAAAAGCCATTGGAAAGTTCCATATTGAGATGCTGAAACCATACAAAAATGAGGATAAAGAAGAAACAGAAAACCAAGATGATAAAAAGTAAATTCAGGATAGTTAAAGCTGAACTGCAGAACAAAGTATTGGAATGTAAGAGGGTTAACTATATATATATATATATATATATATATATATATATATATATATATATATATATATATATATATTTGTCATGAGAAAGGAGAAATAAATTCAGGACAAAAATAAATGTTAAAAAAATTCTCAGTAAACTGTTACAGCATTTGAAATGAAGCGTGTAATAATTAAAACTTAATGTCATATTAATGTAAAAGTACCTAGGTATAATTCAAATAGTATTTTGAATGGGGTAAAGATAATTAAAACAAATACTTATGTAGCACACAGATATGTGAAATTGTGTCTGGAATTAAGTGTTGTAAATATATTTCTGTAGAGTATAAATATTTTGGTAAATGTGTTCAATAATTAAAAAATAAACCAGATTAAAAATTCTTGAATGTATAAATTTTTGTCAACAATCTAAGAAAGTAAACAATTTTGTAACAGTAACTAAATAATTCAGGGTACCGTATTTGCTATAAAAGTTGTAATGTCAGATTAATGTCTAAACACATTAAACTAGAGCCAGTAAATCGTGGCGAGATAAAGGCAAAACATATGTCGTGTGTTAAATACGTGTGCAGTGTTAAGTGAAAGTGATAAATAGCGTGTGTTACAAGATTCAGGAGAGTAAAAACCCAATTATAGAATTTCCAAACAAGTTGTAAATATTTATAATTATGTTTCTAGTGGGGCATATGACGCAGTAATTTGTATCACAAATTATGTAAATGTCAAGAGTGATTATAGTGTGAATATGCATTATTGTGTGACATTGATTTGAGATGTTTGTTGATTGTAAGCATTGTTGAGAAGTGGGTTTATACGGCCTTACTGAAACTGACAATAATAGCGTGCAATAATGTAGCGAGGGGTTGAGCTGTTTATCATTATTAGAGACGAGCAAATGACGTAATATTGGCGCGTTTTTCTTAGGAATTTGCGGGAACATTTTTTCCTAGAGCATATGTTTTCGTCATTTTCATTAGATATAAATATGGACGCTAATGTTGGCGCGTTTTATTAACCAATATCAGCTCGGTTATAATCTTTAGGCATATCGGGGTGTGGGAGTATAAAAAGGGCTCAGTCAGAGTCAGACTCCTCCAGTCCATCGGAAACATTTGTACATTACACGTCGGCTCCAGTCCATCGGAAACATTTGTGCATTACACGTCGTCAAGTTCAACAGAAACAGTCATGGTGAATACATAGCATAGTTTATCGATTCGCAGGTTACGCGTAGCAAAGTTATGAAAAATCTCAAGTGTCGTAAAGTTAATTACACAAAAAGTTGAAGTACGCGAATTAATAATGTGCAGTAAATAAGTTATTATAACAGTTTCAGTTTGGCAAGTGTCACGATTAATATGTGGAAGTGAATAATGTGTTAAGACAATAAAAAGTGTAAAACAAATTCTTTCATCAGTGTTATCTTTGGATAAAAACTCCTTTCCGTTTACACACCTGATTAAGAGATTTGCTTGACCGAGAGATTATAGCTAGCCGGAGGACAGTGAACCAAAAGAAAATTAAATACAATAATAGGCGCTCAGTAAAAGATAACACGAAGTAACCGCGACAAATTGTCTTTTATACGTGCGGCAGATAAACAGTAGCACTCTTTCAAATAAACACTAATACCATCGCAAATTATCTCCCACAACGTGGGACTCGACAAACAAATGAATAATCCACTTCAAAGTTTTACACGTGTGTGGCTTCTTACGCTCATGAATCAAGTTATGTATTTTCAAATTTGAGAACTGAGTAAGGCGGTTAGACCGCTCGCCTCCTACCGAGGCGGCCCGGGTTCAATCCCAGGAACCTGCATGTGGGATTTGTGGTGGACGAAGCGGCGTCTGGGCGGGTTTTCTCTGGGTTCTCCGGTTTCCCCCGCCATTCATTCCACCAACTGCTCCATCATCACCTTTCCTTTCATCCATTTCACCAACATTTCGTTTCATCTACTTCCTTCATCCCATTCCAGGCATCGGGCTGATCACCCATCCTGGATGCTCTGTCTGATCCATGAGTGTCTACTCCTCGACGGGCCTCTGACCCCAGGCACCCGCTTGTAAGTCCTGGGGGATGTAAGTCCTACATAAGAGGATAAACAGATAATGAATGAATGAATGACAACTGAGTAAAGCTCTTATCAAAAGTTTTACACTGGTGTGGTTTCTTACCCTCATGAACCAAATTATGCCTTTTCAAATGTGACAACTGAATGAAGCTCTTATCACAAGGTTTGCACCTATGTGGCCTTTCACCCCTATGAATCAGTTCATGATTTTTTAAATGCGATACATAAGTAAAGCTCTTCTCACAAATATTGCATTGTGTGGCATTTTGTACTTATTAGTAAAATTCTTTTGTTTCAAGTATAAACCTATGCTATAAATTTCCCCAACACAACATTCACCAGATTGTTCCCAGTGAAGATATTCTTCTACAGTTGGTATTTCTGTGGTGATTTGACTTTCTTGACTTTTACATTCAGGATGACCCTTTCCATTATAAAAGCTTAAGTGTTTTCCTGGGAGTTCAGCAGAGCACAAAGGTGATTTATTGGTATAACCAGAAACTGCTTCTGAGCATAATCTGAAATGTTGAAGGGTATAGATCATTTAGTATAATGGAAAATTAAATCTGAAAACAGAATCTCTAATGGCTAACATGTTGTACATGGTTATAAATAATTGACAACTGTGTTTATAAATTCATTATATAAAGCAACAATGTTGTTCGTCACAACTGAATTAAGTTTATTAATCCACAATATCATTAGATAATTAATAAAGCCTTTCAAATGAAAAACATGTTATTGGTAAAATCAATCTCGTGTTTATGGCAATACAAACAATGCTTGTTGCATGCACTGAGAATTACATCAACTTCCGGATTTAATTTAACAGAAAATATTCAAAGTAGTTTTGCAAGCAATTCCTATATATTCACAACAAAGTGCTTATCACCAAGTCAGTGCTGTTGTTGAGAAGTGTACTTATCTATGACATCATAAGAAACAAATGAACAGTAACCTAACACTTTTAAAAATTATACAGTATTTAAAATTTCAAATCAATATAAAAATACCTAAAAATAGTTCAAGCTACAAATGAAATGTATTTCCCAAACTGTAATTTACAAAGATTTCATTTTGTATTTAGTAACCCTTTGTCTCATTTTATGATTCACCAGCAATACAAAATTAAATTCATTCAGAATGAAGAGGATTCCAGAGGCTACTTACAGCAATGCAGGATAAAATGTTATCATTAGCCTTGAAAATAATTTTAAACATAAAAAACATCTTTATGAACTCATCTTTGAGAAGAAGGGGATGAGAAAAACAAACATATACATGCACAGAGTAGTTTTAGCTGTGGGGGAGGGTTTTGCGAGATACTTCTTGATACATTTTCAAAAGATACTGAATTATAATAATAAGTTGATGTTCAATTGATTTTTCAGTTACGAGTTTGTTTCTCAGACATAGAACAGATGCTTTTATACCTAAAAGTTCCTATTTTTGTGTTCATAAACCTCAAATGTGTATTTCTGCTGATATACAAATAGTGAACTTTTGGGTGGAATACAATAGCACTTCTACTAAACATAGGATAAAGGATTCAGAAATTAGACTACCAACGCAATGTTCATGATTGTCCACAAAGATAAATTTCTATTTGGAGATGTTTCTGAAGGTGTGACATTTTACAGAATTATTGATATATTGCAATAGTATAAAACGCAGAAACAAGACAAAAAGAGCAACAAGTGATGAGTCAACCTAAGATTATGCCTTGCTTTGTGTACATAAACTTGCAAGTATCCAGCAGCCCGGTACTGCAACCTTTGCCTATTAGTAAAGAAAGAGTAAGTAAACACCTTACTGTATCAGTTAATGACAATAAGGGGGTTGACTGTGCACGTATATGGATTTGGTTATATATCACAACAATGTCATGTACTATACACATTCGTTTTACTTTCCTTCTGGTGGGTACATTCAACATTCTACAGCAATGTAAGTTTTAAGTCCCCTGAAGGCAGAAAAATTTCTCTCATATGAGAGAGAGACAGAATGAAAAGCATAACTGAAAACTGAGGTAAACATGAAACAGGATGCAAGGCACTCATAACAGGAACAAACTTCTATTCCGAAAAGGATTTTTTTTCGAAGCATCTACTAGTATTTTGAATACAATAATGTTTGTTTCAGTGATTGCATGTATATATTACAAATTTACTCTTTATAGTCTGTGAAGTCCTCTGCATTCTCAATGAATTCCATACAGGAACTGTAAGAGATACATAAAGATTTACTGCAGATACATGTACAATCCTTTAAAATTCCACTTTTGTATTTAAGTTCTTTGCTCCAACATACATGCATTTGTATAAATTTGGCCAACCTAAGCTTGGTGTGGTTACTGTATTAAAAATGTACAATTCTTATTCTCTTTTACTTTGCAGCAGCTCTTTAATCAATCTGTGATATTAACACTGAGTGATATTTCCATAACTGAACTATTTCAATACAAAGAAGAATCTGAATAGAAGAATCTGTTATTATTCGAATAAGAAGTTATACAAGGGTTACATATCTATTGTCAATGAGCAGACAAAGTTGTATAGGATCTTTCAAGAAGTGTGTCCTATCTTTGAACTTATATGAACACGTTCTATAAATGATAGAGGTTTATTTCTTTTTTTATTTTGGAACATAATTAATGTCTTACGTGTGGAAGAGAACATCAGCTAAGTAACCGCCTCGACTTTGTTGAGTTGCGCGTATACAGTTGACGCAATTTTCAATGACAGAAGAACGTAAATTACTTCCAACTTCATGAATAACATGCGTGATGTTATTCATAAGATCATTTACTGTTTCTGGCTTGTTGACATAAACTCAAGATTTAACATAACCCACGAGAAATAATCCAACAGCGTCAAATCACATGACCTCAGGGGCCAATTAACATCACCACCACGGGAAATGATGAAACCTCTGAACTTCTCCTTCAAAAGATCGATTGCTACGAGAGCAATATGACATGTGGCATGATCTTGCTGGAACCAGATGTTTCTGAGATCCATACCATCCAAATGAGGTCAAAAATAGTCCCTTATAAGAACCCGGTATCTTTCTCCATTGACAGAGCTTCTCTGTCTTCATCTGGGAAAAAATATGGACCAATGATTCCACCATACTAAATTCCACACCACACAGTAACCTTTTGGGGATGAAGTCGTCGTTCTTGAATCTGCATTGGATTGTGATTGCTCCAATAGCGGCAATTTTGTTTGTTAACACAACATCCATCCAAAAGTGGACTTCATCGCTGAAGATGATTTTTCGACAAAAATCGGGTCAGCTTCCAATTACTCCATAGCCCAGTCAGCGAATACATGGCGCAACCTGTGGTCATTGGGCTTTATTTATTGAGTTAACACCATTTTGTAAGCCTGAAACTTCAAGTCCAGATGCAGAATTCGTCAAGTTTTGGTCGGCGAAAGTCCCAAATCTTGCGCTCGACGAGCAATTGATTTGTTTCCGTTCTCGCGTACACTCTCACGAACGGCGCTTGTGTTTTCGTTGGAGCGCTTACGTCGATTACGTAAGACGCTCTTTGATCGCTGACAGAACCACTTCTTTCAAATTTATCGATCAAACGCCGAATCGTTCTCTCGCAGGACGATTATGCACACCGTAAACTTCACGCAATACACGGAAGGTTTGGCGAACAGATCATCCATTTTGATAATAAATTTTCACAATTTCTACGCGTTGCTGAATGCTGTAACGTTCCATGGCTATTTGTCAATAACAACTGTAACGCAGTTCTAACACGCTCTCCACGTGGTCGCGATGATTGGCAACGTCGCCTCTCTCTCTCTCTCTCTCTCCGCGAAATACCAATCACCTTCTTGATTGGCACCGAGTATAAATACGGAGGTATGGTAACCCTAGTGATAATAAACCCATACGAGGCGGAGTCCCCGAAGGCTCCCACACTGTTCAGTTTGTACATGGCAGACTTTCTAATGGTACAGGGCGTCAATATGGCCCAGTTTGCCGATGACGTCTTGCTGTACACGACCAGCAGACACATCCTCAGAGCCTTCAACGCATTACAACGACACCTCCGTCTCGTTGAACTCTGGTGCAGACAGTGGCGGATGTCCGTGAATCCGGCCAAAAGCCAAGCTGTTCTGTTCACCAAGAGAAGAATCCCCGCTGCTAATAGACCAACCTTCATCTATCGGGGCCAGAGGATAGTGGGGGAATTCCATACGCTATTTAGGTGTCACTTTAGATAAGGGCCTAACCTTTCGTGAACACGTGCAGGGAACAACGAAAAGGGCTAAGGGGGCGGTAGCTGCCTTATACCCAGTTCTGGCTTCCAACTTGCCGGTTCACTTAAAGTTACGCCTTTACAAAGCACTTATATTACCGCTGATGCTCTACGCCTGTGAGGTGTGGGGCATGGCAGCAGATTCCTGGCTACTCTGGCTTCAGCGGATTCAGAATAGATGACCTCGGTCCATCTACTCTGTCGTCGCTTTCCAGTCAGGCTATTACACGATACCTCGGCTCTACCATATGTGGAGGATGTGATTGGACTCCGGGCAACAAAATTTTACGGAAAATTGATTTACCATGAGAACGCCCTTGTCAGATCCCTGGGGGAATACTTACCTCAAGAACGTCAATTCAGACGCTACCGGGTTCCTCGCATCGCTTGCGGGCATCCCCGGTAACAAAGGCTTTAAACCTACCAACAGCAAAAACATGCTGTCACTAAGTACTCCCCCCTCCCCTATGGGAGTGGTCAACAAAATTCAACCAACCAAAAATGTTAAACAAAATAAACAGCAGCGGAGCAGGGTATTGGCTCTGCTCTTGAAAAGGCAGCCAATGAGGAGCCTGTAAAAACATAGAGCTACCTCCCATCATACCTTCAACATCAACACCGAACCGACACCCTAAAACAATCCTTCCTACCTATGATAAAGCCCTTCCAATGGTAGGTACATAGCAAACTCACTTAGGTTCACCACGAACCTACCAGATGCACTCCACTTCACTCCACTCCACTCCTAGTGATAATGCATTTGTAACAACACATTAGTGTTCTAGGGTTAACTGTGGTGTAAGAGAATTGAGTTAGGACTCAAGATGCATAGGAAAATGTAAAAACGTATGGTATAGGGTTACAAGTCAGACTCGCTATACACATGACACACACGCATTTACATGGTTATTTTTATTGCTTAGCCGTAATCAATACAGATAATGGGCACCAATTTAAACTGTAGATGATATGTTTTAATAAATTCATGATAATTATTGGCACTTTTGTTCTTTATAAAGAAGTTACACAATACTCATCACACACATTCCACCCGAGGTATTGGCAATCTTAACATAGTGAATGCAGTGCTGCTAGAATAACTTATTACAGAGTTTACTATTAAAGTTAGAATGGTATTCATTCAAAGTAGGCACCAAAAATGTATCATGATGTCACTCAAATGGTAATGAAAATGGGAAAGTTTGGCCAATCTGCTCTTAGTGTATCCCTGCGAATAAATTACCTTCAGAGTGAGTTTAGAAGTGGATGTGATCTCTTCAATATCTGGTGCTCACCTGCCCGCCCCGCTTTTAGGTGTTTTATTTATATACACAAATCGCGTTATGAACACAACAAACGTAGCCATTTTTTCGCTAAATCACATGCAAAGTGGGAATTGCCAACCTAAGTAAAAAGTGAAATCTGCTAAATATGCGATGTGCTGTTCCTTCTGCGAACGTGAATCATTCGAGTTTTAGACGCGCAGATCCCTCGGCTACGACCTGTCGTTGCTTCGCACTTGCGGCTGCAACTTACTACACTCCTCTCCTTCTAAAAAACATCCCTCGGCCATGCCTAGAGGCTGAGGGCCCTCAATCCCTCGGCTACGCCTTGAAGCTATCTTACCGGCTTTGGTGGCAATAGTTATTCACATGTTGCCAGTATAGCGTTAGAGCTAGCGTATGACATAGAGTGACATCCGTTGGACATATAGTACATCATTTACATAGCTGTGGGCAGTGTTGCCAATGTAGTTGTTTTTATCAACTAAATCTGGTCCTTTTGAACGACTGCCTATTTGGAAAATTAATGCTTTACTTCCTAGTGAGAAATCTAGTTCTTTTAAAAAATCATCTGGTTGAAATCTCGCTTTTTTTTTAAAAACCACATGGTTTCATGTACTTATTACGTTTTTAAAAGGATTTAGTACCACTTTGCCCGTTGCATGGCCTGATATATCCGATGTATACACAAGAAAAAATCTGATGTGTTACACTCACATGACTTTCTCTACTCTTGTACAAACTATTTTTCAAACGCTTATTCTCCATATGCTTCATGTTAATCGAGATACCGATATGTTAATCTTATTGCTAATCTTCTTGTAGATGCAAGGGGAATTGGTAGGCTTTAAGCGATAGTCAAATATTTTAAGAGATGGTTGCTATGTGGAGTATTCCATTCCCTTTGCATTAGCAGGATTAAAAAATGAATAACGAATTTGAGAAAAAGTATAAGTATTAGAAAATTTAAGGGAATAACAAGCAATATCTCGAACATGGTTCACCCAACAAAAAAAATGTATATGACATAAATTATGTATTTTTACGCGATCTACATTTTTTGTGTAGTAAACTTTTGTCTATCTCTTATGGTTTACCAGTTATGAAAAGTCGTTCACATGAAGAATATTTTAATAAAAATCGTTAGCCATTTTTTAGAAAATTAAAATTTTCGAAAAATGTTCCATGTAAAGGGTAATCTGGGGTGGGGGATTTTCTTGAAAACCTTCGTGTCGCATCTCTGGAAGATACTGAACCTAAATGTCAAGTTTGGTGTTTATCCGATCGTTTGTTTCTGAGTTATACTGTTCACAGGCACACACACTGACATGTTTCCAAAAAAATTCGTTTCAGGGGACCTCAAAACATGTATTTCTGGTGAAATCTCGGTATAGAATTTTTGGGTGGAATACAATACTTCCCCTACTTACTATACGTAGTAGAGAAAGTAAAAATATGATAATAATAATGCCGACGATTATAGACCTGTACACTTAGTTGAAAAGCAGCAGAAAGGTCTATTTTTTCAGTATAAAGTTTAGAATTATCGATAAAATAAGCTATAATTTTGTGTGCGTATTTTCACTGTCCACATTATGGTAACGCTAATTGTCACTAATGCGTCGTATATGTTACGACTTTTGTTATTATTATTGTTTTAGCAGTAATCTTGTGTTTGATAACAAACAAGACAAATTGTGGACTTTTTCACCATCAGACTTTTCTTCACTTTCTACCTCTTTCTATACGCTGTGCATATACTGTGCCATAATATACTTTGTGACTAAGTAAAGCAAAATAATAACTACCTCGGAATAACTGAAATACATCACATCACAGTCAACTCAATACTGCACTTCACACTGCAGAGCAAATCCACGTCAACAGCGTGACCTTGTTTCTAGCAGCAGTGCGTTATCACGTTACTACACGCCCAGTGGAAAAACGCCGCGCAGACGGTTCCTAGTTTCTTCTGGTATATGTATGTTTATATTTACACATTTCTAATTAAGTTTGCTCTAGAGATGCAGCCGCCGGCCCAGCTAGGTACGGACTCGCATAAAAGCCAACACTTGTGATGCACGACGCAAATGTTACTATACCCCCGCCGCTATAACGTTGCACTTGACAGCTAACGTTTAAGTTGGTACACTCGCGAAAAAACAGATGAAAAGCTTCAACCGTTTGACTTCCTAAGCCAATCACAAGGCAGCATTCCGGATGGTCGATGACAAAGCGGAACCGGATCTAGAATCGGCTCTGTTGCCGGATGTAACTATTCCCAACCATGTGCTTCAGTTTGTGAATCTCTAGCAGAGCGTCGAGTTGTCCTTTGCAAGCTACATATTGTTCATTGTTATTTGTTATTTAGATTTGTGGTTATTGTTTGATAGTTTTGTTATTGTTCGTTTATACATTTATTTATTTATATTTATCTATTTTATATATATTTCATTCATATTATTTATTTAAACAAAACTTAAGTGCGACAATGTGGGAAAAACGACGCCGATCGCCGAGTGATGATTCACGAAGTGAAAATTCTTTGCGCCGAGGTGTGCCACTTAATAGTCAGGCATTGGAACTATTATGGAGAACCCGGGAGTTCTTTGAACAGGAAAAGGAGTGAAGCTTCACGGAAATCCCTCTATTCCTGCTGATAAAGCCGTACAACGAACTGCAGCAGCTCTTGATTTAAGCACGAGAACTGTTGTTCACAAAGGAGTGAAACTACAAGAGAAAGAGGACAAAATTCCTGAACCATCTGGAACACAACAGGTATTTCTATCAACTCCAGGGAAGAAAAAAAAGAAGCCTCGTCCAGTCACAAATATTGATGCTTTCCAATTAGACGCCATACGTAGACACATTTATGCCTATTATCATAGAAAGGAGTATCCGACCATACCAAAGCTGCTTATATCGCTTATTTTCAATTAACAATAATAATACGAAATAGTTATTATTCAGTGACGTTCGCTACTTACGTACACTTTCTGTATGCGGCTTAGACACGATAGAAATGAGAACAATCAGCTGTTGTTTACTAGCCACTCTGGCAACGTCGCAACCACGATGTAGCCAACCTTACGCGAAGCCACACGAACTGTCAAGTGCAACGTTATAGCGGCGGGGGTATACAAGACGCAGCACTCCGGCGTTGACAAAAAATAAACATTCAACTAACTTACTAACAAGAATAATACTCCTGGAATATCCCGACACAACATTTGAAATTCCATCAATCCTTTCCTGGGCTCCGCTGAGGGGGGGGCGCAGGCTGGGCCTTGGTCAAGCTTGTCTCTTAGCTCCTAATAGTTACTCCACTGGTTACCGCACTGCGAGCTAGGTATTATTCTCTTCATGGAATGCGCGCGTGCTTCAGGCGGTACCGCGGCAAACCTACTATTTACTACTCCGGTGGAGGAGCTTTTAATGGGTATGTCAACCATTAGTGGGTCCCGCACTCAGTCCCGACTCCCATCTAAGCTGAGGTTAGTGATTAAATCATTTTCTCCTCCACTCGAAAAAAAGATCAGTCATTCAGGATCCTGAAGATGGGAGAGATACACGCTCCCACTACGTCAATGTATCAGTATCACATAACCTGGCTTGAAGACCGAGAACGTCTAGAGCAGCAAATTTTGGTTAGTTCACTGCAAATATTTCCTCTGAAAATACGGATGCATTGACACTTTATGTACATTTACAGCATTTTGGCACTGCCATTTTCAGTTACATTATGCTACACAACTGACAGCCCATTTCGTTATTTTATAACTTTAGTAATACCACGTTTGTATTATGCTCATATTTCCTTCCATTTGCTTTTTCTTCTGTTGCTCGCCAGTCGTCACAGTGGCACAAAGCAACAAACTGTATTGCTTCCATCGCTTCGATAAGATCAGCCACGGATAGTCACCTGTTTAACAATCTCAACTGCCATCTAATGGCATTTTCAAATGTGGCAAAACTCGTGTTGAATTTGAAAAACTGCATCAAAATAACGGCATCCTCTTTGGCCAAAAATCAAATATGGCTTTTGCAGAGGCATAGTTTTCGGTACGAGTTCTTGCTCTATGTTTTACTGACAGATGTTCACAATGTGTTTCATCCCAACCGTCACGTGCTCCGTTGTTCCTGGATTTATCAGCTGCGTACGACCATATCTCAATACCGCCGGAGTGTTTACGCACGTACAGGATTCCACCTATCGTTTGCGCTCTTTAACGCGGTCGTTATCCGTTAGCACCCTTTCTTCGCAACACTTTGTTCCACTATACTTCCCGGGGTGTCATTCAGGGATCGACTCTTAGTCCGCTTCATATGTAGGAGATATTACCTCGGTGACAGTAACGTCCAAGAGTACGCGGATGACATTGTCATTTACATGTCGATTTCCCCTAATTCGCGGGTGGAACTTCAACGCTTTGAAAGGGAGAGTCAACTTATCATTGCGATATCTGCATCTATGTCAATCTACGCAAGACCCGCTTCGTACATTTTCGGAAATCGTCCCGATCATCTTCCTTAACCTTATGACTACGGGATTACCTTCGCTCTGCACAGCACCTTAAATTTTTGGGTGGCTTCTTACAATCAAACTCCGTACTACCTACTATTGTAAATTCTCCTTTGGACTTTGACTGGCCATTATTCCGGGCAATGGCGGCTCACACTGGGGTGTGAACCCACTTCTTCGACTCATCCCTCCGTTAATTTATTCGCGATTTGAATATGGACTACTTTTATCGCTACCGAATTCTGTCGGTGTGCGCAGTGCTATCTTTTTTCTACTTTATATTATTACTTTCTATATCCCTGTTGGCCGGCAGAAGCCTGTCGCAAGTTACTTTCCGACTTTTGACATGGAGAGATGCTTTATAACGTTGGGTTATAGCTTAATTGTTTATAGAATCCTTTTATTACCTAAATTAACGCGTTTATATGAATTAATTCCTACGAAGTATGGCGAGACCGACCCGATTCTTTTGCCGTTGCTCCGATGCCTCGCGGTTTTTTCTCAGTACTCCTGTCGTCCTCTGTGTAGTGGTTACCTCGTATTCCTGAGGTCGCGGTTTCAAACACGGCGGAGGACGATGAAATTTTTTGGGCGTAAAAATCCTTAGCATGGCTTCCTTCGGAAGCGAAGTAAAGCCGGTGGTCCCGTGTCGTAGATTTACGGCACGTAAAAGAACCTCAAGCCTGATAAAGAGGCCTCTGAGCAAACTTTCCTGTCTTTCACGTCCAATATAGAATGGGACGCTAAGGACCACAACAGTTAAAGGGCGTCCATAAATAAAACTCAATTTCCTAAATTAACGCACTTATGAGTTAATTCGTATGAAGCATAGCAGGACCGACCCGATTCTTTTGCCGTTGCTCCGATACCTGCGGTTTTTCTCAGTACTCCTGTCGTCCTCCATGGTATAGTGGTTACCATGGTACCCTCTAGTTCCTGAGGTCGCGGGTTCAACTCCGGCGGAGGGAGCCGGTGGTCCCGTGCCGTAGATTTACGGCACGCAAAAGGACCTCAAGCCTGATAGAGAGGCCTCAGAGCAAAATTACCGGTCTTTCACGCCCAGTATAGAATGGGACGCTAAGGACCACAGCAGTTAAAGAGCGTCCATAAATAAAACTCGACTCAATTCAATTAGTCCTATATCTATCGTACGCCAGTGCGACCGATTTACATATTGGACTTCGCCACCCAGGAGCTCCCATCTAATATTTGTATTGACACATACTTTTTGGACACCTTGCATTGACTATCAGCAGGTTTGGGTGGAATTCATATCATCGTCACTCGCTGATTCTCCCTCTTGGGGTACACTGGTCATTCACTGGCGTATCGAAAACCCTTCGCGGTGTGCTATTCATACCTGGACTAAGCGCAAGACTATCACGTGGCATTTATACGATGCGAGATCCATTTATAAGGCAGAGACCATCACGCTTTAAAATATATATTCAGTTTCATACCTCCGTCAGATTCTTTATTTTTTCAGAATGCCGTGGCCTTCTATCCACGCTACAACCTAGACACCACAATTATGAAATTCTCATCCGTAATTTACCGTAATTTTTTGCCTTCCTCTCTCGAAATATAGCTCTTTTGGCTACCTAGACAGGATGAAATCGGCGGAATTGGGATGGTGGATGCCGCGGTACGTGCGGCGGTTGCTGACCCAAATGTTGCACCTGAATTTCTCACTCTTCCGTCAGATATTCTTCGCCGAGATGCTGCCGGCAGGGCACACACGGAGCAACCTTTTGACAATTTGTGGCTATATCTTTCGTGTTCTCCTTGTATACCTCGGCTGGCGTTTTCCTATTATTTTGTGAGTAGCTTTGACATCTATATATTCACACCTTCAATATCGGGCGGACAATCGCTGCGAATGTGGTCGCCGGGACGATATCAACCACCTTTTTTGGCTGCCCTCTCCGACGTCCGTTCTTTATTGCAAGATATACATACGAGTTATCCTACAGGTCCCTTTCAATTGCGTCTTTATTGGTTCCTTCTTCAGGGCTTCTTTGCAGGGCCTTATTCCGTTTTATCACGAGAACGGGCATAGAACTATAAGCAGTTATTTCTCCCCCTGCCCTCCTTTCACACTGTGTACGTCACTGCTTGTCTTCTGCTACCGTTATACGTGCACGTAGTAGCCAACCTTATGGATTACCAGTAACGTCTAAAAACAAGCTCCAGAGACAAGAAAAGACAATACAACATTTAAAACTTTCACGGCGAGCGTTATTAATTCCGGCTTCAGAGTAATCAGCCGTGTCAAATTTACAAAAGTCGAGCCTTCAGCCATTCCAAATTCTATGGCCTTCTTCAGGAGGCTGAAAGAAAAGAAAGACAATTATGAATACCTCGATGCTTACCATATTTTGAAATTCTTGGTAGCAGGGAAAATGAAGTATGCAACGTGTATGGAAAACTTCATTTTGCACTCGGTGAGATTTTAGAGCTCGCCTAAAGCTCATAACATTTTATCACCACGCGTATAAATAGAAAATGACTCTTTTGTATACATCTCCTCAAGAAAGTATTCGTCTACACTTTAAAAGATTCTAGCAGCCAAATTAATGGAGGGAATATATATATTGGACATAGAGATCAAATGGTAATACAGTTTACACGTTTTGGCACTTTTTCAGATCATTCATTTTATCAGTTTTATAAATTTTAAAAATACGCAAAAGCTGAAACAGTTTTCTATGTGGTGTTTTCAAAATTATCTTTTATGCATTGGGTAGAGCATTTTTTGTCACACACTATCATCAACAAGTGACAAACTGGTGGAGAAATAAATTCGCGAAGTCATAAAAAGCGAGCAAAAAAATTAGGAATTAAGGCAAAAACGTTGAAAATGCTCAAATTTGAAATTTTATTCTTCCATTAAATAACATCTATTTTCACCATAAAATCAAGTAATACATAAAAAGAACAGCAGTAACTTAAAATATTATTGCAGCCTTATTTTATTTTCCTATAGAATAGTTTTTAAAGTTACTGCAGCATCTGCATACTGTTACATTACAAAGAGATCACAGAATAAAGGCTGGTTCACAACCAACGAGAACGTTGAAATACATGTATTCGAATGGGAATGTTCACAACCGACGGAACGGGAACGAAGAGTGCCCAACTTTTAAATTTCTCGTTCTCGGGCACGGCATATTAGATCTATATTGTGCATATTAGACTCTTCACTCTAAGAGATTATTCTAGGCGGCCGTGACATGAAACAGCCACTAGTGCTCTCTATAGTCGCTAGCTGGAAACATGAAACTGGAAGGAATTAGTAGCAAATGTGCTTTCTGACCTCATCCCAACATCCGCACATCTAATTAGCGTTGGTTCCTTTGGTGAAAGGGTCATTTGTAGTTTGTTTATATGCAACTCAAAATTGGCTATTACCTAAAAACAATGGAAAAAGCTACAAAGAACAGCTAAAACCGGTGGAAATGAAAAAAGAACAATAAACAATTTTAATGTATGCCATTAAATAAAGGAATGGGAGATTGGCATAAGTAGAGGGATCGGAAATGTAATGGATATGCATTTACTCATGTTTACTTTATTGTATTTTGACGTTGGCTTGGCTAAATTGGAAGTAGGTGAAAAAAATATCATTGGTCAGTTAAAAACAAATGAAATCCCAATGCACAAAATCGACTTTCACTTTGTGATCGATATGCATTCCCATTCCCGTTACTGGGCTGTTGTGAACCAATATCTTGCATGGTGCATTGCTTTCCGTTCTGGGGCCGTTGTGAACCAGTCTTAAAGCTATTTTGTACATGTTTGTTCATTTTTTCACCTGCGGCAAATATTACATAAAAGCAAAGGACTACAACCTAACTAACATCTTAATCCTAAAAATCAACAGTCGAATATTGAAAAAATATTTGCTATTTGCCTAGAGGAAGAAGTATTAATTTGTTAAAAGGAGTTGATAGTGTGGATTATCTCAACATTGCTTATATCTCAGGATGGCGAGGTCAAGGTAGAAATGTATGTACGATTACTCCTTGATACCTTGAATGAAAACAGTTTAATCAATCATAACCAGCATCTCAGTATGGGACTTCATAATTTTTTCAAGTGGTATTTGGGAAGTACTAACTTATAATGGGCACATCTTAAGTTGGTGATGGACAGTTAGAGGACGGATTCCAATGTTGTCACTTTAGCACTCCAATCCATGTGCCATGCAGCAAAGATAGCGAGGAGAGGGGAGGATATTGTGTTTTGGCATTGTGATCTGAACATTGTTGTTGATTTATCGATGCTGTATCCAGTAATGGCCACGATATTCACATCTCATGTCAGAGAGCGAGAAAGATGCAAAAATGTGGTATTGTATTTCCATGGATGCTAGCTCTACTAGGGGATTATCGATAATTTGATTTTACACTTTCAAAGTAAACTAAGGACATGTGCTCTGAACATTGCTAAATGTGCAGGGAATTCTGTTTAATGTTATGAACCTCTTGGAGGTCTCTGTGCCAACCTACTACGGTTGTCAACTTTAAGTTCACATTAATGGGCATGCACATACAGACATTCCTTGAAACTATTTGCATATTGCAGTATAATCAGAAGATTGGCTACAGATTTCCTTAGCGCATAATTACCTAACAATAACAGACAAAATCCAGGCAAGGATAAGTCATGTATACAGCTACTTCAAAATTTTAAGTTTATTAATAAGAAGAGCCATACAGATAAATTTCTTTTGTCTGCTTCTGCAACACAAATGTTTATCACAGCAATGAGTGATGAAACAATTTAATAACTGTAAACGTTATAATTTACAAATACATACCCACATATGAACACTCTGAAACACATGAATTTTGTTGTGACATGCTATTTTAAACTATTATAAATACTTTTAAGTCAGATATGAATTATTGATGATAAATTACACAAGCTGGTACATATGGTCACACATTCACTACTATATAATCCAGAGAGCAATAAGCAAATCGCAGTATCTGTTAACACCAAAAGACAGCATGCAGATAGCGCAGGTATCAGTTACTGGCACAAGGCACATCATATAATGTGATAAGAGCTGGCTATAACATGCCCAGTTGCTATGACATTTTGGTTTTGATTGATGGATTACTGGTTGCTAGGCGACTGTAATGATATGTCATTCATGTGTTTATCCCTTCTCTTGGTTTCCGCAGTTTCCGCTGGGAAATGTCAATCACCAACTAATGATGTGCCCACTAAAATTTGTACCTGGCTATTATGAAACTGCAAAAAGAATAAGGAAAACTCAGGGTCTATTTTTAGAGAATACAGAATGAATAAAAAAGTCAAATCAAAGAAATTGTCTGCCCCACAAAACTGTATTCAAGCCAAAGTTTTACAACCATCACAATCAAAGTAGTCGTCTTCCATGGACTAGTGGTAACAGTGCTAGCCTCTAGTTCCCGAGGTCCCATGTTCAAACCCAGCGGAGGACGATGGATTTTTTCGGGCGTAAAAATCCTTAGCATGGCTTTCTTCGGAAGGGCAGTATGCCATGTCATAGATTTACGGCACGTAAAAGAACCTCAAGCCTGATAGAGGTCTCTGAGCAAAATTTCCGGTCTTTCACGCCCAATGTACAATGGGACGCTAAGGACCATAGTAGTTAAAGAGTGTTCCTTAAATAAAAAACTCAATTCAACAATCAACTTCATGTTCTTGTTAACATTTGATCTGAACAATTCCACTTTAAATTTGGAATAAACATTTCATTAGATTGTTTTCAATAAACTCTAATGATTTCAGGTTTTGTAATTAATTCTCTAAAAATATTGCTATGGCACTTTCATACTCAAGAATAAAACACCAAAAAGTTAAAAGTATGAAGCAAATTCAACAAATATATAATGTACTAAACTGTCAGGTCATGTTCAAACAGCAGAATGGGAGAAGTAACATAGCAATTTGAGGGTCAATACTGTATATGATTTTATAAGCCAACAGTTCAGTCTGAATATTCCTATCATATGGTTTGTCTCATAAAGAGCAGACATTAATGTGACATTATGTATAATTTCAGCATACATAAATTACTATCGCACTTAAAAATTAAATTGAGTTTTTTATTTATGGATGCTCTTTAACTGTTGTCCTTAGCATCCCATTCTATATGGGAATGAAAGACCAATAATTTTGCTCAGAGGTCTCTTTATCAAGCTTGAGGTATTTTACGTGCCATAAATCTAGGACATGGGACACCTGGCTTTACTTTCATTCCAAAAGAAGCCATGCTAAGGATTTTTACACCCGAAAAAAAATCCATCATCCTCTGCCGGGTTCTGAACCCATGACCTAGGGAACTAGAGGCTAACATGGTAAGCACTATACTATAGAAGATGACACTATCTCACTGAAATGCTGGCTGAAGAATTTACATTATAACAAGGGATTTTCATACATGACACAAATATGAAAATGACTCGAGAAGTCAGCATGCAGTTTACATTGAATTACCAGAGATACAATTGGTTTTTACATTTAGGGAAATTGGTATGTTATATGCTGGATTGTCAAAAACTGGAGACAATGAAACAGCTTTAAAATGCTCTATGTTGTCTGTTACAGTAAACAGTTTCATAAGCATAAGTCTGGGGCAACTTAACTTTGAACCTGCACAGTGAATGTAGTGCAGGAGACAATTCATATATTAACATTTGTCACGTGGATTTCTGTAACTACATTAGTTTAATGGAGGCAATAAATAACACTGCAGTAAAAACAGGCAAGTCAGACACAATCACTACTGTACTGCTCCTGCGTGCTCTCCAGTGAAGCATAATTGATCTCTTTGTATATAAATTAATGAAACACTGCCAAATGACTCCATAAACATCTCTTTTATTTACAGCAGATGGAACATACTCTCTTTTGGCAACATTAACCATGTAAACCAACACAAGAACCTGAAGATGTGATTGATAAATTGCAATAACATTCACGTTATAATTTTCTTAAAAAAGATAAGCAAAGATTACATCATTGGTTCACATAGATTATGTGTTTGAAGGGTAATATTTTGTGAAAATTGAAGAGAAATATAATTAGTTATTTTAATGTATTATATCTGAATTCCTAGCACTACTGTTGAAATAAATCAAGTTACATATTGCTACTACTCAGAGCTTGACACTGCAGATTTTAAGTCTAGAGAGCAGAATCTACAAAAGAAATATATGATAAAGTAAGAATTTTAAAACATTTTACCTCCAAAGCTCAATGAAGCCCTTCTTGCATGTCACATTTGTATAGCTGTTTTTGCTTTCTCTAATACGTAGAGTAAGGGAAGTATTGCATTCCACTCAAAAGTTTAATACCAAGATTTCACCAGAAATACATGTTTTGAGCCCCCTTAATCCCAATAAAGTATTTTTAGAAACATGTGTGCCTAGGAAGAGCAAACTCAAAAACTAAAATTCGGATATATACCAAACTTGGTATTTAAATTCAATACCTGCCAAAGATGTGACACAAAGGCTTTCAACAAAATCCTCCTACCCCAAACTACCCTTTACATGGAACATTTTTGGAAATTTTTGATTTCCTAAAAAATGACCATTGCTTTTCATTAAAATACCATATATAAAAATATTTACAGAACAAATAAAATGTATACCTTAAAATTTTGGGGAATAGCCTATGAAGTCCTCCTCATTTGGAAGGAATTGTGTATAATCTTGTATAACTGCTAAACAAGCAATAGATGAAAATGTACCACAAAAGAAATATACATATCTTTAAAACACACAATTTATTTAAAGTAAGTTTTTTTTGTGGTATAAGTAGTTTCTGAGATATCCGTAATTGAAAGTTTGAATTGTTCATTTCCTTGTCATTCTCTTAAAGCTCTTTTAACATTGTTGTTTCTCACGATTGCATGGAAACAAAATGGAATTTTAAGACCAACAATGTGTTGAAACATTTGACTGTCACTGTTCCCTTAGTATATATAAAAAATGTGTAATGTAGCTATTTCTGCAAAGGTTTAAATGGATTAAAATGTAGTAGACAGAAAAATAAGCTTGAGTAAGAATAATTTGTATATCCACTAAAAACTAATAGTAGCTAGAGAAAGTCATGTGAAGTATCACATCAGATTTTTTCCTCATGACCTTCATTATGGCTTTAAAATGTGACACATCACTGAGATACTCATAAAAGTTTTACCTGAATGAGTTAAATTATGCATTTTTTAACTATACAAAAGAGTAAATTTCTGTTCGAAATTTTACATTTATATGGTTTAATGGTGCTGATGATTCAAATCGTGGCATTTCAGATATGACAACTGAGTAAATCTCTTCTCACAAATTTCACATTTGTGTGCCTTTTACCGTCATGAATCAAATTGTGCCATTTAAAATGTGACAACCGAGTAAATCTCTTCTCAAAACTTTCACACTTATGGCCCTTTTTGTCCTCATGAATCAAAGTGTGCATTTTCAAATGTTGCAACCAAGTAAATCTCTTCTCACAAGTTTCACATTTGTGCTTTTTTACCCTCATGAATCAAACTGTGCCTTTTCAAATGTGACAACCGAGTAAATCTCTTCTCACAAATTTCACATTTATGTGCCTTTTCACCACTATGAATCAAGTTGTGCCTTTTCAAATGTGACAACTGGATAAATCTCTTTTCACAAATTTCACACTTATGTGGCTTTTTACCCTCATGAATCAAAGTGTGCCTTTTCAAATGTTGCAACCAAGTAAATCTCTTCTCACAAATTTCACATTTATGTGCCTTTTTACCCTCATGAATCAAATTGTGCACTTTTAAATGTGACAACTGGGTAAATCTCTTCTGACAAACTTCACATTTATGTGTCTTTTTACCATCATGAATCAAATTGTGCCTTTTCAAATGTGACAACCGAGTAAATATCTTCTCACAAATTTCACACGTATGTACCTTTTTACTCTCATGAATAAAATTGTGCACTTTCAATTGTGACAAGTCAGCAAAGCTCTTCTCACAATGTTGACACTTATGCTGCTTTTCACTATCATAAATAAATCCATGCCTTTCTGAATTTGACATATTAGTGTAGCCCTTATGTATCAAATTATTTTGTTTCAAGTATAAAGCCCCACTATAAATTTCATTCCCATCATTACATTTACTAGATTGTTCTGAATGAACATGTTTTGTCACAGGTGGTACTTTTGTGACATTTTCTTGATTCTCACATTCAGGATGATCCTTTCCATTATTTTCATTATAGAACCTGGTGTCTTTCTCTGGCTCTTCAGCAGAGGGCAGTGATGAGTTACCACTGCTATCACCAGAAATTCCTGCTGAGCACAATCTGAAATATTGGAGGATTAAGCATCATTAGATACAATAATCAAAGAATTCAAGGAAATTAAATCTAAAAACAGAATCCCTGTTTGCTAACAATGGTACATGCTCAGAAATCTGTTATGTCCCATAAACTGTAGATACAAATTCGTATATAGCAACCACAATGCTGAAATAGCTTTGTTAATCTTCAGCATCATTAGTTAAATCAAATCTTTTAAAAAACATATTAATGGTAAAACCAGTGTGATATTTGTGGCAGTAAAGGCATTGAAAATTACATCAACTTCCTGGTTTACTTAACAGCAACCATAAGAAGTAGCTCTGCAAGCAATTCCTCTGTTGATTAAATTTGGCAAGAATAACTTCATAATGAGTTGCTTAACAACAAGTTAGTGGACAGTCAGCACACAATACAAACAGGGCTATTCTGTAACACTTGTTAAGGCTAAACAAATTTATTAAAACCACTAGCCAATTATTACATGCCATTCAGCATTCTGTAACTTCATTATGAAACAATATTTTGTTAAGAATAAAGATTTGGTTGTTAAATACAACAAACCACAAAACCCTCTTACTAACATGTCTGTTACACAGATTTGCACAGATGTTTCAATACCGCTGTAAGAGGAAATACTGGATAGAAATTTAATGTTTTATTAATCAAATGTTTACTCATTCATTATAGCGTAAAATATAAGCATTACGAATTACACTTAAGTAAGCAATGTTTGGTGCAATAACCCTCATAAATTATGCTCCCAACATAACTTTTAAGAGACAAATTTTAAAAGGAAAATAAATGTGAAATTTTATATCATAATAAAAGTAATAGTTATTGATTTAAGAGTTGTAGGTTCCAATAGGATTAATCATGTTGATTTGCACGGTTCATGTATGCTCGATTTTGGGTTAATGTGCTCGATTTTAGGTTAAGATTAGGAACTGAGCATTTTTGAGAGTTGTAGGATATTACAGTGATTTGTTTTCGTTCCCAGAATTATTTTAAGATAATTTCCAATCTGCTAAAAGAAATGACTAGCAGAAAACTATTTACCAACATCTCATAACCATAGAAAATTGAATGTATACTGATGCTGCAGGAAGAGGAAGAACACAACAGAAGGCATTATGTTGGGTTATAAAGTGACAATTTATATTTAATGTGTATGAAAAATAAACAAAAATAAAATACTTGTAGTTGTAACATTTCCCCAGATAACACAACTAATGAAATTAACTTTTATTTTTACTATGAGCTTCTACTTACAAAATGCCTTAAAGGGGAACGAAACACAAAAATGAATATTTCATTCAAAACATTTGGTTGTTGTCAGGGATAAATAACAATGCATACAGTTTCACCATCGCAAGGTGAAAGGTTATCGGGTTACAGCCTGTTGTTGAGTTGACACAGCATGTCATGAGGGCCACACTGCACCCAGACAAGACATAGGTGTTTTAAATTACTAATAAGTTCAGGTGTTAATTTCACTAGAAGTTCATAACTTCTCTAATTAACAAAGTTTAGACCTAAAGCTAGCCAATCACTTTTCACAATCCAATTAATACCTACTAGGTGATAAATGGTAGTTCAACATCTGCTTTGAAAATGAGTGAATGTGGTATCCGGCCTTATCAGTTTGAACCAAAAAAGAGTGATTTTTAAGATTTACACCATTCTGACAGCAATTCCGAGACAGTTAGTGTGAATATCAAAACTATGCTGCTTCCATCGATTGGTAAGTGTAAGGAATATATACCTATGAATAATGATGAGGAAACTGTGTGTTGCTCAGACTATGAATACACAAAATTGGAGAAGAGTAATTTTGTCTGTATCACATAGCATCCTCCTAGTTTTGACAAATTACTTACAGATTGTGATGTTTTCAATATTGAGGTATAACTTAGCATTAAAAACAAAAGGAAGAACTAAAAAGACATTACTCACTGCCATCAATCTTGCTAATAAGACCTAGTGATATTCCTGCTACAAACAGTTTACTGGATTAATTCACGGACTGATATTGGACACAGAAGCAGAGTTGTCATACCATCATATAAAGTGCTTAATATTAGAAATGCTTTTTCAGAACCCAGTGGAGAATATATAGGCCTCAAACTTCATTAATAAACACACAAATTAAAAATAACTTTTAAATTCAACCATTTTTTATTATTTAAAAATGTATAACGCGTCTGTGACCAACCTTCTTATCTTAACTGAAAACATGAGAAGTGCTTCAATCCTTGTAACTCTAATGGAGGTCCAAGCATGGTAGTGACAGCTCAATTGTTGCATGCAATAATGGATCACACAATGTGCTGGCAAATATGTTTTTATTTTATGCATTATCAGCAGTTACCATTCCTTGTTAGATTCCTCACATTTATTTGTAATAATCCAAGACCCAGATGCTTTGGACTACTGAGTTTTGACCCAGTCTCTTTACTTTCTCTACTACGTATAGTAATAGGGGAAGTATTGTATTCCACCCAAAAATTCAATACCACGATTTCACTGGAAATGTATGTTTTGAGATCCCCTGAATCCAAAAAAAAAGCATTTTTGGAAACATATCCGTGAACAGCATAACTCAGAAACGAACAGTTGGATAAACACCAAACTTGGTATTTAGGTTCAGTATCTTCCAGAGATGCGACACGAAGGTTTTCAAGAAAATCACCCCACCCCAGATTACTCTTTACATGGAACATTTTTCAAAACTTTTAATTTTCTCAGAAATGGCTGTAACAATTTTGATTAAAATATCATATGTTTAAGATATTTTCATGACAAATAAAATGTATATCTTGAATTTTCTGGGAATGTCTCCAAAAGTATTCATTGTGAACGACTTTTGCATAACTGGTAAACCATAAGAGATAGACAAAATTTTACTACATAAAATGTAGATCGCGTTAAAATACACAATTTATGTCATATACATTTTTTTTGTTGAGTGAACCATTTTCGAGATATTCCTTGTTATTCCCTTAAATTTTCAAAACTTATTTTCTCAAATGGGAATTCGTTATTCATTTTTTTGTCTTGGATATGCAAAGAGTATTAACCCCTTCAAGGATACCCAATGAGAGTAAGAATAAAAACACAAACGAAAAAATATTTTTGTTACTTTGGGGCGCGAACCTCTGACTATGCAACATAACCATATCATGCCACAATGCCTTAAACCGCTCGGCCATCTGAACACATGATAGTTGCAGCATTGTTTGGTTTCATAAACCGCCGCCCAATATAGGGAGTTATTTTTTTTTTAAAAAAAAAAGGGGTAAAATACATGTTCTGCACTCAATTGAAACACGTCAGCATCCAACCGTGCCGTCACACCGCTTGCTTTAGTTGGGCCCTCCCCATCCTTTTCCACAGTTTCAATTGAGTGCAGAACATTCATTTTACCGAGATTCAATTCTACGAATCCTTGGTCTTCTACTCCTATCATGCCTTAGACCGCATGGCCATAAATCCCAATGTCGAAGTCAAGTTGCAGATGGAAGCACATTGCTTCCTGTAGCCATCCCCTCAGACTTGTAGGAAAACACTTTCCTAAAAGGATACCACCCACCGTAAAAAATCGGCGTCCATTGCGAAAGTGTCTGGTGTTCGCAAGGAAGCTAATATGATTTGTCATGAATGTGATGTGCCATTGTGTTTATCTATGTTTTGAGGTATACCATTCAAGAAGGAAATTTTAAATGTAGAATTTATTCAAATTTATTATAAAAGAGAAAAGTTATAATAATTAAGGTTAAATAAGCATTAAATCCACGTAAATCCATATGCTTTCTCCTGCATTTTAACATGGACGTCATATGACGTCCATATCCCCAAAAGGGTTAATCTGTGGCAAAGGGAATGGTGCTGCACCTAGCGACCAGCTATTAAGAGATATGTATGTGCTTAAAGGCTACTGTATTTCTATATTGCCCTTGTAAATACAAAACAAGGAGAACATAGTATGCCTTAAGCGAAAGTCAAATATTTTTTAGAACTGGTCGCTATGTGTAAAATGTAATTCTCTTTGCATGTCAAGAGATCGTTTCTGCAAGTGTTTATGTCGATTAATATGAAATAGATGGAGAATAAGAGTTTGTAAAAATAGTTTGTACAAGAGTAGAGAAAGTCATGTGAGTGAAACACATCAGATTTTTTTTTTTTAGATTGACTGCTATCATGGATCTAAGTTAAAGCCATTCACTTTTTTCTAGCCATTTATGTTCATTTTTTTTTTTATAGATGAGCTGATTTAAATATTTCAATGAATATGGTGTCATTCTCATTTCAGTTTTGTGCAGCCCTCTATAAATGGTTGTTTATACTGACTTTCCATTCCATCAGCTATGGGGTTTTTTTCTACCATTTAAATTTTTTTTCATTAGACATTTACACAAATGCCATACATCAAATGCATGTTCAACTTCCAGATACTGAGTTTTTAACAGGTATCTTACACCTTCATGTCTGAATGGAGAGAAAAACTTCAACTCCACACATTTCCTATTTTGCAAACCTAGTCATTATGTTGTCAAAAGCAGCCTTTTCAAATTGTCTTTCACCATACATCTTACAACAAGTTCAAAATGAATGACTTTGCAGGAATTTAAATTCATGACAGAATAGACTAAATATTTGGCTGAAAATCCTGGGGAGTCATACTGCCCATCCCCTGCCAACCATATAGGTATAACTCAACTTTTAATGAATTCAAGTTCTTTTTTCTTTCTTGAACCCAAAGTTCTCTAACAACTGGAGCTGCCATGTTTTGAATGGTTTTATCAAATGCATGCCTTGAAAACGTTGCCAAACCCAGCGATTTGTAGGACTTAAATTGCTGAAATAATATACCAGATAATAATAAAGAACTTGGTATTAAAGCATTTCCTTCCAGTTTCTTCCTGATAAATTTTATAAGTTTCAAGTGAATGTATTGCCGCAATAACACAGTGTTTTAACACACGGCATTGTCCCTTTAATGTAACGAGAAATTGTTTTGACTTCATTTCTACATAAAACACACACCTTGAAAAATAAAAGTAGAAATGTCCAAACAACAATGAAATAGTCTGCTGTAGCTTCATTTCCATGTATGGTAAAGGTCTCTTCTTCTTCCTCCTTAACACTTGTATCACAATCTGAAGTATTATGTTCGTAGAAACGTTCATTCAGCTTATCATCTTTCTCATCATTACTTGTTTCATAGATACTTTCAGGTTCCAACAATTTATTTCCTTAGTCAGGGAAAACAGTCCTGACTGAATTTGAACTGTGGACCTACAAGTCCATGCATTAAGGTCTTTGACTACCTATGTCGGTCACTTTTCTACAAACCGCTCTAGATTCGTGTGTTATTTTACATCGCCGCATCCTCTTGCTTTGGCACGATGAGTGGATGGCTCTCCGGGGGAACAAATTGCGGGAGGTTAAACCTCTCCCGTTAGTCTGGGGTACCTCTTCTTGTTCTACACGTCGGGAAGAGGTACTTTTAGCCCGTTTACAAATTGGACATTGCCTTTTTAGTCATAGTTACCTGCTCAGTGGTGACCCCGCTCCACTGTGTCAGCAGTGTGATGCGCCCTTAACGGTGCGTCACATTTTAACTGAGTGTCAAGTTTTAGCTCCACTGCGCATTCACATGGATCTGCCTGTTGGCATAGCCAACGTTTTGGCAGACGACGCGCATGCTGTAGAATGTCTTTTACATTTTATAAGTGACATTGGTTTTAGCCATCGTATTTGATGTGCTGAGCATCTTTTAGCTTTGAGATTTTATATTGTCAGTTTTAATGGGGCTCTTCTCCCCGACGGACATAAGGCGCTCATGTCCCTTGCATTCTACAGCTCTTGACGTTGTTTTATTCTTTTAGTGTGTAGATTTTAGTCTTTGGTCTGTTGTGTTTTTTAGTGTTTATGACCAAGCGGGTTTGTGTGTGGTTTTTTAGTTTTTTGACTTTTCAATTTTATATTTTATACATTGTAAGGGCGCTAATAACCATAGCAGTTGAGCGCCCTTAAGCTCTATCTCATCATCATACAAACCGCTCTTACGAAAGTTTATTTTTCTGTCTACTTCATTTTTGAGATAAGCATTTGCACAAATGGTTTCATTGTTCATTGCAGGTACAAGAGGCTGAAGAGAAAGTCAAATCTTTAAAAAGTGGGTCATTATATTCTGATTGAAACTTCAAACTCTTGCCATGACATCACTAGGAACAAAATCAATAACTTAATGCTTCAAAAAGGTATAAATTATTTGAATATTCATGCCAATAGCAATAAATATCTCAAGAAATGCTTAATGCTACAAAAAAAAAGTATTTCTATAAATTGTGCAATTTAACATCTAACTTTGCATTACTAAGTTTTTGCCTCTTATGATTTAACAGTATTATAAAATTATAAAAATTCATACAAAATGAAGGGGCTAACAGGCTCTTCACAGAAAATTGAAGATATATATTTTTACTTATGAAAATATCTTAAAGCACATGGTATTCTAATCAAAAACATGAAAAGCCATTTTTGAGCAATCAAAAATAAGAACAAATATTCCATATAAACGGAATCTGTGATGGGGGATTCTCTTGAAAATTTTTGATTGCATCTTGGAAACGCTGAACTTAAATACTATGTTTGAAATTTATCAGATTTTTAATTGTTTACTTATACTGTTCATCACAGACACACATATAAATATTATATAATGAAAAAAACGTTTCTACCTTCAATGGACCTCAAAACATGCATATTCAGTAAATTGTTATCTAATTTTTTGATAGAATATAATACCTTTTGTAGAGAAAGTAAAACTTCACAGAAATGTTATATTTTAATAAGTTCTGCATTTTTCTGCTAGTAAGTTCTTCTCCACATCATTTTTGAGAAAATTAAAGAATGAAAAATTTTAATTCAGAGATTAATTTTAATTGGGGTAGGACTTCTGTGGAATGGTGCTTTATCCTCAAAAGAAGCTGGTCTTTAATATGAAATTCATAATCATTTGACTTTTCATTTTTGCTCACAGACACAATTTAGTAATTTTAGTTGTTTTGTGCCCAACTGCTTCATTTACACTTACTACAATTTGGATATGTTTTGAAAGCCCTCGCTTTATATTTTCAGCTGAAGGTGAACTGGTGATGGTGACATCTGTAAAGCTGGATTTGAAAGCAGGTGCAAAGATGGTGATATCTATAGAGCTGGAGTCATCAGTGAGTGTGACAAGCCTGCTCAATTTGTCAGTTGACAATGTTTCCAAATTTGTATTCTGATACTGAAGATTTTCTCCCAGATAGCTGGTTTTAATGGGCAGCTG
The DNA here is from genome assembly GCA_030765065.1 of Deroplatys truncata. NCBI lineage: Eukaryota > Metazoa > Arthropoda > Insecta > Mantodea > Mantidae > Deroplatys > Deroplatys truncata. The sequence continues at coordinate 82,160,158 of CM060989.1, read as the reverse complement.
GCACATTTTACTAGGGCGGTATCTGCATGTTTTACTAGGTAGCTATGGCATTTATTTAAAATAGAAGTCCCATAACTGTGCAGTATCTGCAAATTTAACTGCTTGTTTATATTTAATACTGCAAAAGTGTTCACTTGTATGGACATCGAGGTTCCTTTTAACTTTTTGCTTATACAGGTGTATCATAGTGCAAACTGAACAGCTGAAAGTATACAATAATAGAAGAAAAAATTCCAGTAAACATTGGTCCACAAACAAGCCATGTGCGAGATTTATTTATTGCGAATGTGTGATTATGAGCTACTTCTGATGTGAATTGCTTGACAATGTTCTCCTTGAGCATCGTTGGAGTATGTGATACATGCATGGAGCACTGGCACATAGATGGATAGATTGAGGAGGGCCTGTACCTTGGCTTCTACAATCACCTGATCTCAATTCTTTGGGTTTTTCTGTATGGGATCACTTCAAAAATATAGTATACAGCACTCCCATTGAGATCATTGAGGTCTAGAACAGAGAATTGTACTGCTTGTCAGGTGATGATGATGATCTGGGTGTGTTTGAAAGAGTTCAAAATTCACTACAGAGATGAGTGCAGTATTGCACCCAGATGCAAGGACATTTTGAACACTTCCTTTAACACGGAAGAGTGTATAGTATTAATGACATGTAACATACTAAAGTAGAATGTACTCCTTGTTAAGTTAAGCTATGAGTGAATTTTAAGGCAACTTAGAATGACAATTATTAAATGAAAAGTCTACTTTTAAACTTTCATTTCTACTAATTAGAATGATGATGTTCAACGAAGTCAGTGGTGGCTTGTAATCACACATTTGCCATTATCTCACACATGGCTCATTTGCGAACTCATGTTTACTGGAACATTTTTGCTTCTATTATTGTATACCCTCAACCATTTCAGTTTGCACTATTAATTATGATACATCCTGAATAGTTTATTTCAGCTTTGGAGTTTATTTTTAATATTCTGGTTTTCTAACATGGTATTGGACCAAACAAAACTACTGTTCACTTCTTTAAGTAATTGCTTTGGAAACCTTCCAGAAAAAGCCACAAACAGCAGCTTACAAAATTCCAACACCTTGGGGAACAGACTTATTCAGGTTACCAAAAAACAAAGATAGCTAATGCCACATGACAGGAAGCCAACATTATAACTCTAGTCACTAGGTATATAACAAGTGAAATTACCAGATAACCTGTTTACAAAAGACATACTATTTAGGTTTTCTGTTATATTATGACTATCATATATTTTATGTCATTATTCTGTTAAAATTATATATTTACATATATAATTGTAATAAGGTTCTCTGGTGCATCTGTATAAATAAAAACCTTCCTGATGCCATGATCTTTTTTTTTCCAGAGCATGGCTTTTGGTACATTTTAAAACTTTACGACTGCATACATGTCCATTTATATCACACAAATGACCTAGTTCTGTAGTCTCCTTTCTGAACCATGTGCTGAAAAAAGGCAAAGACTGTGTAGTTGGCTACGTTGTTACGTATTTTATCACTGGTTTCATAGAGTGATGAAACTTTGCATCACGGCACTGAAGTATCCAGTTCAATAATTACTTGAAGTCATAAACATTCCAAGCAGATTGGTCGGTGTACAGGATTTGAACCTGAGACCTCCCAAATGTGATCTATAGCCACCTGAAACAACTAAGACATGGGGTATCAATGGTGTATGGTGATTCTATAATTAAAGATGTCACAATAAATAGTGAAAATATAAAAGTGCTTAGGGGAATAAAAGCGGAATATTTACCAAATATAGTGGTAAAGGAAACGGGTGAAAAAGAAGCAAAAACAGTGGTGTGGTGCTGCATGCTGGAACAAATGATATCACAAGATTTAAGAGTGCTGATGAAGTAGTGGGGGACTGCTAAATAGTGCTTCCCAGTGGCAAAATTGTGGTAAACAGTGTTTTACGAAGAAGAGATGTGGGGTTAGAACACATAAAAGACATCAATGCAAGAATTCAGTGGGCCTGTAATGTATTGCATGCAATTTTTGTTGATATGAATTTTTCCTTAGATGATAGTTGCATAGGTAGAGATGGATTGCATCTAAATAGAAAATGAGCTTTTGTGTTAGGTAAGACAATAGAAAAAGTTATAAATATATGCATGAAACAGGGAAACTGATAAAGGTATTAGAAGGTGAAAATAGTAAAAATAATTTTCAAGAAACAAATAACTATATTGTAAACTCAATTGAGAAACAAGATAGTGTAATAAATAAACTTGGGGGTAATTTAGGATATAATACAGGAAAAAACAAAAAAATAAAGGAATGAAATTGGGTACGATTTAGTATTGTTTCATCAAAATATTCAATATATTAGTAATAAAAGGGTATTTATTGAAATAAATATAAATGAGGTAGAACCAGATATCATTGTATTAACCAAGCATGGTCTAAAAACGGAAGAAGTATCAGCTAACAATTATCAGCGTTATTCATTAGGGGCATACTACTACAAGAGTACATAAGTGGGGTGTAAGCACTTATGTTGAAAACAATGTAAAATTTAAGGAAATAAGCTGCAGAAATTATGTTGCTGATAAACACTGTGAACTGGCTGTAATTGAGATAATCCAAAAGGAAAATAAAATAATAGTAATAGGTGTATATAGATCCCCAACTGGAGATAAAGATATATTTTTTAAAAACTTGGAAGAATTAATAGATCTATTGCAAAAAAAAAAAATAGCTAATAATAATGGGTGACATAAATATTGATATGCAAACAAAATAGTGAAGATATGCAAATAATGATGGAAATATTAGATAGACAAATTTAGTGGTGGGAATTAACGAACACACCAGAGTAACAAAAACTTCACAATCCTGTATTGATAATGTCTTTATCAACCTGCCAAAAACAGAATGGGAAACTACAGTAATACCATCAGGAATAGAAGATTATTATGGCCAAACATTAAGAATTTTCAAACAGAAAGAAAAAATACCAAATATTGTTATTCATAAAAGACAAGTTGGCAGAAAAAAACTAACCAAATTAAAAAATCATCTTAAACATGTAAACCGGAATGGAATATATGACAGCAAAACCGTTAATGAAAAGTATGATATTTTTAACAAAATAATAAAGGATGGGTTAGACATAGAAATTAAGAAAAGAAAAAAAAAAATAATTATAATCTGTGCATATGGGAAAAATAAAAAATTGGAATCATGGATGACCACTGGTATTAAAACATCTATCAAAAGGTTGAAATTCTTAAACTCAATAAAAACTCCAAATATGAAAGATAATTCTTTAAAGCACATTAATGATTATAATCCAATAGCAAAGAGAGTTAAAGAAAAATCAAAAAAAAAAGTTACAATAAAGAATTAGTTAAAAATTCTGTAAATAAACCAAAAATGAACTGGAACATAGTAAATAAAGTCCAAAAAATGACAAATGTAAACAAATTGGAAATATAAAAATAATGCAAAGCAATAAAGAAATAGAAAATCCAATTGAGATATGTAATATATTTAATAACTATTATTTAAATATAGTCAGTAGTCTTAATAATAGACAAAACATGTCTTCACAAATTAAACAGTTAACCATATAAGGAAGTCTGTTAAAGTCAATGGTAATTTCTGAGGTAACTAAAGTAATAAAAGAAATAGATAAATTAAAGTCAAAAAAATCTAGTGGTTTGGATGAATAGTGAAATTTGTAAAGGAAGAAACAGTGAAGGTATTAACTCATATCATAAACACTTCACTGTCTCAAGGAATTTTCCCAGAAATTTTAAAAAAAGCGATTTAAGACCAATATATAAACAAAAAGGTGATAAGTAAGAGAAAGAAAATTATATTTATTACACTATGTAGTAGTTGCTCTAAGATATTAGAAGGCCTATATATGAAACAAATGCAAGACTATTTTAAAAAAAATAAAAATTATGGTGGAAGAACAGTACGGATTTCAATCACATAAATCCACAATACAAGCCATTCATAAGAAAAATAGTATAATTATAATTGCAGTATTTATTGATCTTAGAAAAGCTTTCGAATGTGTGAACTTGGATATTCTCATAGAAAAACTAAATAAATATGGGGTACGTGGAATTGTACAAAAATGGATCGAATCATTTAAAAAATCGAACACAAATAGTTGAAATAAATTATAAAAATATAAGTGGAAAAATGGAAAAGGCACAGTCAAAATCGGGAATTGTTAGGCAAGGAGTACCACAGGGATCAAAATTGGGACCATTTTTATTTTTACTCTATATAAATGATCTTTTTGAGTTAATACAGAGAAATGGGGGTACTGCAGTAGGATATGCTGATGATATTACAATTTTAATAAAAGGATCTTCCGAAAACGACGTTGAACACAAAGCAAATGAAATACAGAAAATAGTTAAACAATATTACATGGCTTTAGACCTGCGCATAAATGTTAATAAAACATGTTGGATGAGGTTTGAGCTTAAAAAGTGTTCACAGAACATGAAAATTGATATTGATGGTGAAAATATTCCTGAGACAGCTCAAACAAATTTTCTTGGGGTGGTAATTGATAAGGATCTTAGCTGGAAGCAACATATAGAACACATAACTAAAAAAATAAACAAAGGCCTATATGTAATGAGGCAGGCTAAAAGAATTATGGATAGGGAAGTCTTAAAAGATGTATATTATGCTCTTGTCTATTCTCACATAAAATTCGGGATCTCATTATGAGGAAACACAAATGCAACAAATGTTTTAAACATTTTCAAATTACAGAAGAAGGCCATTAGAATTATTGCAAATGTCGATGAAACAACTAGTTGTAGATCTTTATTTAAGAATCTGAATATTCTAACTGTTCCATGCATGTATATTTATGAAAGTATAAAATATATAATAGAAGGAAATACATATAAAAAAATTGTAATGTATATTCATATGATGTGAGATACAAAGCAGATTATTTTAGGACCACACTTAGGGGCACTCTTAATAATAGAGCTATTGAAAATATTGGGAAAGATATGTATAATAGTCTACCTAAAGAAATAAAACAATGCAATATTAAGTGTATAAAAGGATACCTAACAGAGCAAGCTTTTTATAGTATCGATGAGTATAAAAATGTAAATAATATATGACATTTAAGATAAAAAGAGTTGAAGGTTGTTACACTACATCACTAACATTTTCTTGCTTGAATGCGTAACAACCTTCAACCCCCTTTATTTTAAATTATGACATATCACTGTTACTAGCTTCTCAATCTTCAAAATTAATAATTTGGACTTACAAGTCTAATAAGAAGCAAAGATTCATTGATATTGCTGCACGTAATAACAAAAGAATATGGAGGTAAGAACAGATATACACAATAACGCTTTCAAGTAAGAACATTTTAATGATGTAGTGTAACAACCTTCAACTTTCTTTATTTTAAATTATGACACATCACTGTTACTAGCTTGTCAATCATCAAAATTAATTAATATATGACATGTTCGACCTCTAAGTAATGTAAATATAAATCTTTATGTATATTTTTATCAGATGACCTATCTCATGTATGTAAACTTAAAGGATGAAATGAAATGAACAAATTGCCCTATCAAGCATGAGCAGTTCTTTGAATTTACAAATTTATCTCCAATAAGTAGTATACAATTAAAAATAAATACATACACTTAAATTCTAGCACAAAATTTATTGGTCCTGTAAACTCCTATATCTATAACATAGAAGGTTGAGATACATTATAGCAGCTCTGTAGGGGGTCAAGATATTGGAGAGCTAAGTTTTAGTGACTTAACATTTGGCCTCCAAAGTCTGAACTACTGCAACCTGACAACTAAAAGGATGCCAATCCAGCAGGTACAATATACCTAACCTTCACAATACATGTAAGAGGTGTGTATTTCAGGAAGAGTTGTTGGTTATGAATGGAACCTGACAATTCACCGCATTTTAGTGACTTATCCTATACTGGTGGAAAAATTATACAGAATTTACATTAACTTGTGTTAAATCACTTTAACACTGTATTAAAATTTAACCTCAATTGGTCAAGCTAGTCCTAAGAGTTAAATAAGGAACAGAGAAGATCAGCAAAGGAAAATGTAACACAGGAAGCAGAAAGCTTTTGACTGAAGCATATGTCAAGAGCTGAGCCTTACCTTGATTTTACTGGAGGGCATTCCCCAACCTGTAACAGAATAATTCAAATGTATAACTTCATAATCACTTATACAACTTTAGCTAAATATCCTGTTCCACATAATTAGCACCAGGTTTGGTTTATTTATAAATTGATAAATGATATTAGGAGGTATACAGAAACAAGTACTTTATATCCAATACAGTTAAACCAGTATTATACATTTAAGATTTCGAATTGGTCAAGTTAACACTCAAGGGTTTCACATAATTAATGCAGGAATGTTTTTGCAGCACCTTGTCTACAGCATCAGCTGCTGTCGACTGGTTTGAATGACGGGTCAAAGGTAGTTAAAAATGTATCCTTTGTCAGTATAAGTTGGAACAATTGATGTTATTAGGAATATCAGTTCATCACCTGTTCTTCATGTTTCTTAATAAAGATCTTCTCCCAGAGATCTAATTCTTTAGCATTTCTAGTGGTACTTAAGAGTTTAATTTCTCCATTAATGTTGTGGCTAGATTTCCAGATACAATCGGCCATTTTTAATTTTTCTATCCATTTATGTCTGATGTTTCTGAAATATTCTTTTTTCTTGCCGTTATGGTACCATTGTGTTGATGATGTGTTTGCCATAATAAATAAAAAATTCATAGAGGATACACTAAAACTGTTGAACCTGCAAAGAAAACCATAAAGTTTTCCATGGAAATGGAAACTGACATGTTGCCTTTTTTAAACTTGAAATGAATTAAAAAATGGGGGGAATCAAATTTGGAATTTTTAGGAAGGCCAATCACACATAAAACTACATCAAGCCAATGATTTTAATCCTAGACAACAAACATGCAATAATCAACACACTTGCACATTGAGAAATTGTTTGCTTCTCGTAATAGATTACGTAATTTATTTTATCTGCCCCGCAATTGGGAGCCAACTTGAAGAATGTTATGTTTTTTAACTGTTGTTGTTAGCTACACGCTTGGAAGCCAACTTGAAGAAGTGTTGTTACGTAATGTAAGTTTACATAAACTTGAATTGCTTTTATGTAATGATAGTTGCTTTATGTAGTTTGTAACACACTTTGGATGTTAGTTTGAATTTTATGCTTACGTAATATTACTTGTTTTAATTTGCCTCAGCTGCGTCAGTCTTACTTTAGAGTCATGTATCTTGGGTAGGGCGTGGTATGACAATAATTGTAGACATCACAGAGTGAAACTTTTAAATTAACTTATTTTATTTAAATTCTTGCACATATTTATAAACCACTACACTTTTTAAAGAACTGTGGGAAACTTTTATACATTACCTTAGCGCATATATCTGTTTTTACTATTCATCCGTAGATAACACATTTTCCCATCTGTACTCTATCAAGTCTCGCCAGCAACTGAGTAACCTCAATGGTTAAAATCCTTAAGCTTTGGTATTGCAAGTCTCTGATTGGCTAATTCTAGTCCATAGAATTTCTGCATTTAACTTAAATTTTTTTCTTTGCTGTTTATTGGCTAATTTAAAACTGTTACAGGATTTACATCATCGTCGCTCTAATCATGACTAGTACATTTCAAATTCTAAACACATTATTGCCACAATTGCCTCATGTCCTCAACTGATTTTGCTGGTCATTGTCTGGGGAATGTGTGTGGATAGTGGTGTTCTCTGGTGCTGGACTGATGAACCTCCAAGGGCTGTTGGGTGGCAGCAGTTTGAAATTCATTAGGTGATTCCTGTGTTTGACGATATGTATTTTTTCCCAGATATCCAATTCAATGCTGCTGTTGATCAGTTTTAAGAGTTTTATGTTCGGAGTGATATCATGGTTTGAAGAACAGAAATGATGTGCTACTGCTGATTTATCTGGCTGCTTTTGGTAACTGCATCTCCTATGCTCTTTAAGTCTTATTTCAAGATTTCTTTTGGTTCTTCCTATGTATACCAGGTTACAGTCATTACAAACGGTTTGATATATACCAGCTGATTTATCGTTGGGGATAGGATCTTTTGTTCTGTTGCATACTAGTTTCTGTATATTGTGGTTATTCTGTGGAGACAGGGTGATGTATTTCTTGAAAATCCTTTGAAATTTAGGATGTGTCCAAGGGTGATAAGTGAATTTCCTATATGCTTGTGGTTTTTGTTGTCCGAGTAAAGTAGTCGTTTGTTGGATGTATTTCTGTCTTTCAAACTTTATCTTCTTATCTATGGTTTTTTTTCTGGTATCCATTTATAGTGGCTATGTTGGTATTCTTTCTGGTATTCCTCTTTCTCCAATGGTATATGTACTAACCTGTTTGTAATACTATTTAAAATTGCATGTTTGTGGCTTGTAGGATTGTAGCTATTGTTTTTCATATAATTTTCTGTGTGAGTTGGTTTTCTGTAAATGCCGAACGTTAGTTTGTTGTGTGCATTATTTCTAATGATCCTGCTGTCTAGGTAAGGTAATTGACCATTTTCTTCTGTTTCTATTGTGAATTTAATAGATCTTTTTTGTAAATCCAATAATTTCAAAGCATCTTCTGAAAGGTTTTTTTGAACCATAGCAAAAATATCATCTACATATCTATACCAGGTTTTGAATAGATGTGGGAAAGATTTAGTAATATGGCATTCAAAATGGCTCATTTATAGTTCTGCTAAAAATGGTGAAGGGGGGTTTCCCATAGTTAGGCCTGTGGTTTGTTTAAAGATTTTGTTATGGAATGAAAAGAAATTCTGGTCCAGACATAATTTTATTAGTCTTAAGTAATGTTCTGTTTGTACTCTAGGTGTGCCAGTGTTTAATATCCAAGTTTCTAGGAGTGGTAATAATTCTTCTTTTGGTTCATTTTAGATAAATTATTTAAGAGTCGACATATTGTATCCTACAACTTAGTACAAAGTTTGGATCAAAGTAGCTTATACGACAAAATCAATACAGTTTTGCATGATTTGTACATGTGGTTCAAAGCCACCAAGCTGATCATTAATAAAGAAAAGACTATAGCCATATCATTTCACACACTGCGAAATAGAAATGTAGACAAACCTATGATAGAATATAATGACAAAACTATAACATATGGTGAAGAAACAAAATTTTTGGGGATTAATATTAATAGAACGTAAAATGGGATACCCATGTGAAATTATTAGCTTCTAAGCTTAGTTCTGCCTATTATGTGTTAAAATACTGCAAGAATAAAATAAATTTGCAGTTCTAAAAGGAGTGTACTTTTCATACTTTTAAAGCTTGCTAAGCTATGGTGTAATGTTTCGGGGGGGGAGGTCCAGAAAACAAGGAAATCTTTAAGATACAGAAAATGACTATAAGATTAATGTATGGGACAAATAGAAGAACATCATGCCGACATGTACTTAAAAGAGTTAAAAATCCTCATTAGCCTGCATATTTATAATGGAAATAGTTTGTTATATCAAACAATCTCACCAGTGCTTGGAAGTGCAGATGTGCATCAATATAAACACATGCCAAAAAAACAATCTACACATCATTTTGCAGAACAAATATCCTGAAAACCAATGCTGTTCATAGGGGTATTAAAATATTCAATAAATTACCACCAGACATAAAAAAATCTGAAAAGTTTACCATTGTTTAACAAAAAGTTTAAATTCTCTCTGCTAAGACATGCCTTTTACTCAGTAGCTGAGTACCTAGACCATAAATCTTAATGTACTGTAATATACTGTAGTTTTAGGTAAAATACTGTGTACATATGCTTTAATAATATGTTGTATTTATACTATATTTGACGAAACCATAATTTCTGTAAAGAATTACTATGGTGAATAAAGAATTGAATTGTACCTATAAGCAGATTATTAATAATGATGATAACAAAACAATAAACACAACTGGTTTTTCACAAAAATGTTCATCCATAATTTACTCGGATCTGAATACATTTTACAAAACATTCTGTGCCATTTAAAACAGAGTTGGCAAGGATACCCACAGCGTAAAAGCGACAATGTTCATTCCTTTCCAAAGTATTCAGCAATTTGCATGTAATAATCTACACAGAGTATTACGAGGGCAGTCCAGAAAGTCCCAGGCGTTTTGGCCTATTGTGGTGATGAGTAGGGCTAGAGCTGCCATCTTGGTGTCAGAATGTTCCTACATTCAGTACGCATCCAGCTGTGGTAGCATGAGGACTGTGCCTTCCTTACTGTGCTCTCTGTGAGTTGTTAAAATGTGCACTGCATTAGAAAATCCTGCCACTTGTAAAATGCGGTTAGCTAAAAAGAACAAACCAATTGAAATTTATCGTCAACTTTGTGATGTTTACGGGCAGGGAATAATGAGTGAAAGCCGAGTCAGGCAATGGTGCATTGATTTTAAAACAGGCCGTATGAAAATTGTCGTTTCATGATTAAAGAACTTTCAGAACATTTTCCCCAAATTTCACGGAGTTTGGTGCATCAAATTGATGCTTTGATACTGACGCTGAACTGCATGCCGGTGTAAACCAGTAGTTGAAGTTGCAGGCGGCAGATTTCTACAGAGAGGGTATTGAAAAACTTGTGCCAAGGTGTCATAAATGCCTCAATTTGAATGGCGATTCTGTAAAAAAATAGCTTAAGAGTGTACCTTTCAAATGTAAATAATAAACATTGATATTTGCATTTTGTTAATTGTTTATTTCAAAACGTCTGGGACTTTCTGGATTCCCTCGTATAAAGAGAGAATGTGTAAGTGTGTACATGTTAAAGATAATCTCAGAAAACACTAACAAACCAGTTTTGATAATCACTTCACTATTGAATCTTGTTTCTCCTGCACAGCACATACATTTTAAAAATGCGTAGTTTTAAGCATTTACTTACCTGTATGATCCAGTTTCAACCTAGTTTTGTCAAATATTATCAAGAGGATTTTTGACCCTTTACTGCAAATGCTCATCTTTTTTAGACTTTGCAATCCTAATGGTTAAAAAGAGAGCCATTAACTTTATAACTGCGTTGTCTGTCATTTCTGAATTATTGAATTTCCCTTTTATTTTATTTAGCATTCATTTCATTTTTTATTTCAAATTACGGATAAAATGTACCTGATTGTCATATGCTACAATATAAGAGAATATTTTTGGTATGAATAAAATAAAACTTCTCTCAAATATCTCATAATTTTCAAGAACTACCATCAAAATTAATTGCAACCCTTTAAATACACCATCTGACTTATCTGAAAAAAAAAAAAACATTGTATGCATTCAAAAGCTATCCTTATTAATTTTATGTTATTTGATTAAAATATTTTATCTAGTGTAAAATATACAAAAAGTCTAACTAAGAGAGATTTCTACAAAACTTACCTTACAAGCAGATGAAGTTTCAGTTTCCAGCCAACAACGTTCTACTTTGATTTCTATTTCGTTATCCATTTCATGATCACTGCTGTATTCCTTAACTGTCACTACAGTAAACTGTGGAAGAAATTCTCTCTCGTTCTGTGAAGCAAAGTCAGAAATCGGAGCTTCTTCCTCGATTTCTGTTTTGATGCTGCATGTAATGGCTTCAGATTTAATCTGCTTTATGGGGTATTCAGTAAAACATTCTCTCTCGTTCTGTAAACAAAAATCTAGAATAGGAATCTCTGATTTTATTTCAGTTTTGATTGCCATGTCACAATCATCGTCCAGAAGGATAGCTTCAATGTTTGTCTTCATTGCAAAATCCTTGGTCAAGAATTCTCTCTCATTCTGCGAGGCTAAATCTGAGAGAGGAACCTCTTCTTTGATTTCTTTTCTGGTATTCATTTCAAAACTTTCGTTACATCTGATGGCTGCTCTTAATTTCATTAACAAGCCTGTGGAGAAAGGAAAGCACCATAAATAACTTAAACATTGGGATAAGTTAAAGTACAGGGTAGAATTCATATGATGCAAGCTTTTAGAAGGCATGAGACTGGTTTACTGTATACAGTTAACTTTCTAATGTGCTGTATGTATTCCTGCACTATCCCCATGACCCCCTCTAAGAAACAGGAAATAATGTGATCATAAGACCAAGCATTGGATCATCTCCTATGTCTTCTAAAATCATAAACCATATAACTGTCTTACACAACAATAAATACAAAATTATGGTGATCTACTTCATGTTAAGTGAGGTAAACTTGTGCAGAAATTATTTCATTACACATTTTGTTGGAGGTACAAGTGGAAATTAAATTAAATTAAATTGAGTTTTATTTATAGGCGCTCTTTAACTGCTGTGGTTCTTAGCATATACTGGGTGTGAAATTTTGCTCAGAGGCCTCTTTATCAGGCTTGAGGTTCTTTTATGTGCCGTAAATCTATGACACAGAACCACTGGTTTTACTTCCCTTCCAAAGGAAGCCATGCTAAGGATTTTTACGCCTGAACCCACAACCTTGGGAACTAGAGGCTAGCATGATAACCACTACACCATGGGGGACAAGCTACAAGAGTGATACAGGAGACTGAAGTATTAGTGAAATGTTTAAAAACTGGATCGCAATATGCCAACTTTGAAATCCATTCTCTGTGTATGACATTACGAGAAAGAAAAGAATGGTAACTTAGTACTTAAAAAATGCAGAAGTATTGGAAAACACCAATATAAAAAAATACCTCACAAAGGGCTAATGCCACAAGCAAATTTTTATCAGCCTTAGCCTTAGATTCATTCAGAACATTAAAATTCTGTTCATCAGTAAAGAGTAGATTGATGAAAACTGCTATGTTACATCAAAGACTGGAGAGAGAGTTTGCTTTACCAGAAAACATAAAACATGCCACATTAAGCTAGTAACAAGAAGTTCATCATCATGGCATAAGCCTTGTGGCTTGTTCAGCCTTAAAAGAAAACTTAGATCAGCCCACCTCATTCATGGTCTCTCAACACTCCTTCAACCTATTGTTTATATTTTATTTAAAGGTGAGTCGAAATTGTTACACTAACATCACTTAAGTTTACTCACTTAACATGTTTCGGGAAACCGTTGTTCCCATCCTCAGAAGGTTAACTCGTCGACTGGCCCGTGTTGTTGGTGTTTCCGTTTTTTGGACTGGATCCTGTGGTGGCATCTTGTGGTGGAGAAATGTACTTCCAGAGAGGATTTGGTGGCGGCAAATCAAAATTCATTAGATGTGTGTTGTGTTTTAGAATGGTGATCTTCTCCCATGCATCTAATTCGGCTGCAAATTTGGCTGGTTTGACTAATGTAATATTGGGTTTGATGTTGTGATTAGTGATCCAAAAATGGTGTGAAACTGCAGATTTGTCCATTTGTTTGTATTTAATACATCTCATGTGCTCCTTTAGCCTAGTTTCTAAGTTTCTTTTTGTCTTACCAATGTATACTTTATTGCAATCTGAACAATTGATTTTATAGATTCCAGCTTTTTTGTCTTGTGGAATGGGGTCTTTTAACTTGTTACAAAGTAATTTCTCTATGTTAAATTTGTTCTGTGGAGCTAGGCTGATGTTATGTTTCATGAAAATCTTCTTAAATTTGTGAAATGTTCTTGGGTGGTATGTGAATTTCTTGAACTTTAGTTCTTTATCTTGCTGGCTGAGATTAGTTGTGTTTCTGATGTGCATCTGTCGTTTGAATTTTGCAATTTTTTTGTCAATAGTTGCTTTGTTGTACCCATTATGTATTGCTGTGTCTACTATATGCTGGTATTCTAACTGGTATTCTTTTTTATTTAAGGGGGTATATACCAGTCTATGTGTTAGGCTGTTTAGTACTGCATGTTTGTGTGTGGTTGGATTGAAACTCTTATTTTTTATGTAATTAGTAGAGTGTGTTGGCTTCCTGTATATGCCAAAGGTTAGGTTCTTTTGTTCTCTGATGATTTTTAGGTCTAAAAATGGTAGCATGCCTTCTTTTTCTATTTCTATGGTGAATTTTATTGATTGGTTCTGTAGGTTTAGTAAGGCTAAGGAGTCTTGTATGAACCTATTAGGGACAACAGCGAAGATGTCGTCAACATATCTGTGCCAAACTTTAAACATGTATGGAAAGGAAGTTGTTATGTGTATTTCTAAGTAACTCATAAATAAATCTGCCAAGAAGGGTGAAAGTGGGTTGCCCATGGTTAGACCAGTTGGTTGTTGATAGAACTTCTTATTGAAACTAAAATAATACAAAAGTATAAACTATTGTTTATACTTTTGTATTATTTATTGTGTTCAAACATCATCTATTCTGTTTACGTGATCCTGGCATTTTTGTCTGTATTCAATTACTATTTCATTTAGACTCTGTATCCCCATTCTCCCCCAATGTTTTTGCTGGTTTTTTTATCCAATAGTCTGTAACCTGCCACGTATCTCAAAAATCTTTTCTCGACTATCTTTCTGTTGTGAGGTGGTCAGCACCCAACTCTGCCACCCATAGGTCAATGTTGAAATGGCCTTCACTCCATAAAGTTCTAATATAGTGGCTTTATTACAATTTTTTAAAAGCAAGAGGTTTATTTGATCATTCGTACTAAGCTCCTTCCAGTGTTTATGTCCTGGAGGTAACCCAGGTTCTATCCCAGGCCATACAAAAAAATAGCAGTAATGTTGCTTCCAGCCTCTCCCTGTCTTACGTAACCATATGCTGCAAAATTGCATACTTCAAAAATCACTAAAAATACGTGAGTAGCAGTATTGCAGAATACCGTAGCGTTGGCTGCCGTAGGTAATCATGCCACCGAGAGGCAGAAGGCGGCAGGAAAAGTCATTGTTGTTCAAAATGTCCAACTGGGGTTAGTTTACAATTGCGTGGTTTGCAAAGGTAGACCTGGTTGGACTAAAAATTATTCTTTTAGTTACGATTTTTATTTACTTTCATTATGAACTCTTTTACTGCCATATGTATTGACTGTTAGCTATTATTTGATAGTGGTATTTTGCCTGCATTACATTCCTTAATTCTACCAAATATAACCCAATGTAAGACTGAGCAATAAAATTGCAGAATAAATGAGGGCCTCTTCATATTGTGATGAAATAACCTTTGGCTAAGTTATGTACCACATAACCTCAAATAACTATTAAATTCTAACCATGCGCAGATCCCCAATAGGTAAATAAATACATTTCGTAATGGGATTAAATTTCTAATGAGATAAACTTCAGGTAATGTGTGTACCATGCAAATGCACGATAATTAATGGTGTGTTCCACATAGTATGCCCACTTTTATCTGCACATCCTTATTTGCATTCTCTACGATTCGTTTGTTTCATTTCTGCACCTTTCCGCAAACACTACCTCCCTTCATATGTCAACTCCGTTCATCTATGGAACTCCAACAGACTCACCGTACTGCCAACCAACACATCCCACTCACATTTTTCAACATTACAAGGTTGGTATGGTTTAGCGATGTGACGTAGGACAGGGAGAGGCTGGCAGCAACATTACCAAAATAGCTAATACTACTTTCTACAACTATTGTCAATAGCTCACACACTGCTGTTACCGAACTATAATTATACTTTATAATTTAATAAACTGTTTGTGCTGTATACTTCAGTTTAATTTTCTGACCAGATGCATTTCTTTTTAACGCTGAATAAGATCTTCCCTCAATTAATAATCTGAGATTGTTTACAAAAGACTTTTAAATTACTACTACTTTTGCAATCTTCAACCATTTATTTTGAATAAACTGTTTTCTCCAGATATCTGTCCATGCCTGTGCACTCCAATAATATTTGGATTGCATCATCTTTATCCTCACATATAACAAATTGCTTCTTCTGTCCTTTCCTTGTAACCTTTCAACTTGCAAACTCACAGTTTAAACATTGTAATACCCTCTCTTCAATCCCATTATACTCTTAATATACTCTCTTTCCCATCATTACTTCCAAAATCCTTGTAAAATTATAGAGAAGCTTTTTTTCCACCATTACTCATAAATTCTGCCTGTCATTATCATCCAACTGGTAGCTAATTGCCAGAATCCGGTAAACATATTCTCTCTTTCTAACCCTATATCACCCTACCATTTATTGTAAGTTGGTGTCTAACTTTACCTAGCTAATTCTTTGGGTGAATATGTATAATGTTCTTGAACATTTAAGCCATTAGCAAGAGGTATTTTACAATGCAAAACATATTATTCATTTAAGAGTATACATTATAAACCATTGGAAATTCAGTAATATACCAGGTTAGTTAGCTGCCCCTAGGTATTTGTACCTATGCAACCCACAGTTTATAGTCTAATGTGAAAACATGATTCTTTTAGCAAACCAACTGCTATTGTAGCTCTGCCCTTCTATTTGGCACTATACGCAACCACCATTAATGATTAAAGGTCTGAATCAGCAATGGAAAGGCTTAAAAAAAATGGTTCTTCATGGATATAATGCTTGCAAGGAGGTAGAGAAATGTTCTACTGAAGAATGGGATAGAATGTAGGTTCTGGCCGAGTGGATTAGCTGACGGAATGTGATGAAGTAAAGGTTAGCTTTGGAGGTTCTAATCTAATACTTACATCAAATTGTTTTGGTTCATTTTTTGTTCTCCTGGTGCTTATTTTCTGTATTTTAGTACACTAATTTATTTATTTTTCTTATTGGCTCACCTGTGAGCCAAACACACAAGAATTACAATCAGACAATAATTGTGGATCATGTTTACCCCAATAATTTGAAGAGTATCTGGTGTTGTAAATCGTGTTACATAGCTTTCATTCTTTTGGGCGCATGTCAATGCTATTAAATCTAACAGTTTTTGTTTCATATTTAAACCTTATGTTTTACTTCTTGTACTGACAAAGGAGTCGTAAATGTGCTAAGTTCACAGGTAAACAGAATAATAAATTGTTAAAGAGTGTGGATTTCATGAACAAAGTAGATGTTCAAAATGATGACCCCCTTCATCAATGCACAGGTTGCTAGAGAGACCTTGTTGCATACTGCAACATGCATGGTGTAATCTGCATTCTTCATGTATGCGTGCCCGTATATGATCTGGGCTTTGCGGTTCTTGAACGTAGACCCATTCCTTTAAATGACCCCATGAAAGAAATCCAATGGGATGAGATCAGGTAATCTAGGGAGCCATGTGACTGGGCCCCTCGGCCAGTCTATTTTTGCAGATATGTTCTATGTAAGTGATTCCTTACAATCAGTGACCAGTGTTGTGGAGCTCCAGCCTGCTGGTTTCACATTCCTGTCTTTTTCACTAGTGGCACATCTTCTAGTAGCAATAGCAATTCTTCTTGTAGAAATGCAAAGTACCATGGTCCTGTGAGATTACCTTAAAAAAAGCATGGTCCAATTAGCTGGTCGCCTAATATTCTGCACCAAACATTGGTGCTCCACTCTGGAATACAGCTTCTCACATCCAGTGAGGATTGCCTATATTTGAGTAGTGCATATTATGGCAGTTAACAGTTCTGTTATTGTGGAATGTGGCTTCTTCACTGAAGAGCACATTTCCTAAAAACTCTGCATCCATTAGTGCTCGCTGCTGTAGCCACTGTGCATATATTACTTGCACTTGAATGTCGTGTTCGAGGAGAGCCTGGTGTAGTTGTAGATGGTACAGAGGATATTACGGTGCAATAGGAACATCACTGAGGACTTATGTACACATCTTGTGCTATGACTCTTGAACTGGTATGTGGATTGTTTTCTATTGTGTTTCGCACAACTTCTTCAATGCCTCCAGAGGTTACTGGAGCATCACAAGCAGGTGATGATCTTCCAAAACATCCTGTTTCACAAAGGCGTCTTTCAACCCTTCAAAACGTGTCTGTAGTAGGTGCCCTCCTTCCTGGAAACCATTCTTCATACAGGTTCTTTGGTGATAGTGCATTACACCTTGTTTCTCCATAGATTAACAGCATGTCAACATACTCGTTTGTATACTTTTTGATGGCAGCCGTGTCTCGTAGAAAGGTTTCAAATACTCAGTAGATAATGGAGAGTTTATTCACGCCAAGCATTGATGCAGGCGCAAACACCTAAAGCCACTTTGCATATGTGAAGTGTTTTAAACTTGGTTGAATGGGTCAAGCATAATACCGAGCACAACAAAATACATACTACGAAGTATAAATTATCCACCTGTCAGTGGAAAACATGGTGATTATTCTATTTTGTACATACTTATAATGTTATCAAAAATGTTCTTTGTATCATAATATCAAATTATAGGCCCAAACAGATAAAACAAAAGGTAATAAAACGTTTGGACTTAAAATGAAGGATTTGAACCCGAAACGAAGTGGTAAAGCAACCATGATAATTCCATTCGGCCAATGCTAGCATGAGAGCTGGTGTTCCTACACAAATAAATAATTGCAGAACTCAGATCCCACCTCAAATCTTTACATGCTTTTTGCAGCTTCATACAGTGTTTGGAGCTTGTTTTGGTAGTTTTAACTCAAATAAACTGCATCAGCCATTACAATTACTGTATGAGCTAAAATATACCATAGTTTGTGACAAAAGCGAAATTATCTACCTAATACCCAGCATTTTTTGACAAAGCTGTCAACATACCTTTATTGGCTGACAGCTTAAATCCAATTGGTCATAACTGTGTAGATCTGCCATTTTGTTTTCAAATAGTTTTGTCAACCAATGCATGTGATAAGTTGTTCCTTCAGGGGCATTTTCAAAGGTGTGTATGAATGTATGCTAAAGAATAAAAAGTTTGTAAAATCAGCTAAAAGTGCTACTTAAGCTCCCAGTGTCAGGGTGGGATGTTTTTGACATTGACATACATGGTGATTGCATTCTGTCCCGTAAAACACTTATGCATTGAGTTATCTATCCCTCCTCTATAAAGTGTTCTGCAAATCAGCCATTAAAAGGCATTCAAGAAAGGAATAAGTCACATGTCATTCAGCACGTTGCATAAATTAAAAAATAAATAGGGGCAGCTGACTCACCTGGTAGAGTAACAAAAGTGATAAAGAAATCCTTGTGATTTTGTTTTGACTGAGTATGCAGGTAAGCATTCTATAAAGAAATTTATAGCTCTGGTGCTTACAGTTAATGTATTACAACTTGAAATTTCATTTCTTAGGAAACAAAAATACTGCAAGATACAAATACATTTGTCACCAAGAAGCACAGATGTTAGGTAGATGAAACACAAGTTGTTGAATCACCAAAGAATTGATAACAGCATTATTACTTTAGTTGTTCTATGCCAGAAGCTGAGTAATTCTTCATATACTGGACATGACTTTATAATATGCTTTTTACTTTCTCTACTATGTATAGTAAGTAGGGGAAGCATTGCATTCCACCCAAAAATTCGATACCGAGATTTCACAGGAAATACATGTTTTGAGGTGCAGTGAATGCATATAAAGCATTTTTGGAAACATGTCCATGTGTGTGTCTGTCTATGAACAGCATCACTCAGAAATGAACAGTCAGATAAACAGCAAACTTGGTATTTAGGTTTAGTATCTTCCAGAGATGCGACACAAGGGTTTTCAAGAAAATCCTTACATGGAACATTTTTTGAAAATTTTAATTTTCTCAAATATGGCTCTGACGATTTTGAACAAAAAACCATATGTTTAAGACATTTTTATGGCAAATGAATTGTATATCTCGAATTTTCTGGAAATGTCTCCAAAAGTATTTTTCATTGTGAATGACTTTTGCATAACTGATAGACAAAATTTTACTACACAAAAAATGTAGATCGCGTTAAAATACACAATTTATGTCATATACATTTTTTTTTGAGTGACCGATTTTCAAGATATTGCTTGTTATTCCCTTAAATTTTCCAATACTTATACTTTTTCTCAAATTTGTTATTCATTTTGTTTTGTCCTGGTAATGCAAAGAGAATGGAATACTCCACATAGCAACCAGCTCTTAAAATATTTCACTATCATTTAAAGCCTACCAATTCCCTTGCTTCTACAAGAAAATTAGCAATAAGATTAACATCTCGATATCTTGATTAACATGAAGCATATGGAGAATAAGCGTTTGTAAAAATAGTTTGTACAAGAGTAGAGAAAGTCATGTGAGTGTAACACATCAGATTTGTTTTATTGTTTTGTTGATTCTGATTCATATTACATGTCATTTTGGCTCTTGTTTTTAAATGATCCAGTTTCAATTCCATACATTAACTGTTTATGTATACATTGCAAAACGGATGTACAGGTAGGACAAGAAGTTCGCATACCCCTCTGAGTATTAAATGTTATTATACTATGTAGCTATGTTACTTCTTATCAATTTTTCAGAATCAATTGTTGGAATTTATGGTTACATGTTTTTGTAGTCGAGTTTTAATTTGTGAGCGGTCATGGTTACACTATTGAGGAGCGCTTACTGACACTTGTGTGGGTGCACAAACAACACACAGGGCAGACAATGAGACAGATTATGGAAGCATTCCAGGAAACATTTAATAAGGAAATGAAATGGAGTTTTATTTATGGGCGTTCTTTAACTGATGTGGTTCTTAGCGTCCCATTCTATATTGGGCATGAAAGACCAATAATTTTGCTCAGAGGCCTCTATCAGGCTTGAGGTTCTTTTACGTGCTGTAAATCTATGACACAGGACCACCAGCTTTACTTTCCTTCCGAAGGAAGCCATGCTAAGGATTTTTACGGCTGAAAAAAATCCATCGCCCTCGGCCAGGTTTGAACCCGCGACCTCGGGAACTAGAGGTTAGCATGGTAACCACTACACCACGGAGGATGATGGTTTAATAAGGCTCTACCACAAAAAGCAATACTTCTGGATTGGGAAAGATGTGTTTTTGCTTTTGGCAGTGTTAAAGACAGGCCGTGAAGTGGAAGGAAAAAGATATGACAAGAAACATGTGCCAGTCTCTGCTTCAGTTGAACAATCTCCTATGAAGTTGACATGTAAATGTACTTTGGAACTCAGTATACCGAGGACAACAATGCAAGAATACCTGAAAAAAAGACCTTAAGTTCAGACCTTTTCAACCAACATTAATAAA
Source organism: Deroplatys truncata (assembly GCA_030765065.1). Classification (NCBI taxonomy): domain Eukaryota; kingdom Metazoa; phylum Arthropoda; class Insecta; order Mantodea; family Mantidae; genus Deroplatys; species Deroplatys truncata. The sequence goes on along the minus strand of CM060989.1, from coordinate 82,139,029 downwards.
CGAGTTATCAGATAGAGACCAGAGTGAGGACGTTTTAGCATGCTGTGCTTTCTTAACTCAATTACTAAATGCAGTGAACCATGCCAAGGTTATGTTTTCAGATGAATGTCCGATTTATCGCAGCTCACGTGCTAGAAATATTGTCTTTTGGGCCGAAGAGATTCCTCATTACACAATCGAGTTAGAAAGGAACCCGCCTCACATAATGATATGGACAGCGATGACATTACATCTGCTTCGACTGTACTTTTTTTTTTTAAGGGATTGTGAATGTCACAAATTATTAACACATGTTACAAACATTGATAATACCTCAGCTTGAGGAATGGGGCCTCATAGAACGCATATGGTTGCAACAAAATGAAGCACCCCCTCATATGCTCTTGCAGTGCGCAAGTTCCTAAATGAACACTTTGCAGGATGGTGGATAGGTCATGGTTCATCAGCAACACCAGCTCCTTTGAAATGCCCACCAAGAAGTCCTGACCTCACCACACCTGACAACTCATGGGGAGTCATTAAGGCACATGTATCTACACGTCGTTATGCTACAATGAAGAACTGCGCAATGCTGTTCAGAATGCATTTTGCACTATAACACCGGACATGCTCAAGAATATGTCAAGAAGAACATGGAGGCATATAGAACTGTGTTTACAACATGATGAGGAACATACAGATATATTGGACACTTAATACGTAAGTACTTGTGCTAAAATAAATCAATTAGCATTCAATACTAGGGGGTACAGGGACTTCTCACCCACCCTGTAGATAGATAATGTTTTGCCTTAATTATTCAAGTTATATGTCAGCATAGTGACAATATTATTGTACTAGCTGGCTTACCCAATGTTTCATGGGTAGCTTTTTAAACTTGAATGATAATTTAAATACTTTCATTTACCTCCTATAGTTCATGACATGGTTGTACACTGATCCAAAAGAAGTTTTCAAAAGAAAATAGTATTAGCTAAAGAAAAAATGGCAATAAAAGCCATTAAAACTTGTATAGATAAATTACCAGAAATGCAATTAAAATGGTTACAGAGAATTTATACTACTGTAGTAGAAGCAAAAATGTTATATGGAGCAGAGATTTGGGGCCTGGAAGAAGGGTGGGTAAATATAGACATGATCCATAGGAGTTTAGGTAAACAAATATTGGGCTTACCAAGATCATCACCCAATGGAGTAGCTCAAGCCGAATTAGGGAGAATGGGAATTAAAGGAAAAATTGTGGAAAGAGTGCTAAAATATTGGATTACAATTACAAATTTTGATGATCAGAGTATTTTATATCAATGTTTGATAGTGCAGGAGAGATTTAATCATAAAGAGTCTTGGATAGGTAAGATAAAGGAAAGCTTGGTGAAGATAGGTTTTGGGGAGATTTGGAGAGCTAAAGAATTATTACGAATAGGTTTCTGGAATGAAATTAGGACAATAATAGAGGATATGGAAAAACAAGATTTATTAGCAAGTTTTACTTTTAAGAGCTCACTGAGATTATACAGAGAAATGAAAGTAGTATGGAGCACGGAACAGTATGTTGATATATGTGATAAAACAGCAAGAGCAGGATTTGCATGTGCTGGGACAGGGGTGGTAAATTTGAAAGGTTTGAGAAAAAGAGACTGATTTGGAGAAATGTCCACTATGCCATCGAAAAGTTAAAGAGTGGCATACAGTTTTAGAGTGTGAAGAAACGAAGTGGCTTAGAAAGAGGATAGAGAAGAGAGAATGGTTAAATTTACCAATAGAAATTCAAGCTAAAAATTTAGTAAATGTAAAATCTAGGAAAAATATAATAGAAGTAGGAAACTTTTTAGGCAGAGTAAGATGAAAATGGATGAGTAAAATTAGCAAAGAAGAGGCAAACGAGTATTAAATTACAGTAGTTTTTATTTGATATGTTGCAAGTAGGACCCAACAACTCGACAACCTCAAGGTTTGAGTTTGTTGGAGTCCAAGGTAAAGCAACTCAAGGTAGAGTTAGAGTTAGTATTGGAGATTAAGTAAATTGATAATTGTACTTTATTAGGAGGAATGCTGGCTACCAGTAGCTAAGATGTTAGTTTTTATTTTATTGTTTTTTTAGTAGCTGGGTTAAGAATAAATTTGTACGATTAATTGGGTTAACAATTGGGTAATAATAAAATAAAAGAAGTTTTATGGTGCATCCTCATCTTTACTCCTTATTCAATGATGTTGTACAGGCTGGCTATTCCTGATAGCGAATGAAAAATCCCCAAAAATTCATGCAAAAGGATATGAAACATTGGCAGAACACCTAACTTCCTTAAACTCCCCCCAACATGCTTCTGCGTTCTGGAAATGCTCCATACCCTATAAGAACCCTTTGACCATGGAATAATAATTTTTCAGAATAGTTGAGTAGTTTTTGAGATTATCATATTAGGTTACATTTTAAACCATTTCTCTTTTGTCCAATACTTATCAAATAACTGTAATGCTACAGTTTTCAAATAATACAGAAAACCTTAACACATACAAAAATTCTGATGTGTTACACTCACATGACTTTCTCTACTCTTGTACGAACTATTTTTACAAACGCTTGTTCTCCATATGCATGTTAATCGAGATATCAAGATGTTAATCTTATTGCTAATTTTCTTGTAGTTGCAAGGGGAATTGGTAGGCTTTAAGTGATAGTGAAATGTTTTAAGAGCTGGTTGCTATGTGGAGCATTCCATTCTCTTTGCATTACCAGGACAAAAAAGAAATTAATAACGAATTCCCATTTAAGAAAAAGTATAAGTATTGGAAAATTTAAGGGAATAACAAGCAATATCTCGAAAATGGTCCACTCAACAAATGAAAATGTAAATGACATAAATTGTGCATTTTAATGTGATCTACAGTTTTTGTGTAGTAAAATTTTGTCTATCTCTTATGGTTTACCAGTTATGCAAAAACTTGTTCACAATGAAGAATACTTTTGGAGACATTCCCAGAAAATTCAAGATATAATTTTATTGTCATAAAAGCATCTTAAATATATGATATTTTAATCAAAATCGTTAGAGGCACTTTTGAGAAAATTACAATTTTTTAAAAATGTTCCATGTAAAGGGTAATCTGGGGTGGGGGGGGATTTTCTTGAAAGCCTTCGTGTCGCATCTCTGGAAGATACTGAACCTAAATACCAAGTTTGGTGTTTATCCAATTGTTCGTTTCTGAGTTATGCTGTTCACAGACACACACATGGACATGATTCCAAAAATGCTTTTTTTGGATTCAGGAGGCCTCAAAACATGTATTTCCGGTGAAATTTCGGTATCGAATTTTTGAGTGGAATGCAATACTTCTACTTACTATACGTAGTAGAGACGACGTAGTGTCCATCAGACACTTAGCCACAGCATTACCATTGGTTGCATGCACCAATCAAAAACGAAGCAGAATTGTTCGCACAAAATTGTAACTAGATATTTGTTGCTAATGGACCCAGGAGGATAAACATAAGAATTGCTAAGATGATTTATAGATGCCCGTAAAATACAAGAGCAATACTACAATACCTACCTTCTGTCTAATTTGATAAAATATAGTAATTAGGGAAGGAAATTTTTGCGCACCCAGCAACAAATGATCACATAAACAATATTGGATCACTCTGGCGATCTCTCTGGCATCAGACATGAACAAATGAATGTGCTTGTGGCACCAAAACTACATAAAAGAATCATGAGCTGATTGAGGACATTCAGGAGAATTACTTCATAATGTAATGGAATAGTGCAATAGATTCGTTGTGTACATAAAAACAAACAATTTAGATTATTTTATTGACTTGAAGCATTGCTTTCTTGAAAGTTTGTCTATATTTATAGTTGACCACTCCATGCCTCTTTAAAGTCTAGATTTGATACATATTATGTTGGCAGAGGCTGTCATCCAACAAATACACAGTTGTGATGTTGGTAGTTAATTAAGTGCTTTGAATGGTCGGCATAATAGATAAGAGCCTACATGCAAATTTACCCATAAAATCACAGCAATTCATAGTAAACCACTGAGTTTATTTGTTTAAACAGTTACTCTCAGAAGAGTTTTAGGTTAGTGTTTTGTATGAACTCGTTATCAATGCAGCACCTTAATAGACTGTAGGCAGAGATGTTGCTACTAAAGTAAATAATTATCTGAAATTTGAATTTCAGTGCTTATAAGACTCTATAGCATAAAAGACAATCAATAATCTGCTCTTAGTCCTCTTCCTGAGTGAGGAAAATGTGTTATATGTCCAACAGATGTCACTCTATGTCATACGCTAGTTCTAAGGCAATGCTGACAACATATGAATAACTAATGCCATTAAAGCCTGTAAGATACTCAGCCTCACTGCGTAGCCGAGAGATTGAGGACCCTCAGCCTCAAAGCGTAGCCGAGGGATGTTTTTTAGAAGGAGAGGAGTGTAGCATTTGCGTTCCTAAGCTTAGGTTTCTGATTCACAGGAGTTTAGGTTAGGTTTAGTTTCTTTTTTTTTTTTAAATAAGCTAAGGTTTCTGATTTACTTTTATATATATATCCTTGTTTTTAATTTGTTACCAGTGGTTGCATCAAAGCACGCAAGCACGGGAGGTTAGTTAGGTGTACTTTTCATTTTACATAAGCTTACATTTCTGAATTCATGTAAAGTTACCCTTAGGTTAGGTTTTTTTTTATGTAAGCTTGCATTAACTATCTACCACTGTTACAATAAAGGAACTTCTCGATAATCTCCTCTTACAGTGTGCCCCACAGCGATGAAAATGATGTGTCGTAAGTCACACAGATGTCACTCTATGTCATACACTTGCTCTAATGTGATGCTGCCAACATATGAATAATGCCACCGAAGCCGGTAAGATACTCAGTCTCAAGGCATAGCCGAGAGATTGAGGGCCTTCAGCCTCAAATCGTAGCCGAGGGATGTTTTTTAGAAGGAGAGGAGTGTAGTAAGTTGCAACTGCGAAGCGATGACAGGGCGTAGCCAAGGGATCTGTGCGTCTAAAACTCAAAAGATTCACGTTCGCAGAAACAACAGCACATCGCATATTTAGTGCATTTCACTTTTTATTTAGGCTGGCAGTACCCACTTTGCATGTGATTTATCGGAAAAATGGCTACTTTTTTTGTGTTCCTGATGCGATATGCCTATATAAGTAAACCACCTAAAACGGACGGGCAGGTGGGCACCAGATATAGAAGAGACCACATCATGTTCTAAACTCACTCCTAAGGTAATTTATTCACTTTCCTTTTGATTTTATAAGCATTTTCTACGGGCATACTATAAGACAAGATAAAATGAACTTCTTTATTTAATGGAAATAACATATTAATATACCAAACTTTCACAAAAAGAATACAAAAATTACAATTTTGGTGCATAGTCTTTCTTACTATGAATGCGTTGCATTTTTGTCAGTGGCAACACTAAAAGAAGAAGAAATTCTAGTAACAACAACACATTGTATATTTAGCAGATTTCATATTTTCATTTAGGTTGGCAGTTCCCACTTTGAATGTGATTTAGGGAAAAATTGGCTACGTTTGTTGTGTTCATAATGCGAATTGCCTATAAAAGTAAAACACCTAAAGGGGGCGAGCAGGTGAGCACCAGCTATTGAAGAGATCACATCCACTTCTAAACTCACTCTTAAGGTAATTTATTCACTTTCCTATTGCTTTTATAACCATTTTCCAGGAAGAGGACTAAGAGCAGATTGGCCATTACAATATTCACGGATCTAGTTGCTCCTTATTTTCCAATTATCCCCCATGTAAACTTAAAACCAGAAACATCCTAGTGTATGTGATATGGGGATTCCTCCATTTTAATAACATTGAACGTTGGTAATAATAGTAACATTGAACCTGTCACAAACCCACAATCCAGAGTTCAGTCCCTAATGGCTTTACTGTGGGTCACTATGTCCTGAAAGCCTGAGCTCGCCTCATTCATTTTGAGGTTAAAGCAGTTAAGCACAGTGAGCCTTGTTGACAATAGAAATGAGATACAAACGCCCATGACATTTTACAAATCTACAATACACATTCGACAGATACGTCCAAAGCATATTTTATGTAATTAGTGCTATTCGAGGAATTTCACTTGACCACCGTGAACTGGTGCACATGCAGGCCAAGTATCGGAGCCCTATTCTTATCGAAAATACTTCACATGTGCAAGGAAGTTAAATGCTGCATTTCAGTAACCTTTTATGACTGCAGGTCTAATGAGGCATCAGTCATTATAGTAAAACTTCAGAAAAGAATGGCAATTCACTCTTCGTATTGTTTGAAAACTTTTGCTATGAGTAGATCTATTAAATAAGAAAGCATACACGATATCGTTATACTTTAACCCACGCAAACTTTTATATGGCTTCGTGATTCTACAAGGGAAGGTAAATAGTAAGGTTAGTTTCGATCAAATTTTTGAAAATACTATCTCATACCTGTAGGCAAAAAAAAACAAAACAAAAATAGCACTTCTATCTCCCTTATTTCCTGCACAGCTGCTTTATTTATCTTGTCTTGTCGGGTGCTTATTTTGAGACGCGACTGTCAGTCATAGTTAAAACGATTAAACTAACGTTTAAGTAGTAATATGGAGGCGGAGTATATTCCTTTTGAACGATTCCGACTCGTTGTAAGTTGTTTTTAAGGATTGTATTTATAGACTACTCACAGAACACCAAAGTTCATTACTGCCCCACCACCAGTGTTGCCAACACTTCCTCGGAAATAATGGCTAGATGGTATCTTTATAAAGGCATTATTTAACAAAAAAATCTGATGTGTTACACTCACATGACTTTCACTACTCTTGTACTAACTGTTTTTACAAACGCTTATTCTCCATATGCTTCATGCTAATCGAGATATCGAAATGTCAATCTTATTGCTAATTTTCTTGTAGATGCAAAGGGAATATGGTAGGTTTTAAGCGATAGTCAAATATTTTTAGCGCTGGTTGCTATGTGGCGCATTCCAATCTCTTTGCATGTACAGGATATAAAGAAAAATGAATAACGTATTTGAGAAAAAGTATAAGTATTGGAAAATCTAAAGGAATAACTAGCAATACCTCGAAATTGGTTCACTCAACAAAAAAATGTATATGACTTTAAGTGTGTATTTTAACCCGATCTACATTTTTTGTGTAGTAAAATTTTGTCTATCTCTTATGGTTTGCCAGTTATGCAAAAGCCGTTCACAATGAAGAATACTTTTGGAGACATTCCCAGAAAATTCGAGATATACATTTCATTTGTCATGAAAATATCTTAAACATATGATATTTTAATCAAAATCGTTAGAGCCATTTTTGAGAAAATTAAAATTTTCGAAAAATGTTCCATGTAAACGGTAGTTTGGGGTGGGGGGATTTTCTTGAAAACCTTCGTGTCGCATCTCTGGAAGATACTAAACCTGAATACCAAGTTTGGTGTTTATCCGACTGTTCGTTTCTGAGTTATGTTGTTCACAGACACATAGACAGACATACAGACACACACACGGACATGTTACCAAAAATGCTTTTTTACTTTTTCTACTACGTATAGTAAGTAGGGGAAGTATTGCATTCCACCCAAAAATTCGATACCGAGATTTCACCGGAAATACATGTTTTGAGACCCCCTGAATCCAATAAAAGCATTTTTGGAAACATGTCCGTCTGTGTGTCTGTCTGTGTGTCTGTGAACAGCATAACTCACAAACGAACAGTCGGATAAACACCAAACTTGGTATTTACCTTCAGTATCTTCCAGAGATGCGACACGAAGGTTTTCAAGAAAATCCCACCACCCCAGATTACCCTTTACATGGAACATTTTTCGAAAATTTTAATTTTCTCAAAAATGGCTCTAACGATTTTAATTAAAGTATCATATATTTAAGATACTTTCATGACAAATAAAATGTATATCTTGAATTTTCTGGGAATGTCTCCAAAAGTATTCTTCATTGTGAACGACTTTTGCATAATTGGTAAACCATAAGAGATAGACAAAAGTTTACCACACAAAAAATGTAGCTCGCGTTAAAATACACAATTTATGTCATATATGTTTTTTTCGCTGAGTGAACCATTTTCGAGATATTGCTTGTTATTTCCTTAAATTTTCCAATATACTTTTTCTCAAATGGGAATTCGTTATTCATCTTTTTTGTCTTGGATATGCAAAGAGTATTAAGCTGTGGCAAAGAGAATGGTGTTCCACATAGCAACCAGCTATTAAGAGATATGTCAATTCTTAAAGGCTTCTGTATTTTTACTTTCTCTACTACGTATAGTAAGTAGGGGAAGTATTGCATTCCACCCAAAAATTCGATACCGAGATTTCACCGGAAATACATGTTTTGAGAATCACTGAATCCAAAAAAAGCATTTTTGGAAACATGTCCGTGTGTGTGTCTGTCTGTGTTTTTGTGTGTCTGTCTGTGTGTCTGTGTGTCTGTGTGTCTTTGAACAGCATAACTCAAAAACGAACAGTCGGATAAACACCAAACTTGGTATTTAGGTTCAGTATCTTCCAGAGATGCGACACGAAGGTTTTCAAGAAAATCCCCCCACCCCAGACTACCCTTTACATGGAACATTTTTCGAAAATTTTAATTTTCTCAAAAACGGCTCTAACGATTTTGACTAAAATATCATATGTTTAAGATATTGTCATGACAAATAAAATGTATATCTCGAATTTTCTGGGTTGTCTCCAAAAATATTCTTCATTGTGAACGACTTTTGCATAACTGGTAAACCATAAGAGATAGACAAAATTTTACTACACAAAAAATGTAGATCGCGTTAAAATACACAACTTATGTCATATACGTTTCTTTTGTTGAGTGAACCGTTTTCGAGATATTGCTTGTTATTTCCTTAAATTTTCCAATACTTATACTTTTTCTCAAATTCGTTATTCATTTTTTTATGTCCTGAACATGCAAAGAGAATGGAATTCGCCACATAGCAACCAGCGTTAAAATATTTGACTATCGCTTAAAAGCTACCATATTCCCCTTGCATCTACAAGAAAATTACCAATAAGATTGACATCTCGATATCTCGATTAACATGAAGCATATGGAGAATAGGCGTTTGTAAAATTAGATTGTACAAGAGTAGAGAAAGTTATGTGAGTGTAACACATCAGATTTTTTTTCCATATTGCGCTTGCAAATACAAAACAAGGGGAACATAGTAGGTCTTGAGCGATAGTCAAATACTTTTAGAACTGGTCGCTATGTGTAAAATGTAATTTTCTTTGCATGTCAAGAACATAAAAATTGATAAAATTAAAATTTTTGAACAATTTCCATGTAAGGGTGGTTTTGGGTGGGGGTTTTTCTTGAAGTATTTCATGTCGCATCCCTCGAACATATTGAATCTAAATACCAAGTTTGGTGTTTATCCGACTTTTCGTTTTTGAGTTATGCTGTTCACAGACAGACACACACACACAGACACACAAGACATACACACGGACATGTTTCCAAAATGCTCTTTTTGGAATGAGGGCACCTCAAAACATACATTTTCGGTGTTGTATGTTTTTACAAAATCCCCTCACCCTAAGCTACTCTTTACACGGAACGTTTTTAAAAATTTTTGATTTTGTAAAAACATCGCTCTAACGATTTTATTAAAATAGCATATATTAAAGATATTTCTATGACAAATAAAATGTATATCGTGAATTTTCTGGCAATAGCCTGTAAAATCCTGTTCATTCGGAAGGAATTCTATATAATCTTGTATAATTGGTAAGCGTTAAATGATAGACGAAAATGTACTACACCTAAAATGTAGATCTTTTGAAAACACCCAATTTAAGTTGTTTTCGGGTCTACAGTCAGATCACAAACTTGGGTTTGGTTCGAAGATTTGTAGTGGAAAGAAACAACAGAAAACCTCAGGACCAATGATATTATTTTGCTTTGGTTGTAAACGTGAGAACAGTTGACCAATTTCATATAGTAGACCAAAAACAGAAATGGAGATACGATATCACGCTATTTGTGCAATTGAGCCACTGAAGTCGGTGTAAGTTTCTACACCTACCGTATGAAAATAAATGGAAGCGAGTCGATCGCCCGAAGCGTTATGCGAGATCAGTGCTTTAATATTTAGTTAAATATCTATTTGTTGTTAGTCATCTATGCAAGGAATGAAATATTTGAATGCAGAGATACCAATGTTTTAAGTCTGAGTTAACCATCTATACATTATAACTTATCTATGCTAGGAATGAAATATATGAATGCGGTTCTCGCATGTCGTAACTATGCACTTCTTGTTTATACTGAGAAATAAACGAACGGCTATGATTTTGTGAATATTCAAGCGGTTTTTGCTTCAAAGGAATGCTGATTTGAACCAATTTCGTAAGATCGTTTCATTTTATTAATTCATATCTTATTGTTCGTTATAGTAGCATTTTAAATGTTCCTATTTTAGTTTATATTTTTTGTTTCCACGGTTTAAGGGCTGTTTCATTTTATTCATTCATATATTATTTGTTATAGTACCATTTTCAGGTGTTTCTATTTTGGTTTGTGTTCTTTGTTTACTGGTTTACGTTTTAGGACGTTTCATAATGCCTAGTAAGAAACGAACCAGTTTTAATTTTAATGTTAAGAAGTTGTTTTCCGTGAAAGCAACCAAAGTCATTACCGGCACCTTGAACCAAAACAACAACATATTTGGTGAGGTTAGAAACACACAGTGCACAAGCAACTCGGTGATGGCGTTATGTTTTTCAACTGTAATAAATATTAATACTTGGTGGAGTTCTGAAGTAATTGATAAAATTCTTCATTTAGGCAATGATTTGCAATTAAAATCAATTCTAAATTATGATGGTGTTATGCCATATCCGCCTTACTTGTGCGCTGATGAGGTTTGGCTGCAGGATATTGTAATTGATGATGTAAAAGTAATCTGCAATGCAGTAACAAATAATTTTGCATTACAAGGGATCATACCGAGGGATTTAGGCAGTGTGTTAAAAACATTTTTCCAGTGCTATCACTACGGTGTGTTTACTGCACAATTAAAATCTATAGCTCTTATTAAGAATAAGTCCATGTACTGGTTGTTTGACCCACACAGCTGTAATGCAAAAGGTTTGTACGATGCAGAAGGTGTAGCTATCGCACTTGCTTTCGAGAACATAAATGAGTTACTAAATTTAATGATAAAAAAATTTCCCGTAGCTAATGATTCTAGTGATCCATTCACATTAGTTCCTTTTGTGTTTGATGGTTCCGAGACCGATGGTCGTTCAGAACGTAGAACAGTGAGTGAGGAATTAACTGATCAAAAATTTAATAAGAGAAAGTTGCATCATTCCTATTCACAGCGCACGAAAAAGAGAAAAGATAGCATGAATATATTGCGTGAAGATGAAGAATATAATGAATTTGAACGTGAAAGAAATAAAGCGGATAAGCGACAAGCTAGGAAAAATGAACATTACAGAGAATCTGAAAGGAAGAGAAATAAAGAATATATGGAGCAAGCCAGAGAAGATGAAGAATACAAAGAATCTGAAAGGAAGAGAAATAAAGAGAATAAACAGAAAGTAAGAGAAGATGAAGAATACAAAGAATCTGAAAGGAAGAGAAATAAGGAGTATATGGAGCAAGCCAGAGAAGATGAAGAATACAAAGAATCTGAAAGGAAGAGAAATAAAGAGAATAAACGGAAAGTAAGAGAAGATGAAGAACACAAAGAATCTGAAAGGAAGAGATATAAGGAGTATATGGAGCAAGCCAGAGAAGATGAAGAATACAAAGAATCTGAAAGGAAGAGAAATAAAGAGAGTAAACAGAAAGTAAGAGAAGTTGAAGAATACAAAGAATCTGAAAGGAAGAGAAATAAGGAGTATAAGGAGCAAGCCAGAGAAGATGAAGAATACAAAGAATCTGAAAGGAAGAGAAATAAAGAGTATATGGAGCAAGCCAGAGAAGATGAAGAATACAAAGAATCTGAAAGGAAGAGAAATAAAGAGAATAAACAGAAAGTAAGAGAAGATGAAGAATACAAAGAATCTGAAAGGAAGAGAAATAAAGAGTATATGGAGCAAGCCAGAGAAGATGAAGAATACAAAGAATCTGCAAGGAAGAGAAATAAAGAGAGTAAACAGAAAGTAAGAGCAGTTGAAGAATACAAAGAATCTGAAAGGAAGAGAAATAAGGAGTATAAGGAGCAAGCCAGAGAAGATGAAGAATACAAAGAATCTGAAAGGAAGAGAAATAAAAAGTATATGGAGCAAGCCAGAGAAGATGAAGAATACAAAGAATCTGAAAGGAAGAGAAATAAAGAGAGTAAACAGAAAGTAAGAGAAGATGAAGAATACAAGGAATCTGAAAGGAAGAAGAACAAAGAATATAAGCAGTAAGCCAGAGAAGATAAAGCATACAGAGAATCTGAAAGACAAAGAAACAAAGAGCATATGCAGCAAATTAGAAAAGACGAAAATTACAAGGAAATGGAAAGAGAGAAAAATAAAGAGCATATGAAGCAAATTAGAACAAATGAAAACTACACAGAAACCGAAAAAATGAAGAATAAATCATTAAAACTATCGCAAAGAAGTAACGAGATTCTCTGTTCAAGACAATACATCTATAACAAATTATTACAAACAGATAACAATTCGTCAAGATTAAAATTGAATTTTATCCGAGGCAGAAAAAATGTACCAGAGTATGTTTGCTGTTGTTGTGAAGGTTTGTTTATTGAGCACTCCATTAGTAAACTAAACACGAATCTAATTAAAAGAAAACAAGGTAACGACAATTTTGAAGAGTTTCTTGAAAGGATACATAATTACCCTTCTTTACATGTGTGTAGTACTTGTAAGAATTATATCATGAAACTAAAAGTTCCAAAAATGGCGACAAGCTGTGGTATGAAATTTGTGGATATACCAGAATGTATCAAGAAACTATCTCCTTTAGAGGAGCGAATATGTAGTCCTTATATACCATTTATGCAAATGCGACCTTTAAAAGCCTTTGCACTTAATCCACAGTTAGGAGTAAAGGGATCAGTTGTAAATATTCCAATAGACATTAACGGGTGTCTGCAAGTTCTACCCAGATCTTTTGATGATATGGGTACGATCCAGCTACAGTTAAAACGGCATATTCTGCACAAATCGTACTACATGTATGAGACAATTAGACCAGCAATCATCTGTGATACATTGAAATACCTGCAAGAAACTCCACTATATAAGAATAATGATATCCAAATAGATGAAATGTACTTAAAGAGGTATGAAAAACAATACACAGAAAATATGCAGTTTATCGTCGATAACAAAGCTAAAGAGGCAAACTCTTTGGAAACTAGAAGCGAAGAAGAAATTTCATTAGATCATGACAGTGAGGACGACGAAGGAGAAGAGGTACTTTTAATGTCCAGAAATAAAATAGGAAGAAACACAATAGAGATAATAGCGCCAGGACAGGACAAAATACCAGTCGGTTGGCATTTAATAGAACACTTTGATGAACTTTGCTTTCCTAAAATATTCGCGGGCCAGGCTTTTAATATGCCAAAATATCTTACATACAGCGATCGGGCTAAATCTGAATGTAGACGAGTTGGTCGCAGATCCTCCACACCAAGCAGACTATTGTTCATGGCCAAACAGAAGATAGAAAGACAATGCGTAGCCAACATGAATATGTGCTTGAGGAGAACTAAAAGACCCTCGACTAGCATTAATGCAGGGAATTTACCAAATCAAGAATTTGTCAATGATTTAATTAAAGTTGACAGCGGCTACCAATTCACCAAAGAAATCCGATCCAGTCCAGCATTCTGGGAGAAGAAGAAGAAGGATTTAATGGCAATGATCAGGCAGTTAGGAAAACCTACCTGGTTTGTTACTCTGTCTGCAGCAGAAAGCTGGTGGCCCGAACTGCTTACATCGTTATACTATATGCAACACAATAAGAAGTTAACTCCAAAAGAAGCACTTGAAATGAGCAACAGTGAAAAGACGCTGTTGATTAGAAATGGCCCTGTTACGTGTGCTCGATATTTCGATTATAAGATTTCATCTTTCTTAAAACTTCTTACTGCAGAGGACAGTATATTTGATGAGCATGTTGTTGAGGATTATTATCAGAGGGTAGAATTTCAAATGAGAGGCTCCCCCATGAACACATGTTTTTCTGGTTGAAAGATTCTCCGAGTTATAATCCATCAAATCAAGAATCAATCAAAGAAATTGTACATTTTATTGACAAGTATATCACGTGCGAGTACAATGAACATGATCCTTACATTGCTCTTCAGAAGCACAAACACACACACACTTGCTACAAAGGCAGGAAAAACAAAATGTCATGCAGGTTTCATTTTCCTTTACCTATGATGCCTAGGACCACTATTTTGACTCCATTATCAGAAGTTGAAAACAACAACGAAATAAAGAACAGCCTGAAAAAGATAAATAATTTGATGTGTTACTTTTATAAAAAGCTAGAATCAATTTCTTTCGAAGAAATTTTAAAAAGACTTAACATTACTGAAATGCAGTACATGAATGCAATAAGATCATCTTTAAAGCAAACACGTGTGTTCCTAAAAAGATCTAGCCTAGAAGTTGGTATTAATGCTTACAACAAAGATATGCTGCATTTGTTCGAGTCTAACATGGACATACAACTAGTTCTGGAAGAGTACGGACTGGCTACTTACATCATAAAGTATATAAGCAAGGTAGAGTCTGGATTGTCGAAACTTCTGAGAAACGCAGCGAAAGATGTCGAATCAGGGAACCAGAGCTTAAAGGAAAAATTGCGCAAAATATCCAACGTGTTTTTAAACAGCAATTTAATGTCAGCTCAGGAAGCAGCTTATTGTGTACTTTCTCTCCCTATGTCAAAGAGCAGCAGGAAGGTCATCTTCATAAATACCAGTCCTTCACAAGAACGGGTGGTGATGCTGAAGAACAGGAGAGCTTTGGAACAACTGCCGGCAGATTCAGAAGATGTTTATATGCAAGATGTTATACAGAAATACTGTCGACGCCCAAAACATTTAGAGCATGTGTGTTTAGCAGAATTCGTGGCTAATTATTATAAACCCTACAAAAGAATAATTGATGAAATGAGCGATGATGAAAATGCTAAAACTGCGATAAAAGAAAGAGGAAAGCCTGCAGTGATTAGATACAGGAGATACAAGCTGGCGCAAGATCCCGACAATTATTATCGAGAGCAAGTGCTATTATTAATGCCATTTAGAGATGAGATTCGTGACATAGAGAGCAAGAATTGCTACGAATTATATTGCGCTAGCTTGGAAGAAATCGAAAAAATGGAAAGAAATGTTCTATTAAAACAGATGAAGCACTTGAAGAAGCCTTGCAGATGGTTCAGAATAATATTTTTGAAAGTGATAGTTCTTACGATGCAGAACTTCAGAACGAAGAACCGATAGAAAAAGTGGACATTTTGCAACAAGGCGGCTTGGAAGGGGCTGATAAACAAGACATAAACAGATTCACAATTCCTAGCAGAGTATCACGAGAAAAAATGTTTGAATTATTGAACAAATTAAACGGAAAGCAGAGAGAATTCGTCATGCATGTACTAAACAGCTTTAAAACTAACAGACTGCCAATGAGGATATTTCTAAGCGGCTCCGCTGGTGTAGGAAAAAGTACGGTGATAAATGCGGTGTATCAGGTGATAACGCGCTATTTTGACAGCTTACCAGGAGGCGATAAAGACAAAATAGTAGTCCTGCTATGCGCCCCTTCAGGAAAGGCAGCCTTCTTGATTAACGGAGTCACATTGCATACAGCTTTCGCTTTACCTGTGACACAGTTTGCAGGCAATATGCCCGCCCTATCCAGCGACTTAGCCAATACTATTAGAGAGAAATTATTTAATCTGAAATTGCTGATTATTGACGAGATATCCATGGTTGGAAGCGGAATGTTCAGCAGAGTCGATAGCAGGCTGCGACAGATAATGGGAATTGATCTTTCATTTGGAGGAGTCTCGGTAATAACAGTCGGCGACCTCCATCAGCTACCACCTGTAATGGACACTCCAATTTATAAATTTGCTTCAAATGAATTTTCTTCCTTAATTGACAGAAATCCTCTATGGGATGAGTTTGAATTCTATGAATTGACGGAAATAATGAGGCAAAGAGATGAACTAGAATTTGTGAAAGTCTTAAATAATTTAGCCACTGAAAAAACAAGCACTAGCGATATTACCTTAATAAATTCTAGAACTGTGGAAACAAATGAAGTACCAGAGAGCGCGATAAGATTATTTACAAGGAATGTAGATGTACAGGAGTACAATGAAAAGAGAATAACAAGCCATAATGCAGAAGAGTTTATATCGGTAGCAAGAGACATTATTATAGGAACAATATCTGAGAGCGCTAAAAATGGCATTTTGAATGCAGTTAAAAACAAGAAGCTAACGGAAGTTAATGGACTGCTTCATGAATTGAGGTTAAAAATCGGTATTAAATACATGATAACCAGCAATATAGATGTAGAGGATGGTTTAGTCAATGGAGCTTGCGGGATACTCAAAGAAATTGCTTTGAAACCCAATTCCAGCGAACGTAATATAATATTCTTAGACTTTGGTGACGAACATGTGGGTCGAAGAGCAAGAACGGTACGATGTGCATATATGGAAAACGAAAATATTAACCAAAATTTAACTCCATTAGATTTAAAAAGGCAAATACTAAATATATCAAACAAATTGGAAGAACAGGTAATTCGAATACAGTTTCCAGTTGTCTGTGCCGAAGCATTAACTGTCCATAAAAGTCAAGGACAAACATATAAAGAACTATGCATTGACTTGACAAAATGTAAAAGAATAAGCAGATCAATGCTGTATGTTGCTTTGAGCAGAGTGAACACTTTGTCTGGGTTATACCTTATAGGTAAATTTAGATCTCCTCAGGCTCCTAGAAGCAATGATCCTATAATAGCAGAAATGGATAGATTAAGACAAGAAAGACGTCTAAAGTTGTCTTATAACACTTTGAGGGAGAGCGGAGGAATAAAAATCATCTATCAGAACGTGAATTCTCTGCCAAAGAAAATAGATTGTATAAGGTCAGATCAGTGGTATAGTAATGGAGACATATTAATATTTAGTGAAACTTTAGCCTCACTTCAACATAAATTATGCATAGATGGTTTCAATGAGAAGTTAAGAATTGCATTTTCAAAAAACTCACGAGGAATATCCATATACGTGAAAAAAGAGTTTCAAATTCAGGATGTAAATTACGTTAATAGAGCTGATAATGAAGGTCATATTGATTTAATTTCATTTCAAATTAACGAGCACTACGTAGTCTGTGGATACAAGTCTCCTGGAGCCAAAAGTAATACCTTTGAAGATAGTATAAATACAATTGTTTTAAAGAACATCAACTTAGAAAATAAAATCTTACTAATGGGAGATTTCAATTTCGACATTTACGAGCAAAAGAACAAATATATTTCAAACTATTTGAATAAACTTAATTTAATAAGCAAGTTGCATAAGAACATTTCAACAACAAATTTTAATACTCAGATAGATATAATATTTTCCAACATCGACATTTCTGCTGGTGTTTATGAAACCCTTTTCTCTGACCATAAACCTATATATGCAGTTTTGCCGGATGAAACAATACGAAGTGAAAGTCAGTGATTTTCAAAAAGGCCTGTCTACTCTATGCACAAAGCGTAATCTACTCAAGTAAAACGCGCAACACCTTATAACATTTGGTTAGTTTGTTAACACATAAACATTCAGCAATAGTTTTTAATGATGGTATAATGATTTTTGTTACATATTATCGCTACCGAGGGGGACACCGAAAGCCGAAATCTAACAATGCTATGAGGTCCAACCTTAGGTGAAGGTGATTGGAGTATCCGTCCTTGCTCGGCAGGTTTGGTGCTGTCACAGAATGGTTACAAGAGAAGACTCAAGAAGCGAAATACGCCGGAATTCCCAGTTCACGACAGTAATACCGAATAGAGCCTGCACGTCCATCTACTAAGTTCGCAAAGAGCTTAGAATTCTATCAATTACTGCCTGATAAAGACGTGCTCCAGAAAATATTTATAACTGTTAAAGATGATATTCCTACTATATCTGAGTGGGCGCTCAAACAGTTAGCAAGTACCCTGACTGAGGTTTTCCACGGTTTTCCCCAGTCTCGCAAGGTGAATACCGGGGTAAGTGTCTACAAGTGGTCCGTGGCCAGGATATACCAGCAGTATGATGAAACCAACAACGCTAAAGCTGCAGCCATAATCGTTCTTTTATGATGGAAGTTATCCTCATATATGTATTAATATTTCAAAATAATAACTCTACAATTGTATATGATGTGTTTTTCTTCTGTTAAGAGTTTAATACCTGTTAAATAAAACATCTGTGAAGATTATGAAATATACATAACTTGCTTCTGCAGATTGCAGTTCAACTTATTTATGTCTTTCTCCACAACAACCACTTACCTGAAATCATTTCTATGCAGATATTAACTAACTTGATTAACTTAAGAATACAAATAATAGAAATTAGCTGAAATGTTGATGGTGTAGAGAAAGTTATGTGAATGTAACACATCAGATTTTTGTATAAATTTTGAATTGTTACTTTCTCTACTACGTATAGTAAGTAGGGGAAGTATTGTATTCCACCCAAAATTTCAATACCGAGATTTCACCGGAAATACACGTTTTGAGACCCCCTGAATCCAAAAAAAACATTTTTGGAAACATGTCCGTGTGTGTGTCTGTGTGTGTGTGTCTATGAACAGCATAACTCAGAAACGCACAGTCGGATAAACACCAAACTTGGTATTTAGGTTCATTATCTTCCAAGGATGCGACACGAAGGCTTTCAAGAAAATCCCCTCACCCCAGAGTACCCTTTACATGGAAGATTTTTCGAAAATTTTAATTTTCTCAAAAATGGCTCTAACGATTTTGATTAAAATATCATATGTTTAAGATATTTTTATGACAAATAAAATGTATATCTTGAATTTCCTGGGAATGTCTCCAAAAGTATTCTTTATTGTGAACGACTTTTGCATAACTGGTAAACCATAAGAGATAGACAAAATTTTACTACACAAAAAATGTAGATCGCGTTAAAATACACAATTTATGTCATATACATTTTTTTAGTTGAGTGAACCATTTTCGAGATATTGCTTGTTATTTCCTTAAATTTTCCAATACTTATACTTTTTCTCAAATTCGTTATTCAATTTTTTATGTCCTGGATATGCAAACAGAATAGAATGCGCCACATAGCAACCAGCGCTTAAAAGATTTGACTCTCGCTTATAACCTATCATGTTCCCCTTGCAACTACAAGAAAATTAGCAATAAGATTGACATCTCGATATCTCGAGTAACATGAAGCATATGGAGAATAAACGTTTGTAAAAATAGTTTGTACAAGAGTAGAGAAAGTCATGTGAGTGTAACATCAGATTTTTTGGATTCAGGGGGTCTCAAAACATGTATTTCCGGTGAATATCTCGGTATCGAATTTTTGGGTGGAGTGCAATACTTCCCCTACTTACTATACGTAGTAAAGAAAGTAAAAATCTGATGTGTTACACTCACATGACTTTCTCTACTCTTTTACAAAGTATTTTTACAAACGCTTATTCTCCATCTAGTTCATGTTAATCGAGATAAACATTTGCAAAATCTATCTTATTGCTAATTTTCTTGTAGATGTAGGGGAAAACATATTTACAAGGGCAATATAGAACAATCTGATGTATTAACACTCACATGACTTTCTCTACTCTTGTACAATCTAATTTTACAAACGCCTATTCTCCATATGCTTCATGTTAATCGAGATATCGAGATGTCAATCTTATTGGTAATTTTCTTGTAGATGCAAGGGGAATATGGTAGCTTTTAAGCGATAGTCAAATATTTTAACGCTGGTTGCTATGTGGCGCATTCCATTCTCTTTGCATGTCCAGGACATAAAAAAAATTAATAACGAATTTGGGAAAAAATATATGTATTGGAAAATTTAAGGAAATAACAAGCAATATCTCGAAAACGGTTCACTCAACAAAAGAAATGTTTATGACATAAGTTGTGTATTTTAACGCGATCTACATTTTTTGTGCAGTAAAATTTTGTCTATCTCTTATGGTTTACCAGTTATGCAAAAGTCGTTCACAATGAAGAATACTTTTGGAGACATTCCCAGAAAATTCGAGATATACATTTCATTTCTCATGACATTATCTTAAACATATGATATTTTAATCAAAATCGTTAGAGCCATTTTTGAGAAAATTAAAATTTTCGAAAAATTTTCCATGTAAAGTGTAGTCTGGGGTGAAGGGATTTTCTTGAAAACCTTCGTGTCGCATCTCTGGGAAATACTGAACCTAAATACCAAGTTTGGTGCTTATCCGACTGTTCGTTTTTGAGTTATGCTGTTCACAGACACACACACAGACACACACACACACACGGACATGTTTCCAAAAATGCTTTTTTTGGATTCAGGAGGTCTCAAAACATGTATTTCCGGTGAAATCTCGGTATCGAATTTTTGGGTGGAATGCAATACTTCCCCTACTTACTATACGTAGTAGAGAAAGTAAAAATGAATAACGAATTCCCATTTGAGAAAATAAGTATTGAAAAATTTAAGGGAATAACAAGCAAAATCTCGAAAATGGTGCACTCAACAAAAAAAATGTATATGACATAAGTTGTGTATTTTAGCGCGATCTACATTTTTTGTGCAGTAAAATTTTGTGTATCTCTTATGGTTTACCAGTTATGCAAAAGTCGTTCACAATAAAGAATACTTTTGGAGACATTCCCAGAAAATTCAAGATATACATTTTGTCATAAAAGTATCTTAAACATATGATATTTTAATCAAAATCGTTAGAGCCATTTTTGAGAAAATTAAAATTTTCGAAACATCTTCCATGTAAAGGGTACTCTGGGGTGGGGAGATTTTCTTGAAAACTTTCTTGTCGCATCTATGGAAGATACTGAACCCAAATACCAAGTTTGGTGTTTATCCGACTGTTCGTATCTGAGTTATGCTGTTCACAGACACACACACACACGGACATGTTTCCAAAAATGCTTTTTTTGGATTCAGGGGGTCTCAAAACATGTATTTGCGGTGAAATCTCGGTATCGAAATTTTGGGTGGAATACAATACTTCCCCTACTTACTATACGTAGTAGAGAAAGTCAAAATCTGATGTGTTTCACTCACATGACTTTCTCTACCCTTGTACAAACTATTTTTACAAACGCTTATTCTCCATACGACTCATGTTAATCCAGATATCGAGATGTTAATCCTATTGCTAATTTTCTTGTAGATGCAAGGAGAATTGGAAGTCTTTAAGTGATAATCAAATATTTTAAGAGCTGATTGCTATGTGAAGTATTCCATTCTCTTTGAATTACCAGGACAAAAAAATCTGATGTGTTACACTCACATGACTTTCCCTACTCTTGTACAAACTATTTTTAAAAACGCGTATTCTCCATATGCTTCATGTTAATCGAGATATCGAGATGTTAATCTTATTGCTAATTTTCTTGTAGATGCAAGGGGAATATGGTAGCTTTTAAGCGATAGTCAAATATTTTAACGCTGGTTGCTGTGTGGCGCATTCCATTCTCTTTGCATGTCCAGGACATAAAAAAATCTGATGTGTTACACTCACATGACTTTCTCTACTCTTGTACAATCTATTTTTACAAACGCCTATTCTCCATATGCTCTATGTTAATCGATATATCGAGATGTCAAACTTATTGCTAATTTTCTTGTAGATGCAAGGGGAATATGGTAGCTTTTAAGCGATGGTCAAATATTTTAACGCTGGTTGCTATGCGGCGCATTCCATTCTCTTTTCAAGTCCAGGACATAAAAAAATGAATAACGAATTTGAGAAAAAGTATAAGTATTGGAAAATTTAAGGGAATAACAAGCAATATCTCGAAAACGGTTCACTCAACAAAAGAAATGTATATGACATAAGTTGTGTATTTTAACGAGATCTACAGTTTTTGTGTAGTAAAATTTTGTCTATCTCTTATGGTTTACCAGTTATGCAAAAGTCGTTCACAATGAAGAATACTTTTGGAGACATTCCCAGAAAATTCGAGATATACATTTCATTTCTCATGACATTATCTTAAACATATGATATTTTAATCAAAATCGTTAGAGCCATTTTTGAGAAAATTAAAATTTTCGAAAAATGGTCCATGTAAAGGGTAGTCTGGGGTGGGGGCATTTTCTTGAAAACCTTCGCGTCGCATCTCTGGAAGATACTGAACCTAAATACCAAGTTTGGTGTTTATCCGACTGTTGGTTTTGAGTTATGCTGTTCACAGACACACACACAGACACACACACGGACATGTTTCCAAAAATGCTTTTTTTGGATTCAGGAGGTCTCAAAACATATATTTCCGGTGAAATCTCGGTATCGAATTTTTGGGTGGAATGCAATACTTCCCCTACTTACTATACATAGTAGAGAAAGTAAAAAATGAATAACGAATTCGGGAAAAAGTACTAGTATTGGAAAATTTAAGGGAATAACAAGCAATATCTCGAAATTGGTTCACTCAACAAAAAAATGTATATGACTTTAAGTGTGTATTTTAACGCGATCTACATTTTTTGTGTAGTAAAATTTTGTCTATCTCTTATGGTTTGTTAGTTATGCAAAAGCCGTTCACAATGAAGAATACTTTTGGAGACATTCCCAGAAAATTCAAGATATACATTTCATTTGTCATGAAAATATCTTAAACATATGATATTTTAATCAATATCGTTAGAGCCATTTTTGAGAAAATTAAAATTTGTGATGGTATACTTCTGTTATATTTATTTGTTGAGCCTCACGTTTTGGAAGCCAATTTGCGGTGGTTATAAAGTTTATTTAAGTTTATTAGCCCCACGTTTGGGAAACCAATTTGCGACGGTATTACTTATAATGTTTGTGTATTTGTGTTTACTTCACGTGGTGAAGCCATTTTGTGACGTGATTCTTTATAATGTTTGTTAGCTCCATCTGGTGTTAGCAATTTGCGGCAGTATTAGTGTTTGTTTGAAAGAATGCTACTGTTATTTTATTTAATGTTTTGTTCACTGTCCTCCGGCTAGCTATGATCTTTTCGGTCGAGCACTTCTCTTTATACAGGTTGTGTAAACGGAAAGGAATCTTTTATCCACTGATGAAGGAATTTGTTTTACACTTTTATTGTCGAACACAGTCACTATCACATTTACACATTGATCTGGACACTCGCCAAACTGAAACTGTTATAACAACCTCTTACTGACCACTTTTAATTCGCGTACTTCAACCTTTGGTATAATTAACTTTACAACACTTGAGAATTTTCCTAACTCTGCTACGCGTAACTTGCGAATCGATAGCCGACGTATATTTTACAAATATTTCTGTTGGACTGAGGGCGACGTGTAGCATACAAATATTTTCGACGAACTGACGGGGTCTATCTCTAACCTAGCCCTTTTTATACTCCTACACCCCGATATGCCTAAAGATTATAACTGAGCTGCTATTGGCTAATAAAACGCGCCAACATTAGCGTCTATTTTTATATCCAATGAAAATTATGAATACATATACTCTAGGTATAATGTTCCAGCAAATTCTACAGAAAAAGGCGCCAACATTACGTAACTTCCTCGTCTCTAACAATGATAAACAGCTCACCCCCTCGCTGCATTATTGCACGCTATTATTGTCAGTTTCAGTAAGGCAGTATAAACCCACTTCTCAACAATAATTACAATCAACAAACATCTCAAATCAATGTCACATAAAAATGCATATTCATACTATAATCATTCTTTACATTTAAATAATTTATGATACAAATTACTGCATCAAATTTTCGAAGAATCTACCATGTAAAAGGTAATTTGGGGTGGGGGGATTTTCTGGAGAACCTTCTTGTCTCATCTCTGGAAGATACTAAACCTAAATTCCAAGTTTGGTGTTTATCCGACAATGCGTTTCTGAGTTATGCTGTTCACAGACAGACAGACACACAGACACACGGACATGTTTCCAAAAATGCTTTTTTTGGATTCAGGGGTCTCAAAACTTCTATTTCCGGTGAAATCTCGGTATCGAATTTTTGGGTGGAATACAATACTTCCCCTACTAATTTATGCTACCTTTATTCTGTTGGTGTAACTAGGCATGTTCCATTTATAAAATTGTATGTTTACTCAAAAAATACACTTGCTCAGTATTATTAAAATCTGTTTATAGGCTAAATGTACGAGCCCCTGACTACAAATCAATGATGTGTAAACTGCACATTAATAGCAACTTCCATTTCCAAAATATTTGCGGTGCAAGTTTTAGGTAATTCACCCTGTATTTTAACTACCTTGACTCGCACCAAGAACTTATTTAGAGCAATGGTGGCCCGACATTGGGGTATGCATTCCCTCCTTCTTCTTAGACTCCTACCGCCTCTTATATACACCTGACTGAAATACGGACAACTTCTTGCGTCATCGCTGTCGCGTGGGACTACCCAGACGTTGGACACGTTCTTTTACTAACTGAAATATTATACTTCATATTCCGGGTAAGCCGGCGAAATGCTTATCACAACCATACTTCCCGACGTAGAGTAGAGGTTAACTCTCTATATATGGCCATGTCCTGTGTGGAGGCGTCTGTCTATGATATAAAAACCCTTTCATAAATCCATGGGGATGGCTTTCTTGATAAGAACAACCCAGGTGCGGCCGGAGGCGCTTCCCAGATTAACATTCACCTTTGGGTATGGCAACCAGCGTAACATCTGCTCAATGGCACTAGGCAACTAGAAACTGATCTTTCTTAAATACTTAATCCTAAAATGGCTTACTTGCTCACTATCTTTGTGTCTAGTCGTTTATTATATTAAATCTGTTATCGTTTTTGTTAATTGTGTCTTGCTGTTCAGAGTTGCTCACCACCCTTAATCCTGCTACGCTCCCAAATGCACGTCCTCAACCCCCTTCAAATTAAAGGCGTGACAATATGACAATTAAAATCATTTGAGCCATTTAGTAAAAAACAAAACATAACACAAATTTACTGCAAGAGAGCAATTTGGGATCAAGAGAATTTCATGCAATTCTTACTGTAGTATCTTTCGAAAGCCTCCCCCCACACACACGCATTGAGTCTCTCACTCCCTCACACTCACATGCTAGCAGTCAACCACACACCCTCTCACTCTTATGATACCCACAAACACACCTCACACACAAACTCTCACTTGAACACATACACACACTATCACACTGATACCTAAATACCCTCTCATATATTCACACTGTCACACACACAAATGATCCTTCACACACACTCACATTTACACTCTAAAACTCTCACACTTACTCTCTCACAGTCACATACAAATACACCACCCTTCTCACATATTTATGCACTCATACTCTATAACTCTCACACACTCTAAACTCACACATTTATACACAACCTCTCTCAATCACAAAACATTTCCTCTCACTCACACATATCTATGCACTTACACTCTCACTCCAAATGCTCACATTCAGCTCTCTCACATAATCACACTCTCAAATGGACACTCACATACTCTCACATATTTACACTCTACAACCCATTCTCCATTGCTCATTGTCCGACAAGACATTCTCTCATAGTCGCACACTCTACCTCTCACGCTCACACTCCACAACTCTCACACCCTCACATACTCCCTCTCGCAGTTACATTGGCACACACTATCACACTCACCCTATTCTACTCACACTCACTCTCTCATACTTACACACTCACAGACTCACTCACATTCTACAACCCTCACACATTCAGTCAACCACTTACCCTTTTACGATCACTGACACTCTCTCACTCTCATTTTTCATACTCACACACAAGGTCTCACTCTACAGGCACACACTCTTGCTCTCCCTTACTCATTCTCCTTCAAACCCACTCTCTTTACAACACCACACTGAGATTCCCTCAACCTCATGAGTTGAGCACACAGCCAGCAGGGCTGGAAATTGGAAAACTGGAGAATTTCAGCAGCTGAAAACCAATTTTAAACTTTTCCCTTCTTTTTTGTTTCTTCTGCTCACAGTATGACATGGATTACGTGAACTAGCAGGCCACGAAGTCATCCCGGGTGTTATTCTTGAAATATACAAGTTCCCGAGGCTTGGGGTTCAAAGCTGGCAGAGGGCAATGGATTTTTTTTCAGGTGTAACAATCCTTAGCATGACTTCCTTCAGAAGGGAAGTGAAGCCAGTGGTCTCATCATAGATTTACGGCATAAAGAACCTTAAGTTTAATAAAGAGCTCTTAGCAAATTTAATAGTCTTTCATGCCCAATATACAGGTGAGCCAAAAGACTCCGAACCACCTGCGCGGTGTTTTTCCTGTCCCCGTCCTCGGCGCTCGTTGCCGTCTGCCGCTATCATAGAAAGGCGCGGATGAAACCATACATCTTTAAAACTACTTTTAAAGGCTTTACTTACACACTTTATGAATGGAAATGCTGAAACTGTCCACCGTCGTTGTCCATACACTTTTGGCACTTCTTTAGGAAACTATCCATCATGGAATTTTTGGGGGGAATTTTCCAAACGATGACCGATGTCGTCTAACATTTCTTCAGTAAGAGCCTGAACACTTCCTGTGGCCTGAAATTTACTGTAAAGTTCAAGGATTGTTGTACGGCTTGGAACGTTTACCCTGGAAATCTTTCTGCAAATCGTACTTTCACTTGGCGAGCTGACTGAGTTAGCACATACTAATCATAAACAAATACACGCTGTGCAGTAGAAAACACATACTGAGTCATAATATACTTTGTGACTAAGTACCGGACAAAATAACAAACAACTCGTAATAACTGAATTACATCACTGTCAACTGAAAACTGTACTTCACACTGCACAGCAAAACTACGACAGCGTGATTTTGTTTATAGTAGCAGTGCGTTATCATATTTTCAGATGCCCAGTGGAAAAACACGGGCATCCGGTAATATTGTTCATAAAATAACCCCCCCAGGGTAACTTAAAACATAAAATGTACAAGACAAACCCACACACCCTGGAAGAATTAAAACAAAATATCCGCCAGTAAATTTTTCAGCGTGAACTACGGCGAGTGATGGAGAGTTTCCTAAAGAGGTGCCAAAAATGTATGAACAACGACGGTGGCCAGTTTCAGCATCTCCTTTCGTAAGGTTGGTAAGTAAAGCCTTTAAAAGTAATTTTAAAAATGTTATATGGTTACATCTGCGCCTTTCTATGATAGCGCAGGCGGCAACGAGCGC
The DNA here is from genome assembly GCA_030765065.1 of Deroplatys truncata. Classification (NCBI taxonomy): domain Eukaryota; kingdom Metazoa; phylum Arthropoda; class Insecta; order Mantodea; family Mantidae; genus Deroplatys; species Deroplatys truncata. The sequence goes on along the minus strand of CM060989.1, from coordinate 82,111,580 downwards.
CGAGGACACGGAGAGGAAAAACACCGCGCAGGCGGTTCGGAGTCTTTTGGCTCACTCTGTAGAATGTGACGCTAAGAGCCATAGTAGTTACAGCATCCATAAATAAAAAGTTCTATTTAATTTTGAGATATATGCTCGGTGCACCTGCCTAGTCAGAACTTACAATTCTGCAGGGGCTAGAATTCTCGAACCTGTGGGAGATCGTAGTCTTCATTAGCTAAAATGAACTCCAGGTATCGTAGCGAGGCAAAATTTGGGAAAATGCCAAAATAAGGATACTTACGTGATGAATCTAGATTAATGTAACCTTGATGCCTCACAGCATAGGCTATTTAAGCTGATTGTCACAAGAGGAGACTACCTCTAAACCAATACAAAATGTCTCTGTGCTGGTCGAACTCATGTTCATGCTTTAGTTCATGCTTAAGAAAGAACTTCACCATCAGCTAGGTACTTACATACTGGACAATAGGCCTGAAGCATGGGCAGGAGCATTACTTGGAGCCCTCCTTGCCACCACAACCAGCATCCCCTTCCCAAGCGCTGTATGCCCCTCAGATGGATACTCTCATCCTGAGCTATGTCACCCATGTAGCACCTGGTATTTCCTGCAGTGTTACAATTTTCACCAACCACTCTGCAAACTATTTTTACAAAGGCTTATTCTTCTATCTGTTTATGTTAGTCAAGATAAACACTTTCAGAAATGGTTTTATTGCATTTTGTTTCAGGTACAAGTATGAAGGACATTCAAATGAAACCTGGTCAGTGCGTCTAACTTTGCATTACAGTATGGTGGCACCATCTATTGGTAGAGTGACTGCAGCGTGCGCAACGTTTGACGTTGCATAGTGACAGTGTGGTTTCACGCCGAAGAGAAGGTGGTCACACAAGTTATCGTCCACTACTGAACATGAAGGCGAGTAAGCAGGAACAACGAGCAGTGATTCGATTTTTAGCGGCGGAGGGAGTTGGAGACCGTGAAATGTATCGACGGATGAAGGCTGTGTACGGTGAGTACAGTCTGTGTCGTTCAAGTGTGGTGGTATGGCGCAAAAGATTCCTTGAGGGGCGCGAGTTACTGGAAGACGATGCTCGTCCTGGACAGGCTCATCGTGTCATCACATCTGAAATGATTGCGGAAGTGAATGCTTTAGTCTTGGGCAACCATAGAATCACGTGGACGAGATCCATCGGCTCTGGGTATTAGCGTGGGCACCATAATGCATCAACACTTCAAATTTCGAAAAGTTTGTGTGCAATGGGTTCCCCACCAACTGACCGCCGAAGAGCGCAATACTCGAATGGTACTGTCTTTGAGCCATCTGCAACATTATCATGAGGAGCAATACGGCTTTCTGTCGCATATTGTCACTGGTGACGAAACATGGTGTCACCATTTTGAACCAGAAAGCAAGCGTCAGAGCAAGCCGTGGAAACATGCGACTTCACCACCTCCAAAGAAATCAAAGGCCGTGCACACCAGTTCTGCTAAGGTCATGATGTCCTTTTTTGACCACAAGGGCCCACTGCTTGTCGAGTTCCTGGAATGGGGAACCACCATCAATGCCCAGCGTTATCAAGCCACTTTACAGAACCTTAGACGAACCATCAAATCGAAACGCTCAGGCATGTTGTCCAATGCCGTTATTCTCCTCCATAATGCCCGTCCACACACTGCCAATGCGGTGAAGACGCATTGCAGCAGTTTCGATGGTAAACGCTGGAACATCCACCGTACAGTCCAGACAGTTCACTGTGTGACTTTCATGTTTATGGACCTCTAAAACAAGCTATTCGCGGACGACGAAGTGTGTGAATGGGTCCAGGCCTGGACCCAATAGCAGTCTACTCGCTTCTTCAAAGATGGAATCGACCAGCTAGTGTCGCAATGGGATAAATGTACCAACAGTTTTGGTGACTATTTTTGAGTTAATAAAATCGTTACCGTTACTTTACACAAGTGACCGGGTTTCATTTGAATGACCCTTATATCAGTAAACTCAAGAATAATCAAGTCTTTTAAAAGCAAGTCGCTATGTAATAAGTAGGAAAATCTGCTCTCTTTGTATGACTATGAGAAGAAAACGAATAGTGGCTTAATTAAAGTATTTCAAAATTCAAACCAATAATAAAAGTACTTTGGAAATGGTTTAAAAAAATTGTGTTATAAATTGTGTTTTAATGAGATACACATTGTTTGTGCAGTAAGCTTTTGTCATTATCTTACAGTTTACAATGAAATTAATTCAGAATGAAGAGGACATCACAGGCTATTCAGATAAAACTTGAAGATACACGTTTTACTTTTCATAAAACTATCTTAAACACGTGGTATTTTAATCAAAACTGTTAGTCCTATTTTTGAGGAAATAAAACATGTGCAGTTTTTCCATGTGAAGTGTAGTTTGGGTTCGGGGTGGGGGGATTTTCTTTATATTGCATCTTGGAAGAAACCAAACCTAAATACCAAGTTTGGGTTTAATCAACTTCTCAGTTGTGAGCTATGCTGTTCACACACACAGTCAGATGTACACAACACATATACACATTTTTACTTTCTCTACTACGTATAGTAAGTAGGGGAAGTATTGTATTCCACCCAAAAATTCGGTACCGAGATTTCACCGGAAATACATATTTTGAGACCCCCTGAATCCAAAAAAAGCATTTTTGGAAACATGTCCGTGTGTGTGTCTGTCTGTGAACAGCATAACTCAGAAACGAACAGTCGGATAAACACCAAACTTGGTATTTGGGTTCAATATCTTCCAGAGATACGACACGAAGGTTTTCAAGAAAATCCCCCCACCCCAGATTACCCTTTACATGGAACATTTTTCGAAAATTTTAATTTTCTCAAAAATGGCTCTAACGATTTTGATTAAAATATCATATGTTTAATATATTTTCATGACAAATAAAATGTATATCTTGAATTTTCTGGGAATGTCTCCAAAAGCATGCTTCATTGTGAACGCCTTTTGCGTAACTGGTAAGCCATAAGAGATAGATAAAATTTTACTACACAAAAAATGTAGATCGCGTTAAAATACACAATTTATGTTATATACATTTTTTTGTTGAGTGAACCATTTTCAAGATATTGCTTGTTATTCCCTTAAATTTTCCAATACTTATACTTTTTCTCAAACTGGTTATTCATTTCTTTTTGTCCTGGTAATGCAAAAAGAATGGATTACTCCATATAGCAACCAGCCCTTAAAATGTTTGACTATCGCCTAAAACCTACCAATTCCTCTTGCATCTACAAGAAAATTAGCAGTAAGATTAACATCTCGATATCTCAATTAACATGAAGCATACGGAGAATAAGCGTTTGTAAAAATAGTTTGTACAACAGTAGAGAAAGTCATGTGAGTGTAACACATGAGATTTGTTTTCTAAAAGTGTCATCTTTTGTTACAGGGAGCCTCAAGACGCATTTCTGGTGAATTCTCTGTATCCAATTTTTGGGTGGAATGGAACACTTGCTCTATTTACATAAGTAGTAGAGCAAGTAAAAATGGTTCTTCTGGATTCAGGGACACATATTTCCAGTGAAATTTCTGTATCAAATATTTGGGTTGAGTACAATAGTTCCTCTACCTACTACAGGGTCTTTGATGTAAAACCTGACTGCTCACATAGGGTTTTGAGACTGGGTAGCACGACATGCCACTCCGTCTTCACTTCTTAAATCTGTATTCCTGTAAAGCCATACATTAACTTAAGAAAACTAACTTTATCTCATAGCAAAATACTCTAGTGCAGAAGTCTTGAAAATCCCAACTTGTTGGACTAACTTCAATAGTTAAATTAAATTGAGTTTTATTTATGGACGCTCTTTAACTACTAGGGTCCTTAGCATCCCATTCTATATTGGGCGTGAGAGATTGGTAATTTTGCTCAGAGGCCTCTTTATCAGGCTTGAGGTTCTTTTACGTGCTGTAAATCTACGACATGGGACCACCGGCTTTACTTCCCTTCCACGGAAGCCATGCTAAGGATTTTACACCCGAAAAAATCCATCACCCTCCACCGGGTTTGAACCCAACCTTAGGAACCACAGGCTAGCACGGTACCACTAGTCCACAGAGGACGACTAAGTTCAATAGTGATTTTCATGGCAAACATTCAACATTTTTGTCAATTTCGCCTGCTAACGCTGTGCATCTTCGCATGTGTTTCTTGTTTTGCACTGAACCAGTAGCTTCAAATTTATTCACAAGATCATGAACTGAAGTTCTGGAAGAAGGAAGTTATGCAGGAAACATCTTCAGAACACCATGAATCTGTTCATATTTAAAATAACATTTACATAATTATTATCTTCACAAATGAAGGTGGACCACTAACATTAATGACTATATGCTAATTAAGAATAAAAAGCCTGTTGGAGTGGGGGAAGGCAGCTGCCATTGGTTCTGATGAACATCATGCAAGCGGTCAGGTTTTATACGAAAGATCCAGTATAAGTAGGTGCTAGAGAAAGTACCAGATATCAATGACATTCCTTAGTTTCCTATTTTAAATTAGCTTTCCTAATATCAACAAATTTAAATAAAGAATTGAAACATGTAGCAGTAAAAATAAAGAACAACAAAAAGTTAGAATATTATCACAGCCTTCTTTTATTTTGCTACAAACAAGTTACTGGTGCCACTGCCACCATACTACAAAAGGTTAACAGATTAAAGCAAGGTTTGTCAAATACAAATGTAATGTATGCGTTTCTTTTTTCATCTGTGGCAAATATTACATGAACACATAAATTCTACATGAAGGTTACATAATCCTAGCAACAACAGTTGAATATTGAAACACTCATGTTATTTGCCTTTGTTACAAGGAGCCGATATATAGTATGGATTATTTCAACATTACTTATATCTCAGGATGTCATGCTCAAAATAGAAATGTGGGACTCCTCCTCATTACCTTGGGTCAAAACAGCTTAACCATTCACAACCAACATAAACAATCTGACTTCATAATTGTGGTATTTGGGAAATACTAAGCTAATCTGTATCTGGGTATTATGAAACTGCAAAAGGAGTAAGGAAAACTCAAGAATCTATGATTAAGGAATGCAGAATGGTTAAGACAGACAAATCAAAGAAATTGTCTACCCCACAAAACTGTATTTAAGCCCAATGTTTTACAACCATGACAATCAAAGTGTGGATTAACTTCATGTTCTTGGTTAACATTTATTGTGAACAATTACACTCTTAAAATTTGCAACAAACATTTCATTGTATTTCTCTCAATAAATGCTTCTAATGATTTCAGGTTTTGTAATTAAGTGACTAAAAATATTGTTATGGTACTTGGAAAGTTATATTAATAACATTCAAGAATTACACATAAAAAGGTTAGAACAATGAAACCAATTCTGCAAATATATAATCTATGAACTTTCAATGTCATGTTTAAAACATCAGAATGGGGAAAGTAATGTAACTACTTGAGGATCATAAACCAAAAATTTAGTCTGAATGTTCCTATCATGTGCTGTCTCACAGAGTAGACATTACTGTGAGCATTGTTTATTTCTATATAACTTCAGTATATATGGATTATTATTCAATGGAAATTCTGAGTGAAGAATTTATATTAGAACAAAGGATTTTCATATAAGGCACAAATGTGAAAATTTACTGATCAAGAGTTTGCACTGAATTTCTAGAGATATAAATTATGCAGGTGGTTCTTATATATAGGGAAATTGGTGTTATAAGCTGGATTGTTAAAAACTGGATGAAACTGTGACAGCTTTAGAATGCTCTATGTTGTCTGTTACAGGATGTACAAATTTCATAAGTATGCATCTGTAGGCAACTTTGAACCAGTACAATAAGTGAGGTGCAGTAAATAATCCATATGACTACATATTATGTATGTAGGTGCCAGAATAGTGCAGTAGTTTCATTTCTGACTCTCTTACTATGAGTCTGGGGTTCAATTCCCGGCTGTGCGGTGGCCTTATCCACATCTTGACCTCTGACTTGCTCATGTGAAGTATCCCCAAGGCCCAATATGGCTCAGAGGCCATGGTAAAAGCTGTAGACCTTCTCATTCCACTGTCATCCTTATCATCACCCTGCCATCAAAGGTCATAGAAATTCATATGGGGAGCATTACAGAAGACATGTATCATATGAATTTCTATAATTTGATTAGTTTGCAAAACACTAAAATTACATTGTTCACATAGTAAAAATGAGTGAGTCACACAGTCACTATGTATCCTGTCCTGCACACCCACGGTGAAGCATAACCTGCCTCTCTGTACACAAATTAGTGAAACACTGCCAAATAATTCTATAAACAAGTTTTTTTTCCCAGCAGATGTAACATAAACAATTATCTATCTAGCAACATTAACCTTAACCATGTAAACCAACACAAAACAAAGAGCTGAAGATGTGACTGATAAACAACAAAAAGGTTCACATTTTAATTTTCTTAAAAAATGTAAGTGAAGATTAAGTCACTGGTTCATATAAAGTGTCTGTACAATAATATTTTGGGAAAACAAACATTTACAAAATTGAAGGGAAATGTATTTATTTTAATGAATATCTTTTAATTCCTAACACTATCATTGATAATAAATGTAGTTACATGTTGCTGCAGCTCTCAGCTTGTCACAGAACATAATTTGTTAAATATGCAAACGAAATTGAAGTCAAAAGAGCAGAAACTGTAACAGAAATATATGAAAAAGTGACAGTTTTAAAACTTTTTGCCTGCATGAACAAAATTTTGCCTTCCAAAGTTCAATGAGGCCTTTCTTGCATATGTTACATTGATATAGCTGCATTTTCTATGTGAGCGAGATTATGGCTTTAAAATGTGACACATTCTTGAAATCCTCATAAAAGCTTTACTTGTATGAGTTCATATTATACATTTTCCAACTACACAAAGGAGTAAATCTCTGTTCACAAATTTCACACTTGTATGGCTTATGGTACTGATGAAACAAAAAATGTCATTTCAGATTTGACAACTGAGTAAATCTCTTCTCACAAATTTCACATTTATGCGGCTTTTTAACCCTCATGAATCAAATTGTGCCTTTCCAAATGTGACATGGCAAATTTCTTCTCACAAATTTCACATTTCTGTGGCCTTTTACCCAAATGAGTATTATTGTGCACTTTCAAATCTGACAGCTGAGTAAATCTCTTGTCACAAATTTCACACTCGTGTGGCTTTTTACACTCATGAATTAAATTGTGCACTTTCAATTGTGACAACTGAGCAAAGCTCTTCTCACAAAGTTGACACTTGTGTTGCCTTTCGCCACCATGGATAAATTCATGCCCTTTCAAGTTTGATTTATTAATAAAGCTCCTTTTATAAATGTTACACTTGTGTGCCCTGCTGTAAATTTCACCATCACTATAATTCTGAATGAGCATGTTTTCCCTCAGGTGATATTTTTGAGACATTTTCTTGACTTTCATATTCAGGATGATCCTTTCCATTTTAGAAGCTGGTCTCTTTTCCTGAATCTTCAGCAGAGGGCAGTAATGAGTTACCACTGCCATCACCAGAAACTGCTGCTGAGCACAATCTGAAATATTGGAATATCAAACATCATTATATATACTTGTAATAATCAAAGAATTAAATTAAACCTCTGTTTGGTAACAATGGTACATGCTCAGAAATAACTGACGTCTCATTAACTGTGAGGCAGTATTTTTAACACTTAAAATATTTCAGTCAAATTATATAATACGTAAATTCAATAACAGCCCGCCTTGAAGCAATATGTGTATTTAATAATTTGTAAAATGTATGTAACAGTCATTGCATATGCTTATATTATTGTAAGCATGTTCAATAATGTTATGTGAGTGCATTGCGTGATTTAGTAGTGTAGGAGCTGTGAGAATAATAAGTTAAAAGTTGCTAACAATGAGGTAACCTTGAGGCAATAATGAGTTTGAGAGTTTAAATGTTACTTATGATTCTTGGAAGCAATAATGTAATTTTAGTGACAGTTTATAAAAAATAGCCAATCAACAACTAGAAAAAGCTTTAGTTAAATAAGGTATTCTATTGGAGTAGGATTAGCCAATCAGAGACTTGAAATACAGAAATTTACAAGTTAAGACGGTTGAAATCAAGTCAGTTGCCTGCAGACCGTGATAGTAACCGGATGCAAGATGTGTCCTCTAGAGAAATATACATATTCGTGTGAGACGAAAAATAAGTTTACGTGTTAAAAAGTACAAGTAATTAATTAAAGAATCTCACAGCTCTCTATATCAGTGAAGTGCTATTTAATTTGTGTCAAGCATTAATAAAAAGGAGTGAATTAAAACTTAAAATCTGTGTAAGCCTACATTCTTAGTCGTACCAAAACGCTGCCTAAGAGAAACGTGTCTCTAACAATAATACTGACGCAGCCGAGGCAAACATAAATATTTAAAGAAGCAGTTTAATAACAAAGTTAATATTTTTTTTAAAGTTGGGGCAAAGGCCACCTGAAAGTACATTTTTGGGGCGAAGGCTACCGGAAACTTTTACTATACATGAGGTTGCAACTACTACAAGTGTTCAGCTCCCCAACAGTTGAACTATAATACATCATCTTCAAACTGACTTTCCATACGTAACAAACCAAAAACTTGAAATTGACGCCCAAAATGTGGAGCTAATAAAATAACCTTCTTCAAATTGGCATCCATACGTGGAGCTAAATAAATAAACAACTCCAACAAAAACACCTTCAAATGTAGTTACAAACACATTTAGATCAACCACAATGTTCATTACAGCTGAAGTAGCTTTATTAATCTACAGTATCATTAGCTAATTTATGAAATCTTTCAAATAAAATGTATGTTAATCAGTGTGAAAAATGTGTCAATTACAGGCACTGGAAATTACACCAACTTCCTAGTTTGCTTTAACAGCAACCATTCAAAGCAGTTCTGCAAGCAATTCCTATGAAGATTAAACTTAGCATCAATAATTTCATAACCAAGTGGTTATCAACAAGTCAGTTTACAATCAGCAGGCAATACAATGAATGGAGTACGTCCCACAAATTTTCAGGTAGTAACAGAAAATCACAACATATAAATATTCATGGTGGATTGTTTAACAAGTGGCTAATGCTTTGTAAAAACTTTGATGTTACATTCACTTAGGTTTTTCCAGCCAGTTTTCTACATCATTTTAGCAGTGTTTCTGCCATTCTTACTACACCTGACACCACACGAAGTGGACAATGGTGATATTAAATGATATCTAGGAAAGGTAGTTTGGGAAGGAAGCATTCCAGACCTATGAAAATATTAGTCAAGGAGGTTAGTCCTGGCCAGATATGAACCGTGGACCTCCAGTTCAAGAGTCTGTGTATTAAGGACCTTGGTTACACATGTTGGTCCTTTTCTGAAAACCATTCTTACAAAAGTTAATATTTTTATCTACTTAATTTTTAGATAAACATTGCAGAGTTGGTTTCATTACACCTTATGTTTCAGTATATAAGAGATACAGGAGGCTGAAGAGAAAAGCGGGTCATTATACGAGGTATGATCAAAAACTTTCCGGAATGGCTTCACAACAATGCTGACGCTGAGATTTGTTTAATTCTTACGCAGACTACATGCAGCATTCCTTCCCGATAAAAATAAGAGGTCATTTGACTTCCTGTGACGAGATAGATGCTCTGAAGTGAACAGTGTTTTGCATGTGCTGCAATTTTTCCGCGTAGCAAAAATGCCAGATTATGAAGAACAAAGAACGAACATCAAATTTTGCTTTAAAGTCGGTAAAACTGCAACAGAAGCCTATGAAATTTTAAGAACAGCTTATGGGGAGGAAGTTATGGGCAAAACTCAAGCATTTGAGTGGTTTTCGAAATTTAAAGGTGGTGTGACATCAGTTAAAGATGCAGATCGTTCGGGGTGACCCTGTTCCAGCAAAACTATGAAAATATCAATCAGATCATGGCAATGGTGTTAAATGATAGGTGCATTACAATAAGAGAACTTTCTGATTCATTAGGACTCTCCTTTTGGAAGTGTTCAAAGCATTTTGAAAGACTAATGACTGGTTCATGACAATGCGCCCACACACAAAGCCCTTTCTGTTCGGCAATTTTTGGATAAAAATAGGATAAATACTGTTCCACATCCAACCTATTCTCCAGATTTGGTACCAGTGCACTTTTTTTCTTTTCTCGAGACTTAAAATGCAGCTCCCAGGACACCGTTTTGAGGACATTGATGTCATCCATTATGAATCGCAGAAGGCTCTGAACATGTTGAAAGAAGAGGACTTTCAGAGGTGCTTCCAGCAGTGGCAGAAGTGCTGGGACAAGCGTATCAACTCTGGGAGAATATCCGCAAACTGCAATGCATGCATCTCTCCCGATCCACAAAGCAACTGCTGCAATTCTATGCCAACATAAAATGCAGCATCACAAAGGCCAAGTGAAAAGAGCATTAAAACTGGTGACAGACATTTCATTGAAACCAAAGTGGACGAAAGTGTGTTATCATGATTGAGAATAAAACAGACCAAATAAAACCATTGCTCACTTCTTGTAGTAATTGCTTCAGAAATGTAGCTCTGAAAATTCTTGCACTATAGGGAACACTGACTTATTCAGGTAGTTTTCTCCTATGTTATGGAGTTTATCATATATTTTATGTCATTATTACATTAAAATTGTAAATATATAATTGTAATATGGTTCTTTGGTGCACCTGCATAAATAAAAAAAATGTTCCTGTTACTGTGATTTATTTTTTCTTCTAGAGCATTACTTTTGGTGCATTTTTAAACTTTACAACTACATAAAGGGTTTTTCAACAAGAGTGTTCTATGTTTAACATGTGATAGCTGCCGTTGTTATTGAGTTACAGCAGTCATTTTTTTGTGTGGTTACAGTTCTTATTTACAAATAGCCATGGAACGTTACAGCATTTAGCAACATGTAGAAATTGTGAAAATTTACTATCAACATGGATCATCTGTTTGCCAAACCTTCCATGTATTGCATGAAGTTTACGGTGTGCATAATCATACCTTCGAGAGAACGATTCTGCGTTTGATCGATAAATTTGAAAGAAGTGGTTCTGTCAGCAATCAAAGAACACCTGTACGTAATCGACGTAAGTGCTCCAACAAAAACACAAGCGCCGTTCGTGAGAGTGTACGCAAGAATGGAAACAAATCAATTGCTCGTTGAGCGCAAGAATTGGGGCTTTTGCCGACCACAACTTGGCAAATTCTGCTTCTGGACTTGAAGTTTCATGCTTACAAAATGGTGTTAACTCGAGAACTAAAGCCCAACAACCTTAGGTTCCACCGTGTATTTGCTGACTGGGCTATGGAGTAATTGGAAGCTGACCCAGATTTTTGCCAAAAAATCATCTTTAGCGACGAAGCCCACTTTTGGATGGATGGTTGTGTTAACAAACAAAATTGCCGCTATTGGAGCAATCACAATCCAATGCAGATTCAAGAACGACCACTTCATCCCCAAAAGATTACTGTGTGGTATGGATTTTGGTATGGTGGAATCATTGGCCCATATTTTTTCCAAGATGAAGATGGAGAAGCTCTTAACTGTCAATGGAGAAAGATACCGGGCTCTAATAAGGGACTATTTTGGCCTCAATTGGATGGTATGGATCTCAGAAACATCTGGTTCCAGCAAGATGGTGCCACATGTCATACTACTCTCGAAACCATCGATCTTTTGAAGGAGAAGTTCCGAGGTTTCATCATTTCCCATGGTGGTGATGTTAACTGGTCTCTGAGTCATGTGATTTAATGCCGTTGGATTACTTCTTGTGGGGTTATATTAAATCTCGAGTTTATGTCAACAAACCAGAAACAGTAAATGATCTTATGAATAACATAACGCATGTTATTCATGAAGTTGGACCTAATTTATGTTCTTCTGTCATTGAAAATTGGGTCAACCGTATATGCGTCACCCAACAGTCGCGGCGGTACAACACACTTAAATCCTAGCGCAACATTTACTGGTCCTGAAAACCCCTCTACTTATAATTAATATGGAACACTGAGGTACATTATGGTGGTCCCGTAGGGAGTTAATAACATGATAAAGCCAAGTTTTATTGACTTAACCTCAATATGTAAAATTTGAACCACTGCAACCCTATAAACCAGAACCAATCTAACAGGTACAAAATAATTAACCTTAACAATTATGTAACAGGTGTGTATTTGAAAAATAGTTGCCAGTTAAGAAGGGCACTATTTATATTTTGAGCCTTGACAATCCTGAATGTTGTAGGTGCCATCTGATGTTTCCAATGGAAAGTTTGACGTTTTTGACCATAATCTACTTCAAACATTTTGTCAATAGAGCGTCATTTGTTTTTTTACACTAACTTGAAAATGTGTGTCAACAAAGACATGGATTATTAAGACAAGAGTGCATCGATCAACTAACTTCCACATTTGGCAACGAAGCTCCATCCTTTGTCACTGTGAAACGCTGGTATAACGAATTTAATCGTGGCTGCCGTTCGCTCAATGATGAAGTTCATGAAGGTCGTCCAATATAAGTTGTGCCAGAAAACATTGATGCTGTGCAAAAACTAATAATGAAAGATCGTCATGCAACATATTGTGAGATTGAGGCAACCCTAGGCATTAGTTCCATCAGCATATATAAAATATTGCATGATTATTTAACCATGAAAAAAGTTTGCTCTCGTTGGATCCCACATAATTTGACGCAATCTCAAAAAGATGCTCGTGTCGATTGGTGTATGAGGAATAAAGAAGCACAAAAAATGCACTACCTCTTACTTTTCTCTTTCTACTGTCTAAAGTAATTTATTTTTTAATTTACACAAAAACTGTCCAATGCTTCTAGTGTCCATGCACATAATTTTGATCATAAGTGTATTATTTCTATCCCCCTTCAACCACTTCTCATTAAAAATTCTTTTCTCCAACTTTCTGTTCCTTGGCACTTAAATACTGTGTTCAATGTCTTCCTTACCACCACATATCGGGCATTGGTTCTGAGGAATACCCTGTCTTAACCCTCTTAGCCTCCATGCTCTGGTTCTTACCCATGCAATAGATTCTCTCTCTTGATTATTTACTATGTCTGTATATTTTTCCACACCCCATGTATTTTTCATTGGCCTATAACAAACTAATGAGCTATTTTTGGCAATCTCACTGGACATGATTTGTATTTCTATATCTTCCAGTCTTTTCCTTGCCTTTTTCCAAAAAAAATTCATGTTATTTTCTCTCCTTCCCCACATGTCTCTTAACCCATTTTTCTCCAAAATGTTCCGTAAATTACTTACCCATCCATCATTCATTAAGCTATTCTCTTGGTATTCCATACATTGTCTTAACACATTACTTTTTCCTAGATTTAATGTTCTGAACCAAAATTTCAAAGCTCTTTCCATTATCTTCCCCTTAGTTGCCACCCTGCCCATCTGTAATTGTGCTACCTGTCTTACAATTGACTTCAGTAGCCCTAGTATTTCTCTATAAAACATCCTGTGCACCTTATCTATACTTTCCCATCCTCTATCTAATCCCCATATTTCTATATCATACAGCATTTTTGCCTCCACAACCATCTCATAAACTTTTTCAAGTCATTTAACATTTATATTAGGTACTCTTATATTTGCAGCTTCTAATTGGTGCCATTGCCCCTTTACCTTTTGCCAATGCAAACTTCTTTTGTTTCTCCCATTTATTATCTCCATCAGTTTTTACTCCTGAATGAATACAGTCACGCACCACCCTGTAATCTTTATTCTCTCCCTTGCACTTTTCATATTTGCTTAATTTTCCTCCCTTTTTGAATACCACAATCTGTGTTTTCTCTTGGTTCACTTTTAACCTCCATTCTTTACAATATACATCAATTGCTTGTAATGATTGTTTTAAACCACTTACTGTAATAGATCCTAACACTAGGTCATCTGCAAAAAGAAGTCCTGAGACTTGGATGTTGTTAATTACTGGTGCACAGTTATTATTCCTTCCAATTTCTAGTAAGACATCATCTATGTATAAATTAAATAAAACTGGGCTTAACTTACATCCTTACTTGAGGCCTTTCTTTTGTTGAATTTCTCTTGTTACACAGCCTGTCTCCACCCTTACACAGAAGGTGTTCTCAAAATACAGTGCTTTAAGAATATTCACCAATTGCTGACTTACTCCCTTACACACTAATTTATGCCACAGAAGTTGTAGCTCAATTCGGCCATAAGCTTTACATATATGATAAGGACTGGTTTGATGAAGAATGTAGGGTATCAAAAAGACAAGTAAAACAACTGTTGGTTAGGTGGAGGGAATTAGGTGATAGAAAATCTAGGGACAATTATATGCAAGGGAGGAATTCACATAATTTATTGTTAGAGCAAAAGAAAAAGGACTGGAGAGAAAGTAATGAAAGGAATTTGATAAAATGTCTAAATGAAAATAACGTTAATAAGGTATGGCAGGTTCTTAAGTCGACCTATAATAAATGTGTAACTAAACCCAATATTGAGCCAGGATAATGGATGGAGTATTTTAAAACATTATATGGGGAAGACAGGAGTATAGGATTTACGGGATTTCTGGAAATAGGGAATGTTTTTGTAGAGATATTGGATGGTGAAATTAGGAGCGAGGAAATAATAAAACATGTTAAGTTACTGAAGAAACATAAAGCTACTGGAATTGATGGCATCCCAACAGAGTTTCTTAAGGAGTGGTGTACTGAAACAGGAAGAGTGAAAATTTTATTAGATTTAATGTAATTATTAGAAAGGGTTATGTACATAAACGACGGAGGGAAGCTATCATCCATCCTATATATAAAGGCAAGGGTAATGTGGATAAACCTAATAACTACAGAGGTATTGTATTATTATCGAATATAGGAAAACTTTTTGCGGGCATTTTGGCAGCTAGACTACAATTTTGGGTTGAAGAATATAATATCCTTTCAGAACTGCAGATGGGCTTTTGCAAGGGAAGGCCATTGTACTCGTTTATTGTCCCTTTCCACATTGTGAATATTGTGAGACTATTAAAGACCACCCTACGTCTTTGCTGGTAGTTTGCTTACATTGCATTTCAAGTGGATGAATGGCCACCAATACAGCAATTGCTCATTTATATAGTTGCTGGTTTGCCAAAGATTTCTAAGACTGAAAAACTGTAATGCATAACCTTTGCCAGCAACACCTTTAGTCATTCCAATCTTCTGGTAATTGCCATGATTCTTTGGGTCTCTTTCCTCCTCTTGCCAAACTGTAATGGTCTGTAATATCTGTGTACTTTAAAGTTTTGTAGCTCTTTTATGGTAACACTGACACACAACCTATGAATACACTTTATTATTAAGTAAAGGGTTCAGAATTTTACTGGTGCAAATACTATGCAAAGAAATGTTTATATGCATTTGTACACAATTTCTTTCAACGTAGAACATTTGGAATTTTCTTGTGACTCAGTTAAAATGTAAGTAATTTTGTTGC
Organism: Deroplatys truncata; assembly: GCA_030765065.1. Lineage (NCBI taxonomy): Eukaryota > Metazoa > Arthropoda > Insecta > Mantodea > Mantidae > Deroplatys > Deroplatys truncata. The sequence goes on along the minus strand of CM060989.1, from coordinate 82,096,047 downwards.
CCTAAATGGTAAGCATTGCAAAAGTGCAGGAGAACGCATTTAATTTAGATTAGATTGTATTCTGTGAGTTCACTAGCAGCCATAAAGGCTTGTGAACATAGAACATGTCAAGGAAATGTACAAAATTTACATATAAACATAAATATTACACAGAATATGGAAAATTTGAAATAAAATAGACACATACTATATGCGTGTCAAGGAAATGTACAATAAAGTTACATATATACATAAATATTACATAGTATACGGAACATTTAAAATAAAATAAAGACATATTATATACAAAATGAAGCAAAACAAGTGTAACTTTGTACAGAGTTGAATACCTCCTTACTGTTATAAGGTTAACATACGTATAGGCAAGAACAGTTATTTTAACATTCACTATGCTTGTACCTTTCCTTTGTTCGTCTGATCATTTTCTTCTATTTGATTTGTAATGCATAGCATTTACTGTCAGTTCTAAATATACATACATTTAAATAGCTTCATTAATTCTAGAGCAGGCATCAAATATGACTGGCAATTGTCATTAATATTTACTAATACTACTTACAGAGCTATATAAGTATTATCATCAGGATAATTTGTCATTCAAATAATCTTGTACAGAATAATATGCGTTTGAGCATAGGTACTCTTTAACAGCAGTTTTAAAGACATTGAAATTGTCAATTATAATTAATTATAAAGTGCAGTCCCTCCTTAGAGCAGTTTGTCCATTGAAACATTGGTATTAATAAATAAACATTGGTAGTGCTTGTTAATTATATGAGCACATTCGTACTGTATCATCAGAAGTAGGTATATGGTAGTGTTTATCAATCAGCATATCATTCATACAAGCACATTCATAATGTATTATCAGAAGTAGGTACATGTAAGTAGTCTATTCATATTTGAAAAACCAATATAATCACACATTTGAGGCAGCTGCAAGACATGATACAACTCTGGTTCAGGAGTTAGCATGACTACACATAATGCTACCTGGGCACTTTTAGGTCATAACGAAAATATTTTTCAGTAACTCCAAAAGGTCTCCTACAATCATTATTCAGCCTTGTTTTTCAGTCAACATTTTACTTTAAATAACAGCATAAATATTGGACATTCACAGCATCATTACCCAATTATGTATTTTTAGTAAATGTCTGTAGCATAGAGGGTATCCATGCTTTATAAAACCATGAAAATTTAAACTATATCAAAACTAGGGTGTTCTGGTCTATGGCAAGGAACGGTCTGCAGCAACATTACCAAGAAATTATCATTCACTGTATCATGTCAATCTGCGTATGCAATTTCTAAAAACTCCCAAGACAGTGATTCGTGATGTACATAAGCATTACTATTATAGAAGGCAGTCACACATATGTTTACAAGCAAAGCATTTTGTAATACAGACCTATTGAATATCGGAGCAACATTTTATATGAAAATTCCAAGGACTTGAAACTTGGAAAAAGGAGCCTTGGATTTTATGAATCTAGGTTACACCTAAAACCTTGTTAACTTCTCCAAGGTGTAATTTTGTATGGAGGTGCCAGCAACAGTTGATTCTGGTACAGTGAAATAGGTATTCTCAGTTTTGCTGCCTAAAAATGCATTTCTTGGATTCATAGGACCTCAAAATATGTTTCCAGTGAAATCTCGGTACTGAATTCTTCTTGTGGAATGAAATACCTCCTCTGCGTACTAGGTACGTGGTAGAATAAATAAAAGTTATTTTTCTTTTCATTCAAGGGGCCTCAAAACATGTATTTCCGGTGAAATCTCGGTATAGAATTTTTGTGTGGAATGCAATACCTCCTCTACTTAGATGTACTTGGTAGATTAATGAATGAGAAAAAGAATAAGTAAAAATGAATTTTAAAAAATCCACAATTCTGATCTTGATATATATTGCAGGCTCGCAAAATTCCATGCATATTTATTGTGTATTCACGCATGCTTTGCTTTAAACATTATTTATGTTGGGTTTTACGGCGCCATTGATTTTCATATTTTTATTTTCGCACACAATCCGCGCATATTTGTACGTTATACCTATGTTTATCCACATTTCACTTTTTATTTCCCCTTAGTTATTTTACACGTGTACTCATGGCGTGTGACATCCATTGGTTATCCAGCTTCCTTTTTTCTTTTTTTCTAGTTCCATTTATTACCCCGTCTTTAACAAAAAAAGAAACAACAAAAAAAAATCTGATGTGTTACACTCACATGACTTTCTCTACTCTTGTACAATCTAATTTTACAAACGCCTATTCTCCATATGCTTTATGTTAATCGAGATATCGAGATGTCAATCTTATTGCTAATTTTCTTGTAGATGCAAGGGGAATATGGTAGCTTTTAAGCGATGGTCAAATATTTTAACGCTGGTTGCTATGCGGCGCATTCCATTCTCTTTGCAAGTCCAGGACATAAAAAAATGAATAACGAATTTGAGAAAAAGTATAAGTATTGGAAAATTTAAGGGAATAACAAGCAATATCTCGAAAACGGTTCACTCAACAAAAGAAATGTATATGACATAAGTTGTGTATTTTAATGAGATCTACATTTTGTGTGTAGTAAAATGTTGTCTATCTCTTATGGTTTACCAGTTATGCAAAAGTCGTTCACAATGAAGAATACTTTTGGAGACATTCCCAGAAAATTCGAGATATACATTTCATTTCTCATGACATTATCTTAAACATATGATATTTTAATCAAAATCGTTAGAGCCATTTTTGAGAAAATTAAAATTTTCGAAAAATGTTCCATGTAAAGGGTAGTCTGGGGTGGGGGGATTTTCTTGAAAACCTTCGTGTCGCATCTCTGGAAGATACTGAACCTAAATACCAAGTTTGGTGTTTATCCGACTGTTCGTTTTTGAGTTATGCTGTTCACAGACACACACACAGACACACACACAGACACAGACACACACACACACAGACACACACACGGACATGTTTCCAAAAATGCTTTTTTTGGATTCAGGAGGTCTCAAAACATGTATTTCCGGTGAAATCTCGGTATCGAATTTTTGGGTGGAATGCAATACTTCCCCTACTTACTATACGTAGTAGAGAAAGTAACAAGAGGGCTTTTGTCCACCAAATTTAATATTTTTTCCAACTCAGTGCTAATGACGGTAAAAGAAAGGACGAGCGTCTAGTCCCTGACTTGCATTTTCATTCTCGGTCAAACTCGGGAGTTTTCGGAGACTCGGTAGTTGGAATTCGGCTGCATGGTCAAGGCATGCCGCCAATATGCACCGCCTTCAAGATTATAGTAGGTAAACATATTGCTTGTTTATTTTCCAGTGTCTTTTGAAGAATGAACAGCTGTTCAGGTCACCAGGTGCATTTGCAGATGTTTAACGTGAGACACGGCACTCGGCAGTATGATTTCCGTAGATTGCCGGATATAAAATCGATGAACAGACTACGAAATAATTTATTTAGTCAATAGTATTTGTATAACAGACTACCAGATCTATCATATTGGCTAATTTTCTCATTGGTCATTCCATTATAATTCACAAATAAGATACTCTCGAAAATGTATGAGGAAGCTGTAACACAAAATAATTGTACTTAGCTCCTATGAGATAATCTGCTGGTATTTCAATATAGATAAAAATATCTGGCTAGATTAGATTAGATTGTATTCTGTGAGTTCGCTAGCAGCCATAAAGGCTTGTGAACATAGAACATGCCAAGGAAATGTACAAAAATTACATATAAACATAAATATTACACAGAATATGGAACATTTAAAATAAAATAGACACATACTATATGCGTGTCAAGGAAATGTACAATAAAGTTACGTATATACATAAATATTACATAGTATACAGAACATTTAAAATAAAATAAAGACATATTATATACAAAATGAAACAAATCAAGTGTAATTTTGTACAGAGTTGAATACCCCCTTACTGTTATAAGGCTAACTTACGTATAGGCAAGAACAGTTATTTTAACATTCACTAGGATTTTACCTAATTAGGTTATATAGAGTTTTTAATTGGCGTTTCTCTCGCTAGAATTAGATTATTTTTCAAATAACCACCCACAATCTAAAGAAACATAAAATGCTCTCATCTTGCATCTTATTAATAACCGCCTGCCTAATTAATTGTAACCTAAATTAATTGTAAAGGCATTTTACGTTTTTATTTATTCCACAAAAAGTAAATAGTGAGCTGAAACGCGTGCATATTGTTTTGTTACATACAATTTTTATTTTCGCACACAATCCGCGCATATTTGTGCGAACATTTCCGAGACGCCGATCACTCCCGATAGTGACCGAGAATGAAAATGCATGTCAGGATCTGGACGCTCGTTAATTAACACCCATTGCCTTTTCACCTCACTCTAAAGGCTGGTTCACAACCACCCGGTAACGGTAACCAGAACGGAAACGAGAATAGGAAGCAAGAAATTTTGATTCTTAACAGCCCGGTAACGAGAACGGGAATACATATCGATCACAAAGTGAAAGTCGATTTTGCGCATTGGGATTTCATTTTTTTTTAACTGACCAATGACATTTTTTCACCTACTTCCAATTAAGCCAAGCCAACGTCAAAATTCGATAGAGTAAACATTATCTAAATGCATATTCATTACATTTCCGATCCCCCTACTTATGCCAAACTTTCATTCAAATATTTAATGGCATACATTATAATTGTTTATTGTTCTTTTTTCATTTCCACCGGTTTTAGCTGTTCTTTGTAGCTTTTGCCATTTTCTTTTTAGGTAATAGCCAGTTTTGAGTTGCATATAAACAAACTGCAAATGATCCCTTCACCAGAGGAACCAACGTTGATTAGATTTGCGGGTGTCGGGATGAGGTTAGGAAGCATATTTACTACTAATTGCTTCCAGTTTCATGTTTCCAGCTTGCGACTATAGAGAACACTAGTGGCTGTTGCATGTCACGGCTGCTTAGAATAACCTCTAGAGTGAAGAGTGTAATATGCACAGTAGGGATCCAATATGCCTTGCCCGGAAACTAGAAGTTTGGCAACTCTTCTTTCCCGTTTCCGGGAAGCTTCCCTTCGGTTGTGCACATTCCCATTTGAATACATGTATTTCAGCTTTCTCGTTCTCGTTGGTTGTTAACCAGCCTTAACTACTTTTTTATTGCTTCGTGACATTCCGTTAGCTTCAATGTTTTTATCAGTATTCAGTTGGCACCAGCTCCTAAAAATGACCGTCATTGCTAAGTTGTCATGAAGAATGGCCCAATACTACTCTCTATACTCTATACTCTAGTTACCTTGCAATACTACGTGTGAATTTGCAAATCTTGTGTACTTTAAGAAGTCAACACACGACACAATCGAGTTCACATACCCAAAAATACCGACCCCGTAAGTTTCGTAACATTTCATTTATTGTAGTTCTATTATACATAAATAATGTTGCCCACAAAATAAATATACAGGAAGAGTGAATGTATTTATATTTTTAAAATAAGGCCTACAAGGAGTTGTATGCATGCTCTTTTCTGGAAAATAAAATGTTACTAAAATTTGGATTTGAAGGTGTTTCACCGTAGTTTAATGCCATAGGAAATATGTGAGTATATTGATGTGAAATAAGGTAATTTTGAGCAACGACTCTATATTACTATGGCGACCGCGCGTAGAACCTTTATGCAGTGCCAACATCAGAACTGTATATTAAGCGGCATGCCAGCCGCGACCAACATCGCTAGACTTTAAAACAAGCGTGAAAAACACACACATTATGTTGAAATCTCCATGATATTTTGAAATGCGCTTTTCGAACAAGAGAAGAACCTGGATAACCAGTGGACGTCACGCGTAAAATAACTAATGCGTGTTTTCGTAAAGGGAAATAAAACGTGAAATGTGCATAAACATGTATAACCCACATAAATATGCGCGGATTGTGCGCGAAAACACAAACATGAAAAGCAATGACGCCGTAAAACAAAACACGTAGATGAAGCCAAACATAAATAATGTTTAAAGCAAAGCATACGTAAACTACACAATAAATATACATGAAATTTTGGGAAAGTCTGAAATATATATGATGTTTAGACATGTCGATTTTTTAAAATTCATTTGTGGGTATTCTTTTTTCATTCATTATTCTACCATGTACATAGTAGGTAAAGGAGGTATTGCATTCCACCCGAAATTTCGATAACGAGATTTCACCGGAAACATGTTTTGAAACCCCTAAATGAAAATAAAAGAAATTATTATTTATTCTACAACGTACCTAATAGGCAGAGGAGGTATTTCATGCTATACAAAAAATTCGATACCGAGATTTCACCGGAAATACATGTTTTGAGGCCGTATGAATCCAAGAAATGCATTTTTAGAAAGCAAAACTGACGAATACCTTCTCTACCTACAGGTATGTGGTAGAAAAGGTAAACATGCTCTTTTTTCTTCAGGGTGTCTCAAAACATGTATTTCCTGGAAATCTCGGTATCAAATTTTTGTGTAGTATACAATACCTTCTCTACCATTTTAGGTGCGTGGTACATTAAGTAAAAGTGCTTTTTTATTCAGGGATCTTAAAACACGTATTTCCAGTGAAATCTCATCAAATTTTTGTGTGGAATGCAATACCTCCTCTAACTTTTTAGGTATGCGGTAGAATAAGTAAACATGCTTTTTTATTTAGGGACCTCAAAACATGTATTTCCGGTGAAATCTCTGGGCTACTAAAATTCTGCAAATGTATGTCATTTAGCCTTTCAAATACGCGAAAATTGTTACACAGTTCTGATTACGTATTCTGGCACGATTTATTGAATTATGATTGTTATCTGGCGTTACTTCTTTAGTATCTATCCTCTCTTCATGAACTCCGTCTTTCTTCTACATACATCTTCAAGAATGCTTTATCTTCCTTTCTTTTTTTATATGCATTGATGAAAAACGGCCTTTATTAAGGTTAACAATTCCATCACAAAAGAGCAAGTATGTCCTTGGGCATAATAATTATGGTAGCATTTATTTTTATTCACTTGTGTTACTTTGTTTACTACTTCACTGTAATTATTTAGTTATATTACATTTGTTAACTACTTCGCGGTAGGTAATTATTTAGTTGTGTTATGTCTGTTTACTACCAGGCGGTAATGTTTAGTGGTATTACATTTATTTACTACTCTGTGGTAATTATTTAGTTGTATTACATTTGTTTACTTCTTTGTGGCAACTTTCTGTTGTATTAGTTAACTGTTTCATGGTAGATAATTATTTAGTTTTATTACATTTGGAATTAATTCTTCTTCCACACAAGGTTGTAAAGGTAGGATCAGACAACTGAAAAATTCAATGCCATCCTGGCGATGGAATTGAATTTATCAGTCATTGATTCTGTATTACATTTGTTTAGTACTTTGTGGTTATCATTTAGCTGTATTACATTAATTACTGTTTCGCGCTTTTCTATTACCGCAGCGTGTAACATCTGTACCAACTATTTCCTTGTTTCGTATAGCTGCAGCATTTTTTCTGCTTTACATTTGGTACCTAACATTGCACATTAACATCGTCTGCCATGACACATCAACCTCTGCAGCAACATTTTGTAAATATCTACCTATAATGACATTGTTTACAGTTCAACTGTACATATTGTACTCTGTTCGTCATGTAGGATTTAACTTAGCAATCATTCCATGGCAAAGGACCTAATATGCAAAAAATTTAAAATATTTCAAAATAGTTGCATCATGCATATTTTTAAAGCAGAAGGACCCTTTTAACAATACAAAGTTAATTTCAAAAGAATTTTAAATTATAAAATTTCTATACCTAATCAACTGTTATTAATAACACTGCTGACAAAAGAAGAAATGCATTTCATATGTTTCTTGCCCTAAATATGTGTTGCTTGACTTAATAATTGTTATTGTGTGTCATACTTGCTGTATAGATGTTTGAGATTCTACTGTGAAATTTTGGAGCAAATCAGCTGATTTTTTCAAGTACATAATATAAAATTAAAATACAGTGATATGTTACACATGCAACACAAATCATGGTTTTATTAATATTCATGGGAAATTTTTAGCATTATAAAACTTTCTGGAAGTCAGGTAATCCAAATGGTCTAAATTTTACTATTTACTTTTTTTTTTTTTGTAGCATGAATATTTTGTATGCAAAATTGCGTTGCTTGTGTGACATTAGTTTATTGTCACAGCCACAGCATATGGCAATAAAAATAATGAAAATGGGATCCTCCATGTGAGCTAAATTTTACTAAAATAATCCTTTAATGTGAATCGTTTGTTCTCAGGAACACTATTTATTTAATTATTACAACGGTCCTAATAATTTAAATTGTTGCATATCAACAATATCTACTGAGAGATCATGACTATTTAGACACAAGCTTAAAGAGGATCCAGTGAAGTATGAAACATACCTAATGAAAGAGGAGAAACATTTAAATTATGAAAGGAAAAACAAGCACTTCAAACTGATAATGTGAAGTTAATGGGAAAGCAAGATAGAATATGATGGAGGAGGCATATACAAAGACTAAAAACTTTACCAGAAATAAGTAATGAAATATTGCATCACCAATGTCGTCCTCCATGGACTAGTGGTACCGTGCTAGTCTCTAGTTCCCAAGGTTGTGGGTTTAAACCCGGCGGAGGGTGATGGATTTTTTTGGGTGTAAAATTCCTTACCATGCCTTCCTTCAGAAGGGAATTAAAGCCGGTGGTCCTGTGTCGTAGATTTATGGCACGTAAAAGAATCTCAAGCCTGATAAAGAGTCATCTGAGAAAAATTACCGGTCTTTCATACCCAATGTAGAATGGGAGGCTAACGACCATAGTAGTTCAAGAGCGTCCATAAATAAAACTCAATTTTTTTGCATCACCATCAGAGGATTTATGCAGGAATACCCGATCACTAGGGAAAGCAGTTTATAAAGTGAACAGAGGTTTACCAAACAGTACAGAAAAATGCAAAGCAGTTGTAGCAATATTATTAGTTTATGAATTACCAGAATTTGGGAAAACATTGAACCTACTAAATAAATTTAAAAAAGAAGGTAGTAAACAACTGAATGAAGAAACAAAGACAATGTTATACAGTTTTATCTCTGTGATATGAACAGGACTGAGCCAGGTAAAAAGGACAAAGTTACCATTAAGAATGTCATAACTGGCAAGAAAGAGGTGTACAGAAACGTATGTGATGTTGACCATTGCTAAGCCTATGAAGATTGTGGCCAGCAAATGAGGACAAATCTTGGAAAGACAAGTCTGATCCTGAAGAATGTGGAACCTCCTAATTTGCTTAATAACAGAGGTTGATTTGCCCTTAAGTTACTGCTTGTGTCTGCATTTGTTTTTGTGTGATTGTAACAATGTTATATAATAGAATGAGGATGTTCTTGTTTATTTATTTCAATAATACAGGTCCTTCTTTATTTATAACTAAATACTATCTATGATGCATTGCAGCTGATAAATATGTATAATCTTAACATATCTCCAAGTGTCTCAAAAGCAACAGTCACACGCAATGTTTTAAAATTAAAATTTATGTAGCATATTAATGTTTCTGAGTAGCTCACATTATAACATTGTAAATGTGTATATTTTGTTTACATCAACAAATTTCAGTCATATTCATGATTCAAGAGGACAGAATTTTAATAAAATCTTTGTGTGGGAAAGAGATGCATACAATTGTCATGCATGCAACAGGGATTGATACATTATTTTTGTTAACTAGCACAAAGCTTTATAGCAAACTTAATTGCAGGGTAGTAGTATAACATATGAAAATAAAAATGTTATCTCTTAAGGTTAAAATCTCCTGCAAGATCAAGTAACAGTGTGTTTTAGTCATTAAATTATCTAATAGTTCAAATTGCTAAAAATCATATAATGTTAGCACTATAACTGTATAAGTTTAAATGTTTGTGAGACAATTCCCATTTAAGAATAAATTAAGATTGTTTATATAAATAGCCACACCTCCTTTATTCATATTTGACCTGCAATATCTGGCTGCTAACCTTAAGTTATCTTTCTTATGCAAGCAAATCCACTATCAAAATGTCACACACACAACCATAGAATGACCCTTAGACCCCTGATTCTGATTTATTCAATAGAATAGTTGTATCGACACAGTCAAAAGCTTTAAAGATATCTAGTACTACTACTACTGCTGAAAAATTACTGACATCAATGCTATCAACTTGAAAAAGTTGCAAGTATGGTCAATCCTCCATATACAAAACCATTTAGGCAATCTGATATAAGGTGGAATTTATCTAAAAAGGTAACAATTCTTAAATAAATTATTTTTTCTAGCACCTTAGATAAGGAAGGTAATACTGAAATAGATCTATAGCTATCAATCTCTTTCTTGTTTCCTTTCTTAAATATTGCAATAACTTGGGCTATTTTAACTTTATTGGAGAAAATTTTGCATACTAACACTGAGTTTACAGTGTCAACTGGAGGGTTTGCTATGGATTCTTTACAAACTTTTATTAATTTAATTACAATATGATCATAACCAATGCTGTTTTTTAATTTGATCTTACTTATAGTGTTTATAGTTTCACTTTTATTGTTTGGGTGGAGAAACAATGTGTGATTAGTTAAACCATTTGATGTCACTGTGAGAGTTGTATGATTAGGTTGAGCTTTGGAAATATTTTGACCAAAAGCAAAAAAGTTATTAAAAATATTTGCCAATGCTAAAGTATCTCTTATTACAGTGCTGTTTGAATTGGTTTTAAAGTGATTGTCTTTTTATAGTTGTGGTATTGTCTCCGAGGTTATTAATGATATTCCAGCTTGTCCTACTTTTGTTTTCTGATGCTGATATTTTCTTACTGAAAAAATCTTCTTTGGATTATGTAATCTTTTGGTCATATATTTTTTTAAAATTACTTAAATTTTCTCATTTTAATTCACCTGATAACATTTTATTGTTTACTGTATGTAGGAGAGTATGAAGTTGTTTTATTTCGGTTGTAACCCAATCACGATTATCTTATTAGGGCTAATAGTACTATTCCTTGCCCTTGTTTTTGGACAGTATAAATCATAATATTATGAAAGGTGCAGAATTTCTTGTTAGTTTCTAACTCACTATAAACTTCATTTTAGTCCAGCCAATTCAGTGCTCTGTTTAGAGCTGACAAGTTAGATTCACTGCAATTGCTAACAAATTGGGTGTTTGTTAGAATTGTATTTTTACTTTCTCTACTACATATAGTAAGAGGGGAAGTATTGTATTCCACCCAAAAAATTCGATACCGAGATTTCACCGGAAATACATGTTTTGACACACCCTGAATCCAAAAAAAAGCATTTTTAGAAACATGTCCGTGTGTCTGTCTGTCTGTGTGTGTGTCTGTGAACAGCATAACTCAGAAACGAACAGTCGGATAAACACCAAACTTGGTATTTAGGTTCAGTATCTTCCAGAGATGCGACACAAAGGTTTTAAAGAAAATCTCCCCACCCCAGATTACCCTTTACATGGAACATTTTCTCAAAAATGGCTGTAATGATTTTGATTAAAATATCATATGTTTAAGATATTTTCATGACAAATGAAATGTATATATTGAATTTTCTGGGAATGTCTCCAAAAGTATTCTTCATTGTGAATGGCTTTTGCATAAGCGGTAAACCATAAGATATAGACAAAAGTTTACTACACAAAAAATGTAGATCGCATTAAAATACACAATTTATTTCATATACACTTTTTTGTTGAGTGAACCATTTCGAGATATTGCTTGTTATTCCCTTGAATTTTCCAATACTAATACTTTTTCGCAAATTCGTTATTCATTTTTTTTATATCCTGGACATGCAAAGAGAATGGAATGCGCCACATAGCAACCAGCGCTTAAAAGATTTGACTATCGCTTATAACCTACCATATTCCCCTTGCATCTACAAGAAAATTAGCAATAAGATTGACATCTCGATTAACATGAAGCATATGGAGAATAAGCGTTTGTAAAAATAGTTTGTACAAGAGTAGAGAAAGTCATGTGAGTTTAACACATCAGATTTTTTTAACAACTTAGATTTACTCTTGAAATCTGACATAATTATTGATTGTGCAGGGTGATCTGAAATTGATGCATGAAGTACACATGAATTTAAAAATTGGTAGGAGACATTGGTAAGTATTTTGTCTCTTGCTGGTTTACCTGTAGGTTCATTCATAGTGTTTCTTAATCCAAACTGTTTTTGGATATTAAAGATTCTTGTATTCAATGGTTCTGTGTGGCTAAAAGAATTGTTAAAATCTCCTGCAAGATCAAGTAACAATGTGTTTCAGTCATTAAATTATCTAGGAGTTCAAATAGCTCCCCAAAAAATATGTTAAAGCTTCCACTAGTGGTCTATATATTCCTATAATAAAAAACTTTTTAGTTCTGTATTTAAATCTGACTCTAGATAATTCAATTACCTTCAGCACTATAACTGTTGAAGTTTAAAATTGTGGGACAGTTCCCATTTAAGAACAAATTAAGATTTTTTATATAAATAGCCACACCTCCTTTATTCATATTTGACCTGCAATATCTGGCTGCTAAGCTTAAGTTAAACGAGTACATTCAGTTTTGGAGGTTTTAACATATGTTCTGTAAGCACCAAGATATCAGGGTCTTCATCTTTGATTACAAAGTCTAGTTGATCTATTTTGTTACTTACAACATTTACATTCTGATGAATTATTTTGAAATTAACTGCACTTTTTCAAATTTTCCGGAGATTATTCCATATGTGGGAAGGAGGTATGAAGTTTTAAGAAACTTGGAATCGGGTTTTTTTAATATGCAGAGTTGATTGTGTAGTAGTTGTTGCTTTATCGAAAATATTGGGTCGTCCTTGGTGACCGCTTAGCTTTTGTGGAAATCTTGTCAGAAGATATTGCGAACTCAGTGAAAGAAAATATGGCTAACGGAATGTAGCAAAGCAAGGAAAATGTAACATAAGTGGATCATTAGTGTTTAGACACGCAGATCCTACGGCTATGTCCTGTCATCGCTCCGCAGCTTCGGCCAAACTTCTAAAAACATCCCTTGGCTACGCATTGAGGTTGAGGGTCCTCAAATCCCTTGGCTACGCCTTGCGGCTTAGGACCCTTGATGTTACAATGTTGGCAGCAGAATGCCAATGACAGCAATGCTAACATGATGCAAGTGCATGTGTTACATGTTGATAGCGAAAGTGCTCCCAACCCACATACGGAATAATGGCCATTTCCATAATACTTGCACAACTACTTTCATGTTTTGGTCAAACAGTCGTGATGGAACACTACGGGCGGCTGTTGGGCATATGTATATCCATACATGCAACTTTTTTTTTGGTGATCTACTTATTTATAAAATATTGAGTGAACTTTCTTATTTGGTATTGTTGGTTATATTATTCAATTTGAAACTTACGGTGCACTCAGAACATTTCTGCAGTTAGTTTAAGGATCTAGAAGCCCGTGCAAACTTCTTGCGTTATGCCTACGGCTGCATTGTGAATAGTGTTCCCTCACGCCTGTGCTTATGCTGTATTACGTTAGCGCATACATTTCATTGTGAATGAAGCCTTATTCTGCATGTTTCTTTAACTTTTCCCATAGTTCAAGTTATTCATGATATGCTCTTTTCCCTATAGACCTGCTAATGAAATTGAGAAGAGCACCATCAGATGCAGCAACAGTTGTGAAATGTATGCCAAAATAGAAATCAAAGAAGAGGAACCTCTCCCAGATGTATCCTCACAGAATGAGAGAGACTTCTTGACCTTGGATGTTGCAATGCAGACAAATAGTGATGCTGTGCTTCTGGACGATGATTGTAACATGGTAATCAAAACAGAAATAAAATCAGAGACTCCTTTCCCAGATTTGGTTACAGAAAGAGAGAGAATGTTTTACCAAATGTCTTGCAAATCAGATTAAGTCGGAAACTATTACCTGCAGCAACAGCTGTGAGATAGATATCAAAACAGAAATTCAGGAACAGACTCTGGTTTCTGACTTTGGTTCACAGAACAACAGAGAATTTCTTCCAGAGGTTCCTGTAATAAAGGTTAAGGAATACAGCAGTGATCACGAAAAGGATAACAAAATAGAAATTAAAGAACAACATAGGTGGCTGCAAACTGAAACTTCATTTGCTTGCGATGACGTTAAGGTAAGTTTTATAGAAAGCTCCTTCAGTTAGACTTTTTGTTTATTGTATATACATAAAATATTTGAATAATGTAATATAAAATTAATATGGATGAGAGATAGTTTGTAAATGTGTACAATGCTTTTTCAGATAAGTCAGATGAGTATTTAAAGGGTTGCAAGTAATGTTAGTGATAATTCTTGAAAATTAAAGGATATTTTAAGGAAGTTTTGTATTTATACCAAAAATATTCTCCATGACAGTCAGCTACACTTTCCCTAATTTGAAATAAAACTGAAATGAATGCTAAATGAGATAAGTGAAATTCAATGATTCAAAGATGACAGTTATCAAGCGCAATGTCCTCCTTTTAACCATTGGGACTGCAAAGCTTAAAACACGAGCATTTGCAGTGAAGGGTGAAAAAATCCTGTTGATAGTGTTTGACAAAACTAGATTGAAACTTTATCATGTGGGTAAGCCAATACTTATAACTTGAGGCAGTAGTTTTAACACGTGAATAATTTCAATTAAATTATATAATATGTAAATTCAATAACAGCCCGCCTTGAAGCAATATATGTATGTAATATCTATGTAACGGTCATTGCATATTCTTATATTATTGTAAACATGTTTAATAATGTTATGTGAATACATTACATACTTAATAAGGTAAGAGCTGTGAGAATAATAAGTTTAAAGTTGCTAACAAAGAGGTAACCTTGAGGTAATAATGAGTTTGAAGTCATGATTACAGCAACGATAATGTAAATTTTGTGACAGTTTAAAATAGCCAATCAACAGCCAGAAAAAGCTTTAGTAAAATGCAGATATTCTATTGGACTAGGATTAGCCAATCAGAGACTTGAAATAAGAAGCTTACGGGTTTGGATGGTTGAAATATGTTCAGTTACGTGCAGACCTTGGTAGTGACCGGATGGAAGATATGTTCTGTAAAGAAATATGTATTCGTGTGAAATGAAAATTAAGTATACGCGATAACAAAGCGCAAGTTTTAAATTAAAGAATCTCACAGCTCTTAATATCAGTGTAGTGCTATTTAATTTGTGCCAAGGATTAATAAAAAGAAGTGAATTTAAACTTAAAATCTGTGTAAGCCTACATTCTTGTGGCTCCATGCCCTGTCTAAGAGATACAGACTCTAAAACAAGACTGACGCAGCCGAGGCAAACATAATCTTTAGAAGCTGTTTAATAACAAAGTTAATATTATTTTTTAAAACATGGAGAGTAACAACAAAAATACATCTTCAAAAATCAGTTTTCATACATAGTAGTATATTACGTAACAAACAATCTCCTTCAAATTGGCTTACCAAAGTATCGTCCAAACTCCTTAAAGAATAAACTCCAAGAACAATACTGCTTCAAATTAACGTTCATACATGGAGCTGATTAAATAAATAAACTCCAAGACAATAACTACTTCAAGTTGGCTTCCCAAGTGTGTGGTTAACAACAACAACAGTAAAACTTCAACAACAATAAACTACAACAGTTGAACAGTACTTCTTCAAGTTGGCTCCCATGTGTGGGGCAGTTAAACAACAATTTAATAATATAACTTCTTCAAACTGCATATTTTTAAAGTGCTTGCAAATGTTTAAAATGTATGTACTGTGCAGAAAAAACATGACTCAGTGGTAAAGTAATTATCAGAATTGGTTGCAAATGTTTTCTGAGATTATATTGCACGCGTACACACACACGCATTCTTACACGTTCTCTCTTTATAATATTCTGTATAGATTATTACATGCAAGTAACTGAACACTTAAGAATGAACATTGCCACTTTTACACTTTGGTTTATCCTTGCCAACTCAATTTTAAATGACACAGAATGTTTTATGAAATGTATTCAGATCCGAATGAATTATTGACAAACACTTTTTGTGATAAACCATTTGAATTTGTTGTCTTTATTATCATTATTAATAATCTGCTTACAATTTGTAGGGTTCAATGTGTCAGATCTTAAATAATTTTTATAAAATTAATTTTAAGATACCATTATAAAAGTTATCTTATACATCTCAACATTCTGGGTATATGTATAGAAGAATCTAGTTTGTTTCTGTCCTTTCCCCAGCAATATTTCCCCACACCTCAACACCCCCAAGTACATGTGTAAAAGAAGCTGTTTCCCCATGCAATTCAAACATTTTTAACCTCCTGAACAACATACATTGTTAGTAGAGGAACTATTGTATCCCACCCAAATTATGTTTTTGTTTTCAAGATTTTACTAGAAGTACATGTTTTGAGGTCCTCTACACCCAAAAGAAGCATTTGTAAAAACAAGTTTTTTGCATGTGTGTATGTAATTTTCTATAAGAGAGAGAATAGGATAGTTAAAAAATGGAAAGGCAGATTAACACCAAACTTGATATTTAAGTTCAGCATTTTCCAAGAATATGACATGGAAGTTTTCAAGAACATCTTTGCATTCCAAATTACCCTTTACATGGAATATTTTATTTCCTCAAAAATGGGTATTAACGTTTTGATTAAAAACTGCATATGTTTAAACATGCTTGTGAGTCTAATGAAATATGTATCTTACATTTTCTATGAAAAGCCCGCAAAGTCTCCTTTTATTTGATTGAATTTTTTAGAGTATTTTAGGAACCTTGAAAGTTTCTGTTGCAGAAAATATGCAGAGCTCAACCAAATCACAATTTATGTAAAATTATTTCTTATTTATAGCTGTTTCCAAAATATTCCATGTGTCATCCAGCGGATATGCTTGAAAGCTTGCAATTGTTGTGTTTTTGCCCTTTTGTTTCCATCACAAGAATTTATTACCATAAATAAACATTTAGATGCTATTTCAACAGTTGCAAATTTAACACTTCTTCCTTAATTTGAAGTGATTCTTAGAGAGAAAAATATTTTTTAACGTAACATAGATAACTTTTGTATGATACTATAATTTATAATGGAAATATGTGAAATATGGTGGAGAAAGAGGTGCGAGTGTATCACATCAGATTTTTAAAATACTCTTCCTAATTAAATCATAGATTCTGATTTACCTTTATTGCTTTTGCCAGTTTTCAGTTCTGTAAACCACACAATTTATTCAGAAATAAACACTTTCTGTAATGCTCAGTTTTTTTTACACCCCATTAAATGATAAAATATAAAATGCTTGTTTCTGTCTAACTCCTAATATCATGTACCAATTTATAAAAAAATAAAACCTGGTACTATGTGGAGCAGGACATTTAATTAAAGCTGTTATGAATGATTGTGAAGTTGAACATTTGAATTATTCTGTTACAGATTGGGGAATGCCCTTCAGTGAAATCATCAAGGTAAGGCTCGGCTCCTGTCTCATGTTTCAGTCAGAAGCTTTCTGTTTCCTGTGTTAGGCCCATTCACAAAATGTAAGCGCAGACATAGCATAAGTGCAAGACTTTGCATTCATGTTATTTAATGGAAGCATTCACATAGAGTCATGCAACGCGCTACGCAACACAAGAGTTTGCAAACTCCGAACTTTATGCTTGCATTGCATGTATAGAGGAAGAATTCTGCATTTCTTTTTCTTTGCATTGCCTGCTGTTCAACAGCAGACGATCGCGATGCAAGACTTTAGCCGTCTAATGTACATGCGTGCACTTTTCCATTTGGCCGTGTCACACAAATTGTGGTTCACCATCTCTCATTTCTCTCAAGAGGTTATGGTAGTTTTCTTACTGAATCCTCTTTCATTTAGTGGATGAACCTGGCATCTGTGCCTAGATTTCTTGGCTCAGGCACAAAGGGATAATGAACATTGCATTAATATAACTTGTGCAGCTGTATCATCACATGTATAACTTGCTGCAGTTTCTGAACATTATCCTGTATGCAGAATACCCAGAGTTGATTGTGTATTATGCTGCGTTCTTAAACTGTGTAGGAGTTGTTGCTTTATCGAAAACATTGGGCCCTTCTTGGCGAACGCTTAGCTTTTGCGGAAGTCTTGTCAGAAGATATTGCGAACATGATGAAAAAAATCTGATGTGTTACACTCACATGACTTTCTCTATTCTTGTACAATCTATTTTTACAAACGCCTATTCTCCATATGCTTCATGTTAATCGACATATCGAGATGTCAATCTTATAGGTAATATTCATGTAGATTCAAAGGGAATATGGTAGCTTTTAAGCGATAGTCAAATATTTTAACGCTGGTTGCTATGTGGTGCATTCCATTCTCTTTTGCATGTCCAGGACATAAAAAAAAATCTGATGTGTTACACTCACATAACTTTTTCTACTCTTGTACAACCTAATTTTACAAACGCCTATTCTCCATATGCTTCATGTTTATCGAGATGTCAATCTTATTGGTAATTTTCTTGTAGATGCAAGGGAAATATGGTAGCTTTTAAGCGATAGTCAAATATTTTAACGCTGGTTGCTATGTGACGCATTCCATTCTCTTTGCATGTCCAGGACATAAAAAAAAATCTGATGTGTTACACTCACATAACTTTCTCTACTCTTGTACAACCTAATTTTACAAACGCCCATTCTCCATATGCTTCATGTTAATCGAGATATCGAGATGTCAATCTTATTGGTAATTTTCTTGTAGATGCAACGGGAATATGGTAGCTTTTAAGCGATAGTCAAATATTTTAACGCTGGTTGCTATGTGGCGCATTCCATTCTCTTTGCATGTCCAGGACATAAAAAATGAGTAACGAATTTGAGAAAAAGTATAAGTATTGGAAAATTTAAGGGAATAACAAGCAATATCTCGAAAACGGTTCACTCAACAACAAAAATGTATATGACATAAATTGTGTATTGCAACGCGATCTACATTTTTTGTGCAGTAAAATTTTGTCTATCTCTTATGGTTTACCAGTTATGCAAAAGTCGTTCAGAATGAAGAACACTTTTGGAGACATTCCCAGAAAATTCGAAATATACATTTCATTTGTCATGAAAATACCTTAAACATATGATATTTTAATCAAAATCGTTAGAGCCATTTTTGAGAAAATTAAAATTTTCGAAAAATGTTCCATGTAAAGGGTAGTCTGGGGTGGGGGGATTTTCGTGAAAACCTTCGTGTCGCATCTCTGGAAGATACTGAACCTAAATACCAAGTTTGGTGTTTATCCGACTGTTAGTTTTTGAGTTATGCTGTTCACAGACACACACACAGACACACACACAGACACACACACACACAGACACACACACAGACACACACACGGACATGTTTCCAAAAATGCTTTTTTTGGATTCAGGGAGTCTCAAAACATGTATTTCCGGTGAAATCTCGGTATCGAATTTTTGGGTCGAATGCAATACTTCCCCTACTTACTATACGTAGTAGAGAAAGTAAAAATGGCTAACGGAATGTTGCGAAGCAAGGAAAATGTAACTAAAGTGTATTCGAGTTTAGACACACAGATCCTACGGCTATTCTGTGCCTATGGCTATGCCCTGTCGTAGCTGCGGCCCTTGCGGCTTAGGGCCCATGATGTTACAATTTTGGCAGCAGAATGCCAAAGACAGCAACGCTAACATGATGCAAGTGCGTATGTTACATATTGATAGCAAAAGTGCTTACTACCCACATACGGAATAATAGCCCTGTTTCCTTAGTACTTGCACAACTAGTTTGTTTTGAGCAAACAGTTGTGAGGTCACTAACGCTACGGGCGGCTGTTGGACGTATGTTTTGGTTTTTTTTGTGACCTACTTATTTATAAAATATTGAGTGAACTTTCTTATTTGGTATTGTTCAATTTGAAACTTACGGTGCACTCGGAACATTTCCGCAGTTAGTTTAAGGATCTAGAAGCCATGCAAACTTCTTGCGTTACGCCTAAGGCTGCATTGTGAATGGTGTTCACTCTGCGCTTGTGCTTCATTACGTTAGCGCTTACATTTCATTGTGAATAAAGCCTTACATTTTTCTTTACTGGGGCTTCTTCATTCCTTGTATAACTCTTGGGGACAGTTTCACCAAGTGATGTTAAATTTTAATACAATGTTAAAGTGATTTAACATGAAAGTTAAGTTCTGTTTCATCAAACATATAAACAATATAATAGTGTCATCCGGTACTATGATAGTACCATACAGTTAATACTGCAGCAATATGCTCTGGACTAACAGGGTGAACCAGAACTACACAGTCTCTGGGCAGCTCGTTACAAAGTAATTGCATTTCGCTTGTTTTCTTGCACTGTTTAGTTTTTTACCTGTATTGCACTGAAAATACTGCATGTCATTGCAAATATTGACAGTATGCGCTGTGTATCTTGTTTGTAAACAAGTTCTTTCCAATTGCTCATGCGACCTGCTTTTGACAACAGTAACGCCCTCAAGTTTACATTCAGTACTGCTTGGTTCTGTCTAGGGTTTTGTTTTTCCAGCAGTATTAGTTGTATGTTTAAGGGGAGGTTGTAAGGCCTATCCTCGCAATGCTAATTTTACCCACTTTAAATCCCATTTTCTTGGGAACCACCAAATGTAGAGAAATGGAACTTTGCACATTAACAGTTTGACTCTTCCTCCATTTACTGGCTTTTTGTATTGCAACTTAATTCCTTAATAAGTATTTTTTAAGATTTTTTTTTCTACATTGCCAATTTTTACTTTCTCTACTACGTATAGTAAGTAGGGGAAGTATTGTATTCCACCCAAAAATTTGATACCGAGATTTCACCGGAAATATATGTTTTGAGACCCCCTGAGTCCAAAAAAAGCATTTTTGGAAACATGTCCGTGTAAGTGTGTGTGTGTGTGTGTGTGTGTGTGTGTGTGTCTGTGTCTCTGTGAACAGCATAACTCAGAAACGAACAATCGGATAAACACCAAACTTGGTATTTTCCAGAGATGCAACATAAAGGTTTTCAAGAAAATCCTCCCACCCCAGATTACCCTTTACATGGAACATTTTTCGAAAAATTTTAATTTTCTCAAACATGGCTCTAACCATTTTGATTAAAATATCATATGTTTAAGATATTTTCATGACAAATGAAGTGTATATCTCGAATTTTTTGGGAATGTCTCCAAAAGTGTTCTTCATTGTGAACGACTTTTGCATAACTGGTAAACCATAAGAGATAGACAACATTTTATTACACAAAAAAAGTAGATCGCATTGAAATACACAATTTATGTCATATACATTTTTTTTTTTTTGAGTGAACCATTTTCAAGATATTGCTTGTTATTCCCTTAAATATTCCAATACTTTTACTCAAATGGGAATTCGTTATTCATTTTTTTATGTCCTGGACATACAAAGAGAATGGTATGTGCCACATAGCAACCAGCTCTTAAAAGATTTGACTATCGCTTAAATATTACCATATTTCCCTTGCACCTACAAGAAAATTAGCAATAAGATTAACATCTCGATTAACATGAAGCATATGGAGAATAAGCGTTTGTAAAAATAGTTTGTACAAGAGTAGAGAAAGTCATGTGAGTGTAACACCAGATTTTTTCTACATTTTTCATTGAAAAAAAAGACCATTACTACTCTCACTTTGCTCTTACAGAGTTAAGAAAAAGTCAGTAAATTACTAAATAATGATTAAACAACTGGTAAAAGTTTCATTATTCTAGGTCTAGTAGTTCCAGAGAAATAGGATCAATGTGTCTTAAAAACCAACTTAGCGGAGAATAACAAAAAGGTGAAATGCTACCTTCAGTATAATCCAGAACCATGTTCTAGTTCAAGGTCATTGTCCTCATCCTCTCTGGAACTCTTGTCGTTCCTCTGCAACAACCTAGCCTCCTTGAATTTAGTTTCTTGCTTCACTTTTACATTTGCTATTCTGATATTGTCATGTCTTGAAAAATTTTCATCGCATTCCATCCAGGATCTATTCCCATTGCTTGCAGCACTTTCACACGACCGGAGTTTGCCTCATTAAATGCCAACACAGTATCTAAAGCACCTATTTGTAAAGTATCATACCCTACAAAGACAATTTTAGGAACTCTGGTCCACACTACATTATTGAAGGACTTGTTTGGATTTTGAGTTTTGCCATGCAAACATTTATTTAAAAGTTCTGAGTCAGCTAGTCTTGTAAATGTAAGTTTTATTGCTTCACCTACATAATAAGGTAGTGAATGTTTGTGTTCATACCCTTCTCCAGTAGCTATTGCTCTGTTAAATTTGCACCTTGTGGACATGGTGCATGCTGTGGCTTTTCATTTGTCGACAGTTTATGAAAGAATGTCGCTCAAACATCACGTCTCATTTCCTCCAGTTTATTTGCGTATATCCTAATAGCCATGCCATAAGTGCTGTAAGTTGTCTATTTCTTCTCAGTTAGTCTTCCTTTCCCAGAAATACTTTTACCATCACCCCTGAGATCCTTTTTCAGTTTTCTAAGTCTGGTTTCCATATGCTTTTGCACATACCCCACACATTGCAGTTTTTTAATTTATACATCCCCATATGGTTTCCTTTCTACCACAGTTTTGTATGCTTTACTATGCCCATCCCTAAATATATTATGTGTACCTTACACCATACTTAGATAGAGAACGTTCAAAGATTCTCACTACCCCTTCACACTCCATGCCACCACTAATCCCTGAATAATTTGCTTTACACTTTCCACTTTTTTGTGAAAATGCCATTTACGTCCATTTGGATGTGCTACACGTAAATCAACAACAGATTTTTATAGAATAGACATTTAACCTTACATATATGACAAAAAATCAATTTCGATATTTTTGACCCAAATCAGCTTACAACCTCCCCTTAACAGTGATACACAGAGTATGGATAGGTTTACTAATGAAGAGCTGGCCAATATGCACCTCATATATTGGATCACCAATTGTAATGAAAGAGCAGCTCAATGATGCTATGCTGAGTTGTTCGCACACCGATGGCAACCACATCACAGTACTTTTGCATCTGTACATAGGCACCTATGAGAAACGGGATCCTTCCATGTTAGAATGGAAGATACTGGCTTTGCAAAGTGTGCCAGAACACCCACGTGATTGGTGGTAACCGTGCCACTAGCTGGTGCATTGCACAAGCTGTGAACACAAGCCAAACAACTGTTTCAAGATTCATACATGAACAATTGTACGCATATCATCCACAGAAGGTCTGTCATTGCACCCAGTGGACTTCCCATTTCGAGTGAAGTTTGCAAATTGGTTCCTACAACAGAAAAAGTAGTGCTGTTTACACATGAGGCCAAGTTTATAAGAGAGGGCATGTTCAACAATAGGAATGACCATTTATGGGATCACAAAAATCCACACATACAGGTGTGTCCAACCTATCAGTAGCAGTTTGCTAATGGGCTGATATTGTCAAAGATTTTGTGATTGGACACTAAATACTTCCTGATACACTGAACGGAGTTGTATACGAAATGTTCCTTCAACATGTCTTCCCACAGTTCCTAAAAGGTGTGCCACTGAGAATTTGTCAGCTTATGTGGTTTCAACATGAAGGAACACCAACATACTTTGCACTCGTTAGAAACCATATTAATGTACAGTTTGGATGAGAATGGATTGGTCACAGTGGTCATGTTTAATGGCCAGCTCGGTCACCAGGCATCACACCAATGGACTTCTTCTGGGAGCATGTGAAGAACCTAGTTTATAAAAGACTCAAGTCGATACTGACTTGGACCTACATGTTAAGATTATTGCAAAAGTAGTATACCAAACTTCTGTAATGATTGCTCATGTAAGACAGTTGATCGTGCATTGCTGTACACTCTGCCGTGATCATGGTGGTCGACATTTTGAATGTTGTTTGTAAGGGAACAGTTCTGCATTTATTATGTAGTGTACTGTACACTGACATCAGATTGGATACACTATGATAAAGGTGTACGTTTTTCATCTATGGGATGTTGCATTATTCTGTGTTGTGTTGGTATGTTTTGGTTATTGCATATTACAGGCTTCTTTACTGTTGTGAAGGTATTTTGACAGAAACAAGGTGATTGAGGTAACAAACCGAATAAGTCATAATCACATTATTACTCTGTAATAAGCTGCCAGAGACCATAGGTCCCTTACATCAAAATACTCAGTAGGTTTTGCTGAACAACCTCTGAAAGTTTGACGGTTTATCCTATATAATGAAGTTTTATATAAAAATATGAAAAATACTATAACTACTTTGAAACATTTTTTTTGAATCTGTTAACTTAAAATGTGACATAGAAAATACGCTGTGATGAATATTAGTCTTTCACGGAAAATAGATGCAGATATGACTATATAAAAAATGCAAATTTTCAAAACTTTCTAGGTAAAATTGTAAACAGTATCTTCACATTAAATTTGAGTTTTATTTATGGACGCTCTTTGACTACTATGGTCCGTAGCGTTCCATTCTATATTGCGCGTGAAAGACAAATAATTTTGCTCAGAGGCCTCTTTATCAGGCTTGAGGTTCTTTTACGTGCTGCAAATCTATGACGCAGGACCACCGGCTTTACTTCCCTTCTGAAGGAAGCCATGCTAAAGATTTTTATGCCTGAAAAAAATCAATCCCCCTCCACCGGGTTTGAACCCGCGACCTAACCACTACACCACAGACGACGACATTAACATGGGTAGATCGTATAGATCATGTGTATATCAAGATTAGTAAATCTGTTTATTTACTACAATATTTTAAATCTTTAATAACCTGAGTTTGCTGAAAAAAAAGTATTATAAAATCTATCCACATATAACTTATGGCATAAAAATATGTGGTATATTCTGCAAAACTTGTATAAAACAATTCTTTATAATGCAAAAATATACAGGGTGGACCACTTAAGATGAGACTGTACAATATTTCCAAAATTAAACGTTGTAGATAGAAATGTCTTGAATAAAAGTTGCTTGAGATTATGGGGGAAAGTAAATGCCATTAGTCGTGT
Source organism: Deroplatys truncata (assembly GCA_030765065.1). NCBI lineage: Eukaryota > Metazoa > Arthropoda > Insecta > Mantodea > Mantidae > Deroplatys > Deroplatys truncata. The sequence goes on along the minus strand of CM060989.1, from coordinate 82,070,923 downwards.
TTTGTTTGGAGGACATTATGATGGTCATTTTAGGATCAATTAATTTTTTTAAATGGGAACCTACAATTAGGGTAAAATTAAATTGACCCCAAAATGACCATCAAAAGTTCTCCAAATAAAACATGACTAATAGCATTTACTTTCCCCATAATATCAAGCAACTTTTATCAAAGAGATTTCTTTCTACAATGCTTAGTTTTGGATATTATACAGTCTCAAATTAAATGATCTACCCTGTATAAAGGTAATGTATAGCTTAAAACTCACTGATATGAGCAAATATGCATTCACCGATAATAGCCTATTGACACTATATTCACTATATTTGTATATGGCAATTATAGCTGCAGTGGAAAATGGAAATGAAAAGAATAATATTTACCATCATTATACTATACCCCCACCGCTGTAATGTTGCACTTGACAGCTAGCGTTTAAGTTGGTACACTCGCGAAAAAACAGATGAAAAGCTTCAACCGTTTGACTTCCTAAGCCAATCACAAGGCAGCATTCTGGATGGTCGATGACAAAGCGGAACCGGAACTAGAATCGGCTCTGTTGCTGGATGTAACTATTCCCAAACACGTGCTTCAATTTGTGAATCTCTAGCATGAGCGCCAAGTTGTTCTTTGCAAGCTACATATTGTTCATTGTTATTTATATTTGTGGTATTTGTTTGATAGTTTTGTTATTGTTTGTTTATATATATACACATTTATTTATATTTATCTATTTTATATATATTACATTCATATTATTTATTTAAACCAAACTTTAGTGCGACAATGTCTGAAAAACGATGCCAATCGCCGAGTGATGATTCATGAAGTGAAAATCCTTTGTGCCAAGATGTGCCACTTAATAGTCAGGCATTGGAACTATTAAGGAGAAGCCGGGAATTCTTTGAACAGGAAAAGGAGTACGTGAAGCTTCGTGGCAATCCCTCTATTCCTGCTGATAAAGCCATACAACAAACTGCAGCAGCTCTTGGTCTAATCACGAGAACCGTTATTCACAAGGGAGTGAAACTCCAAGAGAAAGAGGACAAAATTCCTGAACCATCTGGAACGCAACAGGTATTTCTATCAACTCCAGGGAAGAAAAGAAAGCAGCCTCGTCCAGTCACAAATCTTAATGCTTTCCAATTAGACGCCATACGTAGACACATTTATGCCTATTATCATAGAAAGGAGTATCCGACCACCAAAGCTGCTTATATCGCTTATTTTCAATTAACAATAATAATACGAAATAGTTGTTATTCATTGACGTTCGTTACGTACACTTTTTGTATGTGGCTTAGACACGATAGAAAGGATATCAGCTTTTGTTGTTTACTAGCCATTCTGGCAACGTTGCAACCACAATGTAGCCAACCTTACGCGAAGCCACACGAACTGTCAAGTGTAAAGATACAGTGGCGGGGGTATAGAACATAATGCAGATAATTTTAAAATAGACTTTAGTAAGAAAATATCAGAACAAAAAATGTAAATGTTCAAGGTTTAATATTGTACAGTAAACCAAATGACTTTAAACAAGTAACTGGATCCAAATCTAAAATAAAATTAAAAATATTCCTTAGCAATGGATGTTTATGTAATTTAGATGACTTGTAAATGATTCTCCAGTGTTATTATTTTGAATGTTTTAATTTGGTTATATGTTACTCTGTTTCTTTTCTTCTTTTTTAACCTTAATTTTGTTCTCAGGATTTTTAAAAGAATCTATTGACAATAATAAAAATAATATGTGGGATTGCTGTACATTGAAGGGAGGTATTATTGTAGTTCCACTGTTGGGGAGCCAAAACTTGAAGCAGTAGTTGCAGCCACGTACAATACAAACTTTCCGGTGGCCTTCGCCCCCAGATTTAAAAATCAACTTTGTATTTTTAATGTTTATTTAAATATTATATATGTATGCCTCGGCTGCGTCAGTAGTAATTTGCAGAAGCATGTATCTCTTAGCAGGGTGGTGTGGCTAAAGAATGAACGCTTACACAAATTATTTTTTACTTCACTCCTTTTTATTAATCTTTCACACGATTAAATAACACTTCATTGATATATCCTACTGTAGGGCTGTGAGATTATTGTTACTTGTAGTTTTTAACACATAAACTTTATATTATTCATGCCATAATGAATTTTTTATGTCTCATGCTGAAAACGCATTGTATCAATCGGGTATGCAATCTAAAAACATCTGCCTGGGAACGCTGCTTTCTAGCGTCTGGCTTCTACTGCCTAAATTTGTAAATTTGAAGTCTCTGAATTGGTTAATTTTACTCCAATAGAATACTTATATTTAACTTAAGCTTTTTCCAGTTGTTGATTAGCTATTTATAAACTGTTTTTTTGCCTCAAGGTTACCTCATTGTTAGCAACTTTCGGGTTTTATTCTCACAGCTCCTACATTGTTAAATTACATAATACATTCTCATAACGTAATTATACATGTACATAATAAAAATAAACATTAATACAATGACTTACATTCATTTCATGTATTATTATATACACATATTGCTTTAAGGGGGCTGTTATTATATTTTATATTATATAATTACACTGATATCATTTAAGTGTTAAAAATACTGCCTCAACATGGCAGTTTTAATGCCGTTCATAGCTGAAGAAGAACCGTGCATTACATTATTTTAAAAACCTGCAAGAGGGGGAATTTTTAAAGCAATACAGATTGTCCAAAGCGATTTCAAAAAAGAAGAGATTGTAGAAAATCAAATAGAAAGAATTCTCGTCCAGAATAATGGTGCAGAAAATAGCGACAATAGTAATGACGGCAATGGGGGTAAGTGATTCTTCAGAGGAGGAAGGGCTGTCAGGTGTTGAAAGAATTGGAGGTAGATGATTGACAGTTTTTTTATGTTTAGCGCTTTTTACACTGTTAGATTTAAATACACAGTATTACCACAAACAATCTTTCGGGTTTCAAAGATGTGTAAATTGCATTTAATAAATTTTAGAAACATGAAATTAGTACCAATTCAAAGAGGAACTCAAAAAGTTTGGGTAGTAGTATCATGGTTGACAACAGTGGCACATAATGACGTACAACATTGCACATTATCGAAAGTTACAAAATGGCTGATATAGAAGAGAGGTGAGAGTTTGTTCTTGATTACCATGTTAATCAATCTGTAATTGTTGTTCGACATTTCCACACAAGACTTGGTGTAGATCCATCCAGTGAGCCTCCAGTTTATAACTGGTAATCTGATTTTACGACGAAGGTGCATTTGTGAGAGGAAATCTCATGGATGCCCATCAGTAAGTGAGGAAACTGTAGCCTGGGTCTGTGAATCTGTTAAACTTAGTCCTCAAAAATCAACCACTGCAGCTAGTAGGGAGCTACAGATCCCTAAATCCTTTGTATAGAAGGTTCTGCATAATTCTGTGATTTCATCTTACTTATTGCAGACGCTGCAGTTCCTAATGAAAAAAGTCTGATGTGTTACACTCACATGACTTTCTCTACTCTTGTACAAACTATTTTTACAAACGCTTATTCTCCATGTGCTTCATATTAATCTAGATGTTAATCTTATTGCTAATTTTCTTGTAGATGCAAGGGGAATTGGTAGGCTTTAAGCGATAATCAAATATTTTAAGAGCTGGTTGCTATGTGGAGCATTCCATTCTCTTTGCATTACCAGGATGAAAAAAAAAATGAATAAGGAATTCCCATTTAAAAAAAAGTATAAGTATTGGAAAATTTAAGGGAATAACAAGCAATATCTCGAAAATGGTTCACTCAACAAAAACAAAGCGTATATGACATAAATTTTGTACTTTAAGGTGATCTACATTTTTTGTGTAGTAAAATTTTGTCTATCTCTTATGGTTTACCAGTTATGCAAAAGTCATTCACAATGAAGAATACTTTTGGGGACATTCCCAGAAAATTCAAAATGTACATTTTATTTCTCATGAAAATATCTTAAGTATATGATATTTTAATCAAAATCGTTACAGCCATTTCTGTGAAAATTAAAATTTTCAAAAAATGTTCCATGTAAAGGGTAATCTGGGGTGGGGAGATTTTCTTGAAAACCTTCGTGTTGCATCTCTGGAAGATTCTTAACCTAAATACCAAGTTTGGTGTTTATCCGACTTCGTTTCTGAGTTATGCTGTTCACAGACGGACACACACACGGACATGTTTCCAAAAATACTTTTTTTTGGTTTCAGGAGACCTCAAAACATGTATTTCCAGCGAAATCTCAGTATCAAATTTTTGGGTGGAATACAATACTTGCCCTACTTACTATACGTAGTAGAGAAAGTAAAAAGATAGTGTTGCATCATTTTTTTTGTTTATTAATCCATAGTGTGTAGTGACAAGTGATGTGTTGAAAGCCCACTGCTTGGATGTATATCAAGTCTTGTTCAAAAATGTCGTTGAACAACAATTACAGATTGATTAACATGGTAATCAAAAATACAGAACTCTCGCCTATTCTCAATAGCAGCCATTTTGTAACTTTCAACAATGAGCAATGTTGAACATCATTATGTATCATTGTTGCCAACTGTGATATTATAGCCAAAACTTTTTGAGTTCTTCTTTCAATTGGTACTAGTTTCATGTTTCTAAGTTTTATGAAATGTAAGTTACATGTGTTTGAAACCCGAAAGTCATTTGTGATAACTCTACTGTATATACACTATGTGATCAAAAGTATCCGGACACCCCCACAAACATACGTTTTTCATTGTAATGAAAAGAAGCTAGAAACAATGATGTGTATTGAATTTATTTAAAGGCGAGTCAGAATTGTTACACTAACATCACTTAAGTTTAAAAAAAATGCTGAAATTAAAGAAAAAACTAGACATACTACGCCGGAAGCAACATTCATATAAACCTAACCTAAAAAATGAAAAAATGACGTCATACCCAGACGTAATTAATCTTTCAAATGTAACTTTCACCAAAGCGGAATTATCGGTATTAAACCTTGGCCTAAAAACATGTGTTGGCTACACAAAAACTACCGATGAAATAGTCGCAGACATTGAGATTGCTACTTACAACCTAAATGAAAATAGTAAAACCACTATAAAAAAAGAATGTGAAATGGTTCTCCAAGAAATACAAGCAGATAAACATAACAATTTCCCAACCAAACATTTGATTAGAACATTAAAATCAAAACCAGTAGTATACACAAAAGCTGACAAGGGAAATAAACTAGTTGTACTGCAAAAAGATGATTATATTGCCAGAGTAGAAAATATGCTGCAACAAGAAAATTACATACAAATTCAAGAAGACCCATTAAAATTACATTTAAAAGCCTTCAATCAAACCATCCAGGAAAGCAAAACTATAACAGACACTGATAAATCTAGATTAAAACCAGACCACCCCACTTTACCAAGAATGTATGCTCTACCTAAAATACACAAACCGGGTAATAAGATGAGACCAATCGTCAGCAATATAGATTCTCCTACCTACAAACTGGCAAAATGGTTAGTACAGAGATTCTCTTCACTACCAAAATTCAATAGCAAAAACATAATGAATTCAGAAGATTTAATACAGAAGATAAAATCCCTGGAACTTGAACCAGAAGACAGATTAGTTTCCTTTGATGTCACTGCACTATTTCCAAGTGTCCCTACAGATCAACTCCTGCGTCAATTAAAGAAATGGCTACAGCAGACTAACCTACTTGAAGAAGAAATAGAAGACCTCATACAACTTACCAATTTATGCATTGCACAAAATTGTTTTAGTTTCAATAAGAAGTTCTATCAACAACCAACTGGTCTAACCATGGGCAACCCACTTTCACCCTTCTTGGGAGATTTATTTATGAGCTACTTAGAAACACACACAACAACTTCCTTTCCATACATGTTTAAAGTTTGGCACAGATATGTTGACGACATCTTCGCTGTTGTCCCTAATAGGTTCATACAAGACTCCTTAGCCTTACTAAACCTACAGAACCAATCAATAAAATTCACCATAGAAATAGAAAAAGAAGGCATGCTACCATTTTTAGACCTAAAAATCATCAGAGAACAAAAGAACCTAACCTTTGGCATATACAGGAAGCCAACACACTCTACTAATTACATAAAAAAATAAGAGTTTCAATCCAACCACACACAAACATGCAGTACTAAACAGCCTAACACATAGACTGGTATATACCCCCTTAAATAAAAAAGAATACCAGTTAGAATACCAGCATATAGTAGACACAGCAATACATAATGGGTACAACAAAGCAACTATTGACAAAAAAAATTGCAAAATTCAAACGACAGATGCACATCAGAAACACAACAAATCTCAGCCAGCAAGATAAAGAGCTAAAGTTCAAGAAATTCACATACCACCCAGGAACATTTCACAAATTTAAGAAGCTTTTCATGAAACATAACATCAGCCTAGCTCCACAGAACAAATTTAACATAGAGAAATTACTTTGTAACAAGTTAAAAGACCCCATTCCACAAGACAAAAAAGCTGGAATCTATAAAATCAATTGTTCAGATTGCAATAAAGTATACATAGGTAAGACAAAAAGAAACCTAGAAACTAGGCTAAAGGAGCACATGAGATGTATTAAATACAAACAAATGGACAAATCTGCAGTTTCACACCATTTTTGGATCACTAATCACAACATCAAACCCAATATTACATTAGTCAAACCAGCCAAAGTTGCAGCCGAATTAGATGCATGGGAGATCACCATTCAAAAACACAACACACATCTAATGAATTTTGATTTGCCGCCACCAAATCCTCTCTGGAAGTACATTTCTCCACCACAAGATGCCACCACAGGATCCAGTCCAAAAAAACGGAAACACCAACAACACGGGCCAGTCGAATTAACTTCTGAGGATGGGAACAACCGTTTCCCGAAACTTATAAAATAAACTTAAGTGATGTTAGTGTAACAATTCCGACTCGCCTTTAAATAAATACGTTTTTCATCTTGGGTGCATTGTGCTGCCATCTACTGTCTCTTACTCATTCGTGACCTCAGTAGTCATTAGACATCATGAAACACCAGAATGGGACGCTCCGTGGAACTCACAGACTTTGAACATGTTCACTTGTGTCAAAAATCTGCACGCGAGATTTCCATACCCATAAACATCCCTAGGTCCACTGTTTCTGATGTGATAGTGAAGTGGAAATGTGAAGGGACATGTACAGCACAAAAGCATACAGGCCGACCTCATCTGTTGACTGACAGAGACCGCTGACATTTGAAGAGGGTCTTAAAGAGTAATAGGCAGACATCTATCCAGACCATCACACAGGAATTCCAAACTGCATCAGGATCCATTCCAAGTAGTATGACAGTTAGGCGTGAGGTGAGAAACCTTGGATTCCATGGTCGAGCGGCTGCTCATAAGCCACACATCACGCAGGAAAATGCCAAATGATGCCTCGCTTGGTGTAAGGAGCGTCAACATTACACAATTGAGCAGTGGCAAAATGTGTGGAGTGACGAATCATGGTACACAATGTGGCAATCCGATGGCAGGGTGTGGGTATGGCGAATGCCTGGTGTATGTCATCTGTCAGTGTGTGTAGTGCCAACAGTGAAATTCAGAGGCGGTGGTGTTATGGTGTGGTCGCATTTTTCCTGGAGGGGGTTTGCACTCCTTGTTTTGCATGGCACGATCACAGCACAGACCTACATTGATATTTTAAGCACCTTCTTGCTTCCCATTGTTGAAGAGCAATTTGGGGAGGCGATTGCATCTTTCAACATGATCGAGCACTTGTTCATACTGCACGGGCTGTGGCAGAGTGGTTACATGACAATAACATCCCTGTAATGGACTGGCCTGTACAGAGTCCTGACTTGAATCCTATAGAACACCTTTGGGATGTTTTGGAATGCCGACTTCGTGCCAGGCCTCACTGACCTACATTGATACCTCTCCTCAGTTCCACACTCCGTGAAGAATGGGCTGCCATTCCCCAAGAAACCTTCCAGCACCTGATTGAAAGTATGCCTGCGAGAGTGAACGCTGTTATCAAGGCTAAGGGTGGGCCAACACCATATTGACTTCCAGCATTACTGATGGAGGGCGCTACGAACTTGTATGTCATTTTCAGGCAGGTGTCCGGATACTTTTGATCACGTAGTGTAACTATAAGTTTATCATTGTGGTGCAGTATATAACCGGTGTACAGATATTTGACTTGACTGTCCCACACACCCCTCCAGCATGCAGTTGACTGGTCATCTCCTGATCCGATAACTCATTTCATAGCTGTCATTAAGATTTTCACATGTCTAGATCTGTTGCACCAATTATACCAACTAGTTTTATCTGGATTTTGAATGTATGTTGTAATAGGCATTCTAGCCCTTGAGTAATATAAATACGGCTTTAGTGCACATTATGTTGCAATATTGAAACATAATTGCTTGCAATTATTCTCTAGTAGCTAAAGTGGTAATTAATTTCATGAATATAGGATTGTGGAGGCATACTGTTTCTTAATCAGACTAGGATCAGAAAAGTACTTAATTGTTAGGAACAGTTTTGCTATCTCTACCATATAATAGTACATATAGTATAGTTCTTGCATATGGTAGTTAGAAAAGAATTGTACTCCATTCTAAAAATTCATTATCAAGATTTCATGTAAATATACATTTTAAGGTCCCTGAACCTTCTCCCCCCCAAAAAAAAACCTTTTTTAAAAGTTAGTTGTGTGTGTGTGTGTGTGAGAGAGAAACTCATCAAGGTGTGTGCATGACATAAAATGTATATCTTAAATGTTCTGTGAATAGCCCATGAAGTTCTGTTTATTCTGATTTAATTTAAGTTTCTACAACTGGTAAATTTAATCATAAGATGTAGAAGAAAGCTTAAGACACAGAAAAATCTAGGATTTGTTTACACAAATAATTTGTCAAAATTTTTATCGGCATTACCCCTTTCCGAAATGTTAAAATATTGGTCTGAATTTTCAAATAAGTTTGCATCTTTTAAGCACTAAGTTATCATTCGTTTCTTTATCGTAATGTCATACACAGAGAATTGGATTTCAAAGCCGGTATTCGGTGACCCAGTTTTTAAGTGTTTGAACTAATGCTTTGGCTTTCTGTATCCCTTTTGTATCTACAACAAAATGTGTAACAAAATAATTTCTGCAAATGTTTCTCTCACTTAACGTGAAGTAGATCACCATAATTTTGTATTTATTGTTATATAACAGCTATTATAATTTTAAAAAGATATGAAATGAACCATGTTTGCTCAGTATGACTGCAGTGATGCCTTTCTGTTACTGAGGGTAATGCAGGAACAGAGACACAGTTGAGGCAGTATTTTAATACCTAAATAATTTCAATTGTATTTTACAATAAGGAAATTCAATAACAGCCCACCTTAAAACAATATGTATCTAATAATTATTTAAAATGTATGTAACGGTCATTGCATATGCTTATTTTTATTGTAAAACATGTTTAATAATGAATTTAGATTGAGTCACACTTTTATACACTCACCTTCACTAATTAAAGTTACATAAAACAGGAAACGTTTTCGAGGGCATTCGTCCTCATCGTCAGCGACTGGGTGACTAAGGGTCGCTTTCTCCCATGTCCTCTTCTTCCTCATCCTGCGAATTCTGACCCTGTTACCATCTGGTGTTGGGGGCATAAAGTTTTAACACATTGCTTACAGGCGGGATTTCAAAATTATTGATGTGGTGAGGGGTTTTAACAACTTTATATTTTGGCCAATGTTGTGGTTTTCAGTCCAAAATGGTGTGATACAGCGGATTTCTCTATTTGTTTTAGTTTTATGTTTCTTTGGTGTTCCTTAAGTCTGGTTCCCAAGTTTCTTTTAGTTATTCCTATGTAGTATTTCTCACAATCCTCACAACTGATCCGGTAAATTACGGATTTTAGTGTGTTTGGGATGGTATTTTTGAGAGGTGTGTTTAGTAAGTTCAAGCTGAATTTGTTCTGTGGAGCTAGTCTAATGTTAAATTTGTTGAAGATTCGTTCAAATTTTCTAAAGGCCCAAGGGTGGTATGTGAATTTCTTGTATTTCCAATTTGTGTTTGAGAGAGGCATTAGAGTGGTGGAATGTGAAATTGCCTCGAGTTTTTTCTTGTATATCATGTTGCTTATGAGATCTGAGTTGAATCCATTAGTTATTGCTATTTTTTCTATATGTTGTTTTTCTTTTAAAAATTCTTCTTTACTCAAGGGAACGCTATGCAACCGGTGGATTAAACTTATAAAGACGGCTAGTTGGTGCGAAGTTGGGTTGCAACCATTTTTCTTTATGTAGTTGTCCACTTGTGTGGGTTTTCTATGTATGCCGAATTTAAACCTATTTTGATCTCTGGTTATAATAAGGTCCAGGAAGGGTAAGGTATTGTTCTCTTCAATTTCGATTGTGAATTTAATGCTGTTGTCCTGAAGGTTCAACAGTTTCAAAACGTCTTCTACTAGTTTCTGTGGTATGATGGAAAAAATATTGTCAACATATCTCCGCCAAAATTTATATATGTGGGGGAAAGCTTTCACTATGTGGACTTCAAGGTGGCTCATATATAGTTCTGCCAGAATGGGGGACAGTGGGCTTCCCATTGCTAGTCCTTTTGATTGTTTGTAGAATTCATGGTTAAAAGTGAAGAAGTTATGTCTAGTGCATAATTCTGTAAGGTTGATGATGTCATCTATTTCTGTGGCGTCTGTTGTAATCTGATCTAACCATTTTCGAAGTAGTAACTTTAATTAGTGAAGGTGATTGTATATAAGTGTGACTCAATCTAAATTTGTGATGAATACTTCACTGTTAATAACGCTTCTGTTTTTAATCTTTAATGTTTAATAATGTTATGTGAATACATTACATACTTTTATAATGCAAGAGCTGTGAGAATAATAAGTTTTATGTTTGCTAACAATGAGGTAATAATGAGGTAACCTTGTAGCAATAATGAGTTAAAGAGTTTGAAAAGTTACCAGTCATGATTATATCAAAGGATAAGGTAAATTCAGTAACAGTTTAAAAATAGCCAATCAATAGCAAGGGAAAAGTTTAAATAAAATGCAGATATTCTATTGGACTAGAAATAGCCAATCAGAGACTTGAAATACCGAAGCTTACAGGTTTAACCGTTTAAAGTTGCTCAGTTGCTGGCAAGCCTTGGTCGTGAACAGATGTAAGATGTGTTCTCTACGAGTGAATCGTAAAATATGTATACACGCTAAGTGAAAGTGTTGAAGATTCTCACAGTTCTTAAAAAGTGTAGTGCTTTATAAAAATGTGCAAGAACTAATAAAGAAGTGAATTTTAAAAAGTTATATTTTGTGATGTGTACATTTTTGTTACACCGCACCCTGAATAAGAGAAACATGTTTTAAAGTAAGACTGACGCCGCCGAGGCAAATTCAAACATAAATAATATACAAACAGTTTTAATAACAATATTAAATATTATAGTGTAATAACGAAAACACATCTTGAAATCAGCTTCTCGTATGTAGCAGCATATTGCAAAATAACAGTAGCTATTACATAATCAACAAATTCAAACCGACGCCCAAAGCGTGTTTTAGAAACTCCAAAATGCAAATAAATAAATAAATTATGTAAATTACAATTACGTAATCTACACCTTCTTCAAGTTAAATAAATATTACGCAACAATTCTACTACTTCAAGTTGGCTCCCATATGTGGTGCAGATATAAAATAATTTACGTAACAACATATCTTCACAGTGCATCAGAAAGTTAACTATATACAGTAAACCAATCTCACACTTTCTAAAAGCTTGCGTTATTTTACACATTGCCTTAACTTTTCCCATAGTTCAAGTTATACATATTTTCTGTTACTCATGGTATGTTTCTTACTCCACAGGCTTGTTAATGAAATTAAGAACAGCGCCATCAGATACCGCAACAGTTATGAAATGGATACCAAAATAGAAATCAAAGACCATCCTCTCTCAGACATATCCTCACAGAATGAGAAAGAGAGCTTGATCATGGATGTTGCAATGAAGACAAACAGTGATGCTGTGCTTCTGGACAATGATTGTGATATGGCAATCAAAACAGAAATAAAATCAGAGACTTTTTTTCCAGACTTTTGTTTACAGAAAGAGAGAGAATGTTTAGCCAAGCCTCCATTAAAGCAGATTAATTCTGAAATTATTATATGCAGCAATAACTGTGAGATAGATATCAAAAGAGAAATTGAGCAGCAGACTCTGGTTTCTGACTTTGGTTCACAGAGCGAGAGAGAATCTCTTCCAGAGGTTCCTGCAATGATGGTTAAGAAATACAGTGGTGATCATGAAATGGATGACAAAATGGAAATTAAAGAAGAACGTTGGTGGCTTGAAGCTGAAACTCCATCTGTTTGTGATGACATTAAGGTAAGTTTTGTAGAAATTTTCCTCAGGTTTATTGCATACTAGATAAAATATTTGAATTATACGAGGGCTGATCAATAAAGACTGAGACTGATTTTCTTTCACAGATATTTATTACTCCATTTCAATGTTGACATGATCTTTTTCAAAGTAGTCCCCTCCTAACTGAATGCACTTTTTATAGCTTCTCTGCCAGTCCTCGAACACATGGTGCAGGCCATTCTTTGTAGGTCTTTGAGAATCGCCTCACTTTTCTTTAGCACTGCTTCAGTGCTCTCAAATCAAATGCCCTGAAGCTTTGCCTTTAGTAATGGGAATAAAAAATCACAGGGGGTAAGACTGGGGCTTTAAGGCGGATGCGGCATACAGGTAATGTTGAATTTAGCCAATAATCCCTGGACTTGATTTGCGACGTGAGGCCGCACGTTGTCGTGATGAAGTCGCCACCCATTCCGATGATGTTCTGGACGTTTCCTTGCATTGTGCTTCCTCAGTGTAGCCAATACTGACGTGTAGTAGCTGCTGTAACAGTAGTGTGAGGGGGGGAACTGCATGCTGGTAAATCATTCCATTCTGAAACACCAGGCCCACCTTGCTTAGCACAGAGAACTCGCCCTTCTTTGAAGTCCTTGAACCACCTAAACACCATTGCACGAGGTAGTGCATCTTCACCGTATGCCTGCTTCAGCTTTTCGAAAGTTTCAAGGCTGTATGTTTAAACAAAAATAAGATTTTATTGCGCTGTATTGCTCCTCTTGTGTCACCTCCATTTTGTGGTATGCGAAATTCAAGTAGGGACAACAATATACAGCATTACTACCAACCTACCGTTATGAGAGTGCTGTCGCTTATGGACATTATACATGAAACCCTGCTCTTTTCAAGTATTTGTGGTAGAGACATAAAACTATCAAGGAAACTACAGAAAAACATCAGTCTCAGTCTTTATTGATCAGCCCTCATATAATACAAAGTCAATGACAAGAGATAGCTTGTGAATGTATACAATGTTTTTTCAGATAAGTCAGATGGTATATTTAAAGGGCTGCAAATAATAATAATAATAATAATAATAATAATAATAATAATAATAATAATAATAGTTTATTGAGCACTAAGTTATTACATATTTAAACTGCCTTCTCTATTTGGCCCTAGCCACTAAGATGAGCAGTCATTGTGAATTACAGTTACATGTTGATACATTTAGTAGTTCTTATACGTATTTGTATTTACATTATTTTTCCTCTTTTAACCATCCATACCCATTTATTTTTTACTTTCGCTAAGTATTTACTCATATTTTTACAGTTTTTATCTAAAATTATATGTATATTTTTATTCCTATTCATTCCATAAACTTTTTTTTCTCCAAATCTCTGTTTCTTTGCATTCAAATATAATATGTTGTATATCTTCCCTTCCCCCGCATAATGGACATTCACCTTGGGCATAGCCATTTTGCTTCCCTTTTAGCCTCCATATTCCTGCCCTTAACCATGCTATACCTCTTCTTTCTTCTTTATTTGTATTGTTTACATATTTCTCTGTTTCCCAATGTTTTTTTATATTAACATAAAAAATCAAAGATCTCTTCTCAGTTATCTGACTAAATAATTGTTGTATCTCGATGTCCTCAAATCTTCTTGTAATACTCTTCCAAAAACGTTTGTGATTTGCATCTCTTTTTCTCCAAACAGCTCCCGTACCATTATTCTCAAGGTTATTTCTTAGTTCATTTAACCAGCCCGTATTTTTTAAGCTAGTTTCTTGGTATTTTAAACATTGTTGTAATAAATTATCGTCATCAGAATTGAAGATCCTGTGACAATATTTCAAGGCTTTCTCCATAACCATTCCTTTTCTTGTTACTCGTCCCATTTCAATTTGAGCCACTTCATTTGCTGTAGCTGTTGGAGGGCTGCAAGTAATGTTGGTGATTGTTCTTGAAAATTATGAGAGATTTGAGGGAAGTTTTGTTGTATTCATATCAAAGCTGTTCTCTGATATTGAGGCATATGACAATTAGCCACACTTAATCTAATTTGAAATAAAATAAAACGGAAATTCAATGATTCAGAGTTGACAGACAACCCAGTTATAAAGCTTAATGTCTCTCCTTTTAACCATTAGAGCTGCAAAGCCTAAAAAAGATTAGTATTTGCAGTAAAAGGTAAAAAAATCCCCATGATAATTTTTTACTACACTAGTTTGAAACTGGATGACATGGGTAAGCAAATACTTATAATTGAGCACTTTTAAAATATTTGCAGATGTTAAACCCTCTATTTCCGGACCTATTTTGCTACATATGCTGCTCTTCCCCTAATTCCTAAACTGGTTTTTAATATCCCTTTCTCTGGCACCACAGCTTAAGCGACTCGAATAGCCGTGATTGTTGGAGCAATGTGAAATGGACTGGCCATCCATTCAAAGCCAAATGTTATGAATTTGAGTCCCAGGACTGCAGTCAAATGTACCTATGTTAAAGAATTGGGAGGGTCCAAGTAAAATAATCATTGTAAGGCACACTTGGACACTGATGGGGTTACATTTGACTCAGTCTCATGGATTTTGCTTCTTTATATTTAAAAAAATATACATATTTTATAATATCAAAAAGCTATAAATAGCTTAATTTTATTCCTGACGGTTACTATAATGTCAAACTATAAAAAAGCCAATTAAAAAACTAAAACCTAAAGAAGGGATGAAAAAAAAACTTTGTAACGAATATGGTTACACCAGGCTATAAAGGATTAAAATGTATGCGTTGTACAGGAAAAACCTGATTCATTGGTGAAGTAATTACACAAATTTGTTGTGAATGTTCCTTGAGACTATCTTGAACATGCACACACCACCTATATGTTCCCTCTTTATAATATTGTGTATAGATTATTACATGAAGTAGCTGAACACATAAAAAAGGAATGAACATTGTCACTATTACACTTTGGTTTATCTTTGTCAACTCAATTTTAAATAGCACAGAATGTTTTATAAGATATATTAGTTTCCGACTGAATTATGAAATTTACTTTTTGTGAAAATCCATTTGAATTTATTCTTTTTTTATAATTAATATTAATAATCTGCTTACTAGTTATAGGATACAGTGTGCCAACTCTTAAATAACTTTTGTAAAATGAACATTGCTAAGATATGTTTACAAGCCAAATAAGTATCTTATATACAGAGGGTTGCCCCACCTAAGCTCGGACGTTTTTGCTTATGTTCTTTCATGGTGAGATTCGCTTTCGCCACCACCTATTGTGTTCAGTGTGATTTCCACGGGCTTTAGCTATGGCTCTGCAGCGCAATTTCCATTGAAGAAGGCTGCGTCTAAGAACAGGAAGGGGGATTTTAGCCCACTCCTCCTGGCAGGCTTTCCAGAGTCCTTCAATTGTGGTGGGACGCCGAAAAGCAAGGCGCTGTTTCAGCAGACCAAATCTGCAAAAATCCATTGGTGATGCATCTGGCAACTTCACAGGGATCCTTTTAAATGGTATCACATTGATACCCATTTTCATAGCTTTCCAGTGGTAGTAATGCTGGGAAGACCGAGAAGTGTGACTGGATGCTTTATCCATGTGGATCCAAAAATTTGGAGCATCCTCACTATACAACTGAGGAATCTCTTCATCAAAAATTGGGTATGGTCATCGCAGCCTTCGGATCCCCAAGCGGCGACCTTTGTGCAGTAGCCAAACACTTGTTCCCTACCCTCCCTAACCGCAAGCACCATAAAATCTTAACAACGCTTTGCTTTGGTGGAGCTGGAGAAAGGACCACGTGTTGTGTTTAAGGGATGGGAAGACCCTACTAATCGTTTACTGATGGGTTTATGGTCAGGCTTCAAAGCTTTCCGTTCGCTTTGAAGCCGGTTGGGGAAAGGATGCCCGCGACTAGTTTACATAACATTCCTTTGATAGTAGATTGCATTAATTTTGACATTTTTGGCAAATCTGTGTATGCGTAGTTTCCCCCGAGAGCAATAACCAGCAACCACCATGAATTCCTTGGAAAACTTTTCCTTGTTCTCCCAAATAAAGTTGGAGCGCCCCGTTTGGCTGAATTGATGGTAATAAATGGCTCGGGTATTTTTTGTGTCATCTAGGTAAACCCATGCTTCATCTAAAGAAACCATCCACCACTTTTCACTTGCCAGGTGGTGTTCATAGAGTTTTCTTGTGTTGGTGAAGGATTCTCTGATGCGCTGCTCTTTCAAGGCGTGACCATGTGCTTTATGTCGCCATTCTAGACCCAAATTGTTGCGTATTATTTGATAGACGGTCCCTTTGGATATTCCAATGCGACTGGAAATACTTCTTTGGGTTTGTGGGTTTTCTTGAGTCACTGTTGCACTCACCTTGACTATTACTGTTTTAGGTCATGTTGGTTTTTACCTTTTTCTTGCTAGTTTTTTGCACACTGAGTCTCAGGTGGGAATCCATTTTTATGCAGCTGTGTTATATGCCCCACACACGACTTACTGATGGTAAGACCTTTTTGTTTGCACCTTTCCACTATCATTGAAAGGCTGTAACCAGCTTCGGAAAGCCCAATACTGTATCCCTGCCACAAGTCAGTGATTGTTGAAGCCATTCCGCGTAAACTTTGCCTCAGACTGGCCCAGCAGACAGCTATCACTGCAATGAGCTGATGCAATAATAAACATAAGCGGTTTGACCAATGACAGGAGTAGGAGGGCAATTTAAAGTTGCCCGAGCATAAGTACGGCAACCTAGCTCAATAATGCAGGTATATGCGTAGAAGATCCAGTTTATTCCTGTCCTTTTTCCCTGCAATGTTTCCCCACACCTCAACACCCATGGTGTATGTATAAAAGAATCCAGTTTATTCTGTTCTTTTCCTTGCAGTGTTTCCCTACACCTCAACACCCAGGTTATATGTATAAAAGAATCCAGTTTATTCCTGTGGTTTTCCTTGCAGTGTTTTCCCTTACTTCAACACCCAGGGTATGTGTATAAACAATCAAAGTTTACTCCTGTGCTTTTCCCTGCAGTATTTCCTCATACAGCTCAAGCATTTTTACTTTTTTTACAACATATATTATTGGTAGGGGGACCATCATATTCCACCCAAACAATCTATATTCTAGAGATCACCAGAGGTACTTGTTCTGAGGTGATCTGAACCCAGAAGAAGTATTTGTGTAGAAAAATATTTTGTGCATGTGTGTATAATTTTCTGTAGGAGGCAGAGAGAAAGAGAGAGAATGGGATAATTAAAAAATGGAAAGTCAGATTAACACCAACTTTGGTATTTAAATTTCCATTTTCCAAGAATGTGACATGAAAGATTTGAAAAGACAAAGATCTTACCATTCCAAATTACTCTTTACAGGGAAAAGTTTTTGGAATGATTTATTTTCTCGAAAATGGCTGTAACATTTTTATTAAAACTGCATATATTTAAACATACTTGCAAGATTAATGAAATTAATTTTTATATTTGCTATGTTTGGTCCATAAAGTATCCCTTTGTTTGACCAAATTTGTTAGAACATTTTAGGAAACCTTAAAAATTGATAAAGTGTTGCAGAAAAAATACAAGAGCTCATCCAAATACATAGTTTGTGTAAAATTGTTTCATAGTTTTATAGCTGTTTCCAAAATATTCTATGTTGCAAGTTTACAATTTTCCCAATGTTATCCAGCAGACTTACTTGAAAGCTTGCAATTGTTATCTTTTTGTCCCTCCTTTTGTTTTTGCCCTTTCTTTTGTTTCCATCACAAGAGCTTATTACCACAAATAAACATTTGGATGCTGTTTTTGCAGTTGTAACTAAAGTATTTCTTACTTAATCTCAAGTCTTTGTTACAGAAAAATGTATTTTATCATAGCATAGATAACTTTTTGTATGAATGTGTGTTTGGTAGAGAAAGTGATGTGAGTGTATCACATCAAGTTATTTTAACTACTCTTCCTAACTAGGTCAGATTCTGATGTACTTTTACTAAATATTGCTTTTGCCAGTTCTCTGTTTTGTAAACCACACAATTTATTCAGATATAAATATTTTCTCCAGTGCTCAGTTTTCTTATACCCCATTAAATGATGAAATGTGAAATGCTTGTTTCTGCATAATTCCTAATATCATATACCAATTAATAAATAAATAAACCTGGTAGTAATTATGTGGAGCAAAATATTTAACTAAAGCTGTATAAATGATTGTGAAGTTGTACAGTTTAATTATTCTGTTACAGGTTGGGAAATGCCCTCCAGTAAAATCACCAAGGTAAGGCTCAGCTCGTCTTATATTTCAGTCAGACGTTTTCTGCTTCCTGTGTTACATTTTCCTTTACTGGTGCTGCTTTATTGCTTGTATAACTCTTAGGGCCAGTTTCACCAACTGATGTTAAATTTTAATACAACATTAGTGATTTAATGTGAAAGTTAATGTAAATTCTGTTTCATCCAACATAAACAATATAACAGTATCATCAGGAACTACTATAATATCATGTGCAGTTAATGCTACAGCAATATGCTCTAGACTAAATAATGAAGTTTAACACAAAAAATGGAAAATACTATAACTACTCTGAAACAATTTATTGAACCTTTTAGCTTAAAATGCATATAGAAAAATCTGAAGTGTTATACTCACATAACTTTCTCTACTCTTGTACAAACTATTTTTACAAACGCTTATTCTCCATATCCTTTATGTTAATCAAGATATCGAGAAGTTAATCTTATTACTAATTTTCTTGTAGATGCAAGGGGAATTGGTAGGCTTTAAACGATAGTCAAATGTTTTAAGAGCTGGTTGCGATGTGGAGTATTCCATGCTCTTTGCATTACCAGGGCAAAAAAAAACGAATAATGAATTCCCATTTGAGAAAATGTATTAGTATTGAAAAATTTAATGGAATAACAAGCAATATCTTGAAAATGGTTCACTCAACAAAAAAAATGTGAATGACATAAATTGTGTATTTTAATGCGATCTACACTTTTTGTGTAGCAAAATTTTGTCTATCTCTTATGGTTTACCAGTTATGCAAAAGTCGTTCACAATGAAGAATACTTTTGAAGACATTCCCAGAAAATTCAAGATATACATTTCATTTGTGATGAAAATATCTTAAACATGTGATATTTTAACCAACATTGATAGAGCCATTTTTGAGAAAATTAAAATTTTAGAAAAATGTTCCATGTAAAGGGTAATCTGGGGTAGGGGAATTTTCTTGAAAACCTTTGTGTTGTATTTCTGGAAGATACTGAACCTAAATACCAAGTTTGGTGTTTATCCGACTGTTCGTTTCTGAGTTATGCTATTCACAGACAGACACACACACGGACATGTTTCCAAAAATGCTTTATATGCATTCAGTGCTCCTCAAAACATGTATTTCTGGTGAAATCTCGGTATTGAATTTTTTAGTTGAATGCAATACTTCCCCTACTTACTATACGTAGTAGAGAAAGTAAAAACTGAGTTAAAATATGAAGCGACTGGTTTGACGTGTATGCTGTAGCAGTGTCCTGTTGAAAGAAAGAGCATTCAGTTTGGTTTTCATTCAACTGAGCAACAAAATTGTGAACTATCTCAGAGCAGTAGACATCAGAATTAACTGTCAAAGAAGATTAGTCCTATTATTTGTTCTCGTAATATGGCAACCCATACACCAAATTTCTGTGAGTGCAATGGTATTTGTGTAATTTTTCATTGAGATTGTCTGAAGACCAAATTCGTGAGTGTTTCATCTATAAAAAGGTTTTATTAACAGTTCAAGTCCATGTTGACTTATGAATCTCTGAAACAATTCACAGTACAGCAGTCTCTTTTTTTCTTTCTGTTGTCCTCTGTGGTGTAGTGGTTACTATGCTAGCCTCTAGTACCCGAGGTCACGGGTTCAAACCCGGCGGAGGGAGATGGATATTTTTGGGCGTAAAAATCCTTAGCATGGCTTCCTTTGGAAGGGAAGTAAAGCTGTGGCCCCGTGTCGTAGATTTATGGCACATAAAAGAACCTCAAGCCGGATAAAGAGGCCTCTGAGCAAAATCACCGGTTTTTCACGCCCAATATAGAATGGGATGCTAAGGACCATAGTAGTTAAAGAGTGTCCATAAATAAAACTCAATTTAATTTCAGTTTAGTCTCTTTTCATTATCACTGCAGTTTGTCTCTCACAACTTCATGTGCTGTCCATTTAGAGATTCCGATTTCCCGAGCTAATTTTCCTGTTGATATTGTTGGACTACACAACATTATATCTGAGATTTGATCAAGTTTATTGTCTGTTAAAAGCATAGGCAGGCCTGCCCATTCTTGGTACATGATGAACTGAGCCGGTCGCACAAAATTTATTTATCAAATCTCAAGCAGTATGGATTTGGACACTTTGAATTAGGAAAATGCACCTGAAATTTTAGTTTTACATTATCCATAAACCAGTCGCCTATGTGAAAAATGTGTTCCATCAATAAAGCTCTCTCTTCAATACCAAACATTACCATCAGTTTACTGTTCCAGTATTCGATCTAAATGCATGCAATACATGTGACTACCCCAAGACAACCACCCCACACTTGTAACCTATTTACCCTTACCCATTGAAGAAAGTGTCAATGACCTCTTATATCTGCTGCTGCTGCCAACTGAAACACGAATGTTAGCAGCAGGCATGGACTCGACACTGGTGCGGAGAGAGTTCCCTGGCGTTCTATATGTGTGAACAAAAATGAAAAGTCAAATGATTATGAACTTCATATTAAAGACCAGCATCTCTTGAGGATGAAGTACCATTCCACAAAATTCCCACCCTAACTAAAATTCGTCTTTGCATGTAAAAATGTTCATTGTTCTTATTTTCTCAACAATGATTTGGAGAGTGACTTACTACAGCAAAAAATCAGAACTCATTAAAATATATAATATCTGTGAAGTTTTACTTTCTGTAACTGTATCTATTGAATTGGAGTAAGTATTGTATTCCTTCCAAAAATTAGATATAAAAATGTTGGAAACACATGTTTGCAGGTTATTGAAGTCAAAAAATGGTTATATTAATACCTGGGTTTATGTCTATGAACAGTATAACTCAAAAGTGAAAATCTAATAAATACCAAACTGAGTATTAAGTTCAGCATGCCATACAAAGATTTTCAAGAAAATCCCCCACCCCAAACTACGCTTTATATGGAAAATTTTTTTTCTCATTTTTGGTTTGTTCAAAAACGGCTTTTAACTGAACTACCATGTGTTTTAAGGTATTTTATTAAGTAAAAATACATATCTTGAATTTTTTTGAAGGGACTGTTAGCCCTTTCATTTTGTATGACCTTTTTATAATTTTGTGTTACTGTTAAACCATAAGAGGCAAAAAGTTACTAATACAAAAATTTAGATTTTTGTTAAGTAACTTTTTGTGGCATTAAACATTTCCTAAATATTTATTGCTATTGGTAAATATTCAAATAATTTATACTTTTTTGAAGTGTTAAGTGTTTTGCTTCAATGATGTTATGGCAAGAATATGGAATTTCAATGCATGTGTGTGAATTTGTTCCTGCAAATGGATATTATTCATGGCAGAGTTAAATGTACAAAATAATATTACAAAAAATAAGTGCACAAACAATAACAGTGCAGCGAACAATAAACAATCATATTATTGTAGCTACCAGTGTAACATAAAAGCTAACATTTTTAAAATCATTAATTGTTTTACTATTTACATTCATTAATTACCTACCCAGTCAATAAGTTTACCATTAGTATTTGCAACAAGTTTATAAAAGTCAATTGCACATCTAAGCAACGTTTATAATTAATTATCTAACATTTATTCTGTTCAGATTTTTCCTAAATTTCCTCATGGACAGAAAGGTTGTTACAGGTAATTCGTTACTTCTTCAATGGTTCTACTATCAAAGCATGATTTTCCTATGTCAGTTCTGTGCCTTCTTCCCTTAACTTTAAACAAATTATCGTTTCTTCCGTAATGACCCATGTTTTAAAGATTTGACTTTCTCTTCAGCCTCCTGTATCTTTCTTGTACCTGCAATGAAATGTGTAATGAAACCATTTCTGCAAATGTTTATCTCAGAGATGAAGTAGATAGAAAAAAAATCTGATGTGTTACACTCACATGATTTTCTCTACTCTTGTACAAATTATTTTTACAAACACTTATTCTCCATCTATTTTATATTAATCGTGATAAACATTTGCAGAAACAATCTTTTGACATGCAAAGAGAATTACATTTTACACAATGCGACCAGTTGTAAAAATATTTGACTATTGCTTAAGGCGTACTATGTTTCCCTTGTTTTGTAATTGGAAGGGCAATATAGAAATACAGTAGCCTTTAAACATCGACATATATCTTAATAGCTGGTTGCTAGGTGCAGCACCATTCTCTTTGCCACAGATTAATACTCTTTGCATATCCAAGACAAAAAAATGAATAACGAATTCCCATTTGAGAAAGATATTGAAAAATTTAAGGGAATAACAAGCAATATCTTGAAAATGGTTCACTCAACAAAACAAGTGTATATGAAATAAATTGTGTATTTTAACGTGATCTACATTTTGTGTGTAGTAAAATTTTGTCTATCTCTTATGGTTTACCAGTTATGCAAAAGTCGTTCACAATGAAGAAGACTTTTGGAGACATTCCCAGAAAATTCGAGATATACATTTCATTTGTCATGAAAATATCTTAAACATATGCTATTTTAATCAAAATCGTTACACCATTTTTGAGAAAATTAAAATTTTTCGAAAAATGTTCCATGTAAAGGGTAATCTGGGATGGGGGGGATTTTCTTGAAAACCTTTGTATCGCATCTCTGAAAGATACTGAAACTGAATACCAAGTTTGGTGTTTATCCGACTGTTCTTTTTTGAGTTATGCTGTTCACAGACACACACGGATATGTTTCCAAAAATGCTTTTTTTGATTCAGGGGGTCTCAAAACATATATTTCCGGTGAAACCTCGGTATCAAATTTTTGGGTGGAATACAATACTTCCCCTACTTACTATACGTAGTAGAGAAGGTAAAAATGTGGAAAAGTGGGTAGATAAAATCATGTGAATGTAACAGAATTTGTACAAAGCATTAGCCATTTTTTCAAGTATCCACCATGAATATTATATGTGGATGATTTTACATTATTATTTGGTAATTTGTGAGAAACACTCCATTAATTTTATTGCCTGCTGACTATTTACTGACTTGTTGAAAACCATTTCATTGTGAAATTATTCATGCCAAGTTTAGTCAACACAAGGAAATGTTTGATAAATCAGGTAATGATGGCGTAGATTAACAAAGCTATTTCAGCTGTAATAAAAATTGTGGCTGCTCTACATGAATTTGTAAAGTTGATTAGACATCACCTATTTCTGAGCATGTACCATTGTTAGCAAACAGAGATTCAGTTTTTATATATAATTTCCTATAATTCTTTATTGTTGTATTTCATGATACTTAATGCTCCAATATTTCAGATTGTGCTCAGCAGCAGTTTCTGGTGATAGCAGTGGTAATTCACTACTATCCTCTGCTGAAGACTCGGAGAAAGACACCAAATTCTGTAATGGAAAGGATCAACCTGAATGTGAAAGTCAAGAAAATCTCAATAAATTACCCCCCATGGAAAACTATGTCCATTCAGAAGATTCTAGTAAACATAGTGATGGGGGGAAAATTTACAGTGGGGATTTATATTTGAAACAAAATAACTTGACACATAAGGATAGAAGGCCACACAAGTGTAACATTTGTGAAAGGAGCTTTAGTAATAAGTCAAATTTGAAAAGCTATGGATTTATTGAATGTAGCAAAAGACAACCCAAGTGGAAAACTCAGTTGTCACATTTGAAAGTGCACAATTTGACTCATGAAGGCAAAAAGCCACTTAAATGTCAAATTTGTGAGAAGAAATTTACTCGGTTGTCATCTTTGAAAAGACACAATTTGATTCATGAGGGTAAAAAGGCACATAAATGTGAAATTTGTGAGAAGAAATTTACCCAGTTGTCACATTTGAAAGTGCACAATTTGATTCATGAGGGTATAAAGGCATACAAATGTGAAATTTGTGAGAAGAGATTTATTCTGTTGTCACATTTGAAAAGGCACAATTTGATTCATGAGGGTAAAAAGGCACATAAATGTGAAATTTGTGAGAAGAGATTTACCCAGTTGTCACATTTGAAAGTGCACAATTTGACTCATGAAGGCAAAAAGGCACTTAAATGTCAAATTTGTGAGAAGAAATTTACTCGGTTGTTATCTTTGAAAAGACACAATTTGATTCATGAGGGTAAAAAGGCACATAAATGTGAAACTTGTGAGAAGAAACTTACCCAGTTGTCACATTTGAAAGTGCACAATTTGATTCATGAGGGTATAAAGGCATACAAATGTGAAATTTGTGAGAAGAGATTTATTCTGTTGTCACATTTGAAAAGGCACAATTTGATTCATGAGGGTAAAAAGGCACATAAATGTGAAATTTGTGAGAAGAGATTTACCCAGTTGTCACATTTGAAAGTGCACAATTTGACTCATGAAGGCAAAAAGGCACTTAAATGTCAAATTTGTGAGAAGAAATTTACTCGGTTGTTATCTTTGAAAAGACACAATTTGATTCATGAGGGTAAAAAGGCACATAAATGTGAAATTTGTGAGAAGAAATTTACCCAGTTGTCACATTTGAAAGTGCACAATATGATTCATGGGGGTATAAAGGCATACAAATGTGAAATTTGTGAGAAGAGATTTATTCTGTTGTCAGATTTGAAAAGGCACAATTTGATTCACGAGGGTAAAAAGGCACATAAATGTGAAATTTGTGAGAAGAGATTTACCCAGTTGTCACATTTGAAAGTGCACAATTTGACTCATGAAGGCAAAAAGGCACTTAAATGTCAAATTTGTGAGAAGAAATTTACTCGGTTGTTATCTTTGAAAAGACACAATTTGATTCATGAGGGTAAAAAGGCACATAAATGTGAAATTTGTGAGAAGAAATTTACCCAGTTGTCACATTTGAAAGTGCACAATTTGATTCATGAGGGAAATAAAGGCATACAAATGTGAAATTTGTGAGAAGAGATTTATTCTGTTGTCACATTTGAAAAGGCACAATTTGATTCATCAGGGTAAAAAGACACATAAATGTGAAATTTGTGAGAAGGGTTTTTAGCAGTTGTCACATTTGAAAATGCACAATTTGACGCATGTGGGTAAAAAGGCACATAAATGTGAAATTTGTGAGAAGAGGTTTACTAGGTTTTCACATTTGAAAAGACACAATTTGGTTCATGAAGGTAAAAAGTCACATAAATGTGAAATTTGTGAGAAGAGTTTTACCCAGTTGTCAAATTTGAAAGTGCACAATTTGATTCATGAGGGTAAAAAGGCACATAAATGTGAAATATGTGAGAAGAGGTTTACTCGGTTGTCACATTTGAAAGAGCACAGTTTGATTCATGAAGGTAAAAAGACACACAGGTGTGAGATTTGTGAGAAGAGATTTACTTGGTTATCACATTTGAAAGTGCACAATAATTTTACTCATTTGGGTAAAAGGCCACATAAGTGAAATTTGTGAGAAGAGGTTTGCTCATGTGCCGCATCTTAAAGCGCATAGTTT
The DNA here is from genome assembly GCA_030765065.1 of Deroplatys truncata. NCBI lineage: Eukaryota > Metazoa > Arthropoda > Insecta > Mantodea > Mantidae > Deroplatys > Deroplatys truncata. Next base: position 82,044,836 of record CM060989.1, on the reverse strand, counting down.
CATTCATGAGGGTAAAAACCCTCATAGATGTGAAATTTATGACAATAGATTTACTCTGTTGTTACAGTTGAAAAGGCACAGTTTGATTAATGAGGATAAAAAGGTGCATAAATGTGAAATTTGTGGGAAGAGATTTACTGAGTTGTCACATTTGAAACTGCACAATTTTATTCATGAGGATAAAAAGGCACATAAATGTGAAATTTTCAAGAAGAATTTTACTTGGTTGTCACATTGAAACAACATGAAGCACTTTAAAGCACTATACAAGGTAAAATTTGTTAACAGAAATTGACTATATAGTTTGAAAATACATAATTTGAGCTCATACAAGTAAACCTTTTATGCGGATTTCAGTGATGTATTAAACTTTAAATCCATAATGAAGCTCACAGGAAAAAAACACCTTTACAAATGTTACATATTCAAGAAGGGTTGGAATGTGAAATTTCATTCATCTGGGCAGAAGGTTTTCAAATTCTCACTTTTTCAGATATTTCTTGTATAGTTTGTGCTCTTTTGACAAAATCTTCAGTGTCAAGTGTAAGGAAGATTTTATTTGCATGTTCAATGGATTATGCCCTATGCCAAGCTCAGAGCAGCAGAAAATGTAACTCGATTTATTATCAGTGGTAGTGCTAAGAATTAAAAGATATGCGTTAAAATTTGTAAATCCTTGTTTTCCCAAAATATTATCACACGCACATAATCTATGTGAACCAGTGACGTAACCTTCACCTACCTTTTTTAAGAAAAGGTTAAAATGTGAACCTTTTAGTTATTCTTCAATTACATCTTCAGCTCTGTGCTTTATGTTGATGTACATGGTTATTGCTGCTGGATAGAGAACTGTTTATGCTCCATCTCCTAGAAAGAAAAAAAAGTTTATCATATAACTTAATTAAAAGGGCATATAAACTGTACTTTATTTGGTGCTTCGTGATCAGGACAAAAGCTTTCCATTCCTTAATGTTAGTATTGGCTGCATAACTGCTTTAATAGAATGAATAAAAGGAATGCAGCAAGTTTGTTGTTCCTATGGTTTCATTAGAGACAAAACATCATAATGACAGTTATTTCTGCCCCAGAAATAAATAAGGGCATTACAGTAAAACAAAGCACAAAATAAAATATCCTAATACGTCTTCAGTAAACAAATGGTTGCCTATTGCTATCTGTTTGCAATCCGCTGTATAGGAGCCCTCAGAAGAGAGTGAACTTGAAGATCCAGACCCACGAAGAGTTCACTCCTTAGTCTCCTAATGGATCACACCTCATAGTTTCAAACCCGGCGGAGGGTGATGGGTTGTTTTGGGCTTAAAAATTCTTAGCATGGCTTCCTTCGGAAGGGAAGTAAATCCGGTGGTCCTGTGTCATAGATTTATGGCATGTAAAAGAACCTCAAGGCTGATAAAGAGGCCTCTGAGCAAAACATTTGCGGTCTTTCAGGCCCAATATAGAATGGGACGCTAAGGACCATAGTAGTTAAAGAGTGCCCATAAATAAAGCTCAATTTAATTTACACCTCATAGTAAAGGAGAAACTGAACAGTTTGGTCCATGATTTAAATCTTTCTAAGTGGCAAGCTGGACTGTTGGGGTAACAATTGCAGCAATGGGACCTTTAAGGCTGGTTCACAACTGCCCAAGAATGGGAAGCAATGCACCATGCAAGATATTGGTTCACAACAGCCCGGTAACAAGAACGGGAATACATATCGATCACAAAATGAAAGTCATTTTTGCGCATTGGGATTTCATTTGTTTTTAACTGACTAATGACATTTTTTCACCTACTTCCAATTTAGTCAAGCCAACGTCAAAATTCAATAGAGTAAACATTATATAAATGCATATCCATTACATTTCCAATCCCTCTACTTATGCCAAGCTTTCATTCTTTATTTAATGGCATACATTAAAATTGTTTATTGTTCTTTTTTCATTTCCATTGGTTTTAGCTGTTCTTTGTAGCTTTTGCCATTGTTTTTTAGGTAATAGCCAGTTCTAAGTTGCATATAAACAAACTACAAATGATCCCTTCACCAGAGGAACCAACGCTGATTAGATTTGTGGGTGTCGGGATGAGGTTTGGAAGCACATTTATACTAATTCCTTCCAGTTTCATGTTTCCAGCTTGCGACTGTAGAGAGCACTAGTGGCTGTTTCATATCACGGCTGCCTAGAATAACCTCTAGAGTGAAGAGTCTAATATGCCTTGCCCAAGAACGAGAAAGTTAAAAGTTGGGCTACTCTTCTTTCCCGTTCCCGGGATCCGGGAAGGCTTCCCGTCGGTTGTGAACATTCCCATTTGAATACATGTATTTCAACTTCCTCGTTCTTGTTCTGGTTACCGTTATCATTGGTTGTGAACCAGCCTTTAAGCCTCAGGGACAATGTTTTGAAATTTTAGATCAAGGAGTAGTAGTTTTGCTATGTTTTTTTTTTTTTGTGTGCGCATAAATGTGAATGGTTTAATGATGGTACTGGGTGTCCATCATAATCCACAGGAACGAACACTATTTATTGATTCAACTAAATGGAGCTTAAAAGCAGTGCTATCGCACAATGGTAATAATGAACATGAAAGAAATGTACAAAACCATTGTTTCCCTGTTGAAGGCAATAAAGTATGAAGAAATGCAGTGATTTAAAAGTTGTCGCAGTACTTACTGTCTTACAAGTTGGGTTTACAAAATACTATTGTGCCTATGGGACAGCCGAGATGCCAAAAACCAATATATATCAAAACTTGGCCATGAGGAAGTTATACATAAGTAGAAAAGACAATGTGAAGTATACTCCATTGGTTGGGCCCAGTAAAGTAATTTTAACTCCACGTCATATCAAGCTGAGTTTGATGAACTTTGTAAAGGCTCTTGATAAACAGAGTGAGGCCATCAATCATTTGAAAGCAATGTTCCCAAACTCAGTGAAGCAAAACTAAAACCAGACACAGGTATTTGTTGGACCATAAATAAGCAAACTGATGAAAGATCAATGTATGAAAAATGCTTACAGATCTGGTGTTAGCTGCTCAGTCCTCCAAAATGATTGTGCAATACTTCTTGGGCAACAGAAAAGATGATAATTGTGAGTGATCTCTGGAAAATTACAAGAACATTGGTTGCCGAATGTCTTAAAAGTGGATTGTTTGCATTTGCACCTTGATTTTTTTCCAGAAAATTTGGGTGCAATTAGTGATGAGTAGGCTATTGCTTTCACCAGGACATTCTTACTGTGCATCATTGTTATCAGGGAAGCTAGAATCCATTGATGAAAGATTATTGGTGGTTACTTCTTGGGAGATTTATGTAACTCCATACAAAACAAAAGCACCATCAACTCATACCAAACATACTGAATACTTTATTGAGAAATTATATTTTTGTGCTTCTGATAGACACACCCTCACACATGCATTGCCAAATGAAATTTTAATTTTTATGTTTTCATTTTAAATGGTAATTATGTGAGAGAATTTTTTACTAGTATATTTGTGGTATCACTGAGTATCTAAAAAATGTGGCATGTTAGAGGAAAACTAATTATGCTATGAAATTCACACCTCAAATTAGGCATATTCACTCACTTAGAAATCAGATACACAGAAAAGGTTTTGTTGAGTAGTGTAATATAATATTGTGAAATAAATTGTATCATAAGATGTAGACATATTTAAGTAACATTGTAATTAAATAAGAGAACTAGTAGCAGGGTAAAAGCCCAACAACAATGCATGTTAATGAACATAGGATTTGGTAAAGTCGCGAATAGAGAGAGGTTCGAGGAGAGACAAGAATAGAGATAGAAGGACAGATACAAGAAAAGTCACGGCCTCTAGGGGAGTTAGATAAGAAGTCAGGAAATAGAAAGAGAAGCAATAGTTGTGAGGGAGACAGAGATACATGGGTTTTCCCAAAGAAGTCAGAAGCCTGACATATAAAATTGGACGATTTCTTTCTCATACAATGCTAAGTAAGTAACCATTCAAAATAGATATTAGGTGAAAGGATGCGAAAACTAGCATCATGGCAGTGTTGTATAAGGAGGAGATTTCAACTCATTCATTCTATAGGTTTCCGTAATGTGTGCTTGTGGGTGGGAGATCGCGCATGACATAGCTACATCCACTGAAATAGTTTAAGAAGCGAGAAGCTGGAAACTAGAGAATATAGATAATACCGTCATTCAAAGGGAATAGTTGCTAGCCATTTCAATAATTTTGTTGTTTTGGAATAAACCTAATCATTATTGAAATTCATCTTATTAATCTGCCTTCACCCAAAATATCCTGAGATACGACTAAGGGCTAGGAATAGATTTTATTCACAGCTCTACTGACTGACAGCCAAAGCAGAGAATATCAATAAGTTCATCATCCAAATGAGAGATCGCATGCACACGTGAGAAGTGCTACAACATCCACCCACTACAGAATGAATGGGACATTGTGGATCAAATTCATGGACATTCAGCAATATGGCATTGAGGTTCTCAAAAAAATCTTTGTAATAGGCTATCTAATCCTAACTTAGTGGAAGTCAAACTTTAAAATATGTTATTTTCTCAACCTCCAGGATATATAGTTTGGGATGCAGTATACCTAAAAGCAATTTTACTAAGTTAAAATGTTTTCAGACTTGAAATCAAAAGTTTCTCACAAGTTGAAATTTCGGTCCATATTTCATAGTACATTAATGCAATGAATATTATTTACAGTAGGGGCACCACAGCTTGAGAAGTATGGCATTGAATAAATGAATAACATATGGAGAAGTAATGCTCAACTTTTGTTACATAATGAATTATGTAAACTTAAAGAAGATAATGTTTTTCAACTGTTGTTTTATGTACTTTGTAACACGCTTTGGCCGTCGGTTTGAATTTAATGCTTACGTAATATTACTGTTTGAATTTGCCTCGGCTGCGTCAGTCTTAATTTAGAGTCATGTTTCTTGGGTAGGGTGCAGTATGACAATAATTGTAGATATCATAGAATTAAACTTTTAAATTTCACTTCTTTTATTTAAATTCTTGCACATATTTATAAACCACTAGACTTTTTAAAGAACTGTGAGAAACTTTTATACATTCACTTAGCGTGTTTATCTGTTTTTACTAATCACCTGTAAAGAACACATTTTTCCATCTACACTCTACCAAGTCTTGCCAGGAACTTACTAATATCAACGGTCAATACCCATAGCTTCGGTATTGCAAGTCTCTGATTGGCTAATTCTAGTCAAATAAGGTTTCTGCAATTAACTTAAAACTTTTCTTTGCTGTTGATTGGCTAATTTAAAACTATTACAGAAGGTATGTCATCGTCGCTCTAATCATGACCAGACATTTCAAAATTCTAAACACATTATTGCTACAATTACCTCATTATTACTCATTGTTAGCAACCTAAAACTTGTTATTCTCACAGTTCTTGCATTATTACAGTAAATAATGTATTCACACAACATTATTAAAATATGTTTACAATAAAAATAAGCATTTGCAATGATTGTTAAATACAATTTAAATAATTATTACATACATATTGTTTCAAGGAGGGCTGTTATTGAATTTACTTTTATATAAAATACAATTGAAATTATTCAGGTATTAAAATACTGCCTCACACATGGTATCAGTAAAATTGTTGCCAAATGGAGTTTACAATCACATGTATTTGGTTATTATTATTTTCCCCGCAAATTTCCCTTAGTAGGTAAGACAAGTATTATATTCCATCCTTCTGTGTTAAGATACCAGAAATACATATTCTGAGGACCACTGAATTCAAACAAATGTTACAAAAAGGTTACATTGTGTGCATGTGTGACACGAAAAATGTAGACCTCTTTAAAACAGAACTGAGACAGCAGGCATCTCAGAGATACCCATTATTATTATTATTAGCTTAAATTTTTCAGTACTTCATTCTTTTATAAAGTGCTGTTGATATTGAGTTGTTTCTTAGGACATTATGAAAGAAGTATGGAGTTTCGAGGCCAGGATATGATGGCTCACTTTTAAACATCTAACTATTCATTCAATTTCCTTTCTATCTACCACAAAATGTGTGGTGTAGCAATTCCTGCAAAGGTTTATCTCAACATGAAGTAAATAGAAAAAAAAAATCTGTGTTGCGCTCGCATGTCTTTCTCTACTCTTGTACAAACGATAGTCAAATCTTTTAAGAGCTGGTTGCTATGTATGTAACATAAATTGTGTGCTTTAATGATCTCTACATTTCTTGCATAGTAAAATATTGTCTATCTTATGGTTTACCAGTTATGGAGAAATCATTTAGAATGAAGAGAGCTTTTGGAGACATTCCCAGAAAATTCAATATATTTCATTTGCCATGAAAATATCTTAAACATATGATATTTTAATCAAAATCGTTAGCCATTTATGAGAAATTTTTTTTTAAAAATTGAGGCAGTATTTTTAACACTTAAATAAAATCAGTCTGGTTATATAATATAAAATATAATAACAGCCCACCTTAAAGCAATATGTGTATGTGATAATATATAAAATGTATGTAACAGTCATTGTATTACGTTTATATCTTATGTGTATTACGTAATTTAACAACGTAGGAACTGTGAGAATAGAAGCCGACAGTTGCTATCAATGCAGTAACCTTGAGATAACAATAAATTAGAAAGTTTAATAATGCTACTAATAATTCTTCGAAGAATAATGTAATATTTGAAACAGTTTATAAATAGCCAATCAAAAAAACTAGAAAAGTTTTAAGTTAAATAAAAGTATTCTATTGGAGTAGAATTAGCCAATCAGAGACTTGAAATAGAGTAAATGTACAAATTTAGGTGGTAGACGCTACAAGGAAGCGTTCCTGAGCAGTTCGATTTGTATATGTATTCAGTGTGAGACAAAAATTCATTATGGTGAGAATAATATAAAGTTTACATGTTAAAAAGTGCAAAAATAACAATAATCTCAAAGCTCTATAGTACGATGTATCATAGAAGTGTTATTTAATTGTGTGAAGGATTAATAAAAGGAGTGAAGTAAAAAATTGTAATTTGCATAAGCCTTCATTCTTTAGCCATACTACACCTTATAAGAGATACGTGTTTCTGCAAATTACTACTGACGTAGCCGAGGCATACACATATAATATTTGAATAAACGTTAAAATTAAAAAGTTGATTTTTTAAACGCGGGGTATTAACCCTCTCAAAATGTTCCATGTAAAGCATAGTCTGGGGTGTGCAATTTTCTTGAAAATCTTCGTGTCGCATCCTTGGAAGAAAGTAAACTTAAGTACCAAGTTTGGTATTTATCCAAGTTTTCATTTTTTGCTTATGCTGTTCACACACACGATTACACGGACGTGTTTCCAAAAATGCTCTATTTGGATTCAGCGCTCCTCAAAACATGTATTTCCATGAAATCTCCATATCGAATTTTTGGGTGGAATGCAATACTTCCACTACTTATATGTAGTAGAGAAAGTTTCCTTTCTAAGATTTCTAAGATTAGTGTGCAGAAGTTACAATACAAAGAACCATGTGTATAGAACATCTTTTTTGCTTCCTCTCTTATATCATTCAGGGTAGAGCAAAAGCAGGCTCAAAATGCGAGAGCTTGAGAACAATTGATATACAGCAATATTTATTGTTTTAAAGTTAAATCAATTTTTAGTTTCTTTACTACGTACATAGTAGGTAGAGAAGCTATTGCATTCCACCCAAAAATCCCATACCGAGATTTCACCAGAAGCACCTTTTTGAGGCCCTCTGAAGAAAAAATCTAATGTGTTACACTCACATGATTTTCTCTGCTATTGTACAAACTATTTTTACAAACTCTTATGCTCCATCTATTTCATATTAATCGATATAAACGATCTTTTGACATGCAAAGAGAATTACATTTTACACATAGCAACCAGTTCTAAAAGTATTTGACTATCGCTTAAGGCGTACTATGTTCCCCTTGTTTTGTATTTGCAAGCCCAAAGAAATACAGTAGCCTTTAAGCATAGACATATCTCTTAATACCTGGTTGCTATGTGCACCACCATTCTCTTTGCCACAGATTAATACTCTTTGCATATCCAAGACAAAAAAGGAATAATTAATTCCAATAGCAATATCTCGAAAATGGTTCACTCAATAACAAAAAATGTATATGACAAATTGTGTATTTTAACGCGTTCTACATTTTTTGTGTAGTAAAAATTTGTCTATCTCTTATGGTTTACCAGTTATGCAAAAGTCATTCACAATGAATACTTTTGGAGACATTGCCAGAAAATTCGAGATATGCATTTCATTTGTCATGAAAATATCTTAAACATATGATATTTTAATCAAAATCGTTAGAGCCAGTTTTGGGAAAATTAAAATTTTCGAAAAATTTTCCATGTAAAGGGTAATTTGGGGTGGGTAAATTTTCTTGAAAACCTTCGTGTCGCATCTCTGGAAGATACTGAACCTAAATACCAGGTTTGGTGTTTATCCGACTGTTCGTTTCTGAGTTATGCTGTTCACAGACACACACACACACACACACACACACGGACATGTTTCCAAAAATGCTTTTTTTTTTGGATTCAGGGGGTCTCAAAAGATGTATTTCCGGTGAAATCTCGGTATAAAATTTTTGGGTGGAATACAATACTTCCCCTACTTACCATACGTAGTAGAGGAAGTAAAAAATGAATAACAAATTCCCATTTGAGAAAAAGTGTTGGAAAATTTAAGGGAATAACAAGCAATATCTCGAAAATGGTTCACTCAACAAAAAAAAAATGTATATGACAAATTGTGTATTTTAACACGATATACATTTTTTGTGTAGTAAAATTTTGTCTATCTTTTATGGTTTACCAGTTATGCAAAAGTCGTTCACAATGAAGAATACTTTTGGAGACATTCCCAGAAAATTCGAGATATACATTTCATTTGTCATGAAAATATCTTAAACATATGATATTTTAATCAAAATCGTTAGTGCCAGTTTTGGGAAAATTAAAATTTTCGAAAAATGTTCCATGTAAAGGGTAATCTGGAGTCGGGAGATTTTCTTGAAAACCTTCGTGTCGCATCTCTGGAAGATACTGAACCTAAATACCAAGTTTGGTGTATCCGACTGTTCGTTTCTGAGTTATGCTGTTCACAGATACACACACGGACAAGTTTCCAACAATGCTTTTTTTGGATTCAGAGGGTGTCAAAACATATATTTCCGGTGAAATCTTGGTATCGAATTTTTGGGTGGAATACAATACTTCCCCTACTTTCTATACGTAGTGGAGAAAGTAAAAAGTTTTTAGAAAAAGGTCTGAACAGCGTAACTCAAAAACCAAAATTCGGATAAATACCCAACTCGGATTTAGATTATGTAACTTTCAAAGATGCGACACCAAGATTTTTCAAGAAAATCTTCCCACCCCAAACTACTCTTTACATGGAACATTTTTCAAATTCTTTATTTTCTAAAAACGGCTAACAATTTTTATAAAAATACCATATATTAAAGATAAATTCATGACAAAATGTACAGTTTAAATTTTCTGATTAGCCTGTTTTCAATAATCTTTTATAATTGGTAAACATTAACCAAAATTGACTTTCAGTCCCGCGCAGTGGAAAGAAATGCACAACATTGGAACGTTCTGGAATGAAGCTAGGTTATATAAAGATGCTAGCGGCTTAAATCGGTTCCAAGAACTTTCGGATATGACTATAATGCTTATGGTTTTACTTTATGAAATGCAGATGTAGAAAGGGCATTTAGCCAGTTAAACTTGATAAAACAACATTGCGCAACAGACCAACTACTGTTATGATGTCCTCCGTGGTGCAGTGGTTACCATGCTAGCCTCTAGTTCCCGAGGTCACGGGTTCAAACTCGGCGGAGGGCGATGGATTCTTTCGGGCGTAAAAAGCCTTAGCATGGCTTCCTTCGGAAGGGAAATAAAGCCGGTGGTCCTGTATCGTAGATTTACGCAGTAAAAGAATCTCAAGTCTGATAAAGAGGTCTGGGAGCAAAATTACCGGTCTTTCACGCCCAATATGGAATGGGATGTTAAGAACCACAGCAGTTAAGGAGCGTCCATAAATAAAACTCAATTTAATTAACTGTTATGATTAACGCCTTGATTAAAATACGAGCGGGTCTTAATTGTCTGGGTATGTACTTCCATGATTACGAACTGCCATAGGATGTTCTCCGAGAAATCGACACCATGAGAGCATACAGATATTTCTCCACACGGACCCAGTACTTCAACAAGTGGACACATAAGATACCGTATTGGAAGATGGGGAACAGAAATGCTGTGTCTTGAACTACATTAGTATGGTGAGTGGAATTTAAACTTCTTTTCAATAATAACAACAATAATAATCATCATCAGTGGCGATGACGAAAAAATGTCTTTGAAATTCCACTTTTAGGGAGAAAGTTTAACTTGAATTTAACGGAATAAATATTGTGTTGGCAACGTTGCGCGCCAGTTACCATCTTGCCGAGAGGCGGTAGCGTGTTTAAATAGACGTCTTCAAACAAGTGTGTTTTGTATTCTTTCTTCTTCCTTAAGTTACAGTTCTTCACCAAATTAAGCAGAAGGTAAGTGTGGAAGTATTGCCGATACATATTCACTAGGAATTCCTTAGGGTTAATCGATATTGTAGTTTGGATGCTTATTTTGAGCAATGTTTGCAATATCATATGTAATTGTTACGCGATCCAATGGGACATTATTCCGTATCTGGATAGGGCCTATAAAGTATTATAAATCTTATAGAATCGGTGTTATTTTATCACTAGAACTGATTGTGTGGTATGCTGGCTTCTTAACGTACGCAGGAGTTGCTAATTTATTCATAATATTGTGACGTTCTTGGCGACCGCTTAGCGATGGCGGACATCTTGTAAGGAGTTAGCACAGATCACCAAAGTAGACTTAGTGCCAACGCGATAAAAAAAAATCTGATGTGTTACACTCACATGACTTTCTCTACTCTTGTACAAACTATTTTTACAAACGCTTATTCTCCATATGCTTCATGTTAATCTACATATCGAGATGTGAATCTTATTGCTAATTTTCTTGTAGATGCAAGGGGAATATGGTAGGTTTTAAGTGATAGTCAAATATTTTAAGAGCTGGTTGCTATGTGGCGCATTACATTCTCTTTGCATGTCCAGGACATAAAAAAATGAATAACGAATTTGAGAAAAAGTATAAGTATTGGAAAATTTAAGGGAATAACAAGCAATATCTCGAAACCAGTTCACTCAACAAAAAATGTATATGACATAAATTGTGTATTTTAACGCGATGTACATTTTTTGTGTAGTAACATTTTGTCTATCTCTTATGGTTTACCAGTTATGCAAAAGTCGTTCACATTGAAGAATACTTTTGGAGACATTCCCAGAAAATTCAAGCTATACACTTTATTTGTCATGAAAATATTGTAAACATATGATATTTTAATCAAAATTGTTAGAGCCATTTTTGAGAAAATTAAATTTTTCGAAAACTCTTCAATGTAAAGGGTAATCTGGGGTGGGGGATTTTCTTGAAAACGTTCGTGTCGCATTTTCTGGAACATACTGAACCTAAATACCAAGTTTGGTGTTTATCCGACTGTTCGTTTCTGAGTTATGCTGTTCACAGACACACACACGGACATGTTTCCAAAAATTCTTTTTTTTTTTGGATTCAGGGGGTCTGAAAACATATATTTCCGGTGAAATCTCGGTATCGAATTTTTGGGTGGAATACAATACTTCCCCTACTTACTGTACGTAGTAGAGAAAGTAAAAATGAATAACGAATTTGAGAAAAAGTATAAGTATTGGAAAGTTTAAGGGAATAACAAGCAATATATCTAAAATGGTTCACAAAAAAAATAAATATGACATAAATTTGTATATTTTAATCCAGTCTACATTTTTTGTGTAGTAGAATATTGTCTATCACTTATGGTTTACCAGTTATGCAAAAGTCGTTCACAATGAAGAATACTTTTGGAGACATTCCCAGAAAGTTCCAGATATACACTTTATTTGTCATGAAAATATTGTAAACATATGATATTTTAATTAAAATCTTTAGAGCCATGTTTGAGAAAATTAAAGTTTTCGAAATATGTTCCATTTGAAGGGTAATCTGGGGTGGGGGGATTTTCTTGAAAACGTTCGTATCGCATCTCTGGAAGATACTGAACCTAAATACCAAGTTTGGTGTTTATCCGACTGTTCGTTTCTGAGTTATGCTGTTCACAGACACACACACACGGACATGTTTCCAAAAATGCTTTTTTTATTCAGGGGGTCTCAAAACATGTATTTCCGATGAAATCTCGGTAATTTTTGTGTGGAATACAATACTTCCCCTACTTACTGTACGTAGTAGAGAAAGTAAAAATGAATAACGAATTTGAGAAAAAGTATAAGTATTGGAAAGTTTAAGGGAATAACAAGCAATATATCTAAAATGGTTCACAAAAAAATGTATATGACATAAATTTGTGTATTTTAACCCAGTCTACATTTTTTGTGTAGTAGAATATTGTATATCGCTTATGGTTTACCAGTTATGCAAAAGTCGTTCACAATGAAGAATACTTTTGGAGACATTCCCAGAAAGTTCCAGATATACACTTTATTTGTCATGAAAATATTGTAAACATATGATATTTTAATCAAAATCTTTAGAGCCATGTTTGAGAAAATTAAAGTTTTCGAAATATGTTCCATTTGAAGGGTAATTTTCTTGAAAACGTTCGTATTGCATCTCTGGAAGATACTGAACCTAAATACCAAGTTTGGTGTTTATCCGACTGTTCGTTTCTAAGTTATGCTGTTCACAGACACACACACACACACGCGCGCGCGCGCGCGCGCGGACATGTTTCCAAAAATGCTTTTTTTTATTCAGGGGGTCTCAAAACATGTATTTCCGATGAAATCTCGGTAATTTTTGTGTGGAATACAATACTGCCCGTATTTACTATACGTAGTAGAGAAAGTAAAAATGAATAACAAATTTGAGAAAAAGTATCTGTATTGTAAAATTTAAGGGAATAACAAGCAATATCTCGAAAATGGTTCACTCAACAAAAAAAATGTATATGACATAAATTGTGTATTTTAACGCGATCTATATTTTTTGTGTAGTAAAATGTTGTCTATCTCTTATGGTTTAGCGGTTATGCAAAAGTCGTTCACAATGAAGAATACTTTTGGAGACATTCCCAGAAAATTCGAGATATACATTTCATTTGTCATAAAAATATCTTAAACATATGATATTTTATTCAAAATCGGTAGAGCCATTTTTGAGAAAATTAAAATGTTAGAAAAATGTTCCATGTAAGGGGTAATCTGGGGAAGGAGGATTTTCTTGGAAACCTTCGTGTTGCATCTCTGGAAGATACTGAACCTAAATACCAAGTTTGGTGTTTATCAGACTGTTCGTTTTTGAGTTATGCTGCTCACAGACACACACACACACACACACACACACACACACGGACATGTTTCTAAGATGCTAATTTTTATTCAGGGGTCTCAAAACATGTATTTTCGGTGAAGTCTCGGTATCGAATTTTTGGGTGGAATACAATACTTCCCCTACTTACTATACGTAGTAGAAAAAGTAAAATTGAATAACGAATTTGAGAAAAAGTATAAGTATTGGAAAATTTAAGGGAATAACAAGCAATATCTCGAAACCAGTTCACTCAACAAAAAATGTATATGACATAAATTGTGTATTTTAACGCGATGTACATTTTTTGTGTAGTAACATTTTGTCTATCTCTTATGGTTTACCAGTTATGCAAAAGTCGTTCACATTGAAGAATACTTTTGGAGACATTCCCAGAAAATTCAAGCTATACACTTTATTTGTCATGAAAATATTGTAAATATATGATATTTTAATCAAAATTGTTAAGAGCCATTTTTGAGAAAATTAAATTTTTCGAAAACTCTTCAATGTAAAGGGTAATCTGGGGTGGGGGATTTTCTTGAAAACGCTCGTGTCGCATTTTCTGGAACATACTGAACCTAAATACCAAGTTTGGTGTTTATCCGACTGTTCGTTTCTGAGTTATGCTGTTCACAGACACACACACGGACATGTTTCCAAAAATTCTTTTTTTTTTTGGATTCAGGGGGTCTGAAAACATATATTTCCGGTGAAATCTCGGTATCGAATTTTTGGGTGGAATACAATACTTCCCCTACTTACTGTACGTAGTAGAGAAAGTAAAAATGAATAACGAATTTGAGAAAAAGTATAAGTATTGGAAAGTTTAAGGGAATAACAAGCAATATATCTAAAATGGTTCACAAAAAAAATAAATATGACATAAATTTGTATATTTTAATCCAGTCTACATTTTTTGTGTAGTAGAATATTGTCTATCACTTATGGTTTACCAGTTATGCAAAAGTCGTTCACAATGAAGAATACTTTTGGAGACATTCCCAGAAAGTTCCAGATATACACTTTATTTGTCATGAAAATATTGTAAACATATGATATTTTAATTAAAATCTTTAGAGCCATGTTTGAGAAAATTAAAGTTTTCGAAATATGTTCCATTTGAAGGGTAATCTGGGGTGGGGGGATTTTCTTGAAAACGTTCGTATCGCATCTCTGGAAGATACTGAACCTAAATACCAGGTTTGGTGTTTATCCGACTGTTCGTTTCTGAGTTATGCTGTTCACAGACACACACACATACACACACACACGGACATGTTTCCAAAAATGCTTTTTTTATTCAGGGGGTCTCAAAACATGTATTTCCGATGAAATCTCGGTAATTTTTGTGTGGAATACAATACTTCCCCTACTTACTGTACGTAGTAGAGAAAGTAAAAATGAATAACAAATTTGAGAAAAAGTATCTGTATTGTAAAATTTAAGGGAATAACAAGCAATATCTCGAAAATGGTTCACTCAACAAAAAAAATGTATATGACATAAATTGTGTATTTTAACGCGATCTATATTTTTTGTGTAGTAAAATGTTGTCTATCTCTTATGGTTTAGCGGTTATGCAAAAGTCGTTCACAATGAAGAATACTTTTGGAGACATTCCCAGAAAATTCGAGATATACATTTCATTTGTCATAAAAATATCTTAAACATATGATATTTTATTCAAAATCGGTAGAGCCATTTTTGAGAAAATTAAAATGTTAGAAAAATGTTCCATGTAAGGGGTAATCTGGGGAAGGAGGATTTTCTTGGAAACCTTCGTGTTGCATCTCTGGAAGATACTGAACCTAAATACCAAGTTTGGTGTTTATCAGACTGTTCGTTTTTGAGTTATGCTGTTCACACACACACACACACACACACACACACACACACGGACATGTTTCTAAGATGCTAATTTTTATTCAGGGGTCTCAAAACATGTATTTTCGGTGAAGTCTCGGTATCGAATTTTTGGGTGGAATACAATACTTCCCCTACTTACTATACGTAGTAGAAAAAGTAAAATTGAATAACGAATTTGAGAAAAAGTATAAGTATTGGAAAACTTAAGGGAATAACAAGCAATATCTCGAAACCAGTTCACTCAGAAAAAATGTATATGACATAAATTGTGTGTTTTAACGCGGTCTACATTTTTTGTGTAGTAGAATTTTGTCTATCGCTTATGGTTTACCGGTTATGCAAACGTCGTTCACAATGAAGAATACTTTTGGAGACATTCCCAGAAAATACAAGGTATACATTTTATTTGTCATGAAAATATCTTAAACATATGATACTTTAATCAAAATCGTAGAGCCACTTTTGAGAAAATTAAAATTTTCGAAAAATGTGTCAGGTAAAGGGTAATCTGGGAGTAGATATAACCTAGCGACTCCAGCACATAAAGGATATGCCGCCATCTGATAAGCTTCTTTGATCTATGCCGCTAGCCCCGCCCCCTCCCTTTGTGTGCTCACATGCCGCCAGGTCTCGTGTCGTTAGGTCCCGCCCCCTCTCGCTTTGTGTGCTCACCTAATGCCGACAGTGTCTGTGCTAACAGGTTCTACCCCCTCCCCCATGCGTTCTACTGTGGCGTCCTGACTTGAGGGAATTGTTTTCTCGAGTCCTGCCGCCCCCCGGCAAATTAATTAGGTAATGTTCGTCAAACATTTTTTTTATGACTACTAAGCCCTGCACATTGCATCCTCGAGCAATTAAGTTTTTTGAATAATGAATTGTTGACTGGAGCTTGAGTATAAGTAGTCTGCTCACGGGAACAGTCTGTCATGTAATGAAACACTGCAGCCTTATTCTATCTGGGGAAAGCGCTTGTCCATTAGCTGAACATGTTAGACGCTTTCAACACATTAATAGGCTTTTAAGTTTACATTCCGGATCTGTTTACATACATTAGCGAACGACCTACTTCCGCCTGGCGGTAACGGTGACCTCTATTAGCTGACCGTTAGACGCTTTCACCCCATTAGCGAACAATGTCAGTAATTGTTTTCCTAAGTGCTCTGCCCAACACTCAACACTTTAGATTTTAGCGATGGAAATGATATAAAAAGCAGCAGCTTCTCCAACGAGTTCCAAGTTGACCAGGATGGCCGGGTTCGAATTACAAATTCAGCTTCTAATAACTCAGAGACTAATTACGATAAAGACATCAAATAAAGTTTATTACATTAATGTCATTAGATAGTTTCTTGTGAATGTATATTTGGGTACATGGTGTCCAGGGTTCGAATACCGATAAAATGTAATTTAATTATAAATTTAATAACTCCTAAACTAATTAAGATAAAGACACCAAATAAACTTTATTGCCTTTATGTTATTAGGTAGTATCTTGTGGAGGTGCAATTAGATACCTGACGTTCAGGGTTCGAGCCTAATGTTTAAATCGTCATTATCTCAGAAACTAAGAGAGGTAGAGGAATTGACCAAAGCATGATTGATAGCTCCTATGATGGGTAATTAATACTGTATATAATTTTTAATCAGTTGTCCTTATTTCGAATCCCGAACTTTCAATCACTTACTTATTTTTTCTCTATACTCTAGAATATGTCACTTAGATTGATGCTGTAACTGCATACAGCACCTTTAAACATATCAAACTAATATTGTAAATAATTTTGTTTCTGGTGTCCAGGGCTCGAATACCGATAAAATGTAATTTAATTATAAATTTAATAACTTCTAAACTAATTAAGATAAAGACGCCAAATAAACTTTATTGCCTATATGTTATTAGGTATTATCTTATGGATGTGTAATTAGATACCTGACGTTCAGGGTTCGATCCTAATTTTTAAATCGTCATTATCTCAGAAACTAAGAGAGGTAGACGAGTGAACCAAAGCATGATTGATAGCTCCTATGAGGGGTAATTAATACTGTATATAATTTTCAATCAGTTGTCCTTACTTCGAATCCCGATCTTTCAATCACTTACTTATTTTTTCTCTATACTCTAGAATATATCACTTAGATTGATGCTGTAACTGCATACAGCACCTTTAAACGTATCAAACTAATATTGTAAATAATTTTGTTTCTGGTGTCCAGGGTTCGAATACCGATAAAATGTAGTTTAATTATAAATTTAATAACTTCTAAACTAATTAAGATAAAGACGCCAAATAAACTTTATTGCCTTTATGTTATTAGGTATTATCTTGTGGATGTGTAATTAGATACCTGACGTTCTGGGTTCGATCCTAATTTTAAATCGTCATTATCTCAGAAACTAAGAGAGGTAGAGGAGTTGACCAAAGCATGATTGATAGCTCCTATGATGGGCAATTATTACTGTATATAATTTTCAATCAGTTGTCCTTACTTCGAATCCCGATCTTTCAATCACTTACTTATTTTTTCTCTATACTCTAGAATATATCACTTAGATTGATGCGGTAACTGCATACAGCACCTTTAAACATATCAAACTAATATTGTAAATAATTTTGTTTCTGGTGTCCAGGGTTCGAATACCGATAAAATGTAGTTTAATTATAAATTTAATAACTTCTAAACTAATTAAGATAAAGACGCCAAATAAACTTTATTGCCTTTATGTTATTAGGTATTATCTTGTGGATGTGTAATTAGATACATGACGTTCTGGGTTCGATCCTAATTTTAAATCGTCATTATCTCAGAAACTAAGAGAGGTAGAGGAGTTGACCAAAGCATGATTGATAGCTCCTATGATGGGCAGTTAATACTGTATATAATTTTCAATCAGTTGTCCTTACTTCGAATCCAGATCTTTCAATCACTTACTTATTTTTTCTCAACACTCTAGAATATATCACTTAGATTGATGCTGTAAATGCATACAGCACCCTTAAACATATCAAACTAATATTGTAAATAATATTGGTTCTTGTGTCCAGGGTTCGAATACCGATAAAATGTAATTTAATTATAAATTTAATAACTCCTAAACTAATTAAGATAAAGACACCAAATAAACTTTTATAGGGGAAAGGATGCTCTCCTGAAACATTAGGTCTCTAGATAGAAGTATTTATAGTGGAGAGATAGGGAATACCAGGGCTGATGCTAGGCTAGTCAGATGCTAAAGGAGGGAGGGATATGCTTTATACGAGAGAGATAGGGAACACAAGGAAAGATGCTATACTAAACAGGACTTGAAGGGTAGAATATGAGCGATATAGCAAACCGAGGAGAGGTATTAGGATAGGAGTTTTGAATGATGGAGTAGGCGTTTATATGCGAGAGATAGGGAATACGAGGGTGATGCTAGGCTAGACGGTGTTGAATGAGGGAATGTATCTTATATGAGAGAGGTAGGGCAATATGAGGAGAAGTGCTAGGCTAGTCGGGAAGGTCTGAATGAGAGTATACGTCTATATGGGAAAATATAGGGAAAACGATGGTAGGTGCTAGGTTGTGAGAGTCTTCAAGGAGGAAAATGCATTTATATGAGAGCGGTAGGGTATACGAGGAGAGGTGCTAGTCTAGACATGGTTTGAGGATTAGAGTATACGTTTATATGGGGGAAATATGGAAAACGGGAGAGATACAAGGATAGACAGAGATTGAAGGAGGAGGAATGTAGGTTTATACTGTAATATAGAGAGTAATTCGATTATAAAACTTTTCTCATCCAGCCTTACAACACTTTTATATACTTAATTTCTAAACCTTACAAACTTTATATTTGTTAAACAGTAGTGCGCGAGACGGAGAGGGACAAACAGTATATCGGTTTACAGTGAAGTATACGTCCTAACCTATTCCCACCTTGTTTGTTCTGGATCTTCTCATTGTCTATCATCTAACGTAACCACGTAACAAGACGTAACACAGGAAATCATACATATGGCACATTAAAAAAAAATAAAGGTATATATAATGAAACATAAACAAGTAGACAGAGGGTCATCGATACATAGAAAACCAGGAGTTGTATGTACTGAGACCATAGATTAGTATAGGCAAACAACAAAGAAGTGCATTTATAGTGTAAATAGCCTAATATTTTCAAATATTATTATAGTCTAAAAGTATATAACTTAATTATGTATCGAGTATTGAGAAATAAACGTTATTCATTATTCACTAATCTCAGATCACTGCAATTGTATTGAATCAATTCACAATTGCTAATGCCATTCAACTTTCATTCGTCTCTGATACATAAAGAAATTGCAAAATGGAGAAGGACGAAAGTAATAAAAAGACTCAGGCAGCAAATTTTAAGAAAGAAGAGAAAGATATATGACCGACATTGTTTTGGAACACAAATTAGTGTTGAAAATAAAATGACTGATAGCTCTGCTAAGCGTAAGGAAGAGACATGGAAATAAATTGCAAATGAATACAATTCTAGGTTAGAAAAAAGAAGATAAACAACATTCATGTAAACCAATTTTTAAAAATCAGTTTAACTGAATACATGTAAAAAAACATATCACTTTACAAAAAGTAATGCAGACAACATTTATTTTTATAAACATTATCCTATTACATTCCTTTACAAAAAACCATACATATTTCCTAAAGGCAAAGGTGATAGTCTAGACATTCTAAACACTCAGTTATATAATCATATACATCACGCAGAAAGAGACCTGCATTATCAGTAAAAAAACTAAGCATCTCAACAATGTCTGAATGATGTATTTTATAAGTACAAGTTTTTTGATATTTCAAAGTTCCTGTTAACCATGGCAGTAATTGATTAACACAATTTCTCGATCCTGTCATGCTATAACTTTAGATGCTTTCAGCTTACTTATAATTTCCTCAATCTCTTGTGTGTGACTATTATTACCAGCATCCCTCGACGCAATTAGTAACCTCAATATATTTACTAGTCTATTTGGATTTTCAAGCGTTGATATCACTGAATCATCATCATATGAAGATTTCATATTCTCGCAACTTCCGATGTATCCAGATTTTTCACCAACAGTAGTCTCCAGTGAAGGACAGAGGCTTGATCCGGTATAACATTCCCCTCTATACATCTTCGGATCTTCAAGTGCAGGTGAGAGTGTCGATTCAGTATAACATGTTGCTCTATGAAACTTAAATCTTGACAAAGAACGATTCTTAAAAATCCGCCCGCATACACAGCATCTAATAACGCGTTTTCCTCCATGTGTAATGTATGAAAAATCGAGTTTCTCATTCGTCAGTTGCACAGATTTTCTCGGGCAGTAGCTCATGCTAAAACTAAAAGAAATTAAATGAATACGTGAATGCTAACGCTCGAAGGAATTAAAAGCGAATGAATGAATTCATAACACGCACCTATGTATATATCCAGGATGAGGACGATGGAGGGAATTGCGATCAATGCATAGCAGGGAGAAAGGATACTCTCTTGAAACATTAGTCATCTAGACAACTATTGTTCACGGAGCCTGTAGACGTCAGGTTGAATGGGACAGACCTCAGGTTCAAATCTTTAAGGGTACGGACCCCTGGCTTTTGCCTGGCATGTATACTAAACCATCCTAACAGCGAAACATTACATTACAACGACACGTAACCAGAACATGACGAATGCGAGCATGGAAAAAGGATGCTCTCTGGGAACATTAGTGGAAAAGGATGCTCTCTGGAAACAGTCGCCATCCGCACAACGGATTGTCCCTAACATTTCCAGATTTCGGAACGTTCAACATCGTGACGCGCTCCTGTCATCTACATTTCGACGAAATTTTACCTCCTGATGTAGTTTGGTGCTCTGTATAGAACCTCAGAATATGCATTACGCTGCGTGTCCCTAGCGTTTCCAGCTCCTGAATCGTTCCAGCTAGTGGAATGCCTCTACCATCTTCATGTCAACGATCTGTTACTCTGAATTTAAGTTTGGTGATCTGTATAGACCTGTACAACATGCATTACGCTATGTAACAGACTCATCACGCTATGTAACAACACGATCACGCTATGTAACAACATGTTCACGCTATGTAACAACATGATCACGCTATGTAACATCACGATCACGCTATGTAACAACTGATCACGCTATGTAACAACATGATCACGCTATGTAACAACCTGAGTACGCTATGTAACAACATGATCACGCCATCTAACAACTGATCACGCTATGTAACAACATGCTCAAGCTACGTAACAACTGATCACGCTATGTAACAACATGATCACGCTATGTAACAACCTGAGCACGCTATGTAACAATCTGATCACGCTATGTAACAACATGATCACGCTATGTAACAACCTGAGTACGCCATGTAACAACATGATCACGCCATGTAACAACTGATCACGCTATGTAACAACATGTTCAAGCTATGTAACAACTGATCACGCTATGTAACAACATGATCACGCTATGTAACAACACGATCACGCTATGTAACAAAACGATCACGCTATGTAACAATATGATCACGCTATGTAACAACCTGAGCACGCTATGTAACAACATGATCACGCTATGTAACATGTTCACGTTATGTAACAACATGACCACGCTATGTAACAAAACGATCACGCTATGTAACAACACGATCACGCTATGTAACAAAACGATCACGCTATGTAACAACACGATCACGCTATGTAACAACACGATCACGCTATGTAACAACTGATCACGCTATGTAACAACATGCTCAAGCTATGTAACAACTGATCACGCTATGTAACAACACGATCACGCTATGTAACAACTGATCACGCTATGTAACAATATGATCACGCTATGTAACAACCTGAGCACGCTATGTAACAACATGATCACGCTATGTAACAAAACGATCACGCTATGTAACAATATGATCACGCTATGTAACAACCTGAGCACGCTATGTAACAACATGATCACGCTATGTAACATGTTCACGTTATGTAACAACATGACCACGCTATGTAACAAAACGATCACGCTATGTAACAACACGATCACGCTATGTAACAAAACGATCACGCTATGTAACAACACGATCACGCTATGTAACAACACGATCACGCTATGTAACAACTGATCACGCTATGTAACAACATGCTCAAGCTATGTAACAACTGATCACGCTATGTAACAACACGATCACGCTATGTAACAACATGATCACGCTATGTACCAACATGATCACGCTATGTAACAACATGATCACGCTATGTAAATAGGGTGGACCATTTAAGTTGAGGCTATACAATATATCCAAAACTAAGCGTTGTAGAAAGAAATGTCTTTAATAAAACTTGATTGATATTATGACGAAATAAATGCCGCTAGTCGTGTTTCGTTTGGAGGCCGTTATGAGGGTCATTTTGGGTCAATTTATTTTTTTAAATGGGAACCTACAATTAGGGTCCCATTTAAAAAGACCCTGAAATGACCCTCACTACGTCCTCCAAACGGAACACGACTAGCGGCATTTACTTTCGTCATAATATCAATCAAGTTTTATTAAAGACAGTTCTTTCTACAACGCTTAGTTTTGGATATATTGTATAGCCTCAACTTAAATGGTCCACCCTATTTACATAGCGTGATCATGTTGTTACATAGCGTGATCATGTTGTTACATAGCGTGATCATGTTGTTACATAGCGTGATCAGGTTGTTACATAGCGTGATCGTGTTGTTACATAGCGTGATCGTGTTGTTACATAGCGTGATCAGGTTGTTACATAGCGTGATCATGTTGTTACATAGCATGCTCAGGTTGTTACATAGAGTGTTCATGTTGTTACATAGCGTGATCATGTTGTTACATAGCGTGCTCAGGTTGTTACATAGCTTGATCGTATTGTTACTTAGCGTGTTCATGTTGTTACATAGCGTGTCCATGTTGTTACATAACGTGCCCATGTTGTTACATAGCGTGATTGTGTTGTCACATAGCGTGATCGTGTTGTTACATAGCGTGAACATGTTGTTACATAGCGTGATCATGTTGTTACATAGCGTGCTCAGGTTGTTACATACCGTGATCATGTTGTTACATAGCGTGATCAGTTGTTACATAGCGTGAACATATTGTTACATAGCGTGATCAGGTTGTTACATAGCGTCATCATGTTGTTACATAGCGTGATCATGTTGTTACATAGCTTGAACATGTTGTTACATATCGTGATCATGTTGTTACATAGCGTGAACATGTTGTTACATAGCGTGATCATGTTGTTACATAGCGTAATCAGGTTGTTACATAGCGTGATCAGTTGTTACATAACGTGATCAGATTGTTACATAGCGTGCTCATGTTGTTACATAGCGTGATCATGTTGTTACATAGCGTGATCAGTTGTTACATAGCTTGAGCATGTTGTTACATAGGGTGATCAGTTGTTACATGGCGTGATCATGTTGTTACATAGCGTACTCAGGTTGTTACATAGCGTGATCATGTTGTTACATAGCGTGATCAGTTGTTACATAGCGTGATCGTGTTGTTACATAGCGTGATCGTGTTGTTACATAGCGTGATCGTTTTGTTACATAGCGTGATCGTGTTGTTACATAGCGTGATCGTTTTGTTACATAGCGTGGTCATGTTGTTACATAACGTGAACATGTTGTTACATAGCGTGATCATGTTGTTACATAGCGTGCTCAGGTTGTTACATAGCGTGATCATATTGTTACATAGCGTGATCAGTTGTTACATAGCGTGATCGTGTTGTTACATAGCGTGATCATGTTGTTACATAGCGTGATCAGTTGTTACATAGCTTGAGCATGTTGTTACATAGCGTGATCAGTTGTTACATGGCGTGATCATGTTGTTACATGGCGTACTCAGGTTGTTACATAGCGTGATCATGTTGTTACATAGCGTGATCAGTTGTTACATAGCGTGATCGTGTTGTTACATAGCGTGATCAGATTGTTACATAGCGTGCTCAGGTTGTTACATAGCGTGATCATGTTGTTACATAGCGTGATCAGTTGTTACGTAGCTTGAGCATGTTGTTACATAGCGTGATCAGATGTTAGATGGCGTGATCATGTTGTTACATAGCGTACTCAGGTTGTTACATAGCGTGATCATGTTGTTACATAGCGTGATCAGTTGTTACATAGCGTGATCGTGATGTTACATAGCGTGATCGTGTTGTTACATAGCGTGATCGTTTTGTTACATAGCGTGATCGTGTTGTTACACAGCGTGATCGTTTTGTTACATAGCGTGGTCATGTTGTTACATAGCGTGAACATGTTGTTACATAGCGTGATCATGTTGTTACATAGCTTGATCATGTTGTTACATATCGTGATCAGTTGTTACATAACGTGAACATGTTGTTACATAGCGTGATCATGTTGTTACATAGCGTGCTCAGGTTGTTACATAGCGTGATCATATTGTTACATAGCGTGATCAGTTGTTACATAGCGTGATCGTGTTGTTACATAGCGTGATCAGTTGTTACATAGCTTGAGCATGTTGTTACATAGCGTGATCAGTTGTTACATAGCGTGATCGTGTTGTTACATAGCGTGATCGTGTTGTTACATAGCGTGATCGTTTTGTTACATAGCGTGATCGTGTTGTTACATAGCGTGATCGTTTTGTTACATAGCGTGGTCATGTTGTTACATAACGTGAACATGTTGTTACATAGCGTGATCATGTTGTTACATAGCGTGCTCAGGTTGTTACATAGCGTGATCATATTGTTACATAGCGTGATCGTGTTGTTACATAGCGTGATCATGTTGTTACATAGCGTGATCATGTTGTTACATAGCGTGATCAGTTGTTACATAGCTTGAGCATGTTGTTACATAGCGTGATCAGTTGTTACATGGCGTGATCATGTTGTTACATGGCGTACTCAGGTTGTTACATAGCGTGATCATGTTGTTACATAGCGTGATGAGATTGTTACATAGCGTGCTCAGGTTGTTACATAGCGTGATCATGTTGTTACATAGCGTGATCAGTTGTTACGTAGCTTGAGCATGTTGTTACATAGCGTGATCAGTTGTTAGATGGCGTGATCATGTTGTTACATAGCGTACTCAGGTTGTTACATAGCGTGATCATGTTGTTACATAGCGTGATCAGTTGTTACATAGCGTGATCGTGATGTTACGTAGCGTGATCATGTTGTTACATAGCGTGAACATGTTGTTACATAGCGTGATCGTGTTGTTACATAGCGTGATGAGTCTGTTACATAGCGTAATGCATGTTGTACAGGTCTATACAGATCACCAAACTTAAATTCAGAGTAACAGATCGTTGACATGAAGATGGTAGAGGCATTCCACTAGCTGGAACGATTCAGGAGCTGGAAACGCTAGGGACACGCAGCGTAATGCATATTCTGAGGTTCTATACAGAGCACCAAACTAAATCAGGAGGTAAAATTTCGTCGAAATGTAGATGACAGGAGCGCGTCACGATGTTGAACGTTCCGAAATCTGGAAATGTTAGGGACAATCCGTTGTGCGGATGGCGACTGTTTCCAGAGAGCATCCTTTTCCACTAATGTTCCCAGAGAGCATCCTTTTTCCATGCTCGCATTCGTCATGTTCTGGTTACGTGTCGTTGTAATGTAATGTTTCGCTGTTAGGATGGTTTAGTATACATGCCAGGCAAAAGCCAGGGGTCCGTACCCTTAAAGATTTGAACCTGAGGTCTGTCCCATTCAACCTGACGTCTACAGGCTCCGTGAACAATAGTTGTCTAGATGACTAATGTTTCAAGAGAGTATCCTTTCTCCCTGCTATGCATTGATCGCAATTCCCTCCATCGTCCTCATCCTGGATATATACATAGGTGCGTGTTATGAATTCATTCATTCGCTTTTAATTCCTTCGAGCGTTAGCATTCACGTATTCATTTAATTTCTTTTAGTTTTAGCATGAGCTACTGCCCGAGAAAATCTGTGCAACTGACGAATGAGAAACTCGATTTTTCATACATTACACATGGAGGAAAACGCGTTATTAGATGCTGTGTATGCGGGCGGATTTTTAAGAATCGTTCTTTGTCAAGATTTGAGTTTCATAGAGCAACATGTTATACTGAATCGACACTCTCACCTGCACTTGAAGATCCGAAGATGTATAGAGGGGAATGTTATACCGGATCAAGCCTCTGTCCTTCACTGGAGACTACTGTTGGTGAAAAATCTGGATACATCGGAAGTTGCGAGAATATGAAATCTTCATATGATGATGATTCAGTGATATCAACGCTTGAAAATCCAAATAGACTAGTAAATATATTGAGGTTACTAATTGCGTCGAGGGATGCTGGTAATAATAGTCACACACAAGAGATTGAGGAAATTATAAGTAAGCTGAAAGCATCTAAAGTTATAGCATGACAGGATCGAGAAATTGTGTTAATCAATTACTGCCATGGTTAACAGGAACTTTGAAATATCAAAAAACTTGTACTTATAAAATACATCATTCAGACATTGTTGAGATGCTTAGTTTTTTTACTGATAATGCAGGTCTCTTTCTGCGTGATGTATATGATTATATAACTGAGTGTTTAGAATGTCTAGACTATCACCTTTGCCTTTAGGAAATATGTATGGTTTTTTGTAAAGGAATGTAATAGGATAATGTTTATAAAAATAAATGTTGTCTGCATTACTTTTTGTAAAGTGATATGTTTTTTTACATGTATTCAGTTAAACTGATTTTTAAAAATTGGTTTACATGAATGTTGTTTATCTTCTTTTTTCTAAACTAGAATTGTATTCATTTGCAATTTATTTCCATGTCTCTTCCTTACGCTTAGCAGAGCTATCAGTCATTTTATTTTCAACACTAATTTGTGTTCCAAAACAATGTCGGTCATATATCTTTCTCTTCTTTCTTAAAATTTGCTGCCTGAGTCTTTTTATTACTTTCGTCCTTCTCCATTTTGCAATTTCTTTATGTATCAGAGACGAATGAAAGTTGAATGGCATTAGCAATTGTGAATTGATTCAATACAATTGCAGTGATCTGAGATTAGTGAATAATGAATAACGTTTATTTCTCAATACTCGATACATAATTAAGTTATATACTTTTAGACTATAATAATATTTGAAAATATTAGGCTATTTACACTATAAATGCACTTCTTTGTTGTTTGCCTATACTAATCTATGGTCTCAGTACATACAACTCCTGGTTTTCTATGTATCGATGACCCTCTGTCTACTTGTTTATGTTTCATTATATATACCTTTATTTTTTTTTAATGTGCCATATGTATGATTTCCTGTGTTACGTCTTGTTACGTGGTTACGTTAGATGATAGACAATGAGAAGATCCAGAACAAACAAGGTGGGAATAGGTTAGGACGTATACTTCACTGTAAACCGATATACTGTTTGTCCCTCTCCGTCTCGCGCACTACTGTTTAACAAATATAAAGTTTGTAAGGTTTAGAAATTAAGTATATAAAAGTGTTGTAAGGCTGGATGAGAAAAGTTTTATAATCGAATTACTCTCTATATTACAGTATAAACCTACATTCCTCCTCCTTCAATCTCTGTCTATCCTTGTATCTCTCCCGTTTTCCATATTTCTCCCATATAAACGTATACTCTAATCCTCAAACCATGTCTAGACTAGCACCTCTCCTCGTATACCCTACCGCTCTCATATAAATGCATTTTCCTCCTTGAAGACTCTCACAACCTAGCACCTACCATCGTTTTCCCTATATTTTCCCATATAGACGTATACTCTCTCATTCAGACCTTCCCGACTAGCCTAGCACTTCTCCTCATATTGCCCTACCTCTCTCATATAAGATACATTCCCTCATTCAACACCGTCTAGCCTAGCATCGACCCTCGTATTCCCTATCTCTCGCATATAAACGCCTACTCCATCATTCAAAACTCCTATCCTAATACCTCTCCTCGGTTTGCTATATCGCTCATATTCTACCCTTCAAGTCCTGTTTAGTATAGCATCTTTCCTTGTGTTCCCTATCTCTCTCGTATAAAGCATATCCCTCGCTCCTTTAGCATCTGACTAGCCTAGCATCAGCCCTGGTATTCCCTATCTCTCCACTATAAATACTTCTATCTAGAGACCTAATGTTTCAGGAGAGCATCCTTTCCCCTATAAAAGTTTATTTGGTGTCTTTATCTTAATTAGTTTAGGAGTTATTAAATTTATAATTAAATTACATTTTATCGGTATTCGAACCCTGGACACAAGAACCAATATTATTTACAATATTAGTTTGATATGTTTAAGGGTGCTGTATGCATTTACAGCATCAATCTAAGTGATATATTCTAGAGTGTAGAGAAAAAATAAGTAAGTGATTGAAAGATCTGGATTCGAAGTAAGGACAACTGATTGAAAATTATATACAGTATTAATTGCCCATCATAGGAGCTATCAATCATGCTTTGGTCAACTCCTCTACCTCTCTTAGTTTCTGAGATAATGACGATTTAAAATTAGGATCGAACCCAGAACGTCAGGTATCTAATTACACATCCACAAGATAATACCTAATAACATAAAGGCAATAAAGTTTATTTGGCGTCTTTATCTTAATTAGTTTAGAAGTTATTAAATTTATAATTAAACTACATTTTATCGGTATTCGAACCCTGGACACCAGAAACAAAGTTATTTACAATATTAGTTTGATATGTTTAAAGGTGCTGTATGCAGTTACAGCATCAATCTAAGTGATATATTCTAGAGTATAGAGAAAAAATAAGTAAGTGATTGAAAGATCGGGATTCGAAGTAAGGACAACTGATTGAAAATTATATACAGTAATAATTGCCCATCATAGGAGCTATCAATCATGCTTTGGTCAACTCCTCTACCTCTCTTAGTTTCTGAGATAATGACGATTTAAAATTAGGATCGAACCCAGAACGTCAGGTATCTAATTTACACATCCACAAGATAATACCTAATAACATAAAGGCAATAAAGTTTATTTGGCGTCTTTATCTTAATTAGTTTAGAAGTTATTAAATTTATAATTAAACTACATTTTATCGGTATTCGAACCCTGGACACCAGAAACAAAATTATTTACAATATTAGTTTGATACGTTTAAAGGTGCTGTATGCAGTTACAGCATCAATCTAAGTGATATATTCTAGAGTATAGAGAAAAAATAAGTAAGTGATTGAAAGATCGGGATTCGAAGTAAGGACAACTGATTGAAAATTATATACAGTATTAATTACCCCTCATAGGAGCTATCAATCATGCTTTGGTTCACTCATCTACCTCTCTTAGTTTCTGAGATAATGACGATTTAAAAATTAGGATCGAACCCTGAACGTCAGGTATCTAATTACACATCCACAAGATAATACCTAATAACATAAAGGCAATAAAGTTTATTTGGCGTCTTTATCTTAATTAGTTTAGAAGTTATTAAATTTATAATTAAATTACATTTTATCGGTATTCGAGCCCTGGACACCAGAAACAAAATTATTTACAATATTAGTTTGATATGTTTAAAGGTGCTGTATGCAGTTACAGCATCAATCTAAGTGACATATTCTAGAGTATAGAGAAAAAATAAGTAAGTGATTGAAAGGTCGGGATTCGAAATAAGGACAACTGATTAAAAATTATATACAGTATTAATTACCCATCATAGGAGCTATCAATCATGCTTTGGTCAATTCCTCTACCTCTCTTAGTTTCTGAGATAATGACGATTTAAAATTAGGATCGAACCCAGAACGTCAGGTATCTAATTACACATCCACAAGATAATACCTAATAACATAAAGGCAATAAAGTTTATTTGGCGTCTTTATCTTAATTAGTTTAGAAGTTATTAAATTTATAATTAAACTACATTTTATCGGTATTCGAACCCTGGACACCAGAAACAAAATTATTTACAATATTAGTTTGATACGTTTAAAGGTGCTGTATGCAGTTACAGCATCAATCTAAGTGATATATTCTAGAGTATAGAGAAAAAATAAGTAAGTGATTGAAAGATCGGGATTCGAAGTAAGGACAACTGATTGAAAATTATATACAGTATTAATTACCCCTCATAGGAGCTATCAATCATGCTTTGGTTCACTCGTCTACCTCTCTTAGTTTCTGAGATAATGACGATTTAAAAATTAGGATCGAACCCTGAACGTCAGGTATCTAATTACACATCCACAAGATAATACCTAATAACATAAAGGCAATTAAGTTTATTTGGCGTCTTTATCTTAATTAGTTTAGAAGTTATTAAATTTATAATTAAATTACATTTTATCGGTATTCGAGCCCTGGACACCAGAAACAAAATTATTTACAATATTAGTTTGATATGTTTAAAGGTGCTGTATGCAGTTACAGCATCAATCTAAGTGACATATTCTAGAGTATAGAGAAAAAATAAGTAAGTGATTGAAAGGTCGGGATTCGAAATAAGGACAACTGATTAAAAATTATATACAGTATTAATTACCCATCATAGGAGCTATCAATCATGCTTTGGTCAATTCCTCTACCTCTCTTAGTTTCTGAGATAATGACGATTTAAACATTAGGCTCGAACCCTGAACGTCAGGTATCTAATTGCACCTCCACAAGATACTACCTAATAACATAAAGGCAATAAAGTTTATTTGGTGTCTTTATCTTAATTAGTTTAGGAGTTATTAAATTTATAATTAAATTACATTTTATCGGTATTCGAACCCTGGACACCATGTACCCAAATATACATTCACAAGAAACTATCTAATGACATTAATGTAATAAACTTTATTTGATGTCTTTATCGTAATTAGTCTCTGAGTTATTAGAAGCTGAATTTGTAATTCGAACCCGGCCATCCTGGTCAACTTGGAACTCGTTGGAGAAGCTGCTGCTTTTTATATCATTTCCATCGCTAAAATCTAAAGTGTTGAGTGTTGGGCAGAGCACTTAGGAAAACAATTACTGACATTGTTCGCTAATGGGGTGAAAGCGTCTAACGGTCAGCTAATAGAGGTCACCGTTACCGCCAGGCGGAAGTAGGTCGTTCGCTAATGTATGTAAACAGATCCGGAATGTAAACTTAAAAGCCTATTAATGTGTTGAAAGCGTCTAACATGTTCAGCTAATGGACAAGCGCTTTCCCCAGATAGAATAAGGCTGCAGTGTTTCATTACATGACAGACTGTTCCCGTGAGCAGACTACTTATACTCAAGCTCCAGTCAACAATTCATTATTCAAAAAACTTAATTGCTCGAGGATGCAATGTGCAGGGCTTAGTAGTCATAAAAAAAATGTTTGACGAACATTACCTAATTAATTTGCCGGGGGGCGGCAGGACTCGAGAAAACAATTCCCTCAAGTCAGGACGCCACAGTAGAACGCATGGGGGAGGGGGTAGAACCTGTTAGCACAGACACTGTCGGCATTAGGTGAGCACACAAAGCGAGAGGGGGCGGGACCTAACGACACGAGACCTGGCGGCATGTGAGCACACAAAGGGAGGGGGCGGGGCTAGCGGCATAGATCAAAGAAGCTTATCAGATGGCGGCATATCCTTTATGTGCTGGAGTCGCTAGGTTATATCTACTTCTGGGGTGGGGATATTCTTGAAAACCTTCCTGTTGCATCTCTGGAACATACTGAACCTAAATACCAAGTTTGGTGTTTATCCAACTGTTCGTTTCTGAGTTATGCTGTTCACAGACACACACGCGAACACTTTTTTTTCAAAAATGCTTTTTTGGATTCAGGGGGTCTCAAAACATGTATTTGCGGTGAAATCTCGGTATTGAATTTTTGGGTGGAATGCAATACTTCCCCTACTTACTATACGTAGTAGAGAATGTAAAACTTGAAGAGTTTAAACTGAGTTTGATTTATGGACGCTCTTTTAACTACTATGGTCCTTAGCGTCCCATTCCATATTGGGCGTAAAAGAACGGAAGTTTTGATTAGAGACCTTTCTCTCAGGCTTGAAATTCTTTTACGTGTCGTAAATCTACGACACGGGACCACTGGCTTTACTTCCCTTCCGAAGGAAGCCATGCTAAGAATTTTTACGCCCGAAATAATCCATCGCCCTCCGCTGGGTTTGAACACGCGACCTAGAGAACTAGAGACTAGCATGGTAACCACTACACCACGGAGGACGATATTGAAAAAAATATCGAGTGTTGCGGTCACATGACTTTCTCTACTCTTGTACAAACTATTTTTACACATGCTTATTCTCTATATACTTCATGTTAATCGAGATATTAATCTTATTGCTAATTTTCTTTTAAGTGCAAGGGGAATGTATTAGGCTTTAAGTGATAGTCAAATATTTTAAGAGCTGCTTGCTATGTGGAGTATTCCATTCTCTTTGCATGCCCAGTACATAAATAAAACGAATAACGAACTCCCATTTGAGAAAACAATGTAAGTATTGGAGAATTCAAACCAATAACAAGGAATACCTCGGAAATAGTTCACGCGATAAAAAAATGTATATGACATAAATTGTGTGTTTTAACCAAATCTACATTTTTGGTGTACAGAAATTGTATCTATCTCTTACGGTTTACCGGTTATGCAAAAACCATTAACAATGAAGAGCACTTTTGGGACATTCCCAGAAAATTCAATATATACATTTCATTTGTCATGAAAGTGTCAAACATATGATATTTGAATCAAAATCTTTTGAGCCATTTTTGAGAAAATCAAAATTTTCGAAAAATGTTTCATGTAAAGGGTAGTCTGTTGTGGGGGATTTTCTTAAAAATCTTCGTGTTGCATCTTTGAAAGCTACAATCTAAATACCAAGTTTGGAATTCATCCGATTTTTCGTTGTTGGGTTATGCTGTTCACAGACACACACACACACACGGAACGTTTCTAAAATTGCTTTTTTTGATTCAAGGGCCTCAAAACATGCATTTCCGGTGAAATCTCTGTATCGAATTTTTGGGTGGAATGCAGTACTTCCTTTACTTAATATACGTAGTAGAGAAAGTAATAATAGAAAGAGAAAGTAATATATCTGAATAAATGGTTTTGCTTTGCGGTGTTATAGCTTCTGTCCATTCTTGCTGCACATATTTTAAGATACCTTTACCTATACTTTGCTCTCCCCAGTTCCTCAAACCACGATAGTCGAATGGCCAGAATATAACAAATTAATCAGATTACCTGTCACTGCTTTTTATTTTCCACTTAGCTCTTACGAGTAAGTTATGAGAATGTAATCCAGAATCCCCTCTGCTTTCATATCTTTATGTATTTATTGCACAGGGATGATGTTCAGTAATCATATTTCGATATAGTGTTTCCCCAATATTTCCAATTTTTTGCTTTTAATATTACATTAACAAGCTACCTTTGAACGAAGTTTAGCTCTCGCGTCGGTACAGTGCATAATTTAAACTGTTAATTTCTATTATGCAGTTGACCGCGATGTAATCAACCGTTTTCTTTATTTTATCAGTTGCGTCATCAAAATAAAAGAACAAAACTACACCCGAAAGGTTAGAAAAGGGTGGCTTAGCAACAAACAATTGCAAGACTGGCTTGTTAGATTCCAGATGAACCCGCTGGTGCGCGTTGTCAATTATGCCAGTGCAATTTAAATTCGCGTCTGTCAAATTTATTGAATCATTCAAAAAGCAAACAACATGTAAAACCTGAAGCGCCATTTTCTTCACAGGGACGATTTTATTAAAATTGAATTCACGCCTAGTTAGGGATTCCAATCAAGTTTCTGTTGCAGAAGCGGCATTTAGTTCATTTGTGGTTAACCATTACGCAACAGGATCTGTGGATCACCCCTGCAGTCTCTTAATAAGGTGTGCTGACCAAATCAGATGCGCTTGCATAGAAATGCAGTGATGTGATTAAAAATATTCTGTATCCACACAAGGCCAGTCTGAAGAAAAGACAGCAGGCGGATATTCAGTGTACTTTTAGACGCATCTACGGACATTAGCCTCTTGCAAATTGTTAGCTGCGCTTATGGTAATCTTTTCTGAAGGCCCAGGTCTCATTGTTTCTACATTCTTGAGAATGGTAGAGTTAGATGAAGGCAACGCAGTGGCGATAACCAGAGGTTTGAAAATTCTTTTAATGGCGGTTTGCGTACTGACAATGCAGCAGTTATGGCAGGCATCAATAATGATGTGTACCATAATTTGAAAAGAGATGTACCTCATCTTGTCTTAATTCCCTGTGTCCGTCATTCCATGCAGCTGGCGGTATCTTCTCCGCAGCTCAAACTTTGCCCTGAAATTTGAAGTATTTGTTGTCGGGGACGTATTCTTGGCTTTCCAAGTCTTTATCTCATCAAATTTCTTACCGAATGTTATTCGGTGCAATATATGACGGAGCTAATCCATTGAAAATAGCTCAGAAGTTGCACACGCGTTGGATGTCTATTTTACAAAAATAGACATCTTGTGTTCTGTCTCGGCGACTTGAACTAAAAACATACTTTGAAATACTGCTCAGCTTCTCTATAATAGTATGTACAGTGATGACAAACAAAATTTACCTTTTCTGAAACCTTATTTGCAAGAATCTCAGCTGGCAAATAAGGCATTTCGGATCTCAGTCAAATTCTGCAGATCGATCACCACTTCTAAACGAAGTTATTTTACTAATGAGCGGGCTCGTTAGGAGAATTGTTGTACCAGGGTACAGAGGTGGTTTTTACTTTCTCTACTATGTATAGTAAGTAGGGGAAGTATTGTATTCCACCCAAAAATTCGATACCGAGATTTCACCGGAAATATATGTTTTGAGACTACCTGAATCCAAAAAAAGCATTTTTGGAAACATGCCCGTGTGTGTGCGTGTACGTGTGCGTGTGTGTGTGTGTATCTGTGAACAGCATAACTCAGAAACGAACAGTCGGATAAACACCAAACTTGGTATTTAGGTTCAGTATACTCCAAGGATGCGACACGAAGGTTTTCAAGAAAAACCCCCACCCCAAACTACCCTTTACATGGAACATTTTTCGAAAATTTTAATTTTCTCGAAAATGGCTCTAACGATTTTGATTAAAATATCATATGTTTTAAGATATTGTCATGAGAAATGAAATGTATATCTCGAATTTTCTGGCAATGTCTCCAAAAGTGTTCTTCATTATGAACGACTTTTTCATAACTGGTAAACCATAAGAGATAGACAAAAGTTTACTACACTAAAAATGTAGATCGCCTTAAAATACACAATTTATGTCATATACATTTCTTTTGTTGAGTGAACCGTTTTCGAGATATTGCTGGTTATTCCCTTAAATTTTCCAATACTTATACTTTTTCTCAAATTCGTTATTCACTTTTTTTGTCCTGGACATGCAAAGAGAATGGAATGCGCCACATAGCAACCAGCGTTGAAATGTTTAACTATCGCTTAAAACCTACCATATTCCCCTTGCATTTACAAGAAAATTACCAATAAGATTGACATCTCGATTTCTCGATTAACATGA
Source organism: Deroplatys truncata (assembly GCA_030765065.1). Classification (NCBI taxonomy): domain Eukaryota; kingdom Metazoa; phylum Arthropoda; class Insecta; order Mantodea; family Mantidae; genus Deroplatys; species Deroplatys truncata. The sequence continues at coordinate 82,008,942 of CM060989.1, read as the reverse complement.
AGCATATGGAGAATAAGCGTTTGTAGAAATAGTTTGTACAAGAGTAGAGAAAGTCATGTGAGTGTAACGCATCAGATTTCTTTAACAGTTTATGTTCGTAAAACTTGGTCCTCGAGAATTACTTAGGTCATGAAATCGAAGTCTTACCGCAAGATATAAACAGCTGCAACGCCGCTTGTCCCAAAATGTGAAAGTATTACAAAATGTGTCCTTAATTGCTCCGAGATTGCTTGCGAGTGATAAAAGAACCGATAGTATCGTTGGCCAAGGAAATGGGCTTATCCGACAGTACAGTAACCAAAATTGACTTTCAGTCCCGCGCAGTGGAAAGAAATGCACAACATTGCACAACGTTCTGGAATGAAGCTAGGTTATAGCGGCTTAAATCCGTTCCAAGAACTTTCGGATATGGCTATAATGCTTCTGGTTTTACTTTATGTAATGCAGACGTAGAAAGGGCATTTAGCCTGTTAAACTTGATAAAACAACATTGCGCAACAGACCTATTACTGTTATGATGTCCTCCGTGGTGCAGTGGTTACCATGTTAGCCTCTAGTTCCCGAGGTTTAAACCCGCGGAGGGCGATGGATTCTTTCGGGCGTAAAAAGCCTTAGCATGGCTTCCTTCGGAAGGGAAATAAAGCCGGTGGTCCTGTATCGTATCGTAGATTTACGCAGTAAAAGAATCTCAAGCCTGATAAAGAGGCCTGAGAGGAAAATTAATATGGAATGGGATGCTAAGAACCACTGCAGTTAAGGAGCGTCCATAAATAAAACTCAATTTAATTAACTGTTATGATGGAGGCCTTAATTACAGTAAGAGCGGGTCTTAATTGTTTGGGTAAGTGCTGCCATGATTACTATATTATATTCACTCTTAGGTTAATCCGCGGCAAAACAAACCCACGTGGTTAGTGCACCGTGCTGCAACACGGTAGCAATGCGCCCAAGAAAGTAGTCCCATGCTAATCTCTGAATTTTAAAATGGATTTATCCTTAAATAGTATAATATTCTATACAAATACCTAAGGTTTTATTTAACGCTGATTTATATGGTAAAACAGAGCTACAAGTCCCATGATGCAATTCGTATGAGTCACCTGACATCCGGGTAGGCGCAGAATACTGTTTACAACCAGAAACGAGCAGTTGTGTTTAGTATCATGGAGGACCGTGAATTCGCTCTTGTGCTTTCGTCGAATTACGTAAAGCATTGGCCGTGCAAACCATTGACTAGTGGTGAAAAAACAATAGTGTTGAATCTTTATTATAAGTTATGTGAGAAATACCCAACACTTTCCACGAAAGAAATGGCGAAATTAACTTCTGAGTTTACCGGTGTTTCGGGTACAAGTATAAACAGTGCTTGTGCAGAAAAATCTGAAACGAGAAAAGTGGTTACACCCGGAAAAAAAAGAAAAAGAAGGCATATGAAATACCGATGCAAAAATGTAGTGATTTTAAGAAGAATGCAATTCGCGTAACAGTGCACAATTTATTTTTTAAAATGAGCCGCCAACGGTTAATGAAGTGCCGAATAAATTAAGTTATTGCATACCTGTTACTTTATTTCTCGCTCATTTATTTTACAATTAACTATTATTATTATATGTGCAAACGTTTGTTTTGTTACAACTATCAATCTTATCATATTTAACCCTAAACAGAATATGCTAGTCACCGCACATGATCTTAAAGTATGACAGTATTATCTAGTGCGAATGGCGGAAGGATTACATTATAGCGGTGCGCTGGTCACCTGGGGTTTGTTTTGACGCGGATCAATCTAAGAGTGAATGCAGTTTAGCTGCCATAGGATGTTCTCCGAGAAATCGACACCATGAGATCATACAGACCCGGACCCAATACTTCAACAAGTGGACACGCAAGACGCCCTATTGGAAGATGAATAAAATGAAATGCTGTGACTTGAACTACATTAATATGGTGAGCGGAATCTAAACTTCTTTTTAATAATAATAATCATAATCAGTGGCGATGACAAAAAAATGTCTTTGTAATTTATCAATACGTTGAAATTCCACTTTTAGCGGGAAAGTTTAACTTGAATTTAACGGAATAAATATTGTGTTGGCAACGCTGCTCGCCAATTACCATCTTGGCGAGGCGCAGTAGCGTGTTTAAATGGCCGTCTAAAGCGTGTGTTGTATTTTCTTCTTCCCTAAGTTACAGTTCTTCACCAAATTAAGCAGAAGGTAAGTATGGAAGGGTAAACTGCTCTTAGTTCTCTTTGTTGAAAGTGGTTATAAAACCAATAGGTAAGTGAATAAAATACCTTAAGAGTGAGTTTAGAAGTGGATGTGATCTCTTCAACAGCTGGTGCCCACTTGGCCGCCCCTTTTAGGTACTTTACTTTTATTGGCAAAACGCGTTATGAAGTTGTGTAGCCATGTAGCCATGTTTGATTCTCGGCCGCAACCGCTACACTCCTTTCCTTCTAAAAAAACATCCCTCGGCTACACTTTTAGGTTGAGGGCCCTCAATATCTCGGCTACGGCTTGAGGCTGAGTATCTTACCGGCTTTACCTTCATAGGCAAATCGCGTTATGAACACAACAAACGTAGCCATGTTTTATTCTCGGCCGCAACTGCTACACACCTTTCCTTCTAAAAACATCCCTCGGCTACGCTTTGAGGCTGAGGGCCTTCAATCTCTCGGCTACGCCATGAGGCTGAGTATCTTGCCGGCTTTGGCGGCATTAAATATTCGTCTGTTGGACATATAACATATCATTTTCATCACCAAGGAAGAGAACTAAGAGCAGATTATCGGTTTGGAAGTATTGCCGATATATATTCAATAGGAATTCCTTAGCGTCAACTATATTGTAGTTTGGATACTTATTTTGAGGAATATTTGCCAGATGAAATGTAAGACAGAATCCGCTAGGTGGCTTCTGAGTCTAGGCACTGTGTTTGTGAGCTCCCGTATTTTTACTTATATTTTCTTAAAACTTTCATCTCTCAGTAGTGTAAGCTTTTAGGAGTGTAGTCGAGTTTAAATTGCAGCTGCTTTCACATAAGAATATATTTTTATTATACATTGTAGTGTAAAAAAAACAAATAATACCATGTGTTAATATCAGCTGTTTACGTCCGCCATATTGAATTGATCTGTTTGTGTTTGTATAGCCTATTTTTTCGTGTTTTCTGTCTTTGGACGATTAGTGACTTGTGTTTGTGCTTAATTAGGAAATTACTTAGTGCATTACTAGTGGTTTAAAAGGTGAAATTAGTGCTTGGTGTATTACCAGTAGTTTAAGAAGTGAAATAAGTGTTTTGGTGCGTTACTAGTGGTTTAAGTAAGGTAGACGTGTGTTAGATTATCTTTTTGTAATTGTATGTGATTTCTGTGCGTGTGTGTGTGTGTTGTAGAGTAACTTATTAAGATATAAAGCTGTAGGTGTATTATAAATTGGTATAACTGTAGTAAACATTGTAGTCGTAACATAAGTGCTTGCAGATTGTACTAATCTTCTGACGGTGTTAGTTTAGCTTTATTGTGTCTGTCAGTGCAGTGTGCTAATAATGAGTGGTAAATCGTGTGATCTTAGTGGTAATTGTGGTGCTTGTCGCCGGAGGGTTAGCCAGGGTGTTTTCTGTGCAGGATGTAAGTTTTGGTTTCACTGGGCGTGTGCGAACATTGTTAGTGAGAATGTGAGTAATTGTGCGGAGTGGTTTTGTGAACTTTGTAAGTATAAGGCACTGGTCAGAAAGCACGAGGAAACCATTTCCAACCTGAGAAAAGAACTAGAATTTTTCAAAAAAGAAACTAGAAGCACTGTTTCGGCTTCAAATATTTTGGCTAATGACTTTGAGGACTTCAGGATGGTTTCTAAGAAGAATCTCAGGAGGAAAAGGCGTTTCTCTGCAGATGATCAACATCTTGTCCAACTGAGCAACAGATTCAGTGTTCTTGAAACGCTGAATGTTGATCAGGCCACAAATCCCCAAGAGCAGGTCTTAGATGAATCTGTAAATCACACAAAAAGCAAGGTCTTGTTGCTTGGGAGTAGTCATGGGAGGGGCATGGCATCCCTGCTCAAACGGGACTTGGGGTGTGATTATGATGTAGTAGGCATAGTTAAACCCAGTGCTGCGCTCTCTGATGTCACTGAAGACCTGGTAAAGCTAACTGCAGGTTTTACCAAGAGGGATCATGTAGTGATAGTGGGTGGGCCAGGGAATAGCCTGGATAGAAATAGTAGTTATATTATTGAAAAGGATCTGTGTGACATCAGTGAGACCAGCAGCTATACTAATGTGAAGGTAGTGGGTCTTTTACATAGGCATGACAAACCTCAGCTTCACTGGAGGGTGAGGGATATGAATCTGAGACTTGAGCGTGCCTTGTTAAGTCCTGCTGCATCTCACATGTGTATGATAGATGTCGACGGTATAGGCAGGAATGGTTATACCTCTCATGGCCTACACCTAAATTCTAGAGGCAAAGAGAAGCTTTCTCTTCTTATTGCTGACAGAATTAAGGGTAAAATTCCTGTTGTCACTAGTAGGAGGTCTTTTTTAGGTTAAGTATGTCCCATAGTCAACATAATCATCGACACTTAAAGCAAATTGAGATAACCATCCCAAATACCTCTGTATCCACAAGTAACTATAGAAATAATGCTTCTGACATCAATAGTAATAATGATAATAATAAAAATAAAAACTGCCTGTCTGTATTTCATCAGAATATAAGAGGCTTAAGAAACAAAGTAGATGAACTTACTATTAGTCTTAATACTGAAAACTCACTGCCACACATTTTGTGTTTATCCGAACACCACTTGACACAACAGGAATTTCAGCCAATTTTACTGCATGGGTACTCTTTAGCAGCAGAGTTTTCAAGAAAAATCTTACATAAAGGTGGGGTTTGTATATATGTCAGAAATGATGTGACTTATAAAGTTTTGGATTTATCCAAGTTTTGTAGTGAACAAAACCTTGAACTCTGTGCAGTTCAGCTAAATGAAGGTAAATTAAATTTAACTATAGTAGCCCTTTATCGATCTCCCTTAGGCAATTTTGAAATATTCAGAAAGCAACTTGAACATCTTCTAAAATTTTTATTCAAACCAAAAAGAGAATTAATCATATGTGGTGATATAAATGTTGATTATTTGAAACCTAGTCCTCAAAGGGAACAACTCAGCACTTTACTTACAACATACCACATGACACATACAGTAAACTTTCCAACAAGAATCCAAAACAGCTCCTCTACAGCTATAGATAATATATTTGTAAACTCAGATAGCATTAATTTTTGCAATGTCTCATCAAAATCTAATGGCTTGTCGGATCACGATGCACAAGTTCTACACATTAAAAAGTTAAATTTAAAATCCAAACCTAAATATACTTATCAGAAATCTAGGGAAATAAATGAAAATACTCTGAGTGAGTTTAGCAAAATACTTGAACTTGAGTCATGGAATCAAACTTACCAAACGAATGGAACCAATAATAAATATAACATCTTTCTTCAGTGTTTCAAAACCCACTTTGAAGCTTGCTTCCCGGTCAAGTTAAACAAAATATCTAACTTCAAAAGAGAGAACGCCTGGATCACTTTAGGAATTAGGACGTCATGTAGACGTAAAAGAGAATTATATGAGCAAGTAAGAATTAGTAATAATATAGATTTAAAACACTACTTCAAAAAACATTGTAAGCTTCTAAAGAAGGTAATAAAAGCGGCTAGAATATTGCATTACAATAAACAGATTCAACTCTCTGACAATAAAATAAAAACTACTTGGAATATAATAAAAAGAGAAGCCGGTAAATCCTCATTACAAAATGACTTAATAACACTAAACATTGATAATCAAGAAATTAGTAAACCTCATGAAGTTGCAGAAATATTTAACAAATTCTTTTTGGGTGTAACAAACAAAATGAGTATTAATTTTGGAAGTAAAGAGGCAGCTTTGGAATTTCTAAGATCAAATTTCACTAATGAAGTGCCTGAATTTAAAGTTAGCCTGACAACGCCTTCTGAATAAACAAAATTATTAACTCTTTCAAAACAAAAAACTCTTCTGGTTATGATGAAATAACAATAAAAGTCTTAAAATCATGCTCATCTCAAATTTCCACTCCCCTTAGTTATTTGTGCAATGAGTCACTAAGGTCAGGAATTTTCCCTGACAGAATGAAATTTTCCATTGTTAAACCACTTTTCAAAAAAGGCAAACGCAATAATGTTTCAAATTATAGACCAATATCTCTCTTGCCAATTTTCTCAAAGGTTCTTGAAAGGGTGATGTTTAATAGACTTTATAAATACCTTGAATGTAACAACATACTTGTCAGGGATCAGTTCGGGTTCAGAAAAGGAATGTCGACCAATAATGCAACTTATAAACTTACTCATGAAGTGTTAACTGCATTAAACAAAAAAATGCATGTAGGTGGGATTTTTTGTGACTTAGCAAAGGCATTTGACTGTGTTAATCATGATATTCTGATAGCAAAATTGAAATTCTATGGACTAAAAAATGAAACTCTAAGTTGGTTTGTATCATATCTAAATGAAAGAAAACAAAGTGTTGAAGTTGTCAATGATATTGAATTTGGAAAACAGACATCAAAATGGAAAACAGTAACACATGGAGTGCCCCAAGGTTCAGTCCTAGGACCTTTATTATTCTTGATCTACATAAATGACCTATCACTTTATATAAAGGATATTGCAAGTATAATTCTGTTTGCTGATGACACGAGTGTTCTGGTGACTAGTAAAAACTTGAATGAGTGTGTAATTAAATTGAATTATGTTTTGAACTGTATGTCACACTGGTTTAAAGCTAACAAATTGTCTGTAAATTTAGACAAAACAAAAGTTGTTAAATTTATAACCCATCAATCACTACACACTCCAATAGAAATTGGGATTAATGACATGTCACTAGAACAAATAGACAACATTAAATTTCTGGGCCTCCAAGTAGACAGATATTTAGATTGGAAAGTTCACATTAGGTATATCATACCCAAACTCAGTTCTGCATGTTATGCTATCCGAGCATTGGTAAATGTCAGTTCTATAGATACACTTAAATTAGTATACTATGCATATTTTAACTCTATCATTGAATATGGAATATTATTTTGGGGAAATTCGGTAGAAAGTCAACGAATATTCCTCATGCAAAAGAAGGTTATAAGAATCATTTCCAGTACTCATAGCAGACACTCTTGCAAACATCTTTTTAGAAGACTAAAGTTATTAACCCTACCTTGCATGTATATATTTTCAATCTTAAAATTCTATGTATGCAATCGAACCACATTTATTACAAACATGGAAATTCATGAGATAAACACTAGACAAAAGGGTAACATCCATCGTCCCAGTACAAAGCTTTCTTGCTTCCAGAAAGGTGTATATTATGAGACCATAAAAATATTTAATACTCTCCCTAATGATCTTAAGAGAAAAGTTGACAACTTCAATGTCTTTAAAACTGCTGTTAAAGAGTACCTATGCTCAAAAGCATATTATTCTGTACAAGATTATCTTAATGATAAATTATCCTACTGATAATACTTATATAGCTCTGTAAGTAGTATTAGTAAATATTAATGACAATTGCCAGTCATATTTGATATCTGCTCTAGAATTAATGAAGCTATTTAAATGTATGTATATTAAGAACTGATAGTAAATGCTATGCATTACACATCAAATAGAACAAAATGATCAGACTAACAAAGGTAAAATCCTAGTGAATGTTAAAATAACTGTTCTTGCCTATACGTATGTTAACCTTATAACAGTAAGGAGGTATACAACTCTGTAATAAGTTACACTTGGTTTCTTTCATTTTGTATATAATATGTCCTTATTTTATTTTAAATGTTCTGTATACTATGTAATATTTATGTATATATGTAACTTTATTGTACATTTCCTTAACACCCATATAGTATTTGTATTTTATTTCAAATGTTCCATATTCTATGTAATATTTATGTTTATATATAATTTTTGTACATTTCCTTGACATGTTCTATGTTCACAAGTCTTTATGGCTGCTAGTGAACTCACAGAATACAATCTAATCTAATCTAATCTAATCTAATCGTTACGCGATCCAATTGGGCATTATTCCGTATCCGGGTAGGAGCTATAAAGTGTTATAAAACTTATAGAATCGGTGTTATTTTATAACTGACTGTGGTATGCTGGCTTCTTAACGTACGCAGGAGTTGTTAATTTATTCATAATATTGTGACGTTCTTGGCGACTGCTTAGCGATGGCAGACATCTTGTAAGGAGTTAGTGCCAACGTGATTGTTGCTAACGGAATGTTGCTAAGCAGTGAAAAAAAACCTTAAGTGAGGTGAAAAGACAAAGGGCATATTGTATAAGGTTTGCGGGAATACCAGATTACTTAAGCAATGACGTGCAACGAATGTCACCAAATTTCTACTTTTTACTTTCTCAATCACGTACAGACTACAGAGTAGCTAGAGAAGGTATTGTATTCCACCCAAAAATTCGACACCGAGATTTCAACGGAAATACATGTTTTGAGGCCCCTGAATCTAGAAAAAAAAGTCTGGGAGTATGTCTCGTAGCACCATAATTCAAAATCGAAAAGTTTGATAAAATCTGGTATTTAGGTTAGTATCTTTTAGAGATAGAACTCGAAGATTTTCAAGAAAATCTACCACCCCAAGCGGAGTTGCTGCTCTTAGTTGGTCTTCAGCAATATGTCCTACAGTGTCACATATGAATAACTAATGCCACCAAAGCCGGTAAGATACTCAGCCTCAAGGCGTAGCCGAGGGATTTTTTTTAGGAGAGGAGTGTGGCCGCAACTGCCCAGCTATTGAAGAGATCACATCTTAAACTCACTCCTAAGGTAATTTATTCACTTTCCTTTTGCTTTTATAAGCATTCTCAATTGACGACCGTCTAAGTGCAGAATAGCCAAAATACTATATATTAAAGCATTTTACATGACAAAATGTTTATCTTAAATTTGCTGGGAAGAATAGCATGTTAAGTCTTCTTTATTTGGAAGGAAAATTTGTATAATCTTGTGTAACTATTAAACGTTAAGCGATAATGAAAACGCACTACACAAAAGGTGTAGATGTCTTTAAAACACCCATTTTATTTCAAATAACTTTTTTTGTGGCATTAGCCATTTGCGAAATATCTGTTATTAATGGAAGTCCTGCCAATTTTCAGATCTTAAATACATTAAGCAATAAGTGCATTAAAATGCATTCTCTGTATCATTAAAGAAATAAAGATGTCTTTGTAAGTGCATGCTTTCCATCTTCATTACAAAGGTGCTTGTGTCCCCCCCCCCACCTTCTAAAAAAATCCTTCGGCTATACTTTAGCACTTAAGAGTCCTAAGTAAGTGGCAACGACACTTTCAGATGCTGGCTGCACTACTAGGTGTTGGCAGCACATATGAACCTTCCACAAATGTTTCACTGCAATGTTGGTAGCAGAATCTCAATGGCACCAATGCCACCATGATTGCCTTGTTTGAGATGTGTGTTCTGCTAAAAGTATAAGGTTGTAAAATCTGAACGTAACTCGCAATATATTTCATAAATGCCCTTAAAACATTAAGCAATTACCATGTTAATGATTATTACGTGTATCTGTGACTTGGCGTGTAATTTTAAACAATTTACTATTGCTCAACGTACAAATATATTTTTGGTAGTTTAACCACTCTACTTGTAAGATCCATCAAATTACTCCAATCGAAAGATCGGTCTGTGAGACCATGTTCATTTTAATATGACACTTAACTTATGTTTTTAAGGATACAAGGGATACATAACACATTACTTTTGTTTTTTCGTTATTAGTGGAACTTTTTTATTAATATATTGTATTATTAAATAATGGATATTGTAATGACAGAACTGTCACAATTACAATTAAATATGAACTAGATTAATTCAGGCCTTTTCAAAAACGTTTCAAAACACTTAAACATTTTTCTTACAAGAAACAACATAAATATACCTAAGTATTCCATTTTTAACCTTATGTGCAAATTTATGCATTCTATAGAAACATTTCAGAAAAACTGCATTTATGCATTACTAGGCATTTTATTTTTTGATACAGATAAATATTACAGATTTTCCCTTTCTAAAGCTTATCATTTTTTACTGAAATCATTTTCTACATCAGTAAAGTTTTTATCATACAAAGTAGCCTAATTCTAACACATGTAATAAATTTCTCAAAACAGTAAAGCATTATTTTCGTAACAAAGAGAGCATAACCATGCTTAAATATTCTATTTCCTTGTTATGCACAAGTTTTACACGTTTTATGGGAACATTCCAAGCAACTTGCTTTTGCACATTTTATACATTTGTAGACATCTTTTGTTGATATGGTAAATAAATCTGGTATTTTGCATATTCTTTGAGTAGCACAAGTATGTATGCACTTACACTTCTTGTGTTCAGCATTGTGAAAAGTATAACCTGTGACCACATCAGAGATCTTCTACTGCTGGAGTAATTTGCACATTTGATGTTAAATGAATCCATACCAGATTTTTTTTGCGTTGTAGTAATTTATTGTTTCTGGTGTTTGATTTTAATCACTTTCACTTCTGTGGTGATGCATGGACGAAACTAACATAAGAGATCTTTTTTTTTTGTAGGGGCGGCGATCGTAGGATAGAACAGTAAATCCATATAGAGCTGAACCACCTCTCCTACTTAGGGCATTTGAAGTTGTGTTGGGATTTCCTCCTTATATTTTCTTCTTGCTCTAGGCCACTTGTTCTCAATTCCTTTACTAGTTCAGTAGAAGTGGACCAGTTGTCAGCAATTATATTGTGATTGGTCTTCTGTGTGGGCTTTGAAAAATGCAATACTGACTTGAGTTGGTTTTCAAACTTTCTTTTCTCCTTCTGTAAGTCATATCTCATCCGAATCTGCCACTGTGAATGTATGCCATGGGCCACTGTTATGCAAATAACTTTAATGTCATATTTCCAGGCTTTTTATACGTGTACACCCTAAATTCTCATCTTTCCCTAAAAGGGACTGACATCTCGTCAATACAGATTCCCTAATGTAAACAGTTTCTAACAAATTGAGATAAATATCTCAAATATTTATATAGCAGCTACAGCATTTGATTGTTTTCATACCTCACGATCCATGCTATTATCGAAGTGGAAAGCTGGAAGAAGAACCTCAAACCTCTTCAGTGACATTGTAGATAGTGAAATATTGGATGCCCAGCAGGATCAATAACAAATAAGAGTAATGATGCCATATTTTAATGACCTGATTTGAAAACTGAGGTAAACAGCAGTAATCCAATAAAAACCCTGATTTATAGGTAATTTCAGTCACAATAGTTTGAGGCGGTAGCAGAGTCTTTTATTTTCTCTCTGGTATGCGTCAGCTTTGGATTTGTTCAGTAAATATTTTCACAGAAGATAATATCATTCATTGAAAACTAGATTCCAAATATTTACAGAATTAGCCTCCAGTCCTAAGGCTTTAGAAGTACTACTGAGACCAGGTAATCCTTGAATGATGTGTGAAGGCGGTTTCCTGCTTCCTGTATGCTTCTGGCAATACCAAGTGAACTTCTTCCTTCCGACATAAATTTCATTTTTACTTGCTCCCTCCTGTTCAGTATCTATTGCAATATTCACAGCTGCAGGGAGTTCATCTGATTCAGATTCTGGTTCCGATGCTCTATTATGAAATCTGGATCTTCATCTGAATAGTCTATTACTTGATTATTATCCTCATTATTCATCCTCATCGCTGTCACTCACATCATTCATCCACTGTGTAATCCTGTCACAAAGTTGGGATTTGTGGCTCTGACTCATGAGAACCACCTGAGATACTTGTCATTGCTACAAAATAAAAAAAAAAATCTGATGTGTTACACTAACATGACTTTCTCTACTCTTGTACAAACTATTTTTCCAAACGCTTATTCTCCATATGCTTCATGTTAATCGAGATGTTAATCTTATTGCTAATTTTCTTGTAGATGCAAGGGGAATATGGTAGGCTTTAAGCGATAGTCAAATATTTTAAGAGTTGGTTGCTATGTGGAGTATTCCATTCTCTTTGCATTACCAGGACAAAAAAAATTGAATAACGAATTTGAGAAAAAGTATAAGTATTGGAAAATTTAAGGGAATAACAAGCAATATCTCGAAAATGGTTCACTCCACAAAAAAAATGTATATGACATAAATTGTGTATTTTAATGCAACCTACATTTTTTGTGCAGTAAAATTTTGCCTATCTCTTATGGTTTACCAGTTATGCAAAAGTCGTTCACAATGAAGAATACTTTTGGAGACATTCCCAGAATATTCAAGTTATACATTTTATTTGTCATGAAAGTATCTTAAATATATGATATATTAATCAAAATTGTTAGAGCCATTTTTGAGAAAATTAAAATTTTTGAAAAATGTTCCATGTAAACGGTTATCTGGGGTGGAGGGATTTTCTTGAAATCTTTTGTGTTGCATCTCTGGAAGATACTGAACCTAAATACCAAGTTTGGTGTTTATCCGACTGTAGTGAGTGAGGGGGAACAACAATCTCAGCAGCTGTGTTGATGTTGACTTCAGTCATAGCAGAAGCCGAAACACCAGGCCCACCTTGCTTAGCACAGAGGACTCACCCTTCTTTTAAGTCCTTGAACCACCTAAACACTGTTGCATGAGGTAGTGCATCTTCACCGTATGCTTGCTTCAGCTTTTCCAAAGTTTCAGAGGCTGTATGATTTAAACGAAAACAAAATTTTATTGCACTGTATTACTCCTCTCGTGTCACCTCCATTTTGTGGAATGCGAAATTCAAGTAGGGTCAACAATGTACAACAATACTACAAATCTACCAATACGAGAGTGCTGCCGCCTATGGAAATTATCCATGAAACCCCAATCTTTTCAAATATTTATGGTAGAGACAGGAAACTATCAAGAAAACTTCAGGAAAAAATCAGTCTCAGTCTTTATTGATCAGCCCTCGTACAATCAATTTTATCATATAGTTTTAATATGGAGATCTACAATTGAAGTTAATAGAGTATTACTAATCCAGAAGAGAGTATTTAGGGTAATCTTTAATATGAAGCCTAGAGATTCATTAAAGCATATTTTTAAATGTTTTAGGATTTTTACTGTGACTGTTTATAACGCTGCATTATTCTATAAAAATAACTCATATTTATTAATTTTAAATTGTGATGTTCATAACATTTTTATCAGAGGATGAATGACATCTATATTGGAAAATACAAAACAACTAAATATTCAAAATTCCCAATTAGTCTCACTAGCAAAATTATCGATTCTCTCTCTCATAATGTGATGAAAATAGATGATAGTTGTAAATTTAAAAGATCACCACAATTGTTTTTACATGAGAAACCATTTTACTATCTATGTGAATTTTTTAATTGGTGTGTCTGTTAAAGGTGAGTCTACCTGTACAGTGTATTGTTATATGTTAAACTAGGAATGAGTCACACTATTCTTACACAAAACCTTCACTTAGTAAGTTAATAAAATTGGAATGTTTTCAAGGGCATTTGCCCTCATCAGCAGTTACGTAACTGATGCATGTTCCTGCTTCCTTCCTCTTCCTCCACTCCTGGCTGGGTTGGACCCTGCTGCTGTCTACTGGTGGAAGATGAGGACAAAGGCTTGTAAAATGTTCCAGTTTTATTAACTTAGTAAGTAAAGGTTTTGTGTAAAATAGTGTGACTCATTCCCAAAGCAGCATTACAGAACATTTTATATAGACCATACATAAAACAAAAAATAGTCATCTTATCAGACTCAAAATCAGCCATAGGTGGAATAGTAACTTACAATAATAAAACAACAAGAAATATTAAAGTAATAAGAAGCCTAATTAAAGCAGTTGAAACTAGAAATCATGTCACTCTACAATGGATCCCAGCTCATGTTGGACTTTTGGGCAATGAACATGCGGATCAATTAGCAAAGAAAGGTGCAATACAACACATAAAACCTGTAGGACAAATAGAAATAAATAAACAATTAAATAACATTAAACAACATTTCAAAAGACAGCCGAGACTTGATGAAGAAGATAAATTAAAAGATAAAGATTATAAGAATATTAAAGATAGAGTTGATATACAAAAAATGGTAAGGAAGACTGCAGTGGCCTTATTTAGGACGGCAAATGGTCACAATTGCCTCGCAGAACACCTCTACAAGATAGGATGCCTACCTACACCCAAGTGCACTCTCTGTGAAGATGATGTCATCCTGAACAAACAACATCTAGCCAAATGCAAAGGCCTTAAAAGTGATAACTTACAGCCAGAAGGAAAATGATGCAGATCAATTAATCCCCAGTGCCATTGGTCAACAACATTTCCTAATTCAACATGAAAACCTCACAGTTTGTAGTGCTTCTGTTTTTAATAGTTAATAAGTTACATCAAGGCATGATGTAGGAGCCAGCATTCAAATCTAGGAGCCAGAATATTTTTACTTTCTCTACTACGTATAGTAAGTAGGAGAAATATTGTATTCCACCCAAAAATTCAATACCGAGATTTCACCAGACATACATGTTTTGAGACTCCCTGAATCCAAAAAAAAAAGCATTTTTGGAAACATGTCTGTGTGTCTGTCTGTGTGTGTTTCTGTGAACAGCATAACTTGGAAACAAACATTTGGATAAATACCAAACTTGGTATTTAGGTTCAGTATCTTCCAGAGATGTGACACGAAGGTTTTCAAGAAAATCCCCCCACCCCACATTACCCTTTACATAGAATATTTTTCAAAAATCTTAATTTTCTCAAAAATGGCTCTAACAATTTTGATTAAAATATCGTATGTTTAAGATACTTTCATGACAAATGAAATGTATATCTCGAATCTTCTGGGAATGTCTCCAAAAGTGTTCTTCATTGTGAACGACTTTTGCATAACTGGTAAACCATGAGATAGACAAAATTTTACTACACAAAAAATGTAGATCGCGTTAAAATACACAATTTATGTCATATACATTTCTTTTGTTGAGTGAACCATTTTCGGATATTGCTTGTTATTCCCTTAAATTCTCCAATACTTATACTTTTTCTCAAATTCGTTATTCATTTTTTTTGTCCTGGTAATGCAAAGAGAATGGAATACTCCACATAGCAACCAGCTGTTAAAATATTTGACTATCGCTTAAAACCTACCACTTCCCCTTGCATCTACAAGAAAATTATCAATAAGATTAACATCTCGATATCTCGATTAACATGAAGCATATGGGGAATAAGTTTTTGTAAAAATAGTTTGTACAAGAGTAGAGAAAGTCATATGAGTGTAACACATCAGATATTTTTAATGTTTGTGGATTATTTTAGATCTTTGTTTTAAAACAATTACTATGGTGACAGCTAACTTAATAAAACTGCAAATAGAACAAACATACCTATACTCTTTATATAGTGAGGGGCTCAAGTGTGGAGCCTTTTGTATGGAAGTACCATCTGTCCACAGCCTTTGTAGGGTTGAATTCCTTCACAAAATCCATTAATTTTGATCATTGAATTATTGACTTTCAACATGCAATGAAGATGTAAGGTTATTTTTCAAAGTATTCATTTCAATGAAGCCTCTTTCACAACACACACAGTAGACATAGTAGGACAGATACTGTGCACAGTAATTTTCCTAGCTTTGGGAATTAGGAAGCTTACTTGAGTTTTTCCTCTTCCCCTGCACTTTAAGTTCATACCACTCATTGAGAAGATTATCTGTATATATTCATCATTTGCATCAGATGGTGAGAGTTGTTTTTTTCAAGTGATTAGCTAGAGAGGATATCTCATTGAAACCAAAATCCTCTGAATCTCAAACACTACCAGTTGGCTAGACAAACACTGATATAGACCTTTCAATCAGGGATATTCTGTAACTTTGTTGTTAAGAAGCCAACTACAATTATTTGTTAAGCTTAAAGAACCGCTCTTAACAAATGTGCCACTATTTGGCAATCTGTAACTTATTTGTTATTGTGATATTTGTTTTCTTGCAGTTGTTAGCTCACTAATCAAAAATTTGTATGCTCTGCAACAGCATTTGGTTTTCACACTGCCGTCACTGCTGTAATACAGACTACCAAGTGGTTTTGTTATTTTCCTTAACAAGATGGAGACAAAGCATCCTGTGAAAACATCACATGAAAAATATAAAATATGTGGATTTCTAAAATTTGCAGCCATTGCTTAGAATAGCATAGCTTACATATTCTTGTGAACCCAAATAATTGGATTTTTATAGGAAAACTTACCAAGCTGTTGAACAGCTGTGGCAGTGGCCCTGTACACTGAGTTCAATTTTAGGTTAGGATTGACAACAAAAGAATTACTGATGAAGTTTCATGTTGTTTTTATGCAAGTTTCACAAATTCATATCAGCCCACAATTATTGGTTAATTACTTTCTCTACTATGTATACTAAGTAGGGGAAGTATTGTATTCCACCCAAAAATTCGACACCGAGATTTCACCGGAAATATATGTTTTGAGGCCCCCTGAATCCAAAAAAAGGCATTTTTGGAAACATGTCCGTGTGTGTGTGTCTATCTGTCTGTGAACTGCATAACTCAGAAACAAATATTTGGATAAACACCAAACTTGGTATTTACGTTCACTATCTTCCAGAGATGCGACATGAAAGTTTTCAAGAAAATCCCCCACCCCAGATTACCCTTTACATGGAACATTTTTCGAAAATTTTAATTTTCTCAAAAATTGCTCTTAACGATTTTGATTAAAATATCATATGTATAAGATATTTTCATGACAAATGAAATGTATATCTCGAATTTTCTGGGAATGTCTCCAAAAGTATTCTTCATTGTGAATGACTTTTGCATAACTGGTAAACTATAAGAGATAGACAAAATTTTACTACACAAAAAATGTAGATTGCATTAAAATACACAACTTATGTCATATACATTATTTTGTTGAGTGAACCATTTTTGAGATATTGATAATTCTGAGAATGAAAACATATCACTGTATTTTCCTATAACTCTCAAAGGTGTTTACCTCCTAAACTTAACCTAAAAATGAGGCAAATGAATTCTTCAACCATGCAAATAAATCTAATATTTATCGCTGTTTGAACCTAAAAGTCTTAATTCAATAACTGTTAGTTTTTATTACAATACGAGATTATAAAAAATATATTTTCCTATTAAAATTTGTGTCTTAAAACTTATGTTGGAAGCATCATTTACCAATAATATGACATGAAACAATGTTTATTCAAGCATAATCTGTAACATTTATATTTAACACTAAAATTAATGAATAAACATTTATTAATTAATTTTGAAGATTTAGAAGCTAGCAATAGTGATGCATCATAATTTAAAATAAAGAGAGTTGAAGGTTGTTACACTACATCACTAAAATGTTCTTACTTGAACGCGTTTCGGGAGACGGTTTGCTCCCATCATCAGCATGTTTTCAACTGATTTTGCTGGTCATTGTCTGGGGAATGTGTGTGGCAAGTGGTGTTCTCTGGAGCTGGGCTGATGAACCTCCAAAGGCTGCTGGGTGGCAGCAGTTCCAAATTCATTAGGTGATTCCTGTGTTTGACGATATGTATTTTTTCCCAGGTGTCCAATTCATTGCTGCTCTTGATCGGTTTTAAGAGTTATATGTTCTGAGTGATATCATGGTTTGAAGACCAGAAATGATGTGCTACTGCTGATTTATCTGGCTGCTTTTGGTAAATGCATCTCAAATGCTCTTTAAGTCTTATTTCAAGATTTCTTTTGGTTCTTCCTATGTATACCAGGTTACAGTCACAACAAACAATTTGATATATACCAGTTGATTTATCGTTGGGGATAGGATCTTTTGTTCTATTGCACAGTAGTTTCTGTATATTGTAGTTATTCTGTGGAGACAGGGTGATGTATTTCTTGAAAATCCTTTGAAATTTATGATGTGTCCAAGGGTGGTAAGTGAATTTCCTATATGCTTGTGGTTTTTGTTGTCTGAGTAAAGTAGTCCTTTGTTGGATGTATTTCTGTCTTTCAAACTTTTTTATCTTCTTATCTATTGTTTTATTCTGGTATCCATTCTTATTGGCTATGTGGATAATGTGTTGGTATTCTTTCTGGTATTCCTCTTTCTCCAATGGTGCATGTACTAACCTGTTTGTAATACTAATCTATTTTAAAAAATAAACATTTGTTGATTAAACTGACATCTATTCAAATCTGTTGCATAACAAATGTGTTAGCATGAGGGTCTTGGGGTTTGTTGCATTCAACAAATAAATCTTTATTTTTAACAAAATTTTGTTATGAAGTCGCAGAATCTGATAAAAATGTTACAGAATAGCCCTGAATGCCTTCCTTGTTTAAAAACTTTTCTTTTAATACTTCACTGTATGGTGAATAAGGTTGTCCCTTTATGTTTCAATAGAAGCTCTTGTGGTACTGACTCTTTGCAGTTGTGCTTCTTGAAGTATACCATTTAAAGATGTATTTGCAATCAATCTAGCTTTATTTTCTCCTGGAACTTTCTTTAGTGATCTTATGGATCTTATTATGTTATTTACATGACATTCATCTCTGCTCAGGAAAAGACAGAAATTCCCTTTGAAAGAGAAGCGATAAGTACTTAATTACATTTACATTAAGGTAGTCAAAGAAAATGGATGATGTGTAGAAACTTGAAATTAGTTCTTTCAGTAAATACTTTGCCACAAAAGTGCTGTCTTGTTCTGTAGCAATGCTTTCCAGGTGCACTGTAACACATTTCCAATCAACAAAAGAGGTGAAATTGCATTACTTTGCTGACCACCCATTGTAGAGTGTTGAGATGCTGAAATTTCTGTATGGAGCAATGCAGAATGTCTGCTATTTGTTTCAGTTCCTGTAGCCTCTTAGGAGAGCACTGATAAAAATTATGCAGTCTTGTGAAAACTGAATCAAGATTTTTAATATATTTTCTTTCTTCAGAGAACTCGGTACACTTAAATTCAATCTCTGTGCTACTTGATGTATGACAATGACATGATTCACTTTGTGTTTTATTTGCTGTACTAGACTATTTTCAGAACTAATCATACTTGCTGCACTATCAGTGGAAATTCCAATTAATTAACTAGAATTAGATGACAGCCATTCTGAAAGTCCATGGGTTATATGAATAAAAATGAGTATATAGTATATGCTTCACTTTTTAAAGTAAATACTTGGTTTGGTAAGAATGAAAGTATCTGAGTAACTACTTCATTTTGAGAACATGCTCAAGTAATGGATGCAAAGTAGAACATACTAGCCATCCATCTTACAAAAGTATGTACTTTTATTTGGAATGAATAAAAGCTAGTATATTCTGAGTTTTATGAGTTCATTTTCTTCTCATGATGACATTGTTAGATGCATGCTCACTTCTGAGTATATATTGATTTTTTTTTACTTAAAACTAAATATGAAGAGAATGGCACAGTTCAATGAAAAGTTACAAACATAGCTATATGTATTAAAGAAGTTTCAAAATCCTGCATTGTTTCAGAAAAACATAACCTAGAAATAACATTGAAAGTCAACTTTATTAATTAACCTTACTATGTAAATTGTTAACATCAAAATCCAGATACCTACTCATAACTTTATAAGAAAACTGTTTCATAGTGTACCTAAATAGTGTAAATAACTTGGAAATCTAAAAACAATCAGATGAGTTCATGCAGCATCTCATGAGTTATGACCTTCCAATCCATAATTATTGCTTTAATTTTGCTTATAACTATTTTATTTTTTGGTTTTTTAACTTTGCCATGAACATTTAAGGAGTTTCAAAATCCTATATTGCTGCATGAAAACATAACCTAGAAGTATTATTGAAAGTCAGATTTATTAATTAAGCTTACTATATAAAATCCTAACCCCAAAATTCAGTTGCTTAAGAAGTTAGGCTACTTATAACAAAACTGTTTCGTAGAAAAAAAGTGTAAACATCCCAGATTCTAGAAACGAGTTTGATTTGAATTTACATCTGGCACCTTATAATTATGACTTAATAATCCGTGAACATTTTCTTTTTGCAGTTTATTGATAATAGAATTTTGTCTATTTCATTTTATTTGTTGTTTTGCCAATTTCATTTACAGTAATTACAGCTATGCTTTTGTGGTGTTGCTTCAATTAATTTTTCATTTCTGTCTGGCTATTTCTGTTATTCATGATGCATTTTTTCTCCACAGACTTGTTAATGAAATTAAGAACAGTACCATCAGATGCAGCAACAGTTTCGAAATGGATACTAAAATAGAAATCAAGGAAGAGGATTCTCTCTCAGATGTATTCTCACAGAATGAGACAGAGTTCTTTACCAGGGATGTTGCAATGAAAACAAACAGTGATGTTGCACTTCTGGACACTGGTTGCAACATTGCAATCAAGGAAATAAAATCAAGGACTCCCTTTCCAGATGTTTGTTTAAAGAGAGAGACAGAGTGTTATACCAAATGTCTTGTAAAGAACATTAAATCAGAAACGATTACATACAGCAATGACAGTGAGATAGATATCAAAACAGAATTTGAGGAACAAGCTATGGTTTCTGACTTCAGTTTCCGGAATGAGAGAGAATTTCTTCCCGAGATTCCTGTAATCGCAATTAAGGAATGCAGCAGTGATCATGAAATGGATAGCAAAATAGAAATTAAAGAAGAACCTTTTTGGCTGGAAACTGAAACTTCATCTGTTTATGATGACATTAAGGTAAGCTTTGTAGAAATCTCACTCAGACTATTTTGTTATTGTACACTAGGTAAAATATTTGAATTGTGTAATACACAATTAATAAGGTTAAGAGACAGCTTGTGAGTGTATAAAATGTTTTTGAGATAATCATATGCTGTATTTAAAGGGTTGCAATGAAAGTTTTAAGTAATTTGAGTTATGTTGTATTCGTATCAAAAATATTCTCTGGTATAATATATAGAAATGGTTGCAAATATACAATTTCACTAAAATAGGTTCAATACCCCAGAACTAGTTTCGAGGAATCACTTCCTCGTCGTCAGCTGATTGCAACTGGTTGGCTTTCCTCTGATGGTTATAGATGTCTTGTCCCTCTAGTGGTGGTTCTACAAGTTTCGTAATCAAATTTTTGTCCATAGGGATGTCGAAATTCATTAACCTTGGACGAAATTTCCAAAGAAATGAATTTCGACATCCCTATGGACAAAAATTTGATTACGAAACTTGTAGAACCACCACTACAGGGACAACGAGACATCTATAACCATCAGAGGAAAGCCAACCAGTTGCAATCAGCTGACGACGAGGAAGTGATTCCTCGAAACTAGTTCTGGGGTATTGAACCTATTTTAGTGAAATTGTATATTTGCAACCATTTCTATATATTATACTTAATCTTTTCACTATGTCTTCTGATTTAAAATTAATATTCTCTGGTATTGTAGCATATGACAGTCCTTTTACCTCAATTTGAAATAAAAACTGAAATGTACGCTAAATGAAATAAAAGGGAAATTCAATGATTCAGAGATGACAGACACCCAGTTATAAGGCTTAATGTCTCTCCTTTTAACCATTAGGAATGCAAAGCCTAAAAAGGATGAGCATAAAGAGTGAAAAAATCTTCTTGATAATATTTGACAAAACTAGGTTGAAACTGGATGACATGGGTAAGCAAATACTTATAACTGCGCATTTTTAAAATGTTTGTAAATGTTTAAAGTGTGTGTGCTGTGTAAGAAATGAGGAAGATTTATTTTAGGAGTTGCATTATAGTTCAAATGTTGCTGGGGAGCCAAACTTGATGAAGTAACTGCCCCACGTATGGTACAGTTTCCAGTGGCCTTCGCCCCAACTTTAATTTTTGGTGGCTTCACCCCAATGTTTAGGGAATCAACTTTGTATTTTAATGTTTCTTTAAATATTATATATATTTATGTTTGCTTCGGCTGCGTCAGCATTAATTTTGTAGAAACATGTTTCTCTTAACAGGATGTGATACGGCTAAAGAATGTAGGCTTACACAAATTATAATTTTTACTTCACTCCATTTATTAATACTTCACACGATTAAATAACACTTCACTTATATAGAGAGCTGTAAGATTATTTATTAAATGCACTTTTAAACATGCAAACTTTATCATATTTTCGCCGTATTGAAATTTTGTCTCACACTGGATATGTACGCATCTAGCATCCAGTTAGGAACGCTGTCTATAAGCAATGAATTCTACCGCCTGAATTTGTAAACTTCTGTATTTCAATTTCTGATTGGCTAATCCTACTCCAATAGAATACCTTCATTTAACTTAAGCTTTTTTCTGGTTGTTGATTGGCTATTTATAAACTGTCTCAAAAATGACATTATTGTTGCTCCAAGAATTACTAGTAGCATTATTAAACTTTCCAATTCATTAATGCCCCAAGGTTACCTCATTGTTAGCAACTTTTGACCTATATTCTCACAGCTCCTACATTATTAAATTACATAATACATTCACATAACGTTATTAAACATGTACATAATAATATAAACATATACAATGACTGTAGTATACACTTTTTATATATTGTTACATACACATATTGCTTTAAGGTGGGCTGTTATTGAATTTATATATTATTTAATTAGACTGAAATTATTTAAGTGTTAAAAATACTGCCTCAGAAAAACATGTTTGAATGGGGAAATAATTATCAGAATTGGTTATGAATGTTTCCTGAGATTATCTTGGACATGCATGCACATACATATTCTCTTTATAACGAACTGGACTGGACTAGTGAATGGAGGGGACACCTAGTAGTCAACCCTCTCGGGATCTGTGGTGTATACTCCCAGGAGGAATGGATGAAGTTAGGGAACTGCAGGAGACAGAGGGTTGCAGAGCAGAGCCAGCGCAAGTAGACAGAGACATGTAGAGTCCCCAGTTCCAGGCTTGACCACCAGGCCACAAGAGGGCAGCTTGGATAGATCCCTCCAGTTGGACTGTGGAAACATTTCCAAAGTGCAAGCCTCTGTGCCCAACACAGACTGAAATACAACCCCTGAAGTCAACCTGAAACATGAAAGGAAATGGGGCAGAAAGAGCTGTAGTAGAATGTACCACTCCAATTCACCTTTGTCAACCAGAGAAAACAACAAAAACCCCATGGTTAGAGTGGGCAGCCAACAGAATCGAACCTGGGACCTCCCGAATTCAAGCCTCACTGTTACAGTGGTGCCATTTTGCGTGGTTCTCTTTGTAATATTCTGTGTAGATTGTTACATGCAAGTATAGGTCTTTCAACAAGAGTCTCCTATCTTTAACATGTGATAGCTGCCGTTGTTATTGAGTTACAGCAGTCATTTGTTTCATGTGGTTACAATTGTTATTGACAAATAGCCATGGAACGTTACAGCATTCAACAACATGTAGAAATTGTGAAAATTTATTATCAAAATGGATCATCTGTTCGCCAAACCTTCCGTGTATTGCGTGAAGTTTACGGTGTACATAATCGTCCCTGAGAGAGAACAATTCGGCATTTGATCGATAAATTTGAAAAAAAGTGGTTCTGTCAGCAATCAAAGAATGCCTGTACATAATCAACGTAAGCATTCCAACGAAAACATAGGCGCTGTTCGTGAGAGTGTACACAAGAACGGAAACAAATCAATTGCTCGTCGAGCGCAAGAATTGGGGCTTTTGCCGACCACAACTTGGCAAATTCTGCATCTGAACTTGAAGTTTCACGCTTACAAAATGGTGTTAACTCAAGAACTAAAGCCCAACGACCATAGGTTGTGCATTGTATCCCTGACTGGTCTATGGAGCAAATGGAAGCTGACCCGGATTTTTGTCGAAAAATCATCTTCAGCGACAAAACCCACTTTTGAATGAATGGTTGTGTTAACAAACAAAATTGCCACCATTGGAGCAATCACAATCCAATGCAGATTCAAGAACGACCACTTCATCCCCAAAAGGTTACTGTGTGGTGTGGATTTTGGTATGGTGGAGTCATTGGTGCATATTTTTTTTCCAAGATGAAGGTAGAGAAGCTGTAACTGTCAATGGAGAAGGATACCGTTCTCTTATAAGGGACTATTTTTGGCCTCAATTGGATGGTATGGATCTCAGAAACATCTGGTTCCAGCAAGATGGTGCCACATGTCATACTGCTCTCAAAACAAACGATCTTTTGAAGGAGAAGTTCAGAGGTTTCATCATTTCTCGTGGTGAAGGTGTTAACTGGCCCCCCCAGGTCATGTGATTTAACGCCGTTGGATTACTTCTTGTGGGGTTATGTTAAATCTCAAGTTTATGTCCACAAGCCAGAAGTAGTAAATGATCTTATGAATAACATCACGCATGTTATTCGTGAAGTTAAACCTAATTTACGTTCTTCTGTCATTGAAAATTGGGTCAACCGTATATGCGCAACGTAACGAATTCGCGGTGGTCACTTAACTGATGTTCTCTTCCACACGTAATGACATTAATTATGTTCCAAAATAAAAAAATAAATACACATCTATCATTTATAGAACGTGTTTTATTTAAGTTCAAAGATAGGACACTCTTGTTGAAAGACCCTATAGCTGAACACATAAGAAAGGAATGAAAATTGTTACTTTTATGCTTTTGTTTATTCTTGCTAACTCTATTTTAAACGGCACAGAATGCTTTATGAAGTATATTCATTTCCAACATAATTATGGACAAAGACTTTGTGAAAATCCATTTCAATTCATTGTTTTTGTTATTACCAGTAATCTGCTTACAAGTTGCAGGATATATCACCGACATTTAAATAAGTTATGTAAAATTAACAATTCTAAGATACTTGTTTACAAGCCCAGTATTACATACACCTCAACACCCAGGGTATATGCATAGAAGAATCCAGTTTATTCCTGTGCTTCTCCCTGTTGCTGTTTCCAACATAACTCAAGTATTTTCACTTTTTCTGCAACATACATTGTTAGTAGGTAGAACTATTATATTCCACCCAAACATTGATGTTTATATTTTCGAGATTTTAACAGAAATACATGTTTTGAGGTGCTGTAAACTCACAAGAAATATGGGTACCAAAAATTGTTTGTGAATGCTTCTGTAGGAGAGGGGGAGGGAGAGAGATAATAGGATAATTAAAAATAGAACGTAAAATTAATACCAAACCTTGGCAGTGATGATCATAGTAGTTTTGCGCCAATCAATAGCTATTATTACTACTAGTACCAAACTTGGTATATAAGCTCACATTTTTCAAGAATGTGATTTCAAGAAAATCTTCCCATCCCAAATTGCTTTTTACATGGGAATAAGTCCCCTTTATTTGATTGAATTTTTGAAATATTTTAGGAAATCTTAAAAGCTGATAAATAGTTGTTGCAGAAAAAATTCAGAGGTCTCTAAATACACAATTTGTGTAAAATTGTCTCCTAGTTTTGGTGGTTTCTAAAATATTCCATGTTGCAAGTTTAGAAATTTCCCAAGTGACACCCAGTGAATGTGCTTGAAAGCTTGCAATTGTTGTGTTTATGCCCTTCCTTTTGTTTCCATCATAAGAGCTTGTTACCACAAATAAGTATTTGGATGCTGTTTCTGCAGTTATAACTAAAGCACTTCTTGCTTAATTTAAGTCATTCTTAGAGAAAAATGTATTTTATCATAACATGAATAACTTTTTATATGAATACTATAATTTATAATGGAAATATGTGAATGTGTCATTGAAAGAGAAAGTGATGTGAATATAACACATCAGATTTTTAAAATACTCTTCCTAATTATATTACAGATTCTGATATACCTTTCTGTTCTGTAACCAAACAATTTATTTACATATAAATACTTTATCCAATGCTCAGTTTCCTTATACCTCATTAAATGATGAAATCTAAAAATTTGCTTCTGCATACCTCCTAATATTGTATACCAATTTATAAATAAATCAAATGTGGTACGTATTAAGTAGAACAGTATATTTTAACTAAAGCTGTATAGATGATTGCGAAGTTGTACATTTGAATTATTCTGTTACAGGTTGAAGAATGCTCTTCAGTAAAATCGCCAAGGTAAGGCTCTGCTCTTGGCATATGCATCAGTCAAAAGCTTTCTGCTTCCTGTGTTACATTTCCTTTACTATTGTCCATTACAAACCACAGTTCCCTCTGATGTAAACAGAAGCACGTGCTTCTGCTTGTTATGAACCCAAGAATACACTCTTACGCCAACGTAAATAGTTCCTTAATACATGTATTGTATTATGAAATATTAGAGCAGAAAAGGTATAGAACTGCACATTTTATTGTGGTTATCATAAGAACTCATCGTTAAAGGTAATGGATATATACTACCTGCTAAGAGACTACAAAATATGATTTTCGTCTGCTATTGCGCTAACGCCAAGAGTATCTTGCTTGTTAATACCAACCGTATGCATGACTAACACTTTCTTACATATACGAGAAATGCAACAATGAATTCCCAGAAGTGCTATCGGAGTACCGAATAAACACTTTGCGTAACACAGGATATATGATAAATGAACAGTCATTCATAATACACTAACACACATGCTCAGCTCAGGTCAAATCTTCTGATTTACTCAGTTGGTATTTGAGTTCACATGGCAGAGAAAGGTGCGTGTAGTGCGAATAAACTGTTCAAACACAAAAGCAGGAAACAGTTAAAAAGTGGCGAAAAACAAACAACTCTTCATATATTCAACTCACTATTACAAAAATACCCCACACTTGTATTATTGCATATTGCAAAACTAATATCGGATTTTACAGGCGTTTCAGTGAGAAGTGTAACCAAAGTGAGCAGGGAATATAAACAGATATAATAGAACATAGAAGAGGATAAAATGTGGGAACTTGTTTTAAGCGCGACAGTGCTGTGGAATTGTGGATAAGCTTGTCATAATTTTGGAGAGTAGTTCTGATGGCAGCTGAATCATCTTTGGGGGATTCGAATTTGGGTGTTGCATCTTTGCACGAGGATTATGATTAACGTAAGTAAAATGTTCATTTCCGCAGACTTATAAAATCGATTGTTACCTCAGGTTGCATTTTGAACTATAATTCTCAGGCAGGGCGCATTTGTATAGAATTAAATAGTGTTCAACAAGCATGTGAGAGGGGAACAAGCAGCCATTAGAAGGCGGGGATTGTGAACTGCTTTCATGCGGATAATACAAAGAGTTTGTTTTCAGTGAAAGGCCTGCTGGTTTGGAGTGGACAGTAGTGCTTCTTTATTCTTTATATAACTCTTAGGGCCTGTTTCACCAACTGATGCTAAATTTTAATACAATGTTAAATTGATTTAACGTGAAAGTTAACGTAAATTCTGTTTCATCAAACATATAAACAATATAATGGTGTCATCAGTACTACAATAGTATCATATACAGTTTTTACTACACGAGTATGCTCTGACCTAAGTAATGAGGTTTCTTATAAAAATATGGAAAATACTATAATTACTATGAAAAGTTTTTTTGAATTTAACTTCAAATGTAATATAAAAACACTGCTGTAATGAATACTAGTCTTTCATGAAAAATAAAAACTCTCAGCTGAGACAAACTAAAAAATTTAAACTTTCTAGGTATAATTGTAAACGGTAACTTAGGATGGATAGATCATGTGTGTAACAAGATTAGTAAATCTGCTTGTCAACTATAATATTTTAAATCTTTTAAAAATCTGAGTTTACTGGAAAAACTAGTAGTATTCATCTAACTTATAGCATCAAAATATGGGGTATATCCTGCAAAACTTGTATAAAGTATAAACAACTCTTATTAAGCAAAACCAATGTATGAGGGCAGTCCAGAAAGTCCCAGATGTTTTGGCCTATTGTGGCAATGAGTAGGGCTGGAGCCGCCATCTTGGTGTCAGAACGTTCCTACATTCAGTACGCATCCAGCTGTGGAAGCGTGAGGACTGTGTCTTCCTTACTGTGCTCTCTGCGAGTTGTTAAAGTGTGCGCTGCAATAGAAAATCTCGCCACTTCTGAAGTGCGGTCTTTGATTAGGTTTTTGTTGGCTAAAAGGAACAAACCAATTGAAATTTATCGTCAACTTTGTGATGTTTATGGGCAGGAAATAATGAGTGAAAGCCGAGTCAGTGTAACAATGTTCTCAACGAGGATCGCAGTGGTAGGCCTAGCCTTATGACTGATGAACTGTCAATGAAAATCAATGACAAGTTTTGCGAAATTCGTCGTTTCACGATTACAGAACTTTTGGAACATTTTCCCCAAATTTCACGGAGTTTGGTGCATCAAATTGTGGTGGAGAAGCTTGGTTACCACAAATTTTGTGCTAGGTGGGTTCCAAAAATCCT
The DNA here is from genome assembly GCA_030765065.1 of Deroplatys truncata. Taxonomy (NCBI): domain Eukaryota; kingdom Metazoa; phylum Arthropoda; class Insecta; order Mantodea; family Mantidae; genus Deroplatys; species Deroplatys truncata. The sequence continues at coordinate 81,980,511 of CM060989.1, read as the reverse complement.
AACGGAAGACCATAAAAAAACAGACTGGCTGCAGCACTGACCTTCCTCCAAGATTTCAACAAATATGGTAACGCTTTACTCGATCGTATCGTAACCGGGGACAAGACTTGGGTGAAGCATGTCAATTGTGAAACAACACAGCAGTCGATGGACAGAGCATTAACAAATTGCTGTGTCATGCATGCCCAATTATTTGACTTTACAGAACTGCTTATCTTCAATATGCATACAATTAGAAAAAAAAATATGATGTGTTACACTCACATGACTTTCTCTACTCTTGTACAAACTATTTTTACAAACACTTATTCTCCATAAGCTTCATGTTAATCGAGATGTTAATCTTATTGCTAATTTTCTTGTAGATGCAAGGGCTTTAAGCTATAGCCAAATATTTTAAGAGCTGGTTGCTACGTAAAGCATTCCATTCTCTTTGTATGTCCAGGACATATAAAAATGAATAACGAATTCCTATTTGAGAAAAATTATTGGAAAGTTTAAGGGAATAACAAGCAATATCTCGAAAATGGTTCACTCAACAAAAAAATGTATAAGACATAAATTGTGTATTTTAACACCATCTACATCTTTTGTGTAGTAAAATTTTGTTTTTCTCTTATGGTTTACCAGTTATGCAAAAGTCATTCCCAATGTAGAATACTTTTGGAGACATTCCCAGAAAATTTAAGATATACATTTTATTGGTCATGAAAATATCTTAAACATGATATTATAATCAAAATCGTTAGTCACTTTTGAGAAAATTAAAATGTTCGAAAAATGTTCCATGTAAAGGGTAATCTGGGGTGGGGAGATTTTCTTGAAAACCTTTGTGTAGCATCTCTGGAAGATACTGAACCTAAATACCAAGTTTAGTGATTATCCGAGTTCGTTTCTGAGTTACGCTGTTCACAGACACACACACACACACACACACGGACATGTTTCCAAAACTGCTTTTTTTGATTCAGGGGGCCTCAAAACATATATTTATGGTGAAATCTTGGTATCGAATTTTTGGGTGGAATACAATACTTCCCCTATTTACTATAAGTAGTAGATAAAGTAAAAATACATATAACACACTAAATTCTAGTGCAACATTTATTGGTCCTGTAAGCTGCTCTACCTATAATTAACATTAAACATTGAGATACATTATAGTGGCTATGTAGGGGATTAAGAAATGGGGACGGCTAAGTATTTGTGACTTAACGTCGCTGTCTTCTTATGATTCTTGTGCACCCCTAGGTATTATGCCAAATGCAATGCACACTGCACAAAACAAAATAGATTAGCAAGGCCAATTATCTTGCTAGTCGTTGAATTATTGTTTTTATTTTTATTAATAGTTTATGGACCCAGAAATACGATTTATAAGGATACGCCGAAAGCATGTAGTGTCAGCTAGCAATGTAAACAGCAAGGACACTCCCCAGTACTGTAAACTCAAGGTAATACTGGCAAAACTAATATGTAGGATGGTATTAACTAAACAAGACAAGTCTCTTGAAGCAGGTTTGCAAGTGTCTTGTTTTGATACCAACACAAAGAAAACAATACAAGAAAATGGCTAAAACTGAAGTGTTCCGCTTAAGTCGACTTCCAAATTTTTAACTACTGCAGTCACACAAAATGGCATCAACCTAACAGGTACAATGTAACTAACCTTCACAATACATGTAACAGGTGCATATTAGAGAAAGAGTTACCAGTTGTGGGTGGAATCTAACAACTCAAATGTCACCAGACTCTGGTAACTTATCCCACAATGGTGGAAAAACGTCAAAGTTGTACTTTAGTAATGAAGCAGTTGTTAACAAAGACAAGAACTTATCTGATATATTGTGTGTCAAGAGATTTGTTATTTACTTATGTTTTGTAATCTAACTATCATGTTTATTTGTTAACAATTATATTTATTCAGTTCAATCTGCATATATCCTGGTAAAATGAGGAAGCAAATATCAAGATAACTAAAATTTAAAAACCAACTTTATTGCCAACCTTAATATAAAGTATGAATAAAGAAAACCTTTTTCCTTAGGTTTATAAACATAGAACAATAACAAACAAGAATGGTTGTTGATATACTGACAAGGAGATAGCCTACATATATGAGTATATTTTCAGAAAGTCTTCCTTAGTCTTTTGGACAGGTATAACCTTTGATCTTCTTCAGTATTCCAGATGGTATTCAGCTAATCTTCAATAAATGTGTAATATATAATTAGTTGGCATGTTTTTATTATTTTCATTGTTACTATTATGAAAATTTAAGTGTTGAAATAAAAAGGAAATTAATTTCAAATCACCTTCCCTGTACCACAAACCTGAGAAGGATTTGATCACTTTAAGAAACATAAAAAGAAAATAACTTCAAAATATGTAATGCAGCATTAATGAACCAACAGAACATAGAGTCAAACCTGGTACTTTATTAAAAACTGCCACAATTGGATCCCAAATGTGGGGCTTGCATAAGAGAAGGGGGGAAAATTATTAAAATCCACATTTTCAAAACGTAACGTATAACATCAGGACAGAAGAAGTCAACACGGCAACATCAGAAGAAATACAGAGAAGATGACATCACAAAATCAGAATTACAAAGCCCTACAATGAAGAAAGCTCTACCAATCAACTGCAGAGTGTAACAAATCTTCAAAGGAGGAAGAAGAGGATGCAACCACAGACAACTGATGTCAGAAGATAGCAAAGTAGGATCAAAGGAAAATATATATGCTCTAAAACACAACAAACTTATGAAATTATAACAATTGGATAGGCAAAATACAGGTGTACAAATGTCACAGTCTGAACTAGGGAATCAAGAAAATGAAGGAGAGGGTATAGCAGAGGAGAGCATGCAAATAGGCGATGCAGCAAAAACAGAATTGTCATCAGCAGATTTGTATAAATTTACGGCAGAGTTAGGGCAGAAAAGAATCAGAACAAGGTAGAAAGGAAAAAAATTAGAAGAATTTAAACAAGATTTACAACAGCAAATAGAACAAGGTAGAAAAGAAGCCGCAGATAGCAGAAGGAGAGAAATAGCAAAATTGAAACAAGGTATAGAACGAAGATAGAGCAGGGTAAGGAAGAATATAAAAAAAAAAATCTGATGTGTTACGCTCACTTGACTTTCTCTACTCTTGTACAAACCAGTTTTACAAACGCTTATTCTCCATATGCTTCATGTTAATCGAGATATCAAGATGTCAATCTTATTGGTAATTTTCATGTAGATGCAAGGGGAATATGGTAGGTTTTAAGTGATAGTCAAATATTTTAATGCTGGTTGCTATGTGGCGCATTCCATTCTCTTTGCATGTCCAGGACATAAAAAAAATGAATAACGAATTTGAGAAAAAGTATAAGTATTCGAAAATTTAAGGGAATAACAAGCAATATCTCGAAAACGGTTCACTCAACAAAAGAAATGTATATGACATAAATTATGTATTTTAACGCGATCTACATTTTTTGTGTAGTAAAATTTTGTCTATCTCTTATGGTTTACCAGCTATGCAAAAGTCGTTCACAATGAAAAATACTTTTGGAGACATTCCCAGAAAATTTGAGATATACATTTCATTTCTCATGACAATATCTTAAACATATGATATTTTAATCAAAATCGTTAGAGCCATTTTTGAGAAAATTAAAATTTTCCAAAAATATTCCATGTAAAGGGTAGTCTGGGGGAGGGGATTTTCTTGAAAACCTTGTGTTGCATCTCTGGAAGATACTGAACCTAAATACCAAGTTTGGTGTTTATCTGACTGTTATGCTGTTCACAGACACACACGGACATGTCTCCAAAACTGCTTTTTTTGGATTCAGGGAGTCTCAAAACATGTATTTCCGGTGAAATCTCGCTATCGAATTTTTGGGTGAAATACAATACTTCCCCTACTTACTATACATAGAAGAAAAAGTAATATGGAAGTGATAAGTAGTAATTTGAAAGAAACAAAAAAGTATCTTAAAAAACAAAATAGAGGACACAGGAAACAAAATGGATGACTCAGAAATAGAAATGAAAGAGAAGGAAATGTTAGACACAGAAATAGGGAAATGCAGAAACGAAGTGATAGAATGTAAAGCTAGCACAGAAAGTGAAGTCAGTAGGATTACAACAGAGTTGGCCAAGGAAGTAAAAAATTTAAATGTTCAACAACATTATTTAGAAATAAAACAAAAACAGGAAGTAAAGAAACTGTTAGATCCGGACCAGCTAAGAAAATGTAGATTACAACATTTCACACCTGAAATTAAACCAATTGCAAATGAGCTGCAACCACAACAACAAATAAGATGATGTGAAGCAAAACCAGATAAGAAATGAAATTGAAAATGAATTGAAGACAATGAATGAACATTTACAGGAAAAAATAGAGAACATATAGACATACATAAAGTTACGATGACACTGCATGCACAAAAAGAAGTGATTATGATATACTTGATGTAAATGATATAAACCATGATGATGTTACGCACAGAATGTAACCACACACACACGCACACGCACACAGCGCGTAATGCATAACACTTGTTACAGAAACTGTATATTGCATGAAATAACACCATCAACATTTGATGATGAAAATGGAAGTGACCGAAGCTGTTCATAAAAGACATAGAAGAATACTTCCTTTAAAAAATTTGTTGTCAAGATATTGGGGTCCTGCTAAACAAAATCAGGCTTCATGTGAAGTTGCTTCAGGAAGATATGAACTATCAAAAGTGTTATCTTTGGTGCGCTATTTTATAAAAATCACAAACAAGGTAAAACTGCTAGAACCAAACATGTCAGAATAAGAATTAATCTCAAGTATAACTAGGCATTTCCCAAACAGTTAGTACAGAATGAGGTAGCCAAAACTAGTAGATTTCATAGAGTGATAGAACTTCTAATACCTTTCAAGACACAAAATGCGATACAAATAAATACAAAAAGCCAAAATGAATCGCATAACCTCACAAAAAACCAATGTGGGAAAATATCAACAGAAACTTAACCATAATATATTAAGAAATTTTGAAAAATGCAACTATGAAAGGAGGGAGGCACAACATCGCACATTAACTAGCCACAGCGAGAAAGTGCAAAACGTAACAATTCCTAGAAACAAACAGAACTATGGAAATCACAACCTAAAACATACACAAACAGAAAACTGGTAGGAATCAAATAAATCACATATATTTTTGCAGCGTACTTAAGCAACAAACAGCATTAAATGTAAGGGGCTTGGGACCAAGAAGTAGGAATTACTGGAATACACAAACATGAATAGGAGTGGGCAAACTGAACTAAATACAGCACAGGAAAACTCAAACAATACACATGTAAACAATGTCAACCCAAAGGAAACCTAAAACAAGGTCAGTTTTGCATCTCAGAGATTGATCAGTGTGGCAAGAGACAACCCACATATGTACATGCAGAAACAATAGTAAAAGGGGATGAGAACAATAAGAGATGACAAATCCACCTTTGATCAAATTAAAAGTTTGGAATAGTGAATTATATGCTATGACAGACGCAGGTGCAAGCACTTCTGTTTTTGTCATCCTTTGTGGTGCAGTGCTTACCATGCCTCTAGCTCCCAAGGTCACAGGTTCAAACCCAGCAGAGCGCAATGAATGTTTTTTGGGCGTAAAAACTCTTAGCATGCCTTCCTTCAGAAGGGAAGTAAAGCCGGTGGTCCCATGTCATAGATTTGTGACACGCAAAAGAACCTCAGGCCTGATAAAGAGGCCTTTGAGCACAATTACCGGTCTTTCACCCAATACAGAATGGACACTAAGGTCCACAGCAGTTAAGGAGCGACCAAAAATAAAAGTCAATTTTTTATGATGATTACTTGTTCAGAAAGTTTACCACTGGAAATTGAGTTGAATTATTACCTTTCTGCTGGATGTATTCAGCACAGCAATTGGAAAGAACATATCATATATATCAAGTGAGGCTGGAAGCTGAAATCAATGGAGATTTGACTTTCTTGCATTGGTAGTTCTAAAACTAACTACGCATTTGATAATTCGGAGTGATATTTTAAATCTACTACATGGGACCACTGGCTTTACTTCCCTTCCAATGGAAGCCATGCTAAGGATTTTTATGCCTGAAAAAAATCCATCGCCCTCCGCTGGGTTTGAACCCGCGACCTCGGGAACTATAAAAAACTGTTGTGGAGATCATAGAAGAATGCAAAAATGGATATGGGGAAATAAACCAAAGTAAAAGATTCTTTGTAGAAAATATGTTACAGGAAAACATATTGGTACAAATTAACACACACGAAGATGAATAAATTTACAAAAATGTAAACATTTAATTTTGCAACCATATATTTTGTTTGGTATGCCATAGTGATAAGGAAATAAAATAACTACATTTCTTTATGGACGGTCTTTAAACTGCTGTGGTCCTTAGCGTACCATTCTATATTGGGTGTAAAAGACTGTCAATTTTGCTCAGAGGCCTCTTTCTCAGGCTTCGGGTTCTTTTATGTGCCGTAAATCTATGACACGAGACCACTGGGTTTACTTCCCTTCAGAAGAAAGCCATGGTAAGGATTTTTACACCCAAAAAAAAATTAATCGCCGTCCACCGGGTTTGAACCTGCAACCTTGGGAACTAATGCTAGCATAACCACTACACCATGGAGATCGACAACTACAAACTTAACACACTATCAAGAAACCAAGAGGAATAATTAATAAACTAATAAATAAGAAAGGTGGTAATGCTTATAATGTAAATAAAATTGAGAGAGATAACTTAAGAGAAATTTTAATAAATAACCAAAGAGTATTCAACAAAATGCCAGGAATATGTAACAAATACAACCATACATTTCAAGCAACAGATATAGTACCATTTACACACAAATTAAGGGCAATTCATAACTCCAAAAAGAGGCAATTTAGTAATGCAGAAATGCTAAAAGATTGAATTATTCAGCCTCGTATGTAATGTTATATAAATACGCTGAGTTGAGTTCTCAAAAAAGGGGGAAAATTAAAAATCATGATTCATGCAAGGAAAAACAATGCTCATACTCTCCGATACTGTTTCAGACGAAGGTGTCGACCTATTAATTTTTAAATTGAAAGAAGCAAGCATTTTCAGAAATATGCTTTTGAACTGCCTACTAGTAGTAGTGCACTTTTTAGAGCTCTGTATAACGTATTTGGAGACACCATCAATGAATTTGTAATATAGTACGTGGATGATTTTCTTCTATATAGTGACAATCCAGAATCTCATTTAAAACAAATAAATTATGTATTGTTAAAGTTGGATGAAAGTAATATAACTATCAACCTGGAGATATCTGAATTTGTTGTCAAAGAAGCAGAAGTTTTGGGAATATAACTTCACCAGAAGGTATAAAACCTAACCCTGAAAGAGTCAAAGCAATAGAAAATATCCTGCCTCCCAAAATTTTAAAACAATTGAGAAGATTTATAAGAATTTTATAGTATGAATCCAAATTTCTAATTAATTATGCCAAGGAATTATCACCACTTAGGGAGTTTCTAAAAAGGAAATTAAATGGATATGGATCTGGACTGCCAAAAACCAAATAACATTTAAGAAAATAAAAAAGTTATTTTATTATTTTGGAATGTCTGAATCCCGACTTACCTTTTTATATTTACACTGATGTCCTTGCGCAAGAACATGAGAGAGGCAAAAACCATATAATTGCCCCCGCAATTATGTTTTTGACAAAACTGAGTCTAGATTATGCATTTTGGGACTTCAAATAGCAGTTATATATTTTGCATTCTAAAAATTCAGGCAATGTGTGTACAATAAGAGATAATAGTGTATACCAACCATGTAAGCCTCTAAGAAATGCTAATTAACTAATTCTAAAATTTCAAGATATATCCATGAAATTACTTCACATAACATAGAACTTAAACATTTCCCAGGAAAAGAAAACATACTTAATGACATGTTATCAAGAATAAAATCCAAAAGAAGTATTCCAGAAACAATCAGTAACCCACACTACGAAATCAAAATAATGAATTTTAGCATAAAAGAAAATAATGCTTATTAAAAGATTTCCAAAACATAGTTAAAATACAGCAAGTAGACCCTGAATTAAAAGAAATATTTAATACAGCTTCTAACATAAAACCAAGAATTAATGCCAAGATAGGAAAATTTAATGGATTGTTATTTAAGGCACATTTACATGGGTCAATAAAACAGTCGAGAGTTCATGCACGGATGGCGAACCTGTTCCCTCCCTGCGTAAACAGTCTGAGCATGTGATCATGACCAAGAACAAATGTTTCTCAAACTGGTTTATAAAATCCAACAGTGTTAGATCATGCCATCTCGATGGAACGAGACAGTGACACTTTTGTACATCCCTATCAAAGCTTCATAATGCAGGTATAAAATGACAAATAATACTCCTCGGGACGCAAAACATACGAGGGTAATCCAGAAAGTCCCAGACGTTTTGAAATAAACAATTAACAAAATGCAAATATCAACGTTTATTATCTACATATGGAAGGTACACTCTTAAGCTATTTCTTAGCATGGCTTCCTTTGGAAGGGAAGTAAAGCCAGTGGTCCCATGTCGTAGATTTAAAATATCACTCCAAATTATCAAATGCGTAGTTAGTTTTAAAACTACCAATGCAAGAAACTCAAATCTCCATTGATTTCAGCTTCCAGCCTCACTTGATATATATGATATGTTCTTTCCAATTGCTGTGCTGAATACATCCAGCAAAAAGGTAATAATTCAGCTCAATTTTCAGTAGTAAACTTTCTGAAAAGTAATCATCACAAACGGAAGTAAATAAAAAAAACTGACTTTTATTTTTGGTCGCTCTTTAACTGCTGTGGTCCTTAGTGTCCATATGTATTGGGTGAAACACCGGTTATTGTGCTCAAAGGCCTCTATCAGGCTTGAGGTTCTTTTACGTGTTGCAAATCTATGACATGGGACCACCGGCTTGGCTTTACTTCCCTTCCGAAGGAAGGCATGCTAAGAGTTTTTACGCCCAAAAAAAATTCATTGTGCTCTGCTGGGTTTGAACCTGTGACCTCGGAAGCTAGAGGCATGGTAAGCACTGCACCACAAAGGATGACAAAAACAGAAGTGCTTGCACCTGTGTCTATCATAGCATATAATTCACTATTCCAAACTTTTAATTTGATCAAAGGTAGATTTGTCATCTCTTTGTTTTTATTGTTCTCTCCTCTTTTACTATTGTTTCTACGTGTACATATGCTGGGTTGTCCCTTGCCACACTAATCAATCTCTGAGGTGCAAAACTGACCTTGTTTTAGTTTTCCTTTGGGTTGACATTGTTTACATGTGTACTGTTTGGGTTTTCCTGTGCTGTATTTAGTTCAGTTTGCTCACTCCTATTCATGTTTGTGTATTCCAGTAATTCCTACTTCTTGGTTCCGAGCCCCTTACATTTAATGTTGTTTGTGGCTTAAGTACTCTGCAAAAATATATGTGATTTATTTGATTCCTACCAGTTTTCTGTTTGTGCATGTTTTAAGTTGTGATTTCCATAGTTGTTTGTTTCTAGGAATTGATGGGTGGTTTCTATTCCTTATGTTTTGTACTTTCTCAATGTGGCTAGTTAATGTGGGATGTTGTGCCTCCCTCCTTTCATAGTTGCATTTTTCAAAATTTCTTAATATATGTTATGGTTAAGTTTCTGTTGATATTTTCCCACATTGGTTTTGTATGTGGTTATGTGATTCATTTTGGCTTTTTGTATCTATTTGTTTTGCATTTTGTGTCCTGAATGCTTTTAGAAGTTGTATTACATCTATGAAATCTTATAGTTTTGGCTACCTCATCCTGTCGAACTGTGTTTGGGAAATGCCTAGTTATACTTGAGATTTATTCTTATTCTGACATGTTTGGTTCTAGCAGTTTTACCTTGTTTGTGATTTTTATAAAATAGCCCACCAAAGATAACGCTTTTGATGTTTCATATCTTCCTGAAGCAACTTCACATGAAGAATATCTTGCCAAGAAATTTCTAAAGGAAGTATTCTTCTATGTCTTTTATGAACAGCTTCGGTCATTTCCATTTTCATCATCAAATATCGGTGGTGTTATTTCATGCAATATACTGTTTCTGTAACAAGTGTTATGTGTTACATGTGTGTGTGTGTGGGGGTGGGGTTACATTCTGTGCGTAACATCATCATGGTTTATATCATTTACATGAAGTATATCATAATCATGATTGTTACTTTCTGTTGCCACTTCTTTTTGTGCATGCAGTGTCATCGTAACTTTATGTATGTCTATATGTTCTTTTTCTTTCTGTAAATGTTCATTCATTGCCTTCAATTCATTTTCAATTTCATTTCTTATCTGGTTTTGTTTCACATCATCTTATTTGTTGTTGTGGTTGCAGCCCATTTGCAATTAGCTTAATTTCAGGTGTGATTATTCCCTCTATGTTATCATCTACACTTTCTTAGCTGGTTCTGATCTAACATTTTCTTTACTTCCTGTTTTTGTTTTATTTTTAAATTATGTGGTTGAGCCTTTAAATTTTTTACTTCCTTGGCCAACTCTGTTATAATCCTACTGACTTCACTTTCTGTGCTAGCTTTACATTCTATAATTTTGTTTCTGCATTTCGCTATTTCTTCCTTTAACATTCCCTTCTCTTTCATTTCTATTTCCGAGTCATCGATTTTTTTCCTGTGTCCACTATTTTGTTTTTAAGATACTTTTTTGTTTCTTTCAAATTACTATTTACACTTCCATACTTTTTTTACATTCTTCCTTGCCCTGCTCTATCCTTGTTCTCTACCTTATTTCAATTTTGCTATTTCTCTCCTCCTACTATCTGCATCTTCTTTTCTACCTTGTTCTATTTGCTGTTGTAAATCCTGTATAAATTCTGCTATTTCTTTCCTTCTGCTACGTATATTTTCCTTTCTACCTTGTTTTGATTCTTTTCTGCCTTGCTCTATTTTCTGTCCTAACTCTGCTGAAAATTTATACAAATCTGATAACAATTCTGTTTTTGCTGCATCGCCTATTTGCACGCTCTCCTCTGCTATACCCTCTCCTTCATTTTCTTGATTCCCTAGTTCAGACTGTGACATTTGTACACCTGTATTTTCCCTATCCAATTGTATTAATTTCATAAATTTGTTGTTTCTTAAAGCATATATATTTTCCTTTGATCCTACTTTGATACCTTCTGACTTCATCAGTTGTCTGTGGTTGCTTCCTCTTCTTCCTCCTTTGAAGATTTGTTACACTCTGCAGTTGATTGGTAGCGCTTTCTTCATTGCAGAGCTTAGTAATTCTGATTTTGTGATGTCATCTTCTCTGTATTTCTTCTGATGTTGCCGTGTTGCCTTCTTCTGTCCTGATGTTATACGTTACTTTTTGAAAATGTGGATTTTAATAATTTTCCCCCTTCTCTTATGCAAGCCCCACATTTGGGATTTTTAATAAAGTACCAGGTTTGACTCTAAGTTCTGTTGGTTCATTAATGCTGCATTATATATTTTGAAGTTATTTTCTTTTTATGTTTCTTAAAGTGATCAAATCTTTCTCAGGTTTGTGGTACAGGGAAGGTGATTTGAAATTAATTTCCTTTTTAATTTTGAGGTTTCTTTTTATTTCAACATTTAAATTTTCATAATAGTGACAATGAGATTAATAAAAACATGCCATTTAATTATATATTATATTTTTATTGAAGATTAGCTGGAATACTGGAATACCATCTGGAATACTGAAGAAGATCAAAGGTTTTACCTGTCCAAATACTAAGAAAGACTTTCTGAAAATATACTCATATATGTAGGCTATCTCCTTGGCAGTATATCAACAACCATTCTTATTTGTTATTCTTCTATGGTAATAAACCAAAGGTAAAATGTTTTCTTCATTCACACTTTATGTTAAGGTTGGCCATAAGGTTGGTTTTTAAATTTTAGTTAACTTGATATTTGCTTCATTTTACCAGCTATTTGCAGATTGAAATGAATAAATATAATTTTTAACAAATAAACATGATAGTTATATTACAAAACATAAGTAAATAACAAATCTCTTGACACACAATATATCAGATAAGTTCTTGTCTCTGTTAACAACTGCTTCATTACTAAAGTACAACTTTGACGTTTTTCCACCATTGTGGGATAAGTTACCAGAGTCTGGTGACATTTGAGTTGTTAGATTCCATTCATAACTGGCAACTCTTCCTCTGATACGCACGTGTTACATGTATTGTGAAGGTTAGTTATTTTGTACCTGTTAGGTTGGTGCCCTTTTGTGTGGCTGCAGTAGTTAAAAAATTTGCAAATCAACTGTTAAGCAGAACACTTCAGTTTTAGCCATTTTCTCGTATTGTTTTCTTTGTGTTGGTATCGGAACAAGACACTTGCAAACCTGCTTCTCAAGAGACTTGTCTTGTTTATTTAATTCCATCCTACATATTAGTTTTGGCAGTATTGCCTTGAGTTTACAGTACTGGGAGTGTCCTTGCCCTGCTGTAATTGCTGTGTACATTGCTAGCTGACACTACATGCTTTCGGCGTATCCTTATAAATCGTATTTCTGGGTCCATAAACTATTAATAAAAATGAAAACAATAATTCAACGACTAGCAAGATAATTGGCCTTGCTAATCTATTTTGTTTTGTGCAGTGTGCATTGCATTTGGCATAATATCTGGGGGTGCACAAGAATCATAAGAAGACAGCGATGTTAAGTCACAAATACTTGGCCGGCCCCATTTCTTAATCCCCTACATATCCACTATAATGTATCTCAATGTTTAATGTCAATTATATGTAGAGGAACTTACAGGAACAATAAATGTTCCACTAGAATTTAAGTGTGTTATGTGTATGTTTACTTTCTCTACTATGTATAGTATGTAGGGGAAGTATTGTACTCGACCCAAAAAATTCGATACCAAGATTTCATCGGAAATATGTTTTGAGTCCCCTTGAATCCAAAAAAAGCATTTATAGAAACATGTCCGTGTGTCTGTCTGTGAACAGCATAACTCTGAAACAAACAGTCGGATAAACACCAAACTTGGTATTTAGCTTCAGTATCTTCCAGAGATGCTACACGAAGGTTTTCAAGAAAATCCCCCCACCCCAGATTACCCTTTACATGGAACATTTTTTGAAAATTTTAATTTTCTCAGAATTGGCTCTTAACGATTTTGATTAAAATATCATATATTTGAGATACTTTCATGAATATCTTGAATTTTTCCAAAAGTATTCTTCATTGTGAATGACTTTTGCATAACTGGTAAACCATAAGAGATAGACAAAATTTTACTCCACAAAAAATTTAGATCGTGTTAAAATACACAATTTATGTCATATACATTTTTTTTATTGAGTGAACCATTTTCGAGATATTGCTTATTATCTTAAATTTTCCAATACTTATACTTTATCTCAAATGGGAATTCGTTATTCTTTTTTATGCCCTGGACATGCAAAGAGAATGGAATGTGCCACATAGCAACCAGCTCTTAAAATATTTGACTATCGCTTAAAGCTTAGCAATTCCCCTTGCATCTACAAGAAAATTAACAATGAGGTTAACATCTCAATATCTCGATTAATATGAAGCATATGGAGAATAAGCATTTGTAAAAATAGTTTGTAGAAGAGTAGAAAAAGTCATGTGAGTGTAACACATCAGATTTTTTGTAATTGTATATATGTATTGAGGATATGCAATTTCGTAAAGTCAATTAATTGGGCAATTTGTTGATGCTCTGTGCCTTAGTTGTTTCGAGTAGCTATAGATCATATTTAGGAGGTCTCGGGTTCAAATACCATACACCGACCAATCTGCTTGAAATATTTTTTTTTGGTTTCAAGTAAATATGGAACCGCATACTTCATTGCTATGACCCAAAGTTTCACCTCTCTTATGAAACCAATGACAAAATATGTGCCTACATAGCACTATGTGTAGCCTATGTCACTTTTCAGCAGATGATTAGGAAGGAGACTACAGAACTAAGGTCAAAATAATCACTGTGTCGGACAAATTTTTATATTGATATATACCAAAGAACCTTAACACAATTGTATTTTTAGTATTTTAACATAAAAATTTATTCAGGGTACTTGTGAACTTGTCAGCATATCTGTTGTTAAACTGTTTTGCAAAAAATATATGCAAATGCATGAACTTCGTAATCCTGGTTATCTTAGAATCCTATTGCCCCCGCCACCTAAGCATCCAAACATGCATTTAAATCTGGAACGTGCAGTGTAGGGAACATTTATTGTTCTTCTTCACATGAAAAAAGTCTACCATCAAGAGTCCCCCCCCCCCAAAAAAAAACCAGTTGCTAGTAACTTTCCAGCTGACAAGCCTTGATTGGTGTAGTTTCACCTTTCATCACTGCTTATTTAGAGTTGAGTGTGCTCAAATGAACTAACTTTCATAGCAAATGACATTTTGGTGAAAAACTCCTCTATCTCATCTTCCTTGAAAAACTTCATGATGTATTATTCAACCAACATGTGTGCCTTCTGCTCACTCACTGTGCTACAAGAGAGGCAACTTGCTCTAAGCGACGAACAGAGGAATCCCTCTACATTATTCAAGGTCGCAAAGCAATTTGCTCACTGAACCACTGGTGGAAAATTCCAGTTTGTTTGATCCACCCTCATCCATGCCTTACTGCAAACTTAGCGTATACTTTCTGATGTGTGATTGGAAGACCTTTTCTCATTTGGGTGCATTGTGTTGATATGTAACAATCATACAGCTTTGTCCACTCATTGTCAATTTACATGCCGTCATTATTTATTTTACTGTACATATAAGAAGTGATACTTCTATCCACATTATGACTGCATACAAATGATTTCAAATGTGTAATCAGTTGAAACATATTACTAATTTGCTTATTACTTATTTTAACAATATATTATTAATAAATAAGGATATTGAATATATTCTGATGCAGCTATGGGCCTCAGTTATCTGTAGAATGTACGAAATGAAAAGGTTGCTCAGTAATAACACCAGAGGGCTATCAAGATATAACCAGAATCTTCTGGGAGTTTCCCTTCTTACTTCTTGAATGTTCTGGTTAATAATGATTTAAAGATTTCCACCATCATGGCTCTTAAATCCCACTCCTGACACCAGCGTGATTTGTACAGTTTTCACTGTCTTTTCACTAAATTTTCACTGTTTATCTAGTTCAACTTTCACTATCACTTTGTGATGTAGTCAGTAGTGAAATAGGCGCAAAGCAGCCAACTCTTTGGATGGTCTTTTGCTGTGGAGTTTAACACAAGACATCTCTTAATCTCTCACAGTTTTCAGTGTACATCAGAGCTGTCATCACCAACCTACTTTTACTGCACTTGAAGTTGCACCAGAAATTCACTCACCAATTCACTTACTGACTGATTGACTGACTTGCAAGAATGCTTGCTTATGTAGCAGCTGGAATCTTCCACAGAGTTCCAGAATGTTCGAGAAGCAGGGATAAGGGAAACTTCCAGAAGATTCTGGTTATCTCTTGATAGCACCTCTGGTGTTTATGCTGGGCAAGAGTACACAGCCAGTCAGTCCTTCGGTTGGCACTTTTTACCGATAACCAAGACACATAGCTGCACCACAATCTGGAAACAACTTGCTGCTGCAAAGAAAAAAACAAAAGAATCATATATTTACAAACATATTACAGCACACCAAGTTTCAGCTTTGCAAAATTTTGAGATACAAAGTCAAATGCAGACATTATGTTTTAAGGAGTTGTACATTGTTTCTGCAGTAAATTTTTGACTGTCTCTTATGGTTTCTAAGATGTACATAATTCAGTGAGAGTGTACAGGAGTTAACATGCTATTTAGAGGACATTCAGGATATATATTTTATTCATTATCCAGATCTCTCTAATAAAGTCCAAGAAATCAAACAGAAATTAAGACTTCCATACTTAAAAGAAAACCTACAAACAAAGATCAAACCTTTAGACCTATTTGGTATTGAACACTATCTCCAGTTAATAACTTAGTAGAAGAATTTTAAAAATCTGAAACATCTCCATGTATTTCCAAACAATTGTCAGTAGAAATAATACATTTAAAATATCCTGGCAATGAACGGTTACATATACTGACGGATCCAACTTACCAAATAATGGTGGTGCTGGTGCAGTATGCCCACTTTTTTCTTTTCGTGGGAGATTAAGTTCAAATTCTACAAATGTTGATGGTGAAATTTTAGCAATTCTTTTTCAGCTTACAAAATACAAAACAATAATAAACAAATGAGAGTTGTAATATCTGGCTTTAAAGCAACTATATATCCATAACATCTGATACACCAGCCAAAAGCCTAAATATCCTAGAATGCTAAAAAATTACAAAACAATTTAAAGAAAAGAATAGTGTTTCAATGTATAACAGCACACTATGGAACACAAAGTAATGGAACAGATAATTTTCTAGCCAAGAAAAGTAGTAAAATTACATCAAAACCATCTGGTCCACTGTTTTATCACTCTATTGGAAGAATAATTACATCAACATACAATAAAAAAATAAAAAAGAATATGTTTCACAAACAAATCTACATAACACGACTGGATTCCTACACTACCAAGAAAATCCTCCATAGCAGTTTTTATTATTATTAGCTGCCGCAGCAAACACATACACAGGATTGGCACAGCAGAATCTCGTATATGCCCTTTCTGTGAACTTGAAGATTTTCAGAAAAACCACCTACTTCACTGGCCAGCTGTCAATCAATATCTCTCATCAAAATGTCCTCTGTGGTGTAGTGGTTGCTATGCTAGCCTCTACTTCACAATATCACGGGTTCAAACCTGGCAGAAGGCAATGGATTTTTAGGCGTAAAAATCCTTAGCAAGGCTTCCTTCGGAAGGGAAGTAAAGCTGGTGGTCCTGTGTCGTAGATTTACGGCACATAAAAGAACCTCAAACAGGCCTCTGAGCAAAATTATCGGTCTTTCATGCCCAATATAGAATGGGACGCTAAGAACCACAGTAGTCAAAGAGCGTCCATAAATAAAACTGAATTTAATTTAATTTTCTCGTCAAAATACTCCTGTGCAAAAGAGTGAATGACTTCATTGCCAACTGCCTGATTAACATTCCAATGGATACAAATGAATACAACAAAGAACACCTACATATTATCAATGCAGTGGTTTCAGTCCACAAAGAAAGATCAATAGCTATGAGAGACAAAAGAAATAAGTAACTCTAACAGCTTGAAACTCTGAGAGAAAGTAAATTCAGAAACTTCATCTACACTTATGGTTACCTAATAGTTTGCAAAAACTTTATAAAAAAATAGATCATGCTAGTACATCAGAATATACTACGAGGTGCACTATTTATATTTTGGGCCTAATCATTAAAACAAAGTAATTTCTGATTGAAAACAGCTTTATTGTTTTTCAAAATATTCTTCTTTATGATCAATACACTTTTGCATCCGTTTGAACCATTTTTCAAAGCATTTATTCCAGTCTTCTTGAGACACCTCCAAAACATGGTTTTTGAAGGCATCAACGGCTTCTTCTACCAACGAAAATCGTTGTCCACCTAATTTATTCTTGATGTTCGTGAACAAAAAGAAGTAATTGGTTGCCAAATCAGGCTGTATGGGGATGACCCATCAATTCGATTTTTTGAGCCTTCAAATACTCTGTTGTTAGACGAGATGTGTGCGCGCTCGCATTGTCTTGATGAAGAACGATCCTACGGTTCTTGTTGGTTTTCCTTACTTCACCGAAGACTTCCGGCAAACAAATAGTTGTGTACCATTTGGCATTGGCCGTTTTACGTTTTCCTCTAAAGGCACTGTTACCACATGGCCAGTTTTGCTGAAAAAGTAGGCGACCATTTGCTTCGAAATGCTTCGAGTGCGAACAACTTTTGTTGGATTTGCTTCATCTTGAAACACCCATACAGATGACTGCTGTTTACGTTCCGGCTCATACGCATAGATCCATGATTCGTCACCTGTTACAATCTTATATACGTCTTTTGAGGCACCGCCATTGCATTTATTGAGCATTTTTGTACACCAATCGACACGAGCATCTTTTGAGATTGCGTCAAATTATGTGGGATCCAACGAGAGCAAACCTTTTTCACGGCTAAATAATCATGCAATATTTTATATATGCTAATGGAAGTAATGCCTAGGGTTGCATCAATCTCACAATATGTCACATGATGATCTTTCATTATTAGTTTTTGCACAGCATCAATGTTTTCTGGTACAACTGATTTTGGACGACCTTCACGAACTTCATCATTGAGCGAACGGCGGTCACGATTAAATTCGTTAAACCAGCGTTTCACAGTGACAAAGGATGGAGCTTTGTTGTCAAATGTGGAAGTTAATTGATCGATGCACTCGTCTTGATAATCCACGTCGAAAATCATTGCATGAACATTTTCACGAGTTAATTCCACGTTTTTGTTGACACACAATTTTCAAGTTAGTGTAAACAAATCAAATGGCGCTCTATTGACAAAATGTTTGAAGTAGATTGTGGTCAAAAATGTCAAAATTTCCATTGGAAACGTCAGATGGCACCTACAACATTCAGGGTTGCCAGCTCAAAATATAAGTTGTGCCCCTCGTATAGCGTAAAGAATTTAGGTACTAAAAGCTTCACCAAGAGTTAGGTACTAAAAGCTTCACCAAGAGTGCTCATACTACAAAGCTACAAACCCAGAATATTCAAAATAAACTGCAAAATCTGCAATAAAGTATATAAAGGTACCTCAATGTCCACACAAGTGAATATTTCTGCAACATTAAATGTAAACAAGCATATAAATCAGCAGTTGCCAGATAGTTTTGGGATTTCTATAATGAAATAGATGCCGATGCTACCCTAGTAAAACATGCCAGCCACCTGGAAGAAAATCTTCATCAAATTATGAGTTTTAAAATACAGTCAATTGACAGATTAAGCAGATTCATCACATTCATTTATGCCTCCAACCCTACAGATGTCCATATTCGCAGCTGCAAATTCAAATCCAAATCTACAAATGTGTCATCTCCAGTTCACCTTCAGCTAAAGATCTAAAGCAGGGGTCTTAAAACATATGATAATTTTAATAAGTGTAAATGAAGTAGTGTGTCACAAATCACTAGAAATAAATTTTCTGTATTTTGTGTATGTGTGCGCGTGCATGTGCATATTGATTCCACCTAAATATTAGACAAAGATTTTCTTGGAAACAAACAGCATAATTTGAAAATGAAAAGTCGGATGGATACGAAACTAGGTATTTAAGTTAAACACTTTCCAAGATGCAGTACAAAGATTTTCTAGAGAATCCCCCACTCTAAACTACCTTTTATATGGAAATTTTTTTCTTTGTTTTTTGGCTTTAATTAAAATACCATATGTGTTAAGATATGTTAAGTAAAAATATATATCTTAAATTTTTGTGAAGCAACTGTTAGCCCCTTCATTCTATATGACTTTTTT
This sequence comes from Deroplatys truncata, assembly GCA_030765065.1. NCBI lineage: Eukaryota > Metazoa > Arthropoda > Insecta > Mantodea > Mantidae > Deroplatys > Deroplatys truncata. The sequence continues at coordinate 81,960,964 of CM060989.1, read as the reverse complement.
TTATAATTTTGTATTGCTATTAAACCATAAGAGGCAAAGCATACTAATGCAAAATTTAGATTTTATTTATTTTGACAAAATTGATGTCAAATACCGTTTTTGTGACATTAAACATTTCTTGAGATATTTATTGCTATTGGTTTTGAATATTCAAATAATTTGTTTTGAAGTGTTAATCATTTTGTTTCTAGTGAAGTTATGGCAAGAGTATGGAGTTTTAGTAGGAGTATAATGACAGCTTTTTAAAAATTTGGTTTTCTCTTCAGCTTCCTGTATCTCTTGTACCTGCAATGATGTGTAATGAAACCATTTCTGCAAATGTTTATTTCAAAATATAAATGTCCTCCGTGGTGTAGTGGTTACCATGCTAGCCTCTAGTTCCCGAGGTCATAGGCTCAAACCTAGCAGAGGGCGATGGGTTTTTTTGGGTGTAAAAATCCTTAGCATGGCTTCCTTCGGAAGGGAGTAAAGCAGGTGGTCCCGTGCCATAGATTTACAGCACGTAAAAGAACCTCAAGCCTGATAAAGAGGCCTCTGAGCAAAATTACCAGTCTTTCATGCCCAATATAGAATTGGACGCTAAGGACCACGGAAGTTAAAGAGCATCCATAAATAAAAAAGTAAACTAAATAAACTTCTGTAGGAATAGTATGTAGAAAAGTGACTGACATGGTAGCCAAGATCCTTAATTACTGGTATCATGAACGAGAGGTCCACAGTTCACATCTCGCCAGGACTGTCCTAACTAATAGGGTTTTCTCCGTCCTCATAGCTGGCAAATGCTGAGGAGCTACCCTAAACTTAGGCTTGGAGTGTTTCCTTCCCAGAAATCATTTCATAGCATATATCACCAGTGCCCACCACATGGTATGCCATATAGTAACAATGGGCATTAAACAGTACCAAAAAGTGTAGAAAAGTGGGTAGATAAAATAAGTGAATGTAACGCCATATTTTCTACAAAGCATTAGCCATTTTAAAAGGCTTTAAATGTTATATGTAGATGTAGATGATCTTTCATTATTATTTGAGAATTTGTGAGAAACGCTCCATTTTCATTGTATTACCTGCTGACTGTCCACTGACTTGTTGATAACCACTTGATTATGAAATTATTATTCCCAAGTTTAATCAATATACAAAAAGATTTGATAAATTAGCTAATGATGGTATAGATTAACAAAGCTATTTCAGCTGTAAGGAAAATTGTGGTTGCTCTACATGAATTTGTAACTACAGTTGATAAGAATCACTTATCTCTGAGCATGTACCATTGTTGTTCTATTTCAAGATGTAATTTCCTTTAATTCTTTGATTATTGTATTTAATGATGCTTAATCTCCAACATTTCAGATTGTGCTCAGCAGCCGTTTTTGGAGAATGTGTTACCTCACCTCTGCCATCTGCTAAAGACTTGGAGAAAAACAACAGCTTCTATAATGGAAACGGTCATCCTGAATATGAAAATCAAGAAAATATTGATAAATTACCACCTGAGGAAAAACATGTTCAGACAGAGCAGTCTAATAATTATAGTGATGGGAAAATTTACAATGGGGTTTTATTCTTGAAAGAAAATAATTTGAAGCATAAGGGCAGATGGCCATGCAAGTGTAACATTTGTGGAAAGAGCTTTGCTCAGTTGTCAAAATTGAAATTGCACAATTTGATTCATGAGTGTACAAAACTACACAAGGGTGAAGTTTGCAAGAAGAGAGTTGCTAGTTTGTCACATTTGGAAGAGCACAGTTTGATTCATGAACATAAAAAGCCACACAAGTGTGAAATTTGTGAGAAAAGATTTACTCAATTGTCAGTTTTGAAACACCACAATAATGTTGTTCATTTGGGTAAAAGGCCACGTAAATGTGAAATATGTCAGAAGAGGTTTCCTAGTGTGTCGCATCTGAAAGATCACATGTTGATTCATGAGGGTAAAAAGTCACATAAATGTGAAATTTGTAAAAAGAGATTTACTTTGTTGTCACATTTGCAAAGCCACACTTTGATTCATGAGGGTATAAAGGCACATAAATGTGATATTTGTGAGAAGAGATTTACTCAGGCGGCACACTTGAGAGTGCACAGTTTCACTCATGGGGGTATAAAGGTTCATAAATGTGAAATTTGTGAGAAGAGATTTAATTGGTTGTCACAATTGAAAATGCACAATTTGGTTCACGAGGGTAAAAAGCCACATAAATGTGAAATTTGTGAGAAGGGATTTACTCGGTTGTCAGATTTGAATAGGCACAATTTGATTCACGAGGGTAAAAAGCCACATAGATGTGAAATTTGTGAGAGGAGATTTACTCGGTTGCAACATTTGCAAAGGCACAATTTGACTCATGAGGATTAAAGGGAACGTAAATGTAAAATTTGTAAAAATATATTTACCCAGTTGTCACAATTTGATTCATGAGGGCAAAAAGGAACACAAATATGAAATTTGTGAGAGGAAGTTTATGGGGTTTTCAAATCTGAAACACCATGATTTGATTTATCAGTATCATACAAGTGTGAAATTTGTGAACACAGACGTATTCCTTGGTATATTTTGAAAATGGGTAATTTGAATTCATATAAATAAAACATTTATGAGGATTTCAATGATGTATCACATTTTAAAACCATAATGTATCTCACAGGGAAAAAAATACAAATGTGACATGGAAAAAGGGCTTCATCAAGCTTAGGAATGCAAAATTTCATTCATGTGGGCAAAAAGTTTTAAAATTTTCACTTTTTCATATATTTCTCTTATAGTGTCTGCTTTTTTGGCTGATAAGGTTTAGTAGAACGATAAGGAGTATTTTGTTTGTATATTCAATATATTATGCTTTATGCCATGCTCAGAGCTGCAGTAACATGTAACTCAATGTGTTATCAACAATAGAGATAGGAATTAAAAGATATATTTTAAAATAAATAAATTAATTAATTTCCCATCAATTTTGTAAATGTCCATTTTTCCAAAATGTTATCCTACAAAAACATTATGTGAATCAGTGACTTAATCTTTAGTTAATCATCCTCCGTTGTGTAGAGGTTACTATGGTAGCCTCTAGTTCCCGAGGTTGCAGTTTCAAACCCAGCAGAGGGTGATGGATTTTTTTTGGTCGTAAAATCCTTAGCATGGCTTCCTTCAGAAGGGAAGTTAACCTGGTTTTCCCATGTCATAGATTTATGGCACAAAGAGAACCTCAAACCTGATAGGCCTCTGAGCAAAAGTTGCTATCTTTTACACCCAATATATACCTTTTCCACTATAAGCTGAAAGGAGAAGTAAACAAAACCACGTGACAAGACAGCACCTCATTGGCTGGTGGGCAAAATACAACCTTTCCCGCTTAGCATGTCGTCTCCTTCTCTACAAAAAACAGTTTGGTTCAAATCGTAAGATTTTGTGGTCATTCTCGTGCAGAGAAATTTAAAAAACTCATTATTGTAACAGTTCAATTTATGAAACTAAATGTGTTTGTAAGATTCACCTATAACTAAATGAAGCGTTATAGCAGAGGGTATAAGAGACCATGCGCAGGCGCTGCAGTTCATTTCCGGTTTCCGGCTGAGAATCTTCTGCCACTGTGGAAAACATAAACATGGGAAATGGAAATAAGAACAGTTGTGTTAAATGCTTTTAACAAATTCTGTGAAAAGTAACCACCTTTAATCGACAATGAATATGGTTGGCCATTGTTTAGCAATAATTGAACTTCTTTGTTAGTGATGCAGAATTGTTGCTCAGATAGCTTGGGTCGCATTGCTCTCTGTGGTGTTTTACCTATAGTGCTAATCGTTATTTAACTTGTTTACTCATAAAAGGTTAAAGCAAATATGGTATACTGATATTAGTCATCAAATGAATGATTTCTAGAGCCTGAAGTTAAGAACAGTTTAATCCAGTACCTTTAATTACAAAAACCGAACTGTTGGTACAAACTTTTATTTGTCTACTTTTAGCATTACGTGTTAGAGGTTTAGGATGTAAGTAAAACATAGGAATAAGACGTACAATGTTAAAAAGCTAATTATCCCCAAGGTGCACAATATACTGTATTCGCATTCTGTCTGAAGCAATTTCCTCTCACGTGGTGCTGCCATGTGCTTGGCGGAGTGATACAGTTAAGTTTCGTTTACTTCTCCTTTCAGCTTATAGTGAAAAAGGTATAGAATGGGACGCTAAGGACCACATCAGTTAAAGAGCATCCATAAATAAATCTTACAAAGAAAATCTTCACTTACGTTTATTAAGGAGATTAAAATATCAACCTTTTTTAATTCTTCAACCACATCTTCAGCTCTTTGCTTTATTTTGTTGAACATGGTTATCGTTAATGCTGCTAGATAATTAATTACGGCTATGCTCCATCTGCTGGAAAGAAAAGAAATTTGATTATAGAATCATTTAGCAATGTTTCACTAATTTATATACAGAAAGATTGGATTATGCATCTCCCGGAAGTGTGCAGAAGCATTATAGTAGTGATTGTGTCTGACTCACTCAGTTTTACTGCTATGTAAACAATGTTATTTATTGCATATTGCAAACTAGTACAACTACAGAAATTCACATGAGGATGTGTCATAGTCTTTAACGCTCCCCTTATATGTGATGACTGGACCCATTTCTGAGATGGAGGCACCCTGCAGGTGCAGTCTGCTACCTCCGATTAGGGTGATGATGAAGATGGCTGTGGAGTGAGAGGACCTACAGCTTTTACCATGGATTTCAAACCATCCTGTGCCCTGGGACACTCACATGAGCAAGTTAGAGGTTGAGGCATGAATAGGGCTGACTTAAATTCACCACTCTACAGCCAGGAAACCAACCCCAGACCCTCAGTACGAGAGGCAGAGATGAAACCACTACATTAGTGCCCACGTAATATGCTGTTGTATGGATTATTTCCTGCACCACAATCATTGTATAGCTTCAAAGTTAAGTTCCCACAGGCTTATGCTTCTGAAACTTGTACATCTTGTAACAGACAACACAGAGCATACTAAAGCTGCCACAATTTAATCCAGTTTTTAACAATCCAGCATATAACATACCAATATCCCTAAATCTAAGCACCAGTTGTATAACTTGTATCTCTGGAAATTCAGTGCAAAGTGTATCATATATGAAAATCCTTAGTTCTAATATGAATTCTTCAGCTAGAATTTCAGTGGGATAGTAATTCATATATATGAAAAGTTGTCCTCCATGGACTAGGGGTACCATACTAGCCTCTAGTTCCCAAAGTCGATGGTTCAAACCCCGCTGAGGGCATGGATTTTTTTGGGCCATAAAAATCCTTAGCATGTCCTCCTTCAGAAGATAGGTAAAGCTGTTAGTCTTATGTCATAGAGAGTCATGTCATGTGATACTGAAGAGAGTAGGTCCCAAAACATATCCTTGAGGAGCGCCACCAGGAAATGACTAGTGGACAGTTTATCTCAGCCCACTGTAACTAAGAAGGTACAGTTGTTTAGGAAGTTGTAAACTACATTTAAAGATAATTAGGAATTCCTTTGTTGTGCAGTTTGTACAGAAGGTGTGGGTGTCGCACTTTGTGAAATCCTTGCATGAAGTCCAGTGCCAGAGTCTGTTTTTTTCGTGAAAAAATTGTGCTATACTTTCTGTTACTCTTAGGAGTTGGCAAAGAATAGAGTGACGGTGCCGAAAAGAAAACTAGAGAGGGGGTAGTTTAGAGGTCATATGTACATTTTTTTTATTTTCTTCTTATAACTTAATCGAAGATTTTCGCAAGCGCAAGAAGAAGGCGTTTAGAACTGTATCCAGATGGCAGGTTTTCGAGACTTGTGTAAAACGATATGTGCACGTTTCCAGAAAGACGAAAAGTAACTAACGCAAAGCGAAGCAGATGTTTAAGTTTGTTCGATGTGCTGGATTTACCATACTAGCCTGTAGTTCTTGAGGTCGCGGGTTCAAACCCGGCGGAGAGCGATGGATTTTTTCCGGCGTATAAATCCTTAGCGTGGCTTCCTTTGGAAGGGAAGTAAAGCTGGTGGTCCCGTGTCGTAGATATACGGCACGTAAAAGAACCTCAAGCCTGATAAAGAGGCCTCTGAGCAAAATTACCGATCTTTCACGCCCAATATAGAATGGGCACTAAGGAACACAACAGTTAAAGAGCGTCCATAAATAAAACTCAATATATTTTTTGACGAGCTGGATCGATGGCTGCGTTGGACACTACCAGTTAAGGACAATTGATTTGGAGTCTGCATGCGATGTGCGGTGCGGTGTCGCTGTCCTGTTGCTGATATTTTCTCACTAGATCAGTTCCTAAGGCTAATAGGCTCATCACTTATTTTATGTGGGTGCTGCGTTGTGAACTTGGTTACATTTTACATGGTTACAAAAGCCTGATGCTGATCCGATCGTACAAAGGGTCGGTGCTTTCTTATAAGAACAGGTATAGTTAGGCAATTGGCGAAAAATTCCGTATAAAGGGTCTATAAAATTGAAGAGGCCTGAAACCGTTCTCATACCAGGCCCTGACGTAGTGATGGTTAAACTTTGAATTGCTCAAGATTGTCTTCATTTGTCAAGCTTGTCTTACACCTTAATGTTAGACCTGAAAACCCAGCAGCTTAACCGCTTGCATTGGAAAATGGCATTTTGAATGCCTTAATTTAAAATTAAACTGCTCCAGGCAACAAAAACAGCTTCTAGATTTTCTACATTTCTGTGTACGTGGATCTAACCACGAGTATGTGATCCAAGTACACCATTGCTTTTTATATGGGGTTTCCGAAGTGATTGTCTGCAGTGGGTGAAAAACGTCTGGGAGCATTTACAAGGCCGAAGAGAATCTTTCCTATTTAAATTGACCGTATGTGGTAACGAGGGCGTGTACTTATTATTTATCTCTGATACTGACGCAAGAAAATAGGCACTCAAAAGATCTCAAAGAATAGAACCATTTTCTCTTTCCCATGTAACTTAGGTGGCCATCTGTTAAGGGAAGGGGAAACAACGAGCTTTTAGTGGCTGCTTTAACTTTCTGTGGTCAAAATTAAAACGACAGCCTCCGTGCCGCCGTGTCTCTAAAACAACTGAATCCAAAAGCTAGAAGATTCACGCATAATGCCGGCATGGAGCATTTTGTCAACTTGGGTGTTCATTATTTCTAGCTGGTTTTGAGAGACGTGACCTTTTGCTTGATATGCTGTATTCCTGTAAGGTTGTACTATTTGTTGTAAATTAGTGGCAAATGTATACGGAAAAATTTGCAATAAATCCACCAATAGTATTTTGTGTTCCGTAGAAAGGTTAGTATTTATATGAAATGTAGCATACCCTATATAAACATCACTTACGTCATCAGGAGATATATTTGCAGACTGCATTAAAGCTACCTTATGTGGTGTGCTGATGCTGTACCAGTATATTCCGCAGTATTATTGCCAACAGCGATACTGATTTTTCCAGCAGACTGGCAGAATATTGGTAAAACTTCTATATGCTTCTTTTGAATTATAGCTCTTCTAGGTGCAGAAACCTTTTACTAGTCAGGGTGGCCTGAAATTTCACAGTGCTGTGTGTTACACTAAAGGATGGAAGCGAATATCTTCTACACACATTGTCTTATTAACACTGTCGGTTCTAAACTAATGTGACGCATGGGGTAGTTCAGTTATTCTTGACAAGTAGTCACTATGGACTATCTATGTGGCATTTATAACGTAACATGCAATCTAGCAAGATCTAGGTAAATCACTGTCCAGCCGCAACCCGCCGACCGCCGTGACCTGGTCCTGCAACCCTGAAGCGGAGATGACGGGTACAGGAAATGATAGATCGGAGAGTCGTGGTAGAAGAACCACCCCAGCATTCGTCTGTCGAACTTGGGAAACCGTAAAACACATGGTCGATCGTAGGGGACATTGCTGCCTAAGCCTTCCCGCTCGATTAGGTACGTAGTAGAGAAAGTAAAAATGCCTTTTGTGGATTTAGGAAATGTCGGTGCCGATATTTCTAGGCGGAATACAAACTTCATCTACTTACAATTTACAAGAAAGTAACAAAGTAAGTGCTATCACGACTCCCTTTAGAGCACCGAAACTTGATAAGCTACTTCAAAACCGTTGATAATCGTGCATGAGCGCACACAACTTGTCAGACTAAGATAACACAGTCATAGTCTTTGATAAGTTATAAGTACGAGATACATTATCTAAAGTTGAAGCGTGCCAACAGGCTCTCGCCAACAAAGAAAATAAGCAATTATAAAACCTTGCTCAAAGCTCATTAATTCTCTTACCCAAAACACTCGACTGTTTTCCATAAGAATAGAATTTAATGTTTCTTCTTTCATTGGAAATACATGTTTTGAGGCCCTCTGAATCCAAATAAGGCAATTTTGGAAACATATCCGTGCGTGTCTGTGAACAACGTAACTCAAAAACGAAAAGTGGAATAAATACCAAAGATGCGACACGAAGATTTTCAAGAACCCCCCCTCTTCGTACTACCCTTTACATAGAACATTTTGATTTTCTAAAAACTGCCAGTAACGATTTTGAATAAAATACCATATATGAAAGATATTTACGTGAGGAATAAAATGGATATCTTAAATTTTCTGGGAATAGCCTAAGAAGTCCTCTTCAATCGGAAGGAATTCTGTAGAATCTTGTAAAACCTTTAATAGACAGATGAAAGCGTACCAAACAATAAATGTAGATCTCTTTAAAACGCACAATTTACTTCAAATAAGTTTTTCTGTGGCATAAACCGTTTCTGAGATATCCGTTATTAAAGATTCGAATTTTTTTTACAGGGGAAGTATTGTATTCCACCCTAAAATTCGATACCGAGATTTCACCGGAAATATATGTTTTGAGACCCCTGAATCCAAAAAAAGCATTTTTGGAAACATGTCCGTGCGTGTGTGTGGGGTAATCTGGATTGGGGGGATTTTCTTGAAAACCTTCGTGTCGCATCTCTGGAAGATGCTGAACCTAAATAGCAAGTTTGGTGTTTATCCGACTGTTCGCTTCTGAGTTATGCTGTTCACAGACACACACACGGACGTAGTAGAGAAAGAAGTAAGCCTTCCTAAGAATAATTTGTACACACACTAATAAACGAAAGAGGGTACAGAGAGTCTTGTGAATGTAACAGATAAGATTTTTTTCAATTAGAACTTTGTGAGTTTTTCCCTGTGTTTAGTATAAGTTGTATAACGCAGAGAAATAGGCATACGAAAATGTAAGCACATACGCGTGAATTTCAGAATTTGCGTTAGCACTTACAATTGAAGCTATGGAACGCCTTTGAAAGCGGTATCCTCTCTTTCAATGCTTCAGACATGGTTTAAGCAAAAGTTTCTGATTGTGGTCGTAATGAAATACCCTGGGATGTAGTTTACAAACTAGCATTCTGTAAACTTATGTCGCATCTCGTACGTCATAAATTAGTTACTAGCAGTTATGAATTCTTGTACAAACATATTAACTAGATTAATTTTCTTGAAGCTTCACAGTGCGCAAATATCGGCTTAATCTACAAAGCTCTGATGCTATGTTAGCAGATTTAATCCATTTCGAAGGCAAACTATTTCAGTGTGCACACAGCGTATAGATTACACGGTGCACATTTAATGTAATCAACAGCCATTTCGTACCGATTTAGCCGCGTCTATTGGTGTTACAGAGCGAGCCAAAAAATCCGAACCGCCTGCGCGGTGTTTTTCCTGTCCGCGTACTCGGCTCTTGTTGCCAACTCCTGCTATCATAGAAAGGCGAGGATGTAACCATACAACACTTTTAAAACTACTTTTAAAGGCTTTACTTACCAACTTTATGAAAGGAGATGCTGAAACTGGCCACCGTCGTTGTCCATGGATTTTTGGCACCTCTTTAGGAAACTATCCATCATGGAATTTTTGGGGGGAATTTTCCAAACGATGACCGATATCGTCTAATGTTTCTTCGCTAAGAACCAAACACCGTATTTTAGATTTCTTAGCCTGAACACTTCTTGTGGCCTGAAATTTACTGTAAAGTTCATGGATTGTTGTACGGCCCGGAACTTTTACACCTGGAAATCTTTTTGCAAATCGTACTTTCACTTGGCGAGCTGACCGAGTTAACACATACGAATCATAAATAAATACACACTGTGCAGTAGAAAACATACTGAACCATAATATACTTTGTGACTATGTACAGGACAAAATAATAAATAACTCATAATAACTGAACTACATCACATCACCGTCAATTCAATACTGCACTTCACGCTGCAAAGCTAAACCACAGCGTGACTTTGTTTATAGCAGCAGTGCGTTATCATGTTTTAATCATATTTCCACACGACCAGTGGAAAAACACCGCGCAGCCGGTAATATTGCTCATAAAATACCCCTCCAGGGTAACTTAAAACATAAAGTGTACAAGACAAACCCACACACCATGGAAGAATTGAAACAAAATATCCGCCAGGAAATTTCTCAACGTGAACTACGGCGAGAGATGGATAGTTTCCTAAAGAGGTGTCAAAAATGTATGGACAACGACGGTGGCCAGTTTCAGCAACTCCTTTCGTAAAGTTGGTAACTAAAGTCTTTAAAAGTAGTGTTAAAAATGTTGTATAGTTTCATCCGCGCCTTTCTATGATAGCGGCAGACGGCAACGAGCGCCGAGGACGCGGTCAGAAAAAACACCGCGCAGGCGGTTCGGAGTCACTCTGTATTTTACGGAAGGTTCTAAAGTACAACTTCAGCATTTTTCCAGCATTATGGATAAGACACAAGAATCTGGTGATATTTGAGTTGTTAGGTTTCCATTCATAACTAACAGTAGGATGTGCAGAGCGTCGCAGTTCCGCAGGCAGACAGGCGCGCAGAGACGCATAGAAGCCCCTAATATTTCTAGATTGAAGCACCCGCTCACCAGTAGAGGAGAAGAATCCCGAGAGAGCGCGACGAATCGAACCTATACTCGATCCAACCTTAATTCAATCCTGGTGTCAACAAAAACAAGTGGTTGCAGTCTTCTGTTATTGGCTGCAATCCAAGCAGAAATCTTTAGGGTATGCTTCCCGCTTGCAATGTAATATTTTATTATACAAGGGCGGATCGAAAAGTAACGCACAATAATTTTTTCTATCTTGGTATTACAGCTGGAATGTTGCAATTTCACACATATATAGTTTGAAGTTTTCCCTACAGAGGGTATTTTTTGTTTTATGTACAACTTTAGCGAGAGAAGCGTGAACTACGCAAAAAAGATGGCGCGTATGTTACTGTCGTCCACGTGTGAAGAGCAGAGAGGTGTGGTTCGATATTTGTGGGCCAAAGGGCATAAACAGGGACATGCGTGTCGTGTATGGGGATGATTGTGTGGACCGTAGAAATGTCTTCAGGTGGTGTGCATTCTTCCTAAAGGGCCGTGTGAACCTTAGTGATTCGCCACGCTCCGGGAGGCCGGTAACAACTGCAACCTCGCAGAATGTCAGAGGCATTGAGACGGCAATTTTGAACGACCGGCGTATGCAACTGCGAACCTTATCGCAACAGTTCAACATCTCCTATGGTGCAGTGTACGATATTGTTCATGACACGTTGAAATTTCGTAAAGTTAGTGCACGTTGGGTGCCTAAGACCCTGACAGACAACCCAAGGACCAGCGAATGATGACGAGCTTGGATCACCTAACGCGGTACACCTCAGAAGGGCATGAATTTCTGAAAGGAATCGTCACTGGTGATGAATCATGGGCATACCACTACGCACCCGAAACCAAGCAGGCAAGTATGGAGTGGAAACATGCTAGTTCCCCAGTGAAGAAAAAATTCAGTCACTCAATCTGCTAGGAAAGTGCTTGTGACGGTGTTCTGGGATAGGCATGGTGTTGTATTGGTAGACTTTGCTGAACACGGGACCACTGTGAATGCTGCAGCCTATATGAGAATTTTAGTGAAGTTGCGTCGTGCCCTTCGTGACAAACGCCACAACATGAATGCTGACGATGTCAAAGTTCTTCATGACAATGCTCGCCCCCCATGTTGCTGCTGTTGTTCGTCAGAAAATCACCAAATTTGGTTGGTAGGTCGTCAGCATCCACCATACAGTCCGGACCTTACAACGTCGGACTTTCATCTGTTTGGTCCCATGAAGTAATTCCTGGCCGGCCAACGCTTTGCGACAGATGCGGAAGTGAAATCAGCAGTCCGCAGATGGCTCTACTCCAAGGAAACGGGCTTCTACCAACAGGGCATATTGAAACTGGTATCACGATGGGAGAAATGTGTTGAGAAACTTGGTTACCATGTCGAAAAGTAGGTAAAAGGTGTAACTTCATTTTTAATGTTTCTTGTTGTTTTAACTATTAAACTTTTTTGTAAAAAAATTTTGTGCGTTACTTTTCGATCCGCCCTCGTAATTGGCGGAACAGTTCTACACATGTAAAAATCTTAATGTCAACTATGAAGCGAGTTACTTACCACATCAGGAGGTGGCCGGTCGTCTGCATGCTGCAGGAGTGCGTCGGACAGTCATTGTCAAATATCCGCACACCGGTAATGCACTGCACTGATAAACTTATAGTTATATAGAGTATATTTAAAACCACCGCCGTAAAAAGCGCTTAATATAAAAACCTGTCAATCATCTGGTAGCTAGGTGATTTGTCAATTTGAGTTTTATGGTAAGAAGCATTGTCGATAAACAGAACGATGCCGGTATCAACATGATGTTGACCAACTTCATGTAATTTTCTGTATTCATTTCTTGATGAAAATTTCCTCTTTTGTTGTGACTTGTAAATGAGAAGGGCATTTGGAACGAAGCCGATCTTTCCAACAGCATGAACGATAATAAGTGTTTGCCCTTTGGCAACAGGTGCCTGCAAACCTAATTCACTATTGTCACTCCAACATTTAGATGTTGTATGACTGCTGTGTATGTATGATTCATCTTCATAGACTATAATTTGACCCTCTAATTTGTAAGGTACTCTTCCAGCTGAGATCGTATGTCGTGCTTTTCTATTAGAACTATTCTGTTTGAGTTAGTTTTCCTCCACTTGAACCCTGAATCTTTTATAACTTTTCTGAGACTTGTAGCACCACCTTGAACATTTATGTGGTCTTTCAGCTTGATGAGCAATCTGCTTATCGTTGACACAGTTTTTTCTTACACATAGAAATTGCGAATCCTGCGCCGATTGACGCATTTGTCGAAATTGTCTATTTCTGTAACACACTTAGGAGCCTTATGTTTCTTTCCAGGTAGGTCAAATGGTACTCCTTCATCCATATGTTTTTTCTTATTTTTGGGAACTCTGGAAGCGGAACTCAGTGAAACACTAGTTGCTTTGGCTACTCTTTCTTTCACTCTCTTAAGGCTTTTGTGGAACTCGGGTGAACATATATTTTCTTCCTTCATCTCTGCTTCTTGCTTCATGAAGTCGAGGACATATACAATTATTTCCCTGCTTTGACTATGTGATACCTTACCACTTAATTTTGAAAACGTAGGAGCCATGGTTATAAATATAACGAATATAAAATAAGCACTATTTTGGTGCTGCTCTCTTTGAAATTACAACCAGAAGCAGACACTTTCTATGCAGACTGTATGTGTTACGCACTGTGAGTAAGCAAAGGTATTATATCGCTTTCGTTGAGTAAGCTAAACATGAACCATTCCTAGGCTCGGCAGCTGGGGTGGCTATCAGCGCCACGACTGTCACGAAGCTCACTTATCAAACTAACCAGCTGGTGCACACTTTGCGTCGCTACGACCATAGGGCACCAAGATGGCCGAAGAGTTACCGACTACCTAAGGACTCCTTGGGCTCCCGGGCTTAAAGGATACCACTCTATCCATCACAAGCCCCAAGTTAAGCAGCACCGGGCTTGGTCACTAGCTAGACGAGTGACCGATCAGCAGTGCCCCTCCTGTCTGTGAACTTGGACACTTCACAAACCTATACCTTATTCCTATCCTGCTTCGTTGCCAACCGGACTCCTTAACCTGATCGCCACGCTAGCGGCCGTCCAAGTTAAGCAGCATTGGGCTCGGTGACCACTTGGATGCATGTTTACCCAAGTGATTCACTGAGACCAAGCCAATGACAGTACAGCAAGCTAAACTTCGTCCATCGACTACAAACACAAAAGCTTGCGGACATTCTGTTCACCTCCTACATCGCACAGGTAAAGCGACATTGCGGCTAGGTGCTGTGACTATTGACATCCCACCCAGGTAAACCTGGGCGACCTGCTCTCGATTGCTGGATAACAAAAACTAGAAGCCGTTAGCCGGAACCGTAAGTAGCGACCCCAAGTATAAATTAACCCGCAAGCTGTGGCCTTTGGGTTACGTTAGTTCCGCCCCCACGACCCTTCAAAAGTAAGTGATCACCTCAACATTATTTAAGTCTAAACAAACATTTTCCTTCCCATTTATAGACCTAAGACTAACACTAACGTAGATTACGTTGGTGGTTACGGTAAAAAATGTCTGTACCTCAATAAAGTTGAAAGTTAAATCATTAAACCTAATTAAAGATGTGGGTGTTGTCTTTTGATTAAAATTCACTCATGTTGACTGGCTCTTATAAGCAATAGCCTTTAGTCTTGATATTCCTTTTTGTTGGAAACCCAACATTAGTTTTGTTTTTAACTTTTTCCATATTAATGATAGCTCTTCTTTTTCATTAACTTGTGAAGGCTACATACATTTCCAATTGGATAGCTTTAAGTATTTTAGGGTGTTTATAACTGTTAGGGTGACTTATGGTAAAACTTTTCAGTTTCTTTTGAAATGATTTGCAACCATTCGTGATTCTTCTAGTTGCAAAAGAAAATTCAGTCCATATATTTGGTGGAAACTCAGTATATATATGCATAGGATGCTTAAAAAATAAGGACATCATTTCAGGTATGATTCCCCATAAGTAGGCAATAAAAAGTCCATTACAACGTGCTTGGTTTCCGAGTTATTGACTTCAAAACGGTGATATTCACTGGAACGTATTTCTTACCGCAGACAGTTATATTAACAGAAGATGTTCATAGTGTCCACTTCCTGCTTGAATACAGGCTTCACATCGACGTCTCATGACCGTGTGAACACGACCCCAAATACCAAGAGTATTGCGTGTTTCCTCACAACCTGACACAATTAGATTTTGAAGGGATTCCATATCAGGCACAGGCGACGACCAAGGTTTTTGAATCACCCCAAAAGTAGAAATCGACAGGGTTCAAATCAAGTGAGCGTGCAGGAGCGTCATTATGCCAGAAGTGAACATGTTAACGAAATGGAGTGTCTTCATACACATGAGGCATGGCGTGTTCCAGGAAGGTTGTGTTCGCCTTCCCCGTATGTCTTGGGATCCAACTAACCGATCACCAATGATACCGGCCCAATGTTGAGAGTGAACAGCACTTGCTGATGAGATGTCACGATTGCACGTTGGTTTTCATATGCCCATACATGCTAACTGTAGAAATTTGTAATGCCATTTCGTGTGAAGTGTGGTTCATCTGTAAATAATACTAGGCAGGATTTGTAGCACACTGCTGGATAATCTGCTGCTGACAGGGCCTGTACACGTTCGAAATTATAAGTATATAGTTTCTGTTGTTCTCGCAACAGTCTCCAGACAATCGTATGAGGAACATTCACTTGCAACGCTATCCTTCGTGTACTGATAGAAGTAGTGTGTACAGAATCCAGAATCTCCTCCTCCACAACTGGAGTCGTAGATCTTGGTCATCCCCTTCCCAAGACAGAAGATGTACACTATGTGATCAAAAGTATCCGGACACCCCCACAAACATATGTTTCTCATCTTAGGTGCATTGTATTACCACCTACTGCCTGGTACTCATCCGCGACCCCAGTAGTCATTAGACATCGTGAAACAGCAGAATAGGACTGTGAACGTGGTCAGGTGATTGGGTGACACTTGTGTCAGTCTGTACGCGAGATTTCCACACTCCTAAACATTCCTAGGTCCACTGTTTCTGATGTGATAGTGAAGTGGAAACCTGAAGGGACATGTACAGCAAAAAAGCGTACAGGCCGACCTCGTCTGTTGACTGGCAGAGACCGCCGACATTTGAAGAGGGTCGTAAAGAGTAATAAGCAGACATCTATCCAAGCCATCACACAGGAATTCAAAACTGCATCAGGATCCATTCCAAGTACTATGACAGTTAGGCGTGAGGTGAGAAACCTTGGATTCCATGGTCGAGCGGCTGTTCATAAACCACACATCACACAGGAAAATGGCAAACGACGCCTCGCTTAGTCTAAGGAGCGTCAACATTACACGATTGAATAGTGGTAAAACGTGTGGAGTGACGAATCACGGTACACAATGTGGCGATCCGATGGCAGTGTGTGGGTATGGCGAATGCCCGGTGAACGTCCTCTGCCAGCGTGTGTAGTGCCAACAGTGAAATTCGGAGGTGGTGGTGTTATGGTGTGGTCGTGTTTTTCCTGAAGGGGGCTTGCACCCCTTGTTGTTTTGCGTGGCACAATCACAGCGCAGACATACATTGCAATTTAAGCACCTTCTTGCTTCTCACTGTTGAAGAGCAATTCGGGGATGGGGATTGCATCTTTCAACACGATCGAGCACCTGTTCATACTGCACGGGCTGTGGCGGAGTGGTTACACGACAATAACATCCCTGTAATGGACTGGCCTGCACAGAGTCCTGACTTGAATCCTATAGAACACCTTTGGGATGTTTTGGAACGCCGACATCGTGCCAGGCCTCACCGACCTACATCGATATCTCTCCTCAGTCCGCACTCCGTGAAACATCCAGCACCTGATTGAAAGTATGCCTGCGAGAGTGAACGCTGTCATCAAGGCTAAGGGTGGGCCAACACCATATTAACTTCCAGCATTACCGATGGAGGGCGCCACGAACTTGTACGTCATTTTCAGCCAGGTGTCCGGATACTTTTGATCACGTAGTGTAAACCTCCATGAGCGTACAGACGGCGATGGAGACTTTCAAATGTATTCCGACCTGGATACCTTCGCTGTGGGTAACGATTCAGCGCAGCAATGTCATCAACTTACCTTAGGTGAAGTGTATTTCTGCCAGCTCCTGCTTGAGTACATGTTATTCAGTCAAATGCCAAACAGAACACTCAATGTAACCTTCGTCTAGAAATGAACTGTCAGAGTGTTGTCTTGTTAATATCTACTGTGGCGTCAACTATCTGCAGGAAGAAAAATGTCCGGAAAATATCACTGTTTTGAAGGCCATAACTCAGAAACCAAACATTTCTGGACACATGTTTTAATGGACATTTTTATTGTCTACATATGGGGAATGCATTTCTGAATTTATGTCCTTTATTTTTGAAACACCTGTATACAGGGTGAATCATCTAAAACTTGCACCGCAAATATTTTGGAAATGGAAAGGGCTATTGATGTGCAGTTTTCACAGCATTGATTGCTAGTCAGGGGCTCGTACATTTAGCCTACAAACAGATTTTAATAATACTGAGAAAGTGTATTTTTTTAGCAAACATACAATTTTTAAATGGAACAATGCCTAGTTACATCGACAGATTAAAGGTAGGGTAAATTAGAATGTCACTGGTCTTTGTTGTAAGATTCTAGTGCAAGTGGTTTACGAGAAATCGTATTTTGAAAAGTTTCCACCCTGACAATTGTTGGTCCAATTCAACTGCTTAGTTGCTAGGTACGATATTGCTATGTTTGTTGGCATTGTGTTTTCTGTTTATTGATTCCATTGCGACTTTCTGGTCAGTTAGTTTGTGACAGTTCAAGCAGTAAGTCGTGAGTGGAAGATGGGGTTTACTAATGCAGAAAAAGTCCACATGCTCATGGTGTATGGAGAGTGTAGGAAGAATGCCGTTCGTTTCTGTACGGTGTATGCGGAAACGTATCCAATAGACGTCAACCATCTCGGCAATTATTTATCAACCTGTTCAACCAATTACGTGAAAGTGATACTGTAACACCCAGAAAACGTAACAGAAACAAGCAAATGACTGGAGAAGAGGCAGAAATTAATGTTTTGGCTGCCGTTGCAGTAGATCCGCAAATTAGTTCCCGCACAATCTCACGTGGGAATGGCATAAGTCAGGCAAGTGTACTGCGCATTCTCCATCGACATAGGTTCCATCCCTATCACATCTCCCTCCATCAAGAGCTGGAAACGATTTTGAGAATCGTGTTAAGTTTTGTACATGGACATTAAGACATGATACTCCAGATTAATCATGTATCTTGTTTAGTGATGAGGCAGCATTTACTAATCATGGCCAGTTAAGCTGCAGAAACATGCACTATTGATCTGTTGGCAATCCCCGTTGGCTTCGTCAGGTGGAACGTCAGCGTCCATGGAGTTTAATCGCGAGGTGAGGGATAGTGAACCATCAGCTCATAGGCCCTTTGTTCATAGAAGGAACAATGAACTCGCACAAGTATCGCAGCGTCCTGAAAGATCATCTGCCACAGATGCTAGCAGATGTTCCTTTGCAGACTACGAGGAACCTGTGGTACCAACATGATGGTTATCCAGTCCATAGTTCACGAAGTGGTACAGCTTGTCTTAACGGATTGTTTATAAATCGTTGGATTGGACGAAGAGGACCTATACCTTGGCCGACCCGTTCACCTGATCCCTTTGGACTTTTTTCAAACTTCGTATTTGAGTTTAGTATCTTGCAAGGATGCGACACGAAAATTTTCAAGAAAATCTCCCACCTCTAACAACCCTTACATGGAACATTTTCAGAAAATTTTGATTTTATAAAAAAAATGGCTCTAACGATTCTGATTAAAATACCATATATGAAAGATATTTACATGAAAATAAAATGTAGATCTTGAATTTTCTGGGAATAGCCTGTAAAGTCCTCTTCATTCGAAAGGAGTTTTGATAATCTTGTATAACTTGTAAACGTTAAACGATAGACGAACATAGGTCTCTTTAAAACACAGAATTTACTTAATATAAGTTTTTATAGTATAAGCCGTTTGAGATATCCTTTATTAAACCTTCGAATTGTTCATTTCTTGGCCATTCTCTTAAAGTCCTTTCAACACACCGTTGTTTCTCCGATTGCATGGAAACAGTGCGGAATTTTAAGAACAGCATATAGCGTCCAGTTCTTAAATGTTTGAGATAGAGAGTAGAGAAAATTATGTGAATCTATCATTTCAGATATTTTTAATGCCGTTTTCTTATTGGTGTTTAGTAGCGACAACTTAACCTTCGTCTCGATTTTGCTGATTAAAGCTCTCGTCGTTGATTTTAACCTCACATGCAAATAATTCTTCACCTTTTCCTCTAGAAGGTGAATTATATTCTATTGGTTTAACCTTTCGTTGTGTACCAATCGTGTCGAAACCTTTTCAAACAGGTGGTATCCGAACCACCGCTTCATTTAACATACACTACGAGATCAAAAGTATCCGGACACCTGGCTGAAAATGACGTACAAGCTCGTGGCGCCCTCCATCGGTAATGCTGGAAGTCAATATGGTGTTGGCCCACACTTAGCCTTGATGACAGCGTTCACTCTCGCAGGAATACTTTCAATCAGGTGCTGGAAAGTTTCTTGGGGAATAGCAGCCCATTCTTCACGGAGTGGGAAAGTGAGGAGAGGTATCGATGTGGGTCGGTGAGGGCTGGCACGAAGTCGGCGTTCCAAAACATCCCAAAGGTGTACTATAGGATTCAAGTCAGGACTCTGTGCAGGCCAATCCATTACAGGGATGTTATTGTCATGTAACCACTCCACCACAGCCCGTGCAGTATGAACAGGTGCTCGATCGTGTTGAAAGATGCAATCGTCATCCCCGACAATAGTGGGAAGCAAGAAAGTGCTTAAAATATCAATGTAGGTCTGCGCTGTGATAGTGCCACGCAAAAAAAACAAAGGGTGCAAGCCCCCTCTAGGAAAAAAACCACCACACCATAACACCACCACCTCCGAGTTTCACTGTTGGCACTACTCACGCTGGCAGATGACGTTCACCGGGCATTCGCCATACCCACACCCTGCCATTGGATCGCCACATTGTGTACCGTGATTCGTCACTTCACACAACGTTTTGCCACTGTCAAATCGTGTAATGTTGACACTCCTTACACCAAGCGAGGCATTTTCCTGCGTGATGTGTGTCTTATGAGCAGCCGCTCGACCATAGAATCTAAGGTTTCTCATCTCACTCCTAACTGTCATAGTACTTGGAGTATATCCTGATGCAGTTTGGAATTCCTGTGTGATGGTCTGGATAGATGTCTATTACTCTTTACGACTCTCGGTGGTCTGTGTCAGTCAACAGACGAGGTCGGCGTGTACGATTTTGTGCTGTACATGTCTCTTCACGTTTCCACTTCACTATCACATCAGAAACAGTGAACCTAGTGATGTTTAGGAGTGTGGAAATCTCGCGTACAGACTTCTTACACAAGTGACATCCAATCACCTGACCACGTTCGAAGTCCATGAGTTCCACGGAGCGTCCCATTCTGCTGTTTCACGATGTCTAATGACTACTGAGATCGCAGATAATGAGTACCAGGCAGTAGGTGGCAGCACAATGCACCTAAGATGAAAAACGTATCTTTGTGAGGTGTCCGGATACTTTTGATCACATAGTGTATATTATAAACATCGTTCATTGGTTATTTTGTATGTCTCTGTATTGTTTTTCGGGCCGGTCACATAGAAAACTGATACGACTGGGTGGAGTCAAGAGCTGGTTACCTAAACTTGGAAACCTTACGGAGGGAAAAGCACTATGACGATCTAGGGGAATGGGCCATTTTTATGCGCGACAGTGTACGTGGTAGAGAAAGTAAAAATATGAAGTTTAATTTTATGGTATTTTGATAGGGTACTGCTCGAAAGGAACAAACTTTACAAGAGAACTTTGCCAGAGAAGCGAGGTGTAAGAGAAGATATGCGGCTCCAAACAAGTAAAGCCCTTATCGTATGCAGCATTGTCTTCCTTTCTCCTTCCATACTCCGACTTCACGTACTACGCACAAGTATCCCTCATTTTCCAACACAGATATGTATTATTGGTTGTTAACTCTTTTCTCTAGAGCAAACACTTCAGAATTCGAACGCTTCTTCAGTGAATTGCCACAATTTTTACATTCTCCACTACGTATAGTAAGTAGAAAGGGAAGTATTGTAAAGGGTCTTTCAACAAGAGTGTCCAATCTTTAACATGTGATAGCTGCCGTTGTTATTAAGTTACAGCAATCATTTTTTTCATGTGGTTAAAGTTGTTATTGACAAATAACCATGGAACGTTACAGCATTCAGCAGTGCGTAGAAATTGTGAAAAGTTATTATCAAAATTGATCATCTGTTCGCCAAACCTTCTGTGTATTGCGTGAAGTTTACGGTGTGCATAATCGTCCCTGCGAGAGAACGGTTCGGCGTTTGATCGATAAATTTGAAAGAAGTGGTTCTGTCAGCGATCAAAGAACGCCTGTACGTAATCGACGTAAGCGCTCCAACGAAAACATAGGCGCCGTTCGTGAGAGTGTACGCGAGAACGGAAACAAATCAACTGCTCGTCGAGCGGAAGAATTGGGGCTTTCGCCGACCACAACTTGGCGAATTCTGCATATGGACTTTAAGTTTCACGCTTACAAAATGGTGTTAACTCAAGAACTTAAGTCCAACGACCATAGGTTGCGCCGTGTATTCGCTGACTGGACTATGGAGCATTTGGAAGCTGACCCGGATTTTTGTCGAAAAATCTTCATCGACGAAGCTCACTTATGGATGGTTGTATTAACAAATAAAATCGCCGCTATTGGAGCAATCACAATCCAATGCAGATTCAAGAACGACCAATTTATCCCCAAAAGGTTACTGTGTGGTGTGGATTTTTGTAAGGTGGAATCATTGGTCCATATTTTTTACAAGATGAAGATGGAGAAGCTCTAACTGTCAATGGAGAAAGATACCTGGCTCCTATAAGGGACTATTTTTGGCCTCAATTGGATGGTATGGATCTCAGAAATATCTGGTTCCAGCAAGATGGTGCCACATGTCATACTGGTCTCGAAGCAATCGATCTTTTGAAGGAGAAGTTCAGAGGTTTCATCATTTCCCGTGGATGTTAACTGACCCCCGAAGTCATGTGATTTAACGCCGTTGGATTACTTCATGTGGGGTTATGTCAGCAAGCCAAAAACAGTAAATGGTCTTATGAATAACATCACGCTCGTTATTCGTGAAGTTGGACCTAATTTACGGGCTTCTGTCATTGAAAATTGGGTCAACCGTATACGCGCAACCCAAC
The DNA here is from genome assembly GCA_030765065.1 of Deroplatys truncata. Lineage (NCBI taxonomy): Eukaryota > Metazoa > Arthropoda > Insecta > Mantodea > Mantidae > Deroplatys > Deroplatys truncata. The sequence goes on along the minus strand of CM060989.1, from coordinate 81,938,657 downwards.
GAATCGCGGCGGACACTTAACTGATGTTCTCTTCCACACTTAATGACATTAATTATGTTCCAAAATAAAAAAAGAAATAAACCTCTATCATTTATAGAAAGTGCTTTATTTAAGTTCAAAGATAGGCCACTGTTGTTGAAAGACCCTATATTTAACCCAAAAATACGATGGCGATTGGTATTTAAGTTCAATGTTTTCTAAAGATGCGACACAAAGATTTTAAAAAAACATCCCCCACCCCAAACTGTTCTTTATATGTACGCATTATAAATATTTTTTATTTTCTTAAAAATGGATCTAACGATTTTGATTAAACTAACATATTACATTTTCTGTTACGTATAGTACGTAGAGGAAGTATTGTATTCCACCCAAAAGTTCGCTGTGGAGATTTCAAGGAAATATATGTTTTGATGCGGCCTGAATACAAATAAAGTATTTTTGGATATATGTCCGTTTGTCTGTGAACAGCATAACTCAAAAAGGAAAAGTCGGATAAATACCAAACCTGATGTTTGACTTCAGTAACTTTCAAAGATGCGACACGAAGATTTTTAAGAAAATCCTCCACCCCAACTATCGTTTACATGGAAAAGTTTTCGACAATTTGTATTTTATAAATAAGGTCTAACCATTTTGATTAAAATACCGTATATTAAAGATATTTAGGTACATTAAAAATAAAATGTATATTTTAAATTTTCTGGGAATAGCCTAAGAAGTCCTTCACTGGGATCGAATTCTATATAATCTTGTATAACTTGTAAACGTAAAGCGATAGACATAAACTACTACACAAAAAATGTGGATCTCTTTAAAACACACAATTTATTTCAAATATTTTTTTTGTGGCATAAACTGTTTAAGAGATGTACGTTATTACAAGTTCGAATTGTTCAATACTTGTCATTCTTTTAAAGTCCAGTCGATTTTCAGTTGTTTATCACGATTGCATGGAAACAAAATGGAATTTTAAGGCCAGCATATGGCGTCCAGATCTTAAACATTTGGCTAACGCTCTTTTATATGTATTTACAACGAAATGTATAATGTAGCTATTTTGGTAGGTGCTTTTTTTATTAAATGTAGTATATAGAAAAATAAGTTTTAGTAAGAATAATTTGCATACTCAATAATAAACAATGGAGGGTAGAAAAGGTGATGTGAATGTCTCACATTAGAATTTTTAAAGATACTTTCATAACGAACAAAATGATATCTTGAATTTTTTAGGAATAACCTGTGAAGTCCTTTCCATCGCGAATGACTGGTAATGCTTAAGATATAGACAAGATCTCACCACATAAAAATGTAGATCTCGATAAAGCAACAATTTATGACAGTTATTTATATATACAGGGTGAATCAGCTAAAACTTGCACCGCAAATGCTCGTACATTTAGCCTAAAACAATTTTTAATAACACTGAGAAAGTGTACTTTTTTTAGCAAACATACAATTTTTTAAATGGAACAATGCCTAGTTATATCAACAAAATAAAAGAAGGGTAAATTAGAATGTCAGTGGCGTTTGTTGCAAGATTCTAGTGCAAGTGGTTTAGGAGAAAGCTTATTTTGAAACTTTTAGGCACCGACACTTGTACAACCTGTGATAGCTCAAACTAAAGAACAACAAAAGGGAATTACAATACTTCTGTGGATTCTTACAAGTAAAGAGAACATAGCCCTTCAAAGGTTGTGTTCAAAATGACCGCTGGCAGCTTCAATACACGCTTCCAGTCTGCTATGGAAAGACTGCTACACACGTTCTAGCATTTCAGCGGAAAATTCAGAGCAGGCAGCAGTAATACGTCGTTTCATATCGTCTGTTGTAGTTGGTACTTCCTTGTAGTCAGTGTCTTTCAGCCTTTTTTGAAGCATCAGCCATTTCCGAGATATCCGTCCTTAATGGTTTGAAGTTTTCAGTATTCAAGTCCTGTCGATTTTCAGTTGTCCCTCACGATGTCATGGAAAGGGTATGGAACTGAGGCACCGTCTAACATCCAGTTCTAAAACATTTGACTATCGCTGTTTCCTTTGTATCTATAACGAAATGTGAAATGTTATTTCTACAAAGGTTTACTTGGATTAAAATATAGTGGGCAGAAAAAAAGCTTTCGTAAGAATACATTCTATATCCGCTAATAAGCGATAGAGGTAGAGAAGGTCATGTAAATGCAAAACATCCGTTTTTTACTTTCTCTACTACGTATAGTAAGTAGGGGAAGTACTGTATTCCACCCAAAAAATCGATACCCAGATACATGCTTTGAGATCCCCTGAATACAAAAATTGTAGTTCACAATAAAGAATACGTTTAGAGACATTCCCAGGAAATTCAAGATATACATTTTATTTGTCATAAGAATATCTTAAACATATGATATTTTAATCAAAATCGTTAGAGCCATTTTTGAGAAAATCAAAATTTTCGAAAAATCATCCATGTAAAGGGTACTCTGGGATGGGGGGATTTTCTTGAAAACCTTCGTGTCGCATCCTTGGAAGATACTGAACCTAAATACCAAGTTTGGTGTTTATCCGACTGTTCGTTTCTGAGTTATCTGTTCACAGACAGACACACAGACACACAAACGGACATGTTTCCAAAAATGCTTTTTTTGGATTCAGGGGGTCTCAAAACATGTATTTCCGGTGAAATCTCGGTATCGAATTTTTGGGTGGAATACAATACTTCCCCTACTTACTATACGTAGTAGAGAAAGTAATAAGCTTTAGTAAGAATAATTTGCATACTCAATAATAAGCAATGGAGGGTAGAAAAGATGATGTGAATGTATCACATTAGAATTTTAAAGATACTTTCATACCGAATAAAATGATATCTTGAATTTTTTAAGAATAACCTGTGAAGTCCTTTTCATCGTGAATGACCGGTAAAGCTTAAGATATAGACAAGATCTCACCACATAAAAATGTAGATCTCGATAAAGCATACAATTTATGACAGTTATTTATATATATACAGGGTGAATCAGCTAAAACTTGCACCGCAAAAATTACGGAAATGGAACCTGCTATTGAAGTGCAGTTTTTACAGCATTGATTGGTAGTCCGGAGCTCGTACATTTAGCCTAAAACAGTTTTTAATAATACGAGAAAGTGTACTTTTTTAGCAAACATACAATTTTTTAAATGCAACAATGCCTAGTTATATCTACAAAATAAAGGTAGGGTAAATTAGAATGTCAGTGGCGTTTGTTGCAAGATTCTAGTGCAAGCACAAACTAAAGAACAACAAAAGGGAATTACAATACTTGTGTGGATTCTTACAAGATGAGAGAACATAGCCCTTCAAAGGTTGTGCTCAAAATACCACCGACAGCTTCAATACACGCTTCCAGTCTGCTATGGTAAGACTGCTACACACGTTCTAGCATTTCAGCGGAAATTTCAGAGCAGGAAGCAGTAATACGTCGTTTCATATCGTCTGTTGTAGTTGGTACTTCCTTGTAGTCAGTGTCTTTCAGCCTTTTTTGAAGCATCAGCCATTTCCGAGATATCCGTCCTTAATGGTTTGAAGTTTTCAGTATTCAAGTCCTGTCGATTTTCAGTTGTTCCTCGCGATGTCATGGAAAGGGTATGGAACTGAGGCACCGTATAACATCCAGTTCTAAAACATTTGACTATCGCTGTTTCCTTTGTATTTATAACGAAATGTGTAATGTTATTGCTACAAAGGTTTATTTGGATTAAAATGTAGTGGGCAGAGGAATAAGCTTTCGTAAGAATAGCTTCTATACCCGCTAATAAGCGATAGAGGTAGAGAAGGTCATGTAAATGCAACACATCAGATTTTTACTTTTTCTACTACGTACAGTAAGTAGGGGAGTATTGTATTCCACCCAAAAATTCGATACTGAGATTTCACCGGAAATACATGTTTTGGGACACCCTGAATCCCAAAAAAGCATTTTTGGAAATATGTCCGTGTGTGTGTGTCTATGTGTCTGTCTGTCTGTGAACAGCATAAGTCAGAAACGAACAGTTGGATAAACACCAAACTTGGTAATTAGGTTCAGTATCTTCCAGAGATGCGACACGAAGGTTTTCAAGAAAGTCCCCCCACCCCAGATTACCCTTTACATGGAAGATTTTTCGAAAAGTTTAATTTTCTCAAAACTGGCTCTAACAATTTTGATTAAAATATCATATGTTTAAGATATTTTCATGACAAATAAAACGTATATCTTGAATTTTCTGGGAATGTCTCCAAAAGTATTCTCCATTGTGAACGACTTTTGCATGACTGGTAAACCACAAGAGATAGAAACATTTCACTACACAAAAAATGTAGATCGCGTTAAAATACACAATTTATGTCATATACATTTTTTTGTTGAGTGAACCGTTTTCGACATATTGCTTGTTATTCCCTTAAATTTTCCAATACTTATACTTTTTCTCAAATTCGTTATTCTTTTTACTTTCTCTACTACGTATAGTAAGTAGGGGAAGTATTGCATTCCACCCAAAAATTCGATACCGAGATTTCACCGGAAATACATGTTTTGAGACTCCCTGAATCCCAAAAAAGCATTTTTGGAAACATGTCCGTGTGTGTGTGTGTGTGTGTGTGTGTGTGTGTGTCTGTGTGTCTGTGAACAGCATAACTCGAAAACGAACAGTCGGATAAGCACCAAACTTGGTATTTAGGTTCAGTATCTTCCAGCGATGCGACACGAAGGTTTTCAAGAAAATCCCCCCACCCCAGACTACCCTTTACATAGAAGATTTTTCGAAAATTTTAATTTTCTCAAAAACGGCTCTAACGATTTTGATGAAAATATCATATGTTTAAGATAATGTCATTAGAAATGAAATGTATATCTCGAATTTTCTGGGAATGTCTCCAAAAGTATTCTTCATTGTGAACGACTTTTGCATAACTGGTAAACCATAAGAGATAGACAAAATTTTACTACACAAAAAATGTAGATCGTGTTAAAATACACAACTTATGTTATATACATTTCTTTTGTTGAGTGAACCGTTTTCGAGATATTGCTTGTTATTTCCTTAAACTTTCCAATACTTATACTTTTTCTCAAATTCGTTATTCATTTTTACTTTCTCTACTACGTATAGTAAGTAGGGGAAGTATTGCATTCCACCCAAAAATTCGATACCGAGATTTCACCGGAAATACATGTTTTGAGACTCACTGAATCCAAAAAAAGCATTTTTGGAAACATGTCCGTGTGTGTGTCTGTCTGTGTGTCTGTGTGTCTGTGTGTCTGTGTGTCTGTGTATCTGTGTGTGTGTCTGTCTGTGTGTCTGTGTGTCTGTGAACAGCATAACTCAAAAACGAAGAGTCGGATAAACACCAAACTTGGTATTTAGGTTCAGTATCTTCCAGAGATGCGACACGAAGGTTTTCAAGAAAATCCCCCCACCCCAGACTACCCTTTACATGGAACAGTTTTCGAAAATTTTAATTTTCTCAAAAACGGCTCTAACGATTTTGATTAAAATATCATATGTTTAAGATGTTGTCATGATAATTAAAATGTATATCTCGAATTTTCTGGGAATGTCTCCAAAAGTATTCTTTATTATGAACGACTTTTTCATAACTGGTAAACCATAAGAGATAGACAAAAGTTTACTACACAAAAAATGTAGATCGCGTTAAAATACACAATTTTTGTCATATACATTTCTTTTGTTGAGTGAACCGTTTGCGAGATATTGCTTGTTATTCCCTTAAATTTTCCAATACTTATAGTTTTTCTCCAATTCGTTATTCATTCTTTTATGTCCTGGACATGCAAAGAGAATGGAATGCGCCACATAGCAACCAGCGTTAAAATATTTGACTATCGCTTAAAACCTACCATATTCCCCTTGCATCTACAAGAAAATTACAAATAAGATTGACATCTCGATATCTCGATTAATATGAAGCATATGGAGAATAGGCGTTTGTAAAAATAGATTGTACAAGAGTAGAGAAAGTCATGTGAGTGTAACACATCAGATTTTTTTTATGTCCTAGACATGCAAAGAGAATGGAATGCGCCACATAGCAACCAGGGTTAAAATATTTGACTATCGCTTAAAAGCTACCATATTTCCCTTCCATCTACAAGAAAATTACCCATAAGATTGACATCTCGATATCTCGATTAACATGAAGTATATGGAGAATAGGCGTTTGTAAAATTAGATTGTACAAGAGTAGGGAAAGTCATGTGAGTGTAACACATCAGATTTGTTTTATGTCCTGGACATGCAAAGAGAATGGAATGTGCCACATAGCAACCAGCGCTTAAAACCTACCATATTTCCCTTGCATCTACAAGAAAATTAGCAATAAGTTTGATATCTCGATATCTCGATTAACATGAAGCATATGGAGAATAAGCGTTTGTAAAAATAGTTTGTACAAGAGTAGAGAAAGTCATGTGAGTGTAACAAATCAAATGTTTTATCCACTACTCCCATGTAAACTATAGTTTGTTTCGTCGTTACTAACAATCTCAATACTGACTTTAATCACAGCAATGAATTAAAAGGATTTAATCCATTGTTATATCTCCTTACGTTCTCTGTTTCTTCCTTACGGTAAGTAGGGGGAAGTATTGCATTCCAGCCAAAAATTCCATAGCCAGATTTCACCAGAAAATGCATGTTTTTAGGCCCTCTGAATCAAAAAGAGTTTAGGAAAACGTCTGTTGTGTGTTTGTGTAAACAGTATAACTCAAAAACGAGAATTCCGATTAGTACCAAACTTGGTATTTAAGTTCTATATGTTATCAAATATAGCCGGCGCCGTGGCCGAGTGGTTAGACCGCTCGCTTCTCACCGAGGCGGCCCGGGTTTAATCCCAGGGACCCGCATTTGGCGGAATTGTGGTGGACAAAGCGGCGTCTGGGCGGATTTTCTCCGGATTCTCCGGTTTCCCCCGCCATTCATTCCACCAACTGCTCCATCATTACCTTTCCTTTTATGCATTTCACCATCATTTCTTTTCATCTACTTCCTTTCTCTCATACCAGGCATCGGGCTGATCACCCATCCTGGATGCTCTGTCTGATCCATGAGTGTCTGCTCCTCGACGGGTCTCTGACCCCAGGCACCCGCCTGTAAGTCCTACATACGAGGAGGTTAAACAGAGAAAGAAGATGTTTCAAAGATGTGATACTAAGATTTTCAAGAAACCACTCTAAACCATCCTTTAGCTGAAACATTTTTCGTTATTGTTTATTTTCTTTAAAATGTCTCCAGAGATTTTGATTAAAATTGATACCGTAATTATTGCCGAGAAGATACAAATAAATAAATGATAGTAAGAGATAATTACAACAAATAATTTACATATATTAAATCAATATATAATGTAATAAGCCTGAGTTAAAAGTTCTGTCTTGTGAAGAAGGTCACGAGATATGTAGCTGAGGAACGAACGCTTTAGCACAAACATTCCTGGAATGCTGTTAGGGTTTTGGTTCGGTACGTTTGCAAAGTCAGGTAGACCAGAATTCTGTAAATTAGAAAACTGAAAGAAAGTCTTAGAGTTTAGCAACAAGGTAAAAGACGCATAAGTAGGAGTTTTAAGATTGGACCGTGTACGAAGGATCGTTAGTAGGTGTATTGATATTGTAACACCCCACGGGGGTGGTTACCCCCGCAGTAGGTAATTACACTAGGGGGGTGATAGCTCAGAGGTAGGGGGGATGCGTCGGTACTGGGGTGGTAGATAGGCCAGGGTGTCGTTCCAGGATGGGGGTATTTAAATGATGCACAGGGGATGCATTGACTCAATAAATTATATTATTACTTTAAGTGAGTACATTGGCTACTCAGAATGGGCTGAAGCCCGACAAGTAAGCAGAACTTAGTAGAGATACATTCTTACCTGTTCACCCGGGTGTTGTGTTGGCGACTCGTGTACGGGGTCTCAACGACGGATTCAACAACTGACCTGACAGCTACTCTTTGATAACTGCCCCCGATTGCCTTTTAATAACTCTCTCAATTGCCCTCGGATAACTGCTCACGACCGAGTCAAAACCCTGTAGTATAAATACGTACAGAAGAGCTGACTCGGCGTTCCTTAGCGTGGTCGTGTTATGGTAGCCCGGTTTCCACACTTTCCGCTGGTTTACGACATATGCTGTAATACTCGGTGCTCAACCTGGTCCGCTACAATATGTGTATGGAGCTTAAGTTAAGAAATGGGCGTTCGTTCTAAATCAAAGTTACTTATTCACTTAATTTTGTGGCTTACTCGCTGACGACTCATGGTGACTACTCGTGTACTATTTTAAGCGCCCAGGACGCGCTTGTGTAGGTTTAGCGGCTATTGAGAGGAATCTTTCCGAGTAATATTTCTGCGGCTTACGGTAACCGACGCTTCCGTTAATTATTGTTGTAAAAATAATTAATTCGTAAATTCAACAGTCGGTTGCTGTTTTCAAAGCCAATATTTGAGTCAACATTAAAATTTATCAGCTAACTAAACTGTTATCATTTCACATTACATTCACGCATACCCCGAGAAAAAGAACTCGTAGCTATAACACAGTAGCAGCCGGCAGAGTAGACATCGCAGAACGAGCTTGGAGATGGCATCAACAAAACAGGTAAAATTAAATTTTATAACAATTTGAAGTGGGTAGCGGCTTCAAAATACCTTATGTGTAAGATATTCTCTAAAAACAACGTATATCTTGAACTTTACGGGAAGAGCCTGTGAAGTCCTCTTCATTTCTGAATGTCTTTTGTATAATTAGCAAACCGTAAGAAATAGACAAAATAAAAGATACGCAAAATGTAGTTTTGATTAAAGAGACACAATTTATGCCAAATGCATTTTTTACTTTCTCTACTTACTATACGTAGTAGAGAAAGTAAAAAGCACTTTTAGAAGAAGGTCCGTATGTGTCTCTGTGAAACTAAAAACCGAAAAGTCGGATAAATACCAAACGTGGCATTTAGGTTAGTATGTTTAAAAGATGCCGACATGGAGATTTTCAAAAAAAAAATCCCCCACCCCAGACTAGTCTTTACATGGAACATTTTTTGAAAAATTTTAATTTCTCTAAAGTGGCTCTAACGATTTTGATTAAAATATTATATGCTTAAGACATTTTCTTGACAAATGAAATGCATATCTTATATATTCTGGGAATGTCCACAAAACTCCTCTTCATTCTGAATGGCTTTTGTATAACTGATAAACCGTAAGAGAGAGATAAAATGTTTGTACACAAAATATTTATATCTCGTTAAAGCACACCATTTAAGTCATATACATTTTTTTGTTGAGTGAAACATCTCCCAGATATTCCTTGTTATTTGTTTGAATTTTCTCAAATGGGAATTCGTTATTAGTTTTTTATGTCCTGGACATGCAAATAGAATGGAATGCTCCACATAGCAATCATCTCTTAAAAGATTTGAATATTGCTTAAAGCCTACCACATTCCCTTGTGTGTGTATATAAGCATCCCGGGGGGCTAACTATACAAAGGGTTGCTACTATATATATATATATATATATATATATATATATATATATATAGTAGCAACCCTTTGTATAGTTAGCCCCCCGGGATGCTTACAACCAGGAGACGGTAGTCTCAGATGGGGAAAGCGAGTTGGAATCGAGCTGGGTATGCAGGGTGAAGGGGGTGAGCCGCAGAAGAGACATCGAATAATACCCGGGGGTTGTATAAAAACTAACTACTGTATTTGCGATTAATTTACATGGTTGCTGGGGGTGATATTAGCACGAGCAGGAACTTCTGTCTAGTTCATTTTACCTTAGTTTACTTGTATATCTTACCCCTAATTAAATGTTTAACTGAGTTAATTCGGGGTCAGTACCCCTGTCGCACGGAGCTTCGTCGTGCGAGAGAGTCAGTTATCAGCGAGCGAGTGTCTACCGCCGTGACCTAAATTCGTGGCCGTTAAGTACTTTCTGACCCGCTGAAAGTGCGCCCCCGTGAGCTACAAAGCCAGCCTACCTAGATATCAACACCTTAGCACATATTGGTAAATCTAACGCTATCTTCGATTCCACGTTCGAACCTCAATTTATGGCACGCTACAATATACAAAATGTTTCAGGACCTCTGCGGCAAACTGAGGAACGATAGATTTCGCAGAGGGGAACATTTTCACTTTCTCTACTACGTACTGTAAATAGGGGAAGTATTTTTGGAAACATGTCCGTGTGTGTGTCTGTGTGTCTGTCTGTGAACAGCATAACTCAGAAACAAACAGTCGGATAAACACCAAACTTGGTATTTAGGTTCAGTATCTTCCAGACATGCGACACGAAGGTTTACAAGAAAATCCCACCATCCCAGATTACCCTTTACATGGAACATTTTTCGAAAATTTTTATTTTCTCAAAAACGGCTGTAACGATTTTGATTAAAGTATCGTATGTTTAAGATATTTTCATGACAAATGAAATGTATATCTCGAATTTTCTGGGAATGTCTCCAAAAGAATTCTTCATTGTGAACGAATTTTGCAAACTGGTAAACCATAAGAGATAGACAAAATCTTACTACACAAAAATGTAGATCGCATTAAAATACACAATTTATGTCACATACATTTTTTTTGTTGAGTGAACCTTTTTCGAGATATTGCTTGCTATTCGCTTAAATTTTCCAACACTTATATTCTCAAATGGGAATTCGATATTCATTTCTTTGTCTTGGATATGCAAAGAATATTAATCGGTGGCAAAGAGAATGGTACTGCACATAACAACCAGCTATTAAGAGATATGTCTATGCTTAAAGGTTACTGTATTTCTATATTGCTCTTGCAAATGCAAAACAAGAGGAACATATTACGCCTTAAGGGATAGTCAAATATTTTTAGAACTGGTCGTTGTGTGTAAAATGTAATTCTCTTTGCATTTCAAGAACATAAAAAACAATGAATTCTCAGCTGAGAAAAAGTGTAAGTATTGGAAAATTAAAAGAAATAACAAGAAATATCTCGAAAATGCTTCACTTTATAAAAAAAAAGACGTTAAGACATATATTGTGTGTTTTAACGCGATCTACATATTTTATGTAGTAAAATTTTGTCTATCTCTTGCAGTTTACCAGTTATGCAAAAGTCGTGCAGAATGAAGAGGACTTTTCGGGACATCCCCAGAAAATTCAAGATATACATTTTATTTGCCATAAAAATGTCTTAAACATATGATGCTTTAATCAAAATCGTAGAAATGTTTTTGACAAAACAAACATTTTCGAAAAATGTTGCACGTAAGGGGTGGTTTGGGATGGGGGGATTTTCTTGAAAATTTTCATGTTGCAGCCCTGGAACATATTGAACCTAAATACTAAGTTTGGTGTTTATCCGACTTTTCGTTTTTGAGTTATGCTGTTCAGAGACAGACAGCCAACACACAGACACACAAGACATACACTCGGACATGTTTCCAAAAATGCTTTATTTTTTTATGTCCTGGACATACAAAGAGAATGGAATGCTCCACATAGCAACCAGCTCTTAAAATATTTGACTATCGCTTAAAGCCTACCAATTCCCCTCGTATCTACAAGAAAATTAGCAATAAGATTAACATCTCGATATCTCGATTAACATGAAGCATATGGAGAATAAGTGTTTGTAAAAATAGTTTGTACAAGAGTAGGGAAAGTCATGCGAGTGCAACCAACATCCTCCGACGCATCATTACGGAGTTATTCATCCAGCGTATCCAGTAGGGTAGGTTTGAGAGGCACAGCCAGTACGCTTTGACTCTTGTTTGTTTACAACCGCTGAATCAAGTGACATCATCCCATTCTTGTCCTTTACGTCTGGTTAGGTTTGGTAGGTATCTGAAGCTCAGACCAATTTAACTCAAACGGTGTGGCAAAACGAAAAGGTCCTGGCAGATGATCATATATTCCAGCCCAGATGTTTGTGGAATACTTTTGTTGGTGATGTCTAGCGAACACTGTTTGAGGTTCTGAACATCCCAGATGTGGCTGTTCTTGCTGTTGAGTTTTCGTCACGTGTGAAGCAGATCTCATCGGTAAACAAGCGTGCGCGGGAAATGTAGAATCTGCAGACACCATTGGACAAACTGAACACGAGGTGCCAAGTCGTTCGCCCAAGTCCCTGTACGTTCTGGAGGTGATATGCGTGGGGCTGTTGTTCACAAATCTAACTAGACGTAAGGGACAAGAAAGAGGCGATGTCACTTGATTCAACTGTTTCAAACAAACAGTCAGCGTACTAGCTGTACCTCTCAAACCTATCCTACCGGGTACACTTCAAGCAGGGGTGAATACCTCCGTAACGGCGTCGGAGGATGGTAGTTGCTTGACAAAAATCTGACATGTTACACTCGCGTGACTTTCTCTACTCTTGTACAAACTATTTTTACAAAACTTATTCTCCATCTACTTCATGTCAATCGATATAAAAATTTGCAGAAACTATCGTATTGCTAATTTTCTTGTAGGTGCAAGGGGAATATGGTAGGCTTTAAACGCTAGACAAATCTTTTAAGAGCTGGTTGCTATGTGGAGTATTCTATTCTCTTTGCATGTCCAGGACATAAAAAACGAATAAGAAATTCCCATTTGAGAAAGGGTGTTGGTAAACTCAAATAAATAATAAGGAATATCTCGGATATACTTCACTCAACAACAAAAAATGTATAGGACAAATTGTGTTTTTTAAAGAGAGCTACATTGTTTGTGTAGTAAAATTTTGTGTATCTCTTACGATTTACCAGTTATGCGAAATTCATCCAGAATGATGACAAATGATATTTTAACCAAATCTTTAGAATCGTTTTTAAGATAATCAAAATGTTAGAAAACTGTTCCGTGTAAAGGGTAGCCCGTGGTGGGGGGATTTTCTTTAAAATCTCCGTGTCGCATCTTTAAAAGATACTGAACCTAAATACCAAGTTTGGTATTTATCCGACGTTTTTGACAGACACACACACGGACCTCTTTCTAAAATGTTTTTTTATTCCGGGATCTCAAAACATGTATTTGTGTCTTGATATCGAAATGTTGGGTGGAATGCAATGCTCCCCTACTTATTATACGTAGTAGAGAAAGTAAAAATGTCCCCCTCTACGAGATCTATCGTTCCTCAGACTTTATCTCAGAGGTCCTGAAACGATATTACAATAGTTTTAAAATTTCGTGAACATAATCGCGCAGCAAGCCTGGATTTTCACTCAGTATCAGAATATTATTTTAATCTCTTATGCCATAAATTTGTGTTACGGTAGAGAAATGGAAGAAATTAAGCTGTCGCCGATATTGCATTCCAAAGCGTTGCGAAGTTAATAGTTTGGGCTTCGAGCCAGAAAATATCAAGTCAGTGCAATTATCGTTATTGTGATGTACACAATGGCATTCGGATGTGACATGGTTTCATAATGCCCTGTTAGTGCATTCTGATCATACCAAATAACCACTTGTATTCATGCTCACCAAAGAGCACGATTTCAGAAGCTATTCTCTTGGTGAGAATGCACTCTCTTGTTCACTGACGCTATCAAAGTACAAACGAATGAAGGTGATGTGATACATTGACGCAATCTTCTCTATCCTCTAATGTTTATTAGTGGGCACACTAATTATTCTTACTAGCTTATTACTTTCCCTACTACGTATAGTAAGTAGAGGAAGTATTGTATTCCACCCAAAAATTCGATACCGAGATTTCACCGGAAATACATGTTCGTGTGTGTCTGTGTGTCTGTGTGTCTGTCTGTCTGTGAACAGCATAACTCAGAAACGAAATCGGATAAACACCAAACTTGGTATTTAGGTTCAGTATCTTCCAGAGATGCGACACGAAGGTTTTTAAGAAAATTCCCCCACCCCAGATTACCCTTTACATGGAACATTTTCCGAAAAATTGGAAAATTTAAGGGAATAACAAGCAATATCTCGAACATGGTTCACTCAACAAAAAAAATGTATATGACATAAATTGTGTATTTTAACGCGATCTACATTTTTTGTGTAGTAAAATTTTGTCTATCCCTTATGGTTTACCAGTTATGCAAAAGTCGTTCACAATGAAGAATGCTTTTGGAGACATTCCCAGAAAATTCAAGATATACATTTCATTTGTCATGAAAGTATCTTAAATATACGATATTTTAATCAAAAGTGTTAGAGCCACTTTTGTAAAAATTAAAATTTTCGAAAAATGTTCCATGTAAAGGGTAACTGGTGTGGGGGGATTTTCTTGAAAACCTTCGTGTCGCATCTCTGGAAGATACTGAACCTAAATACCAAGTTTGGTGTTTATCCGACTGTTCGTTTCTGAGTTATGCTGTTCACAGACACACACACACTCGGACATGTTTCCAAAAATGCTTTTTTGGATTCAGGGTGTCTCAAAACATATTTCCAATGAAATTTTGGTATCGAATTTTTGGGTGGAATACAATACTTCCCTACTTACTATACGCAGTAGAGAAAGTAAAAACACGATACCTTATACTGGTTTTAAAATTTCATACTCTTTCATTGCAACCGCGAAAAACAATTGAATGTCGACACCACTTTAAAAGAATAAGAAGTAGTTGAACACTTCAAACAATTAATAACGGGTATTTCGAAAATAGCTGATGAAACAAAATAGGTCGTTTGAAATAAAGAGATCTGCATTTCTTGTGTAGTACGTTTACGTCTATCGCTTTACGTTTACCACTTAGACAAGACTATACAAAGCTCCTTCAGAGTAAAGAAAACTTCACACGCTATTCCCAGAAAATTTAAGATATACATTTTATTTGTCATGTAAATATTTTAAATATATGTGATATTTAAATCAAAATCCTTTGAGCCATTTTTGAATAAATTCAACATTTCGAAAAATCTTCCATATAAAGAGTATTTCGGAGAGGGAGGTTTTATTATAATTCTTCGTGTGAAATTTTTGGATGATACTGAACCTAAACACCAAGATTGGCATTTATCCGACTTATCGTTTTTTGAATTATCTGGTCATAGGTACACACAGACACTCGCACGCACATTTTTCAATGAATGCTTTCTTTCGTTTCAGGAGACCATAAAACACGTATTTCCGAGATGGCGAAGAAGCAACGTAGTCACCGAGCCTGCTAAGGCAGGAACCTCTCTTTCTTCTCCTCCGGCACCCTCCGAGGAGAACTCGCCGCAGTCGCCGCCAACATCACTGGGGTTCACAGCGCCGATACTGGGAGCTTCCCAACCTGCGCCGATCCAGCCTGTGCCTCATGGGAGGTACAGGGCTCTCATCCGAGGGGTCCCGAGGGACCTTCCAGTCAGGTTCCTTGTCAGCGCAGCTCACCAGCAATGGCCTTCAGCCTTGAAGGCCACTCGGATCTACGGAGCACAGGGACCCACGTCGCTCGCAGGATCGTACGCAGACTCTGGCGATTATGAAGCTGCTTTGAGGACGGGCCCTTGTTAGGGCGGTGAGGTTAGCCGATTAGAATGCCAGGCACCCTGCAGGCGCTGCTGTGTCTACGGGCTTGAGGAGTCCACCTGCTCAGCTCAACCAAGGTGCCACTACTGTGGTTCCGCCTGCATCCCCTCTTCGTGCACCCAGCACGACCTGCGCCGGCGACGCCGCTACTGTGCGACCTGTGGAGGATCATCACACTTAACCGGCCAAGCGCTCTGCCCCCTGCATCCCCGCAGGAAGGCATCGCCGATGCCGCCAGCACCTACGCCGCAGCCAGTGACAGTTCCACAGCCGCCGACTCCAGCGCCGACAACAGCACCATCACCAACGCCCATCAACGAGGAAGTCCAGGGCCTACGTGACGCCGTTCAGGATCTCCACGCGGAGTTCCTGAACATGACGACGAAGCTGACAGCCCTGGAGGAACTCATCAGGGATCTTCAAACTTCAAACTTGTGGAGCATTCCATTCTCTTTGCATTACCAGGACAAAAAATGAATAACGAATTTCCATTTGAGAAAAACTATAAGTATTGGAACACTTAAGGGAATAACAAGCAATATCTCGAAAATGGTTCACTCAACAAAAAAAAATCTGATGTGTTACACTCACATGACTTTCTCTACTCTTGTACAATCTAATTTTACAAACGCCTATTCTCCATATGCTTCATGTTAATCGAGATATCGAGATGTCAATCTTATTATTAATTTTCTTGTAGATGCAAGGGGAATATAGTAGGTTATAAGCGATAGTCAAATATTTTAACGCTGGTTGCTATGTGGCGCATTCCATTCTCTTTGCATGTCCAGGACATAAAAAAAATGAATAACGAATTTGAGAAAAAGTATAAGTATTGGAAAATTTAAGGGAATAACAAGCAATATCTCGAAAACGGTTCACTCGACAAAAGAAATGCATATGACATAAGCTGTGTATTTTAACGCGATCTACATTTTTTGTGTAGTAAAATTCTGTCTATCTCTTACGGTTTACCAGTTATGCAAAAGTCGTTCACAATGAAGAATGCTTTTGGAGACATTCCCAGAAAATTCGAGATATACATTTCATTTCTCATGACATTATCTTAAACATATGATATTTTCATCAAAATCGTTAGAGCCATTTTTGAGAAAATTAAAATTTTCGAAAAATGTTCCATGTAAAGGGTAGTCTGGGGTGGGGGGATTTTCTTGAAAACCTTCGTGTCGCATCTCTGGAAGATACTGAACCTAAATACCAAGTTTGGTGTTTATCCGACTGTTCGTTTTGAGTTATGCTGTTCACAGACACACAGACAGACACACACACACACACACACACACACACACACACACACACAGACACACAAACGGACATGTTTCCAAAAATGCTTTTTTTGGATTCAGGAGGTCTCAAAACATGTATTTCCGGCGAAATCTCGGTATCGAATTTTTGGGTGGAATGCAATACTTCCCCTACTTACTATACGTAGTAGAGAAAGTAAAAATGTATATGACAAATTGTGTATTTTAACGCGATCTACATTTTTTGTGTAATAACATTTTGTCTATCTCTTATGGTTTACCAGTTATGCAAAAGTCGTTCACAATGAAGAATACTTTTGGAGACATTCCTAGAAAATTCGAGATATACATTTCGTTTGTCATGAAGATATCTTAAACATATGATATTTTAATCAAAATCGTTAAATGACAGCGGTACGTTATGGTTCCCAGAATCATTTAAGATAATTTCCAATCTGCTAAAAGGAGTGGCTAGCAGAAAGTTATTTACCAGCTTCTCTAACCATAGAAAATTGAAATTATACTGATGCTACTGGAAGAGCAAAAACATAACAGAGGTCAGTCAGTTTGGTTATAAAGCGATAGTTTATAGTTAGTAAACTTGCATATGAAAAATAATACCAAATATAATATTTGAAGCTGCAACATTCCCCTAGATAACACGGTTAGTGAAACTAACCTTTCTTCTCACTACGACTATTGTTTACGAATACCTTAATATGGATATAATCAGATACCAGTTATGACTTTCATTTAAAGATTGTTAAGATGCAAGAACATTTCCAAAGAACTGAACTAAAGCTGAGCATTGCCAAATTATGAATAAAAAGATAAGTATATACCAACTTATGCTTGATGATATACATTAACATTTCGAAAAAATCTACTACGTGACAATTGGCGTTTTAAAAAGTGTAATTAAAACAAAAAATTAAACAATGTTTACGCTGATATGAATTAGTGAAACTTGCATCAAAACAATATAAAATTGTGCTGCTATTTCTTTTGTCTGTCTTTCCTAACCTAAAATTCAAACTCATTTTACAGGACCACTACCACAGCTGTTTAACACTTGGGCGAGATTCCCGCATAAAACATCTAATTGTTTGGAGTCATAAGAAAGTCTTGCTGTTCCAAGCAATGGGTGCGAATTTTAAAAATCCTTAATATATTATATTTTTTGTATGACATTTTCACAGCTCTGTCTCCATCTTGGCAAGGAATTTTTTTCGAGTGGAGGAGAAAATGATTCAATCACTGACCCCAGCCCCGATGGGAGTCGGGACTAGAGTGTGGGACTCACCAATAGTCGGTATACCCACTAAAAACTCCTCCACCGGATGGAAAAAGGAAGAAGGAAAAGTGGAATAAAGCCTGGCTTTGTGCGGTCCCGCAAAGCACCCGCGTTAGTAATTGAAAGCTGTTGGCTACCGCCCTGTGGGCGGGAGCGGGTAAAGGTAGTTACTAGCTTGCAGCCATGAAACCTGACTGCAACACTAGTGGGAATGGTGAGGGTTGAAGAGAATGGAAGTTAGAAATGAGGATAGTACTGATGATGATGATGCTGTTGCTGGTTGAACTCCTTGCATTGCTGCAAGAAGTTCGAGACTCTCTCCGGGTTACTCTTCAGCCTGGGACCAAGATGAGACCCGGATGGCTTCGGTGATTGCTGTTAATCTGGATGAAGTGCTGTCGAACTGCCCAGCCAGGAAAACCTGTTGAGCAGCTGATGTAGTTTGAAGATCCCTGATGAGTCCCTCCAGGGCTGTCAGCTTCGTCGTCATGTTCAGGAACTCCGCGTGGAGAACCTGAACGGCGTCACGTAGGCTCTGGACTTCCTCGATGATCGGCGTTGGTGATGGTGCTGGTGTCGGCGGCTGTGGAGCTGTCACTGACTGTGGCGTAGGTGCTGGTGGTTTTGGCGATGCCTTCTTACGAGGATGTAGGGGGCAGAGCGCTTGGCCAGTGAAGAACGTTTACCCTCCACCGGTTGTGCAGTAGCGGCGATGGTGGCACAGGTCATGCTGGGTATACAGCAGCGCCTGCAGTGTACCTGGCGTTCCACTCGGTTGGCGCCTCGATGCGTAAGCACCGCCCTAATAAGGGTAGGCCCGCCCCCAAGGCCGCTTCGTGGTCACGAAGGTCTGCGAACTCGATCCTCACGAGCGAAGTGGGTCCCTGAGCTCCGAAGATTTGAGTGGCCTTCAAGGCTGAAGGGCACTGCTGGTGAGGAACTTGACTGGCAGGTCCCACGGGACTCCTCGAATAACAGCGCTGTACTTCCCAAGAAGTGCAGGCTGGGTGCTTCCCAGGATTGGCGGCGTGGGTACCGGTAAAGGTGGCGGCAACTGCGGAGGATGAGGCATAGGTGGCCCTAGGCTGCGGCAAGTTCTCGGCGGGTGCCGGAGGAGCCGAAGGGATTCCTGCCTTAGCAGGAGCAGCGACTGAGCGAACCTCCTTCTTCGCCATCTCTGAGCTGAGTGGTTGGCAAGGAGAAGTAATAAAAGCTTTCGGTAGCCGGTATTCCGACGCTGGCCGCAGAGATAAAACAAAACTGTACCGCAAAGCTCATGAATTTTCGATTAGTCACTCCTCCAGCTCACTAGGAAACCGTGGGAAAACAAATATCGCGATAACAAAGAGTTACAGAATGTCAAATAGCGGCAGGTTTGTTAAGAGCGGTTCTTTAAGTTTAACAAATAAGTGTATTCGCCCTCTAAATAACTAAGTTACAGAATACACCTGAAGGACGGAAAACTGGAAACAAGAGTTCCGACACGTAATAATTAGGGCCCGGGTTTTTAGGTTTTAAGCTATATTTTTCCTCCCTATTTAATTAACACATTTCAAGATATATATTCCTTTCACACTTCCTGGAGTAGAATATGCGAATTTCATTACACCCAAAATAACCTAAATGAGGGGTTAAATTAAAATAAGTTTTATTTATGGACGCTCTTTAACTACTATGGTCCTTAGCGTCCCATTCTATATTGGGCGTGAAAGACCGGGAATTTTGCTCAGAGGCCTCTTTATCAGACTTGAGGTTCTTTTACGTGCCGTAAATCTACGACACGGGACCACCGGCTCTACTTCCCTTCAGAAGGAAGCCATGCTAAGGATTTTTATGCCCGAAAGAATCCATCGCCCTCCGCCGGGTTTGAACCCGCGACCTTGGGAATTAGAGGCTAGCATGGTACCACTATTCCACGGAGGACGACTTAAATGAGGGGTTGACACCTAAAATAACCTAAATACCTGTTTTTCCTTTTTCGAAATGAAGAATGTTATTTTCGGATTGAAACTCATTGTAAAATTATTTCCAGCACTTATAGCCAGTAGATAGTTGAAGTTACTAGAGTTACGCAGCACATGTGACGTGGTGACACCTGGATGCAGCTGATAGAAGGTCAGAAGGAGCGTAACCTTCGTAAGGGGATCGCCTCCAATCTTTTACCGAGAGTACGTTTCTAATGTCATTGTTGTATAGTGAAACAATGGCGGGGGTTCTACAGTCCTTCCACCCGTCCATGCTACATATTACGTGCTTGACCTACGGCCTGCACCACCTTGCGGAGGAGATTAGATGCCACTTCGATGACGTGAACAGCATGATATTTTTGGTCAAGAAGGTTTTCTTAAAAGCCCCAACACGTATACAATTTGTTCAGAGAGTAAGTACCAAAAACCCCCTCTTCCACCTAAGCCGATACTTACGATCGGGAACTTGTCTGTCTGCTGCCATTTACTATGCCGAGCAGTTAAAAGACATTGAAAATGTCAAAGAATTGGATGAAACAGAAGCTTCCTGCATTGCCAAGGCTAAGAAACCACTCGAGTATCCCACTCTTGCCGCTTCCCTTGCATACATTAACACACATTTTTGTTTTATACCAGAAGCTACAACTTTGCCACTGAAAGATGCTCTAGATATCATTGGCAATGTTTCCAGTAAACATGGACCAATAAGAGTTGCAAGTTCTTCGAAGTTGCACAAGATTCTTCTACGAAATCCTGGTTTTGAAGATATAAAAATCTGATGTGTTACACTCACATGACTTTCTCTACTCTTGTACAAACTATTTATACAAACGCTTATTCTCCATCTACTTCATGTTAATCGAGATAAACATTTGCAGAGTCTATCTTATTGCTAATTTGCTTGTAGATGTAAGGGGAATATATATATTTACAAGGGCAATTTCGAAATACAGTAGCCTTTAAGCACATACATATCTCTTAATATTTGGTTGCTAGGTGCAACACCATTCCCTTTCCCACAGATTAATACTCTTTGCATATCAAGACAAAAAAATAAATAACGAATTCCCATTTGAGAAAATAAGTATTGAAAAATTTAAGGGAATAACAAGTAATATCTCGAAAATGGTTCACTCAACAAAAAAATGTATGACATAAATTGTGTATTTTAACGTGATCTACATTTTTTGTGTAGTAAAATGTTTCTACCTTTTATGGTTTACCAGTTATGCAAAAGTCGTTCACAATGAAGAATACTTTTGGAGACATTCCCAGGAAATTCAAGATATACATTTTATTTGTCATAAAAATATCTTAAACATATAATATTTTAATTAAAATCATTAGAGCCATTTTTGAGAAAATTAAAATTTTCGAAAAATCTTCCATGTAAAGGATAATCTGGGGTGGGGGATTTTCTTGAAAACCTTCGTGTCGCATCCTTGGAAGATACTGAACCTAAATACCAAGTTTGGTGTTTATCCGACTGTTCGTTTCTGAGTTATGCTGTTCACAGATACACACACACGCAGACAGACAGACACACATACGGACATGTTTCCAAAAATGCTTTTTTTTTGGATTCAGGGGGTCTCAAAACATGTATTTCCGGTGAAATCTCGGTATCGAATTTTTGGGTGGCATACAATACTTCCCCTACTTACTATACGTAGTAGAGAAAGTAAAAATCGATTCAGTATTGCAGGGAGAAAAGTGAAAACTACCCCTAGAACCTGTTGCACTGGCATCTACGTTCTATGCTCCAGTGACGTCATGTTCCGTTGAAAGAACCTTTTCTTCATACAACAATGTGTTACGTGATAATAGGAAATCGTTTACGCCAGAAAATCTACTACAAGCCAAAAAATAAAAATCTTACAACTCTAAGTACCAGAAAAGCGAAATTTTTGATACCTGTATTGATACACGAAGCAAAACATAAAATAAAAAAAAAATTAATCAAGATAAACCTAAAAAACCGTATTTTAAGCATATAAGAAAGCTAAAATGAAGGTTTATTCCACCTAAATATCTGAGCGCTAGTAATAACACATGCATGGGAGCCGCCACAAGTGCTGCCAAAACAAGAAAATCCACCAGCCGAATCAAGTGTGAACTGCACAATAAACAACTGAAACATATCATACCCAAGAATACTGAAAAAAAATCTGATGTATTACACTGACATGACTTTCTCTACTCTTGTACAAACTATTTTTACAAACGTTTATTCTCCATATGCTTCATGTTAATCGAGATATCGAGATGTTAATCTTATTGCTAATTTTCTTGTAGATGCAAGGGGAACATGGTAGGTTTTATGCGATAGTCAGATCTTTTAAGTGCTGGTTGCTATGTGGCGCATTCCATTCTCTTTGGATGTCCAGGACATAAAAAAAATGAATAACGCATTTGAGAAAAAGTATAAGTATTGGGAAATTTAAGGGAATAACAAGCAATATCTCGAAAATGGTTCACTCAACAAAAGAAATGTATATGACATAAATTGTGTATTTTAACGCGATCTACATTTTTTGTGTAGTAAAATTTTGTCTATCTCTTATGGTTTACCAGTTATGCAAAAGTTGTTCACAATGAAGAATACTTTTGGAGACATTCCCTGGAAATTCGAGATATACATTTCATTTCTCATGACAATATTTTAAACATATGATATTTTAATCAAAATCGTTAGCCATTTTTGAGAAAATTAAAACTTTCGAAAAATGTTCCATGTAAAGGGTAGTCTGGGGTGGGGGGATTTTCTTGAAAACCTTCGTGTCGCATCTCTGGAAGATACTGAACCTAAATACCAAGTTTGGTGTTTATCCGACTCTGAGTTATGCTGTTCACAGACACACACACACACACGGACATGTTTCCAAAGATGCTTTTTTTGGATTCAGGAGGTCTCAAAACATATATTTCTGGTGAAATCTCGGTATCGAATTTTTGGGTGGAATACAATACTTCCCCTACTTACTATACGTAGTAGAGAAAGTAAAAATAGACTAGAACTAGAATAATATTACTCGCTTTTCTTGCACATTGTGCGCACTTCATATATTATTATAATGTGGGACATTATAATGATTTATGATTACTGACGTGCATAAAATTTGATCCATAATGAAACGGAGCTGTTTATGTTGGTACTGACAGAGTCTAGCCCCACCCCCTACAAGAGCGACCACCTCTATTTTTTTGAGCATAATTCTAGCCTTTGGATTGGCAGGGTACTTCACCTCCCCTAAAGTATAGCCGAACTGCCAAAGGGTAACATTACAATTCAAACCTTATTATTTTCATGCTACACTACCGTTTTCTTAATACCGGTTTTCTTATTGCCGTTTAGTAGAAGCAAGCACTTTAACCTTCGTCTCCATGTGATACCGTAATTATTGACAGGAAAATATAAGTAAAGAAATAATAGTGCGATAGAGAAATAATTGCAATAAATAATTTCCATATATTGAATCAATGTACAATGGAACAAGCTTGAGTTCAAAGATTTGTCCGAAGATAAAGTCATTAGCGAGTCATGTTAAAAAAAAGTCATTAGCGACACCGTGAGTAGCGAACGCGCTAGGCATAAAAGCTCTTGGAAAGCAGATTAAGTGGTGAATTCAATACATTTGAAACTCTGTAAAAGAGAAAGGTAAATGGAAATCTTAGATTTGGGAAGGTTCTGCATAGTATCAAGGTAAGAGACGCATACGTTGGAGCTTTTAGTGCTGGACCGCGCGAGAAGGAACCTTAGTAGGGGTATTGATATGTGAGCGTAGCGTAAGTTAAGAAAAGAGCACACATTCTAAATCAGAGACACTCTCTCTTTAGCTTTATTTACTTGAGTCATTCCAATTAAACCGAATACATAAAACACCACTTTCTCTGAATTTTCTGAATTCTAGTTTACGTATTCCGCACATATAATATGAGGCAGTATTTTTAACACTTAAATATTTTCAGTCTAATTATATAACATATAAGTTCAATAACAGCCCGTCTTGTAGCAATATGTGTGTATAATATAAGAACGTAGGTTTTCACGGCCGGTGTCACAATTATAACTAATATGATTTTCCGGGCTGTTATGCCGTGGTCTGCTGAAGAAAGATTTCCCAGACGTTTCGTCCACAACTGCGGTGGACATCTTCAGTGGCGCGGACGAAGTCTTCTCGGTGAAAGTATCGCAGCGTCTGATGCGTTGGCCGTTAGTGCCGCTCTCTTTATAGTGTGGGCGCTCTCTGCTGAAGCATTGAAACTCAACAGTAACTGGCATCTAGTCATCAAAAACAAGAAAGGTCATACAAAACCGAAAAACACTGCGAGCCAATCAGAAGAGAGCAACAACACAGCCGGCGCCAGCCCCCTCATACCAGCGGGCCAATCAGCAGAGAGCGCCCACACTATAAAGAGAGCGGCACTAACGGCCAACGCATCAGACGCTGCGATACTTTCACCGAGAAGACTTCGTCCGCGCCACTGAAGATGTCCACCGCAGTTGTGGACGAAACGTCTGGGAAATCTTTCTTCAGCAGACCACGGCATAACAGCCCGGAAAATCATATTAGTTATAATTGTGTGTATAATAATTTGTAAAATGTATGTAACAGTCATTGCATATGCTTATATTATTGTAAACGTGTTCAATAATGTTATGTGAATACAT
This sequence comes from Deroplatys truncata, assembly GCA_030765065.1. Lineage (NCBI taxonomy): Eukaryota > Metazoa > Arthropoda > Insecta > Mantodea > Mantidae > Deroplatys > Deroplatys truncata. The sequence goes on along the minus strand of CM060989.1, from coordinate 81,914,001 downwards.
TACGTAATTTAATAATGTAGGAGCTGTTAGAATAATAGGTTTAAAGTTGCTAACAATGAGGTAACAATAAGGTAACCTTGAGGCAATAATGAGTAAGGAAGTTTAAATACTACTAGTCATTATTAGAGCAGCAATAATGTAAATTTTGGAAGAGTTTAAAAATAGCCAATCAACAACCAGAAAAAGCTTTAGTTAAATGAAGGTATTCTATTGGATTAGGAATAGCCAATCAGAGACTTGAAATACAGAAATTTACAGGTTTAGACGGTTGAAATCAAGTCAGTTGCCTGCAGACAGTGATAGTAACCGGATGCAAGATGCGTCCTCTAGAAAAATATAATACGTATTCGTGTGAGACGGAAAATAAGTATACATGTTAAAAAGTGCAAGTATTAAATAAAAGAATCTCATAGCTCTCTATATCAGTGAAGTGCTATTTAATTTGTGTCAAGGATTAATAAAAATGAGTGAATTAAAACTTAAAATCTGTGTAAGCCTACATTCTTTGTCGCATCACGCCCTGCCAAGACTTCCACGTTTCTAACAATAATGCTGACGCAGCCGAGGCAAATATAAATACTTAATACTTAAAGAAACAGTCAAATTACAAAGTTAATATTTAAAAAAAATAAAAAAAACTTGGGGCAAAGGCCACCTGAAAGTACATTTGGGGCGAAGGCTACCGGAAACATACGTGCGGTTGTAACTACTACAAGTTCGGCTCCCCAACAGTTGAAATATAATACATCATCTTCAAACTGACTTTCCATGCGTGGAGCTAAATAAATAAACAACTACAACAAAGCACCTTCTTCAAATAAATGGACACGTATTTTATATTTTGTGGAATTTCAAATTATTTTGAGATTTACAGAGCACGCGCACCACGTTACACGAAAACAATTTATTCTCGGAACACAGAATGGTTAGGAATAAGAACAATACGTCGTTTTGTTGATAAAAACATTGTGGTTTTGTTAATTCAAAATACTATGTATTCGGAATAAAAAAACAATTACTTTTTAAGTATGAATACTTTAAACCGTAATATCATATTTAACCCCCTAATAATAACATATGGAAAAAACACAGGAGGAATGTGTGATATACCTTGCTTTAAACATGTTAATATCAGGATGAAATCTTCCTTAGAAGTACGCTTTTAAACAGTTTGTGTTAGTGCGTAGGATTTTAGAACATGAGACTGCTTGCTGACAGAGCTTCACACCTTAGCAGCACGCCGATCGATGCATTACGCACTGCGAACTTGATATGTTATCACTTCCGGTGTTCGGTGTAACATAGCAACGGGAATCTGATATTCTATCAAGCCTCTCTCAGCTGTTTCATTTTAAATATAACTTACACTATATTCACTCTTAGGTTGATCCGCGGCAAAACAAACCCACGTGGTCTGTGCACCGTGGTACAACACGGTAGCAATGCATCCAGGAAAGTAGTCCCATGCTAATCTCTGAATTTTAGAATGAATTTATCCTTAAATAGTATAATATTCTATACAAATACCTAAGATTTTATTTAACGCTGATTTATACCGTAAAACAGAGCTACAAGTCCCATGACGCAATTTGTATGAGTCACCTGACATCCGGGTGGGCGTAGAATATTGTTTACAACCAGAAACCAGCAGTTGTGTTCAGTATCATGGAGGACGGTGAATTTGCTCTTGTGTTTTCGTCGAATTACGTAAAGCATTAGCCACGCAAACCATTGACTAGTGGTGAAAAACAAATAGTGTTGAATCTTTATTATAAGTTATGTGAGAAATATCCAACACTTTCCGCGAAAGAAATGGTGAAATTAACTTCTGAGTTCACCGGTGTTTCGAGTACAAGTATAAACAGTGCTTGTGCAGAAAAATCTGAAACGAGAAAGGTGGTTACACCCGGAAAAAAAGAAAGTATATGAAATACGCGATGCAAGAATGTAGTGATTTTAAGATGAATGCAATTCGCTTAACAGTGAACAATTTCTTTTTACTTTCTCTACTACGTATAGTAAGTAGGGGAAGTATTGTATTCCACCCAAAAATTCGATACCGAGATTTCACCGGAAATACATGTTTTGAGACCCCCTGAATCCAAAAAAAGCATCTTTGGAAACATGTCCGTGTGTGTGTCTGTGTGTGTGTGTGTGTGTGTGTGTGTGTGTGTGAACAGCATAACTCAGAAACGAACAGTCGGATAAACACCAAACTTGGTATTTAGGTTCAGTATCTTCCAAGGATGCGACACGAAAGTTTTCAAGAAAATCCCCCATCCCAGAGTACCCTTTACATGGAAGATTTTTCGAACATTTTAATTTTCTCAAAAATGGCTCTAACGATTTTGATTAAAATGTCATATGTTTAAGATATTTTTATGACAAATAAAATGTATATCTTGAATTTCCTGGGAATGTCTCCAAAAGTATTCTTCATTGTGAACGACTTTTGCATAACTGGTAAACCATAAGAGATAGACAAAATTTTACTACACAAAAAATGTAGATCGCGTTAAAATACACAATTTAGGTCATATACATTTTTGTTGTTGAGTGAACCATTTTCGAGATATTACTTGTTATTCCCTTAAATTTTTCAATACTTATTTTCTCAAATGGGAATTCGTTATTTATTTTTTTTTTGTCTTGGATATGCAAAGAGTATTAATCTGTGGGAAAGGGAATGGTGCTGCACCTAGCAACCAGCTATTAAGAGATATGTATGTGCTTAAAGGCTACTGTATTTCTATATTGCCCTTGTAAATATATATTCCCCTTACATCTACAAGAAAATTAGCAATAAGATAGAGTCTGCAAATGTTTATCTCGATTAACATGAAATAGATGGAGAATAAGCGTTTGTATAAATACTTTGTACAAGAGAAGAGAAGGTCATGTGAGTGTAACACATCAGATTTTTTAAAATGAGCCGCCAACAGTTAATAAAGTGCCGCTTCCAGTGAGCGAATAAATTAGGTTATCGCATATCTGTTACTTTATTTTTAGCTCATTTATTTTAGAATTAACTATTATTATATGTGCAAACGTTTATTTTATCAATCTTATCACCTTTAACCCTTAACAGAATATGCTAGTCACCGTTTCAGTTGTCGAAATAAGGACTCTGTTCTTTTTTGCACTACGTGCCGCTTGTACTGGCCACATGGTCTGAAAGTGTGACAGTATTTCTAAGCGAATGGCGGAAGGATACATTATAGCGGTGCACTGGTCACCTGGGGTTTGTTTTGACGCGGTTCAACCTAAGAGTGAATACAGAGTAGTCTTCAGCTTTGTGTGTTTAAAGTTCATTTTTAGCTCTGTGATTTATGAAAGTGCATAATGAGGGAACTGAAGAAACGTAACTATGACCATTGCTTCAATCCATTTAATGTTTCCAAGCATAACACAAGAAATCATTAAGCTTAGTTACCCGCAATATGCTTAAAAACTTAAAAACTACTTCCCAAAGTATCAACCACTGATAACAGTGATTGTTGTAGTAGTAGTAATAGCGGTTTGAGTGTCGCAAAACTGCGGCAGTCATCAGCGCCGCCCGCTGGCTATAAATTTATTCAAGTCAGTGCATCAATACAATAAAAACAAAACAAGTACGAGTCAACTCAGATTACAGAATCAGCTCTGGGTATATAGATAACCACATTCTGGTACAAAACCAATACAGTCAGAGCATTCACAGAGAGAAACACTAGGATTACAAAAATAGAAATAGTAAATCAACAAATGCAAAAATTGAGCAATAGAAATCTCACAGAATATGGCAAATAAGAACTAACCCTGAGCAAATGTTAACGTACAATGCAATTCTACACAGTTATAAATGACAATAACACACGAAAAACTTCCTTCCTTAATAATACAATTAATTCCAATCACAAACTGTCCATGCAAGGCACCAACCTCGACACCTAGTTCATGTAACACTTGCCTCCCCGCCACTCCATCACCAAAATCACCCAAGAACATCAACGTATCCTTAAACTCCTTCACCACACTCTCCTTCCAAACTCTCACGAAATCTCTTCCCTGTCAACTCGTCCTTTCCTCCACAGATGCGTACCAGAAAGTATAGTCACATTTCGAAATTGGACCATAAGTTTATTTTACACAATCCTTCATTAACTGAGTCCAACTCTATTAGGCTCTGCTTTATTCCCTTTGCGATAATAAATCCTATCTTGTGTAGTCCAGGCTCAGTTGATCCACAATACAATAATGCGTAATCCTGTTTATCTATTCTTTCTTTTCCACTCCAACGTTTTTCTTGCAACACTACTGTCCAGCCAATGCCTTAAGAGTTATTTGCCACTTCTTTCGTTTTTCAGGTCATAACATAGTTTGAACATTCCAAGTCGCCAACAACAAACCAAGGTTTTTACATGGGGTTGAGAGCCCCATGCTCAACCCGCAACCTGGAGGACCAGGTCTCCTTGTTTCTGACCCCAGGAGACAGGGTGGATTGGTTATACCCCAGACACTGGGTGGCTCAGGCGGTCGCCACTCCCGTACTCACCAAAGTGAGCCCCTGAAGGCAATAGTGATTGTGTGTGTGTGTGCTACAATACCAATAATCCAGAAGTGGTTTTGAACATAGTGACCATTTTGAGACAAGATACACAAATCGAAAGGGATTCCTGGTACCTTTGAGCTAAATTCATTTATTGCAACAACCAGCAATGCAATAATATTTAGATGGCATTCATTTGAACCTGAAAGGATAAAGATAGGCATTTAATTTTAGTTAAGTTATCTCTCATAGGATAAGCTTGAAAGTTCGAACGTTACTCAATGGTATACCAAATGTAAGTTACATGTGAACAAACTAGTGCAACTAGTGCTGTGAACAGTTGACAAGCCATCCAAAGACATACTGCTGCTGCTCTCCAGCCGCGCCGCGCTGGAATCCCGCTACGCACCGCTTTCTAAGTTATTTTACTTAAAATTAACTATACAGGATCCCATCTGTGTTGTATATAAAGATATACAGAAGCCACAAGGAATTTATTTATGATTTTATAGAAATTTAAACTTGCGGATTAATAGGGATATATAGTTTTAAATGTTTGAATTTTAAAAATTGGTGTAAATAATTAATTATATCAGTTATAATAAATATTAAATAAAATATTAAATATTAAGCGTTGCATTGCATTTTATAACATCATTTTATCACTTATTTCCTGTGGGATACTCTAATTTAAAGGTAGAGAGGTGTGCCGCTTTTTGCAATTTGGATTGCGCAATATTTTTTTAAGATATCCTGGTTTGAAAAATAATAAGAATATAAAACGTAATTCACTTTGTTTTTGTAATCCATGGACAAAATTTTAGGTGAATCGGAGACATGATGTGGGACGGACATCGTTGGGCGTCATATGGGTACGCTATCGGTTTTGCAGGGGGAAAGAAAGGAGGTCGGTGAAATATCGGAAGAGCATGTTCACTTAATCTCGGGTCGTGTTAAGCGATGACATTTACATTAGTTCACACGTTTTATTCTGTCCTCCTTAAACTATACCTGCAATCAATCCGTCCATACAAATATATTTAATTACTTCATCGCCAAACAAATAAATTTAACTACACCATCGCCAATCAAGTTATAGCCACATGACAGCCCGTTGTGTTGTCCACATCTGCTCGCGCCGGATTCCAGATTACAAGTGCCTGTCTTCACCCTCGCTCCACATTCCTCTAAACGTTTTGACTGTCTTCTTTCCCCAAATCACACGTGTGTCCTTAGACAAAAGAAATGTTCGGCCGGCATTCCGGTCTGTTAACGGTATGTTTCTTCTCGGCGTATACCTACTCTTTACGGTCTTATAAAAATATGTTACATGTTTCTACATTTATTTAGGTGATACGCATATAGACTTTATATATTATTATCATTATTGCTTCAGCGCATCGCTTCAGATGCTCAAATTTTGTGAACATTTGTGCCACTTGACGTGGAATGGTACAATTTTGCGACTATCGTGTGTTTCGTAAATCGCCAACCGCTTGTGTGAATACGATTTAGCGGCTATTGCCAGGGATCTTTCCAAGTAACATTTATGCGACTTACGGCAACTGACTCTTCACGTAATTATTATTATAGAAGTAATTAATTCATTCAACAGTCGGCGGCTCTTCTGAAAGTGAACATTTTAGTCAACGTTAAAGTTTCTCAGTCAATTTAAACTGCTGTTGATCTTTCACACTAATCCCACGCATACTCTGAGAGAAAAATCTCATAGCCAACCACTGTAACAGCCACAGTAACTTAAATATATGATATTGTAATCAAAATCGTTAGAGCCATGTTTGAGAAAATTAAAATTTTCGAAGAATGTTCCATGTAAAGGGTAATCTAGGGTGGGGATTTTCTTGAAAATCTTCGTGTTGCATCTCTGGAAGATACTGAACCTAAATACTAAGTTTGGTGTTTATCCAACTGTTCGTTTCTGAGTTATACTGTTCCACCAGGCCACAATCTAATCTAATCAACCAATGTAATCTTGTTTCCAGTAGTGCTTCAGAAGGACTCAAATCTCAAAGTTTGTAATTTCCATTTTGTTATTGTGTATTAACAACTGACGAATGACACATTCCCGCAATATGCACAATACTAACCATGGCATCCTGTAAATAGCATTGACGAACCAAAGAAAACCGATTCTATCTTGTAAAACATCAAACTTAAAAACCGACATTACTTATGTGTAGGGACCGGATTTTTAGGTTTTAACCTATATTTTTATTTGGTATTTAATTAACATACTTTAAGATATATACTCGTTTCATACTTCCTGGAGCAGAATATGCTAATTTCATTACACCTAAAATAACCGAAATAGCTATTTTTCCTTTTTCGAAATGGAGAATGTTATTTTCGGATTGAAACTCATTGTAAAATTATTTCCACCACTTATAGTCAGTAGATAGTTCAAGTTACTACAGTTAAATGCAGCACATGTGACGTGGTGACACCTGGATGCAGCTGATAGAAGGTCAGGACTTCACTGTCTGCTGCCATTTACTATGCCGAGCACTTAAAAAGACGCTAAAAATGTCGTCAACGAATTGGATGAAACAGAAGCTTCCTGCCTTGCCAAAGCTAAGAATCACTCGAGTGCCCCACTCTTGCCGCTTCCCTTGCATACATTAAGACACATTTTGTTTTATACCAGAAGCTACAGCTTTGCCACTGAAAGATACATTAGATATCATTGGCTATGTTTCCACTAAAGAAATACCTGGACCAGTAGGAATTGCATGTTCTTCGAAGTTGCAGAAGATTCTTCAACGAAATCTTGATTTTGAAGATATGAAAATCATTAATTCAGTATTGCAGCGAGAAACGTATACAAGAGAACTACCCCTAGAACCTGCTGCACTGGCATCTATGCTCTACGCTACAATGACGTCATGTTCCGTTAAACGAACCTTTTCTTCATACAAGAATGTGTTACGTGATAATAGGAAAACGTTTACGCCAGAAAATTTCAGAATGTACACTATGTGATCAAAAGTATCCGGACACCTCCCACATCTTAGGTGCATTGGGCTGCCACCTACTGCCTGGGACTCATTATCCGCGTCCTCAGTAGGCATTACACATCGTGAAACAGCAGAATGGGACGCTCCGTGAAACTCGCGGACTTCGAACGTGGTCAGGTGATTGGGTGTCACTTGTGTCAGAAGTCTGTACGCGAGATTTCCACACTCCTAAACATCCCTAGGGCCACTGTTTCTGATGTGATAGTGAAGTGGAAACGTGAAGGGACATGTATAGCACTAAAGCGTACAGGCCGACCTCGTCTGTTGACTGACAGAGACCGCCGACATTTGAAGAAGGTCGTAAAGAGTAATAGGCAGACATCTATCCAGACCATCACACACAAATTCCAAACTGCATCAGGATCCACTCCAAGTACTATGACAGGCGTGAGGTGAGAAACCTTGGATTCCATGGTCGAGCGGCTGCTCATAAGCCACACATCACGCAGGAAAATGATAAACGACGCCTCGCTTGGTGTAAGGAGCGTCAACATTACACGATTGAACAGTGGCAAAACGTTGTGTGGAGTGGCGAATCACGGTACACAATGTGGCGATCAGATGTCTGGGTGTGGGTATGGCGAATCCCCGGTGAACGTCATCTGCCGGCGTGTGTAGTGCCAACAGTGAAATTCGAAGGTGGTGGTGTTATGATGTGGTCGTGTTTTTGCTGGAGAGGGCTTGCACCCCTTGTTTTGCGTGGCACGATCACAGCGCAGACCTACATTGATGTTTTAAGCACCTTCTTGCTTCCCACTGTTGAAGAGCAATTCGGGAATGGCGATTGCATCTTTCAACACGATCGAGCACCTGTTCATACTGCACGGGCGGAGTGGTTACACGATAATAACATCCCTGTAATGGACTGGCCTGAACAGAGTCCTGACTTGAATCCTATAGAACACCTTTGGGATGTTTTGGAACGCCGACTTCGTGCCAGGTCTCACCGACCTACATCGATACCTCTCCTCAGTTCCGCACTCCATGAAGAATGGGCTGCCATTCCTTAAGAAACCTTCCAGCACGTGATTGAAAGTATGCCTGCGAGAGTGAACGCTGTCATCAAAGCTAAGTGTGGGCCAGCACCATATTAACTTCCAGCATTACCGATGGAGAAGCCACGAACTTGTACCAGAAAATCAAAATTATTGATACCTGTATTTATCCACGAAGCAAAACATAAAAAATATTTTAATTAAGAAAAACCTAAAAAAACAGTTTTAAGCATATAAGAAACTTAAAATGAAGTTTTATTCCACCTCAAAATCCGGGCCCTACTTATGAGACAACCTAAATACTTTGCGTGGTTGATATGGTTGAATTCCAAGTATGGATTCATCTTACCCCAGCGAACCTGAAGACACTGGAAGCAGTGAAAGCATCCTACCATTCAAGTATCAAGAACAACACTAACGGGAATAGTATATTTATTAGCAGACGCGGACTTTATAAAATAGCTAATGATGAATAACAGACTTCAAAACATACCAGCATACGAGGCCCACATAAGAGACAGGGCACAAAAAGCAAATGATTTCGACCCAGAAGTTTGCCTAACCTCAGCTATGAAGAGTGGAAGAAGTCAAGTTTCGAGGTGCCCCATGTTTTTACGAGGACTGCGGCCCACGGGTTCTATGTTCCATCATAGAGTCTGTGAGCAAGGAGGTTACCACCCGGCATCGGAGCAGTGTACCTGTACCCTCTGTGGACGTGGTTGTCGACAGTGTCACTTGCTTGCCTGTCAAACAAGGAAAAACTCTTTAAAAGTTCTACGCAAATGAAAACTTTGACTAATAATGTACCCCTTAACTCTGTACACCTTGTTTAGGGGCTAGAACTACAAAACGTTAAAAATTTCTGATATGAGAGGAAAATGGAACAAACATCTATCAGTAACTAACTATAAAGCACGACGGCAGTTAAATGAACTATTACGTACCCTCTCGCGGATACCGGATGTACCTGTAGATATATTAGAAAAGATGTATAACTCTATGGTAAGGCCGGTTTTGTTATACGGAAGTGAAATCTGGAGATGGGAAAGAGCAGGGCATGTAAATAAAACACAGGTAGCATTTTGGAAAACAGTTCTTGGAGTTTCACAACGGACATCAAATTCGGGGGTATTGAGGAAGGTGGGATGTTATGAAGACACAATACACTCCAAAATAAGAGCAGTGAAGTACTGGCTGAAGTTGATGCAGGGCTAAGTTTTGGGCAGCTGATCTGGAAAGGGGTTTGACAAGAATAGGAATGGGGTCAGTATGGCAAAGAGCTGAAACAAATGACAAAAACATATGGAAAGGAGTCAAAACAAGCCTACGAGACATCAACCAACAGGAAATATAATCAGATTGTAAAGTTAAACCTTCTCTAAGTCTAGCAAATGAAATAAAATTGAACTGGGGTAAAGAGGCATATATACTTAACTTAGGAAGAAGGGAAAGATTAGGAATGGCATGGTTTAGACTGGGTGCTGGAGGGCACAGAAAATGACTGACGATTCTGGCAGGAGAATCTGCCCATTCTGTGATTTGGATGAGGACTGGGTACATATTTTGGCGGAATGTGCACAGTGGGAGAACCAGCGAACTGAAAGAGAAATTCTTAAGTCCGTCAAGAAAGAGATTGGCACGTTGGGAGCTACTGGCTGGCCAGAGGAACTGGCAAAACATGGGCAATTTCTTGGCTAAAGTGCGCGAAGCTAGGTTGAATTTGTTCAGTTAGACAAAGGTAATTTATCTCTATTTTCCTTTTTCTTGTTCTTTTTGTTCTGTTTTGTTTTTCTGTTCTTTATTTTGTCACCATACTTAAATATGCATGACCCATACACTAAATATTTGTGTAATAACTTCAATAATTTGAAACCAATAACGAGACCTTATCTATCTATCAAAAATTTATTAATATGGTTTAATTCCAAATGTTTACTGTCTCTCGTGTTTTACGAGTTCAAAATGTTGTCATTTGCGGAATCAGATATTAGGTGAACTTGAAGCTAGAATGAAGGACTAACGTTTGGGATTCTTACTTTGGTTGTGCTTTTCCTTGTTTTGTGGTTTCCCTTGTTTTTGTTTCAATGTTGCTCATTGTGAATGCAAGAGTGACATGACCTTGACATTCACGAGTGCTTTCGACAGTTGTCTCATCATTAGAATCTGCGATGTAAATCCCCGCCAAGTCGTGACTGAAGCTTCCGCTCTCTTGAAAGATCAACTGCTAATCTAACATTAGGGCTGCTAGTCACGATAATTGTGGCGACATACGATAATTTTAACCATATTAGGAAAGTATATACAATACTTTAACATCTCTTAATATAATGACTATAAAGTAGCTCTAGTGTTACTTACAGCGAACTATTGCGTAGTATTCTTCGTCCAATAACACTAGTCTGCATTTACAAACCTTTTGTCAGATGATTTCTTAAAAGTAGGTGTTCTTGAATCATATTTTTATGCCGATTCCAGAAATAACTTCCGTTTTTTTCTATCACGTCAGGTTTTACACAAAATAAGTAATGTTTTGACAATTTTACTAATGAGCGTAGAAAAGTATTCAAATACCATTTCACACAAGGTAAGTTTTTATTGAAGAAACATTTTAAGAATACTCTCAAGAACTCCCTTAATTTATTTCATGACTACACTACAGTGTTTCATTTAATTTGTTTTCAAACTTTCTCTTCTTTGATTTTCTTGCAGGTCCTTGAAGATGACTGTCCCTCCTCAACATCCAACAGTAGTCGGCCATCATAGTTTCATTCCATCTCCCCTGGTACCCCCTCTCCATTTCCTTAATATCTTGGTGAAAACGTTCACCCTACTCTTCACTATAATGTCCCAGATTTTCTGGAAAGTAGTCAATATGTGAATGCAGAAAATGCACCTTTACACTTAAGTTACAACCCATCTTCTTGAAGTTTTCCAACATTGTTTCAACAATGGTCTTGTAATTATGATCTTTGTTATTGCCTAAGAAGTTTTCAGTAACTGATCGGAAGGCGGTCCATGCTTCTATTTCTCTCTCATTCATTGTCTTCTCAAAATCTTCATCCTTCATCAATTTCTTTATTTGAGGATCAACAAAAATTGCAGCCTTTAATTTGTCTTGTGTAATAAAGGGAAATTTCTTGGAAAGGTACTTGAAGCAGGGTCCATCCTGTGGTAGAGCCCTTACAAATTGCTTCATCAAGCCCAATTTTATGTGTAGTGGCGGAAGCAATATCTTTATATGTCTATATTTTTGAAGTGAAGTTGTGAAAAAACTGTACGTGATAGAAAAAAAAACTAAAAGCAGTTCTGAAATCAGCATAAAAAGTGAGTTAGAATCACTTATTAGTTTTCAATCATCCGATATAATGCAGACTAGTGTAATATTTGTTATTAATAAATCATCATTATTATGTTATTTGGATGTTGGCAGTACGTTTTATGGGGAGACTTCTTATCATGCGTTAAAATTGCTAAAAACGCTTTGTAGCCATAATACGCACACAAACTCAACTTTTCTCTGTTTGTAATATTAATATTGGTATAGGTTATTTAGCGGAGGGAGACGCCTCGTGCACAACAACCTACAGGGATCTATTGTGGCTACCACCTCTACCAGAAAGGGATGAGGTGAAGGAACTACAGGAGGCTATACGCCGTAGACAGACACTAGAGACACACTGAAGTCCGTAATATTTCCAACCTCATAGACGCGTCACACTACTGGAGCCGCCGAGAGGTGGCGATGAACGACCCACCAATTAAGCTCTTTCCATTGAGCATACATCCACGTTTTCTGTCCGGCACTGGCATACACCACGAAACCTAGAACCACATCTGAAAGATGTCCTCCGTAGTCTAGGTGTAAAGGTAAAGGTACATATCACGGAGGGGCCCCTGGAACCGGGACAGAGCACCGCACGCAAGCCAGTTGGCCCTTTTTGCTTCCAATGTGACCCCTGGAAGGGAGGGATGAGGGGAGAAACCCTAAGGGCGACCAGATCCGGATGCCGACGGGCGCAAGCATGGATGGGGTCCCTAACATTTCCAGATAGGATGCATACAGCTCCGCATGGTCCCTGTCCACAATCCACCAACGTTCAGGGTCCCTCCGGAGTGGAGCCCAACGCTGAGTAGAGGCCTAACTGAACGGTACCGCAGCGACGCCAGGGAAGAAATCTTTACAGAGCGCAAGCCACCGTCCAGCCGCAACCCGCCGAACATCGTCGCCTGGTCCTACAACCCTGAAACGGATGAAAGGGTACAGGAAATGAGAGGAAGGAGAGTCGTGGTAGAAGGTAAAACGACCCAGGAAATCACGAAAAACCCGGGACCTCCCATAGACCTAACCGCATGAACCAACCCGTTCGATGTGGTCTAGGGGTACCATGCTAGCCTCTAATTCCTCAGGTCGCGCGTTTGAAACCCGGTGGAAGGCGATGGATACTTTCAGGCGTAAAAATCCTTAGCATGGCTTCTTTCAGAAACGAAGTAAAGTCGGTGGTCCCGTATCGTAGATTTACGGCACGTAAAAGAATCTCAAGCCTATAAAAGGCCTCTGAGAAAAACTACCGGTGTTTGACGCCCAATATAGAATGGGAGGCTAAGGAAAACAGCAGTTAAAGAGCGTCCATAAATAAAACTTAATTTATTTACACCTGAAGGATGAGAAGGAAACGGAACAAAGGGAAATGATGGAAATGTGATAGAGAAGAAACCACCTCAGCATTCGCCATGCGACCCCGGGAAACCTCGAAAAACCCATGGGTCGCTGGGGATCGAACCTAAGACTTCTCGCATGCGAGTCGCACACAATACCGTAACGCCACCTCACTCGGATAATTATTAATATACATGAGTCACATTTATCTCAGCTTAAAGCAAAGTAGACATTTATCTTGAGGCATGAAGGCAAGAATGTTGTATAACACAGATGTGCCAATACACCTCGTATGTACGTCAGCGAGAGAAACAATAAAAATGCTCTCACGGCAAGCTATGTGGAAACATCTTCATCTGAGTGACCTGACCTTGGCCTTTCGCAATTCTTCATCAGCTCCCTTCACCATATTCCTGGATACCGGATTTACTGCATTCGTTTGATAAATATATATCCACGTACTCAGTGGTTTTTCCGTCTTTACAGCGTTATCCTTTTTCTTGTTTTTGCAAGAGATTTCGTGACTATATGTTTTACAGTGGGTTAGAGATCCAGCAGCTTTTCCAAAGAAATTCAAACCAGCATCTCACTCTGCCTTCGAGGTTGCATTATTTTTACTTTCTCTACTACGTATAGTAAGTAGGGGAAGTATTGTATTCCACCCAAAAATTCGATACCGAGATTTCACCGGAAATACATGTTTTAAGACCCCCTGAATCCAAAAAAAAGCATTTTTGGAAACATGTCCGTATGTGTGTCTGTCTGTGTGTGTGTCTGTGAACAGCATAATTCACAAATGAACAGTCGGATAAACACCAAACTTGGTATTTAGGTTCAGTATCTTCCAGAAATGCGACACAAAGGTTTTCAAGAAAATCCCCCACCCCAGATCACCCTTTACATGGAACATTTTTAGAAAATTTTAATTTTCTCAAAAATGGCTAACGATTTTGATTAAAATATTATATGTTTAACATATTTCCAATACTTATACTTTTTCCCAAATTCGTTATTCAGTTTTTTTGTCCTGGTAATGCAAAGAGAATGGAATACTCCACATAGCAACCAGCTCTTAAAATATTTGACTATTGCTTAAAACCTGCCATATTCCCCTTGCACCTACAAGAAAATTGGCAATAAGATTAACATCTCGATATCTCGATTAACATGAAGCATATGGAGAATAAGCGTTTGTAAAAATAGTTTGTACAAGAGTAGAGAAAATCATGTGAGTGTAACACATCAGATTCTTTTGGGTGGAATACGATGCTTCCCTTATTGAAAGTTTATTTGGATTAACAAGAAGCATAAGAGTATAGCGAAGTGAGTAGAAAAGGTCATGTGAGCCAACACATCAGCTTTTTCCCAGTAGAATATTTCCAATAATTACGAGAATCACGCATAAGTTTACATGATGCAGCAGCGATAAAAACGTTGCAGTTGAACCGCTCAGTACTTTCAGCCGTGAGCTACAAACTCAGAAAATTTCAACCATCAAACCCGTCAAAAATATCGGTACGAGGACCGTGCCATCTCGTAGCATTCACGTAGCAGACACAAAGCGAATGAGAACAAAGCACGTCTCTGATACACGCTGTCTCGGCTACACGAGGGTTGCTATGTCAATTACGTGCTTATCTTAACTTCGGCGATGGCAACAATATCAGAAGTGTATGCAACAGTATATGCAGGAAGTGAAAACTCTGTATCGGCAGCTTTATTGTAATAACTGACACGAAAACACGAACCAGCGTGAGATTTACAAGGACATAAGTTAGAAAGCCTCTATAGATAAGTTGAAAAACTGGGAATCAAAGCACGATGTTCTGATGCTGCAGAAAAAAAAATCTGATGTGTTACACTCACATGACTTTCTCTACTCTTGTACAAACTATTTTTACAAACGCTTATTCTCCATATGCTTCATGTTAATCGAGATATCAATCTTATTGCTAATTTTCTTGTAGATGCAAGGGGAATATGGTAGGTTTTAAGCGATAGTCAAATATTTTAACGCTGGTTGCTACATGGCGCATTCCATTCTCTTTGCATGTCCAGGACATAAAAAAAATGAATAACGAATTTGAGAAAAGTATAAGTATTAGAAAATTTAAGGAAATAACAAGCAATATTTAGAAAATGGTTCACTCAAAAAAAAAAAAAAAACAATATGACATAAATTGTGTATTTTAACGCGATCTATATTTTTTGTGTAGTAAAATTTTGTCTATCTCTTACGGTTTACCAGTTATGCAAAAGTCATTCACAATGAAGAATACTTTTGGAGACATGTTTTGAGACCCCCCTGAATCCAAAAAAAGCATTTTTGGATACATGTCCGTGTGTGTGTGTGTGTGTGTGCGCGTGCGTGCGTGTCTGTCTGTCTGTGAACAGCATAACTCAGAAACGAACAGTCGGATGAACATCAAAACTTGGTATTTAGGTTCAGTATCTTCCAGAGATGCGACACGAAGGTTTTCAAGAAAATCCCTATCCCAGATTACCCTTTACATGGAACATTTTTCGAAAATTTTAATTTTCTCAAAAATGGCTCTAAGGATTTTTATTAAAATATTATATGTTTAATATATTTTCATGACAAATGAAATGTATATCTCGAATTTTCTGGGAATGTCTCCAAAAGCATTCTTCATTGTGAACGACTTTTGCATAACTGGTAAACCATAAGAGATAGACAAAATTTTACTTCATAAAAAATGTAGATCATTAAAACATACAATTTACGTCTTATACATTTTTTGTGTCCAGTGAACCATTTCCGAGATGTCCCTTGTTATTTTTTGGAATTTTCCAATAATACTTTTTCTCGAATGGGAATCCGTTATTCGTATTTTTATGTCCAGGACATGCAAAGAGAATGCAACATAGCAACCAGCTCTTAAAAGATTTTACTATCGCTCTAAGCCTACCATATTCCCTTTGCACCTACAAGAAAATTATTAGCAATTAAATAGTCTCTGAAAATGTTTATGTCGATTGAGATGAAGTAGATGGAGAATAAGCGTTTGTAAAAATAGTTTGTACAAGAGCAAAGAAAGTTATTTGAGTGTAAAACATCGGATGTTCAGAAATAGTTTCATTATATACTTGTATTTCAGTTAACGCATGTGATAGGTAAGTATTTTGAGTGCCATATATCTTGGTATTACGTGTATGAGTTCTAATCTGGATGGTTCCGAGTTCACGTCCCTGGGATGAGTGCCTATCTGGAGTTTTGATTCATTACGTCTTTAGATAGCATAAAACATTTAAACGCAACAAATATTGAGAACATGACGTCAGAAAGAATATCAGACTCTCAATTAGAAATTAAGGTTAAGAAAGCTACTGGAAGTATATCGGAGAGTATGCACATTTTAGCCAACGAATCCTGTCTTGCATTTTATCGACTGCAAGAACATGTTCGCAAAGTATTGCCACCAATGGTAGAGAAGAGGATAGAAGTTGCCAAACTGCGCCATAAGCTCCAAGGTCAATGTTATGATGTTGAATATGGGGTTAAGGCTCTAAAATCAATGGAAGCCGCTGGGGAAATCTTCAGTAACATTCAAGAACTTCTGAAGAGTTCAGTGTTTCTGAAACAGCAGATAAAATATGAAGAATCAAAAAGACAAAGTAAGGCGTGTAAAAATGATTAGAAAGTGTGAAGAGCTGGGAGCTATGACTTAAGTGTTACACCTTGTTTTGGAATGCTTTAAATAAAAATGCATTTTTGTGGTGTATGTGTATAAGTGTGTGGCCCAATAATGTAACAGAAGTGTTGGTACTGATAAAACCTATCCGTGACCCCTAGCAGCGTGATCACTTCTGTTTCTCAAGCATAATTCTAGCCACTGGATTGGCAGGATACGTTACCTCTTCCAAGGTATAATCGAACTTCCGAAAGTTTTTGTATTTTCATGCTACACTACTCTGTATTCATTCTTAGGTTGATCCGCAGCAAAACAAACCCACGTGGTCTGAATTTTAAAATGAATTTATCCTTAAATAGTGTAATATTCTATACAAATACCTAAGGTTTTATTTAACGCTGATTTATACCGTAAAACAGAGCTACAAGTCCCATGACGCAATTCGTATGAGTCACCTGACATCCGGGTAGGCGCAGAATATTGTTTACAGCCAGAAACCAGCAGTTGTGTTTAGTAGCATGGCGGACGGTGAATTTGCTCGTGTTTTCGTCGAATTACATAAAGCATTAGCCGCGCAAACCATTGACTAGTGGTGAAAAAGTAATAGTGTTGAATCTTTATTATAAGTTACATGAGAAATATCCAACACTTTCCGCTAAAGAAATGGTGAAATTACCTTCTGAGTTCAGTTGTTTCGAGTACAAGTATAAACAGTGCTTCTGCAGAAAAATCTGAATCGAGAAAAGTGGTTACACCCGGAAAAAAAAGAAAGCATATGAAATACGCGATGCAAGAATGTAGTGATTTTAAGAAGAATGCAATTCGCGTAACAGTTCACAATTTCTTTTTTAAAATGAGCCGCCAACAGTTAATAAAGTGCCGCTTCCAGAGAGCGAATAAATTAGGTTATCGCATATCTGTTACTTTATTTTTCGCTCATTTATTTTAGAATTAACTATTATTATATGTACAACTATCAATGTTATCACCTTTAACCCTTAACAGAATATGCTAGTCACTGTTTCAGTTGTCGAAATAAGGACTCTGTTCCTTTTTGCACTACGTGCAACTTGTACTGGCCACATGGTCTGAAACTGTGACAGTATTTCTAAGCGAATGGCGGAATGATACATTATAGCGGTGCACTGGCCACCTGGGGTTTGTTTTGACGCGGATCAACCTAAGAGTGAATACAGAGTACAGTTTTGTTATTGCCGTTTAGTAGCAGCAATAACTTAACCTTCGTCTCCATGTCGCTGATGAAAGCTCTCATATATGTAAATGTCGTAGCTGGAATTCAGTTTAACCACAGATGCAGATAATTCCGCCATTATTCCGTATGCATCAAGGATCTTTTCAGTGAGCGGGATCCTTTGAATAAGGATCTTAACTGCGGGATCTTTTAAATGGATCTTTGAATGAATCGGATCTTTTTTTATTATGGAAAATGTTGACATATTTTTTAAGCATTTTAAATACTTCTTCAACATTTGAAACACTTTTAAACACTTCAACACACTGTAACACATTGCAATACGACAAAATCATATGTTCTCTAACAAAAGAAGTTTCAGCCATTGGCGTCATTCACACGCATTGCACCCGAAGTACTATGGGGACTTTTCTTGTATTTCCAACTTTGTAAATAGAAATACAACCGAGATACATCCTCAAGTGGCGCCGACACCTGAAACGGAATAGACAGTTTATCTTGGTTTCTGCTTCGCTACTTACTTAAGCTTTGGTTTCTGATGCACGAGAATTTAGGTTAGCTTTAGTTTTGTTTATATAAGCTTAGATTGATTAACCGCAGGATACACCAAAGCACGCGAGCGAAGCAAGCTTGCGCTCCTTAACGCCGTTTATGATTCACTACTTATTTAACCTTTGGTTTCTGATTCACGAGAGGTTAGGTTTCGTTTTGTTTATATAAGCTTAGGTTAATTAACCGGTGGTTACACCAAAGCACGCGAGCAAAGCGAGCTTGCGCTTCTTAATGACTACTTATTTAAGCTTTGGTTTCTGATTCACGAGAGGTTAGGTTTCGTTTTGTTTATATAAGCTTAGGTTAATTAACCGCAGGATACACCAAAGCACGCGAGCAAAGCGAGCTTGCGCTCCTTAACGACGTTTATGATTCACTACTTATTTAAACTTTGGTTTCTGATTCACGAGAGGCTAGTTTAGGTTAGTTTTTTTATACAAGCTTAGGTTAATTAACCGGTGGTTACACCAAAATACGCGAGCAAAGCGAGCTTGCGCTCCTTAACGCCGTTTATGATTCACTACTTACTTAAGCTTTGGTTTCTGATTCACGAGAGGTTAGGTTTAGTTTTGTTTATATAAGCTTAGGTTAATTAACCGGTGGTTACACCAAAGCACGCGAGCAAAGCGAGCTTGCGCTCCTTAACACGTTTATGATTCACTACTTATTTAAGCTTTGGTTTCTGATTCACGAGAGGTTAGGTTTCATTTTGTTTATATAAGCTTAGGTTAATTAACCGCAGGATACACCAAAGCACGCGAGCAAAGCGAGCTTGCGCTCCTTAACGACGTTTATGATTCACTACTTATTTAAGCTTTGGTTTCTGATTCACGAGAGGTTAGGTTTCGTTTTGTTTATATAAGCTTAGGTTAATTAACCGCAGGATACACCAAAGCACGCGAGCAAAGCGAGCTTGCGCTCCTTAACGACGTTTATGATTCACTACTTATTTAAACTTTGGTTTCTGATTCACGAGAGGCTAGTTTAGGTTAGTTTTTTTTATACAAGCTTAGGTTAATTAACCGGTGGTTACACCAAAATACGCGAGCAAAGCGAGCTTGCGCTCCTTAACGCCGTTTATGATTCACTACTTACTTAAGCTTTGGTTTCTGATTCACGAGAGGTTAGGTTTAGTTTTGTTTATATAAGCTTAGGTTAATTAACCGGTGGTTACACCAAAGCACGCGAGCAAAGCGAGCTTGCGCTCCTTAACGCCATTTATGATTCACTACTTACTTAAGCTTTGGTTTCTGATTCACGAGAGGTTAGGTTTAGTTTTGTTTATATAAGCTTAGGTTAATTAACCGGTGGTTACACCAAAGCACGCGAGCGAAGCGAGCTTGCGCTCCTTAACGCCATTTGTGACTCACTACTTATTTAAGCTTTGATTTCTGATTCACGAGAGGTTAGGTTTCGTTTTGTTTATATAAGATTAGGTTAATTAACCGGTGGTTACACCAAAGCACGCGAGCAAAACGAGCGTGCGCTCCTTAACGACGTTTATGATTCACTACTTATATGGTTTCTGATTCATGAAAGGTTAGGTTAGGTTTAGTTTTTTTTTATATAAGCTTAGGTTAGACTAGTTGTCCTTTGGAGTACACCGTGTTGTATGAATAGTTCCGCTATTTTCTCCTGATTTTTCAAAAACCCCGAGTCAACGCTAGTACAAGCAATTTTGTAACTCTTAAAGTCAAATTAAGGGTATTGAACCTTGTGGTAAACTTTTCCGCGTTTCCTGCCTTCCTTCCCCTACATTTGCATACACTCGCTGGATTACTTTGCCAAATTTCGCGTTATTAAGTTGTCAGAACTACATCCAAACATCGCCAAATTCGCTTATATAAACAAACCAGCCTCACAGAGTGGGTGCGGTGGGGCCATTCCACTAGTCGAGAAAACATATCTTACTATGAATCGATTCGTGAGTATTATTGCGCCTTGCATCCCTGTGGAAACATACAGAACTTTATCCGATAATTCTTTACCGCTTCCTCTAGAAGGCCGAATTATATTGTAATTGGTTTAGCCTTTCCTTGTGTACCAATCGTAGCGAAACTCTTTCATAGAGGTGGTATCCGAATCACCCCTTCATTTCACATAGATTATAAACGTCGTTCATTGGTTATTTGTGTGTCCCTGAATTGTTTTTCTAGCCAGTCAAAGAGATAACTGACACCGGCTGGGTGGAGTCAAATTAGCTACCTGAAGGTAGAAAACTTATGGAGAGAAAAACACTATTGTCCGTGTGCACCATTCTCGATCAAGATTTTACCTTGGTAAAATATGGACTTTGCCACGGCGAACGGTTAGTTGTGGTGCATCGACGCCGGTGAAAGCTTATCAAGGACTTTACCGTGGTTAAATCTGACCGGCCATGAACTGCCGGTTGTCCTCAATTATTTCCAAGTTGTGCGGAAATGTTAAAATGGCGGGACGTTATAGGTTAGAATTCCCAAATAATAGATACACTCCATTTTCGCCAATGAATACATCCTGATAAAGTTACTTTAATGTACTTTTTAATGTTTTAAGCCTTATTGTGCGACAGGTGCTTTAAATATTCTGACCCAAGACGTAACGAAAATCCACACATTCACGGCGTTACAATCACATGATTATATCAGTTGAAGCATAGTACCAAGAACAATGCACAAATAAGGGGAGCAATGATTGGATTTAGTGCAATTAGTACATTTTCGAGAATACTAGGTACATCGAGTAACCTGAAGAGGTTAGTGCCGGTCTGAAACCTAATTATATTACACTAGTCTGCATGGTATCGGATGACTGAAAACTAATAAATAATTTTGACTCACTTTTTATGCTGATTTCAGAATTGCCTTTAGTTTTTCTTCTATCACGTACAGGTTTTTCATAATTTCACTTAAAAGAATCTGATGCGTTACACCCACATGCCTTTCTCTACTCTTGTACAAACTGTTTTTACAAACGTTTATTCTCCATATATTTCATGTTAATCGAGATGTTAATCTCATTGCTAATTTTCTTGTAGATGCAAGGGGAATTGGTAGGCTTTAAGCGATATTCAAATATTTTAAGAGTTGGTTGCTATGCGGAGTATTCCATTCTCTTTGCATTACCAGGACAAAAAAAAATGAATAACGAATTCCCATTTGAGAAAAAGTATAAGTATTGGAAAATTTAAGGGGATAACAAGCAATATCTCGAAAATGGTTCACTCAAAAAAAAAATGCATATGACAAACTGTGTATTTTAACGCGATCTACATTTTTTGTGTAGTAACATTTTGTCTATCTCTTATGGTTTACCAGTTATGCAAAAGTCGTTCACAATGAAGAATACTTTTGGAGACATTCCTAGAAAATTCAAGATATACATTTTGTTTGTCATGAAAGTATCTTAAACACATGATATTTTAATCAGTATTGTTAGAGCCGTTTCTGAGAAAATTAAAATTTTCGAAAATTTTTCCATGTAAAGGGTAAACTGGGTGGGAGGATTTTCTTGAAAACCTTCGTGTCGCATCTCTGGAAGATACTGAACCTAAATACCAGTTTGGTGTTTATCCGACTGTTCGTTTCTGAGGAATGCTGTACACAGAAACACACACACACACACACACACACACACACACGGACATGTTTTCAAAAATGCTTTTTTTGGATTCAGGGGGTCTCAAAACATGTATTTCCGGTGAAATCTCGGTATCGAATTTTTGGGTGGAATACAATACTTCCGCTACTTACTATACGTAGTAGAGAAAGTAATATAGAGATATAAGGATATTGCTTCCGCCACTACATATAAAATTGGGCTTGATGAAGCAATTTTTAAGGGCTCTACCACAGGATGGACCCTGCTTCAAGTACCTTTCCAAGAAATTTCGCTTTATTACACAAGACAAATTAAAGGCTGGAATTTTTGTTGATCCTCAAATAAAGAAATTGATGAAGGATGAAGGTTTTGAGAAGACAAATGAATGAGAGAGAAATAGAAGCATGGACCACCTTCCGCTCAGTTACTGAAAACTTCTTAGACAATAACAAAGATCCTAGTTACAAGGCCATTGTTGAAACAAGTTGCAAAATTTCAAGAAGATGGGTTGTAACATAAGTGTAAAGGTGCATTTTCTGCATTCACATATCGACTCCTTTCCAGAAAATCTGGGACATTATAGTGAAGAGCAGGGTGAACGTTTTCACCAAGATATTATGGAAATGGAGAGGAGGTACCAGGGGAGATGGAATGAAACTATGATGGCAGACTACTGTTGGATGTTGAGGAGGGACAGTCATCTTCAAGGATCTGCAAGAAAGTCAAAGAAGAGAAAGTTTGAAGAAAAAAAAATGAAACACTTTGGCTTCTTGTTCTGTTGAAATATAGTCATGGAATAAATTAGGAGAGTTCTTGAGAGTATTCTTAAAATGTTTCTTGAATAAACACTTACCTTCTGTGAAATGGTATTTGAATACTTTTCTACGCTCATTAGTAAAATTGTCAAAACATTACTTCTTATTTTTTTGTAAAAACCTGACGAGATAGAAAAAAGAGGAAGTTATTTTTGGAATCAGCATAAAAACTCGATTCAAGAACAGCTACTTTAAGACATCATATGACAAAAAGTTTGAAAATGCAGACTAGTGTTATCGTGGTTTTGGGGTAGCGTGTGCGTCCCTACAGCAGATGTTCCGGGTTCAAATCCTGTTGAGAATAATGTTCGTTCGATTCTCGGCTCTGTAGTGGCGATTTTAAGTCGGCCATATCCACGCCTTTGCATCTGACTTGCTTATGTGAAGTAGCCCCAAGGACCATTGTGTTCCATAGTCCACGGTAAAAGCTGTGTCTCTTATTCCACCGCCATTCTCATCATCACCATCGGAAGACACAGATTCCGCCCGTTGGAGACCTCAACCTCGGAAATTGGCCTAGTTATCGCTTGGTGGAATGAGGTATATCTGTAGGTTATAGGCCATACGGGGAGCGTTAGAAACGCCCTTAATGGATGTCTTGGAAATGAGTGATGCCACAAAATGGTTATTTGAAATAAATTGTGTGTTTTAAAGGTACCTATATTTTTTGTGGAGTGCTGTTTGTGGTTTATCACTAATACAAAATTCCTTTCGAATAAGAGGGCTTTACAGGTTTCCCTAAAAGTTCAAAATATACATTTTATTTATCCTGTAAATATCTTGTATGTATGGTATTTTAATAAAAATTCTGAGAGCTTTTTCTGAGAACTTCGAAACTTTTAAAAAATTATCTATGTAAAGGGTAGTTTGAGGGTGGGATTTTCTTTGAAGCACTTATGTCGCATTCTTGGAAGATTCTGAAACTTAAATACCAACTTTGGTATTTATCCGACTTATGTTATTCACAAACACATGGATACGGACGCACACGCGCGCGCGCACACATACACACGGACCTTTCCTGTAAAACATGGTTTTTTAGATTCAACGGCCTCAAAACATGTATTTCTGGCGAAATATTAACATTGAGATGAATAACATTGAATACAATACTTCCTCTTACTTATTATAAGTTGTGTACCATTCGGCATTGACCGTTTTACGTTCCTCTAAAGGCAATGTTGCCACATGGCCAGTTTTGCTGAAAAAGCAGTCGACCATTTGCTTCGAAGTGCTTCGAGTGCGAAGAATTTTTGTTGGATTTGCTTCATCTTGAAACACCCATACAGTCGACTGCAGTTTACGTTCTGGCTCATACGCATAGATCCATGATTCGTCAGCTGTTACAATCTTATATACGTCTTTTGAGGCACCGCCATTGTATTTCTTGAGCATTTTTGTACACCAATCGACACGAGTATCTTTTTGAGATTGCGTCAAATTATGTGGAATGCAACGAGAACAAACTATTTTCATGGCTAAATAATCGTTTAATATTTTATATATGCTGGTGTAACTAATGCCTAGGGTTGCCTCAATCTCACAATATGTCGCATGACGATCTTTCAGTATTAGATTTTGCACAGCATCAATGTTTTCTGGCACAACAACTGATTTTGGACGACCTTCACGAACTTCATGATTGAGCGAACGGCGGCCACGATTAAATTCGTTATACCAGCGTTTCACAGTGGCAAAGGATGGAGCTTCGTCGCCAAATGTGGAAGTTAGTTGATTGATGCACTCTTGTCTTGATAATCCACGTCGAAAGTCGTAATAAATCATTGCATGAACATTTTCACGAGTTAATTCCATGTTTTTGTTGACACACAATTTTCAAGTTAGTGTAAGCAAAACAAATGACGCTCTATTGACAAAATGTTTGAAGTAGATTACGGTCAAAAATGTCAAACTTTCCATTGGAAACGTCAGATGGCACCTACAACATTCAGGGTTGCCAAGGCTCAAAATATAAATAGTGCCCCTCGTATCTACTATCCAAATAAATAATTGTACTTTTATTATAGATATGCATAGACTGTGCAAATGCAATTTATCAAAAGAAATTCTAGATTGTGGTTAAGTGTCCTTTGAAAAGAGAATGGAATGCTGTGAGATGGCATCAATATGTCTGAGGGGTATTGTAATTTGGAGCAGGGTGTGGACATGGTCGACTAGATAAGGTGCATAAAGGCTTACAGAATCGTACATTATTACCAATCCTCTCTCCGTGCTTGCTGTAGAGCGACCCCACAACGGGGATGGTTCAAGCACTATGTAGTAGCGGTGTTATAGCTTTACGCTGATCAATTCCAATGGTCATTAGCATCCGCAGAGAGGAAGGAATGAGGTAAATGCATGCGGCATATGAGAAGCCCTGAGCCGCATAATTATCAAATGACGTAATGGAACTGAATCATTTTGCAATGTACAGAGTGATGCCACAGAGGAATGGCTTTGTTATACGTCTGCTCAGAATCACATAATAAAACACTATCATTTTAAACAGTATATTATGTAACAAGACTATAATGGTATAATTAAAATTGAAGAAGGTGTTTTATGTTATTTTTATTTGCCCCACGCTTTGGGAGCCAATTTGAAGAAGGTTTGTTGCTGCTACGTGTGGTAAAAAGTTTCCGGTAGCCTTCGCCCCAAATATACTTTCCGGTGGCCTTTCCCCCAAAAATGTTTAAAAAAAATATTAACTTTGTAATTGTTGACTGTTTCTTTAAATATTATATATTTATGTTTGCCTCGGCTGCGTCAGTATTATTGTTAGAGACACGTTTCTCTTTGCAGGGTTGTGGTGCGACTGAAGAATGTAGGCTTACACAGATTATAATTTTACTTCACACCTTTTATTAATGCTTGACACGATTTAAATAACACTTCACTGATATAGAGACAGCTGTGAGATTGTTTTAATTAATTACTTGCACTTTTTAACACGTAAACTATTTTCATCTCACACTCAATACGTATTAAACTTCTCGAGGACGCATCTCACGTCCGGTTAGGAACACTGTCTACAAGCAACTGACTTGATTTCAACCGCCTAAATTTGTAAATTTGTGTATTTAAAGTCTCTGATTGGCTAATCCTAGTCCAATAGAATGCTTTTAACTTAAGCTTTTTTCTGGTTGTTGATTGGCTATTTTATCAACTGTCACAAAATTTACATTATTGTTGCTAAAATAATGACTAATAGCATTATTAAACATTCTTACTCATTATTGCCTCAAGGTTATCTCATTGTTACCTCATTATTAGCAACTTTTTGACCTATTTCTCACAGCTCCTACATTATTAAATTACGTAATACGTTCAGATAACATTATTACATGTATAAAATAATATAAACATATGCAATGACTGTAATATACACTTTTTATATATTATTACATACACATTGCTTTAATGCGGGCTGTTATTGAATTTATATATTATATAATTAGACTGAAATCATTTAAGTGTTAAAAATACTGCCTCAAGATGCGAGTATGTCTATGAAACTCGCTAACGCTCGTTTCATAATTTTCTCACGAGCGTCTTAATTAGCATTATAGTCAACTTGTATAGGACTCTTTTTGGTCGACCACACTATAATTGCAAAACTTTGAGATTACTTACTTTATTAATTGTGTGTATATTTAAATGCTGATCGGATTGCAGCACTAATAACAGGATCTTGAACGTGTTTGCGAGTAGTGTAATACATGGAAAAACTGTTGAGTCCACGCCGAATTTATTGATTTTTTGCAGATAACGTGAAAGCAACACATATTGACGCGAAGGAAATGAACTCATTTTATTACAATATTAAAGTTACAATAAAGAGAATTTATTCCATTTTAAATACACATATTTAATTGTTTTGAAGCAGTATTTTTAACACTTAAATGATTTCAGTCTAGTTATATAATATATAAATTCAATAACAGCCCACCTTAAAGCAATATGTGTATGTAACAATATATAAAAAGTGTATGTTACAGTCATTCTATAAGTTTGTATTATTGTATACATGTAATAATGTTATGTGAATGTATTACGTAATTTAATAATGTAGGAGCTGTGAGAAATAGGTCAAAAAGTTGCTAACATGGGATAACAATGAGGTAACTTTGGGACAATAATGAGTTTGAGAGTATAATAATGTTACTTGTGATTCTTGGAAGCAATAATGTAACTTTTGAGACAGTTTAAAAATAGCCAATCAACAACCAGAAAACGCTTTAGTTAAATGAAGGTATTCTATTGGAGTAAAAATAGCCAATCAGAGACATGAAATACAGAAATTTACAAGTGTAGGTGGTTGAAATCAGTTCAGTTGCCTACCGACAGAGTTACTAACCAGACGCAAAAAGTGTTCTCAAAAAAATATATATATTCGTGTGAGACGTAAAGTAAGTTTAGTGTTAAAAAGTGTAATTAATTAATAAAAAGAATCTCACAGCTCTCTATATCAGTGAAGTGTTATTTAAATCGCATCAAGCATTAATAAAAGGAGTGAAGTAAAATTATAATCTGTGTAAGCCTACATTCCTGTCGCATCACAACCCTGCTAAGAGAAACGGGTCTCTAACACAAATACTGACGCAGCCGAGGCAATCATAAATATATAGTATTTAAAGAAACAGTCAAATTACAAAGTAAGTATTTTTTTTAGTTTTGGGGCAAAGGCCACCTGAAAGTAAATTTGGGGCGAAGGCTACCGGAAACTGTTTACTATACGTGCGGTTGCAACTACTACAAGTTCGGCTCCCCAACAGTTGAAATATAATACAACTCCAGCAATAAAACTTCATAAAATTTACGCCCAAAGCGTGGTGCAAATAACGTAACAAACCACCTACTTCAAATTGGGGAATGGATCCCAGTTTATACTGTAATTATTGATGGGCAGATATGAATCATTAAATCAGTGAATTATGTAACAATTTTGTTGAAATGTCTGTCCGTAAAGACGAAGGTAAGTAGGAAGTCAGGTTAGACAAAGTCATTAGCGACAGGCGAAGTAGCGAGCACATTAGCTTAAGAATTTCTGAGAACACAGGTTATAAGTTCAGTACCCTTACACAGGCACGTAGGTCAATCCTGGAAAACAGAAAGGCACTTATATTCAGAATTTTAATCAAGCCCCATGGTAACAGTCAGAGACGCGCATGAAGAGCGCGTAAAATAAGTTTGGTGGGAGTAATTCTAATGCAGGCTTGGCTTAAGTAATAGAGAGTCACTCTGTATGGTACCGCCAGCGATACTTGCTCGTGTGATAATTTAAGCGGCCAGTGACGCGCATGTGTAAGTGACGGCTAGCGTGAGGGATCTTGCCGATAGGCATTTTAGCGACTCACAATAGGTTATGCTCCTAGTTTCTTTTATTACGGAAACAGTTATTTGCAACCGTGACTTTTATACTGCAGAAGTTAGCAAGTATAGCATTTCAATTGTCATAGTTTCGAGTGCTATACTTCAGAGTCAGTCTGTGTCTTCAACTCAAACGGTCGGCAACTCACTTCAGTAATTCAAATATTAGTTTACAATAAATTTCTCAGTCAATTTAAACTGGTGTTGTCCTTCAGAGTACACCTATGCATATCCTGATCGAAAATACTCATAGCCCAATCACTGCAACAGCTGGCAGCAGAGTTAACAACAGATTAGAGACAACGAGAAAAGATTTCAACTACATTCCTGTACCAAATTGTCGCAGCATCTTGATTCGGCTTCACTGTGGACTGCTGCTCTGAAGGAGTAAAAAGGTGTGGGCGATAGGGGAGCTGCGCGCGTCGCCGAGCAGGATCATGAGTCACTGAAGTACAGGGTTATTCATAAGTCAGTGTCACATTTGGAAAACATCTTGTGCGTTATGTATGATACATACGAGTCCAAATCATGTACGTATGTAAACAGAAACTCTCCAAGTTTATGTCACGTGAAGCGCGTATGTTGTGGTGACGCGGTTGGCCGCTAGGCGGCAGAAGTGTCCTAACTGGCGTTCACAGTGAAGAAGATTTTATTGTCTTTCACGTATGGAAAAACCGATTTGAAGTAGGAGTTGTATTGTATTTCAGATTTTGTGGAACAGAACTTGTAGTGGTTGCAACCGCACGTATAGTAGAAAGCTTCCGGTAACCTTCGCCCTAAATGTATTTTTTTACGGCTTCTTTAAATATTATATATTTATGTTGGCCTCGGCTGCGTCAGTATTTGTTAGAGACACGTTTCTTTTACCAGGGTTGTGGTGCGACAAGAATGTAGGATTACACAGATTATAATTTTACTTCACTCCTTTTATTAATGTTTAATACGATTTAAATAACACTTCACTGATATAGAGAGCTGTGAGATTCTTTTGTTAACTACTTGCACTTTTTAACACGTAGAACTATTTTCGTCTCACACGAATACGTATTAAATCTCGAGGAGACTTTTTGCGTCTGATTAGTAACGCTGGCTGCAACCAACTGAATTGATTTCAACCGCCTAAGCTTGTAAATTTCTGTATTTCAAGTCTCTGATTGGCTATTCCTAATCCAATAGAATACCTTCCTTTAACTAAAGCTTTTTTCTGGTTGTTGATTGGCTATTTTTATAAACTGTCACTAAAATTACATTATTGCTTCCAAGAATCACAAGTAACATTTAAACTTCCAAATTCATTATTGCCTCAAGGTCACCTCATTGTTAGCAACTTTTAACCTATTATTCTCACAGCTCCTACATTATTAAATTACGTAATATATTCATATAACATTATTGCACATGGATACAACAATATAAACATATACAATGTCTGTAATATACACTTTTATATATTGTTACATACACATATTTTTTAAGGCGGGCTGTTATTGAATTTATATATTATATAATTAGACTGAAATCATTTAAATGTTAAAAATACTGCCTCAAAGGTAATAACAGAGCTTTCTGCATGATACAATTTGCGAAAACACGGTTACTGTGGCTGTTTAGCGGCGATTTCACACTCGTTTTCACAAGGGTGCGCCAGATCACAGGGCCATCAAGAGGAGGTATGAAACGTTCGAGCGCACTGGTTGTCTGTGTCTACCCAAACGACCCGGAAGGCCGGGACCGTCAGACGCTACTGTTGCAGGTGTTCGTGAGTTGTTTGCGTGCAGCCCTCAGAAATCGACAAGTCTGCAGCTGGGAACGTCTTAGTCGACTGTGTGGCGGATTCTTCGCAAGCAACTGAAGGTAAAACCGTATAAACTGGGACTCTTGCAGGCGCCCACAGATGGTGGCAATGAGGCTCGTACACAATTTGCCATTGACATACAGGCTGCAATGGCAGGTGATGATTTTGGTGTCAGACTTGTCTTCAGCAACGAAACAACGTTTCACTTGTCGGGGTAAGGGAACCGTCACAACGTGCGCATTTGGGGAACTCAACACCCCATGTGACAGTCGATCATGTGACAGTTGATCCCCAAAGATCAACGTGTTCTGCACCTTGTCATGGGACAAGGTTTACGGGCCCTTTTTCTTGACCGAATCCACAGTGACCGGCATCGCTTATCTGGACATATAACAATAGCTTACGCCGCAACTGATAGACAGAGGTGACTTCGTTTTCCAACAGGACGGGACTCCGCCCCACTTCCATCGACTCGTGCACGCGTACCTGAGCCAGAACTTACCGCGACGTCGGATTGGACAAAATGCTGACAATGACGTCGCATTGTTTCGGTGGCGAGATGTGGCGTATCAGTAAGCATTGTCATACCAGACGCATTATTGTGTCGCATTGTCGACAGTATTATTGGGTGACAGGTTATTTCTTTGGGCTGAACGAATCTTCTCCTTTGGCGCGGAACACCCCAGAGAGCAAAGACTATGTTTGAATCTCGCCTGGTATGACGCCAGCTAGCATGCCTAGACAGGGTTGGAGAGGGGGGTTATATAGTTAGCGTTGCTTGAATGTGAGCAGTGTAAGAAGCAAATCGCGTGGTAGCCAGTCCTCGACTTCGAGGCATCTCCCCTCATTCTTTGTTTCCCTAAGTGTAATGTAGAGCCGCCAAGTGTTTATCAATAAATGGCAGGTAATGTGTGTGATATGATATTTGTGTATTTTGTCAAAAAACCTCACGCCTTCATCTGAATGTAGACACCAAGGTCCCGGTCCTCTCGCAGTATGTGCGTGTTGGGGTGATCAAAACTTAGTAAATTGCTGGGAACCTCTTGGCCCTCACCCCAACGTGTAACAATATTGCTTTCTGAAGTTTTTGGGCAGGTACTTCTAGAGTTATTCCTTCCGCTGCTTCTGAAATTTCACCTCCATTTCTGTTTCTTCTGAATTCATAATTTCCGTCATTTAATCTTTATGTACTTTATTAGATAAAAGAATAATGTTTTAGATCAAAGACAGCAGAAGACTGCCAATATAACGTATTGATTAACTTTACAACGAATTACAATAAATTAAAGTATGATAATTTGTATTTTGAACAGATAATGCGAGCGCCATGGGAAATTATTCATGTAACAGGACATAATAAAAATGTCGAGTTATTAAACATGTGCAAATACAAAGGGTAATTGAAACCAAAGTTGGTCACAATGAAAAAAGCTTTTAGCTCGTGTGCGCTGACGACGACGTATTGGAAGGTTGAGGGCAACCCGATGGTGTGTTAGGCGTGTACCTGCCCTAATTAGGGCTTAACCACGTAGTGACGGGATATGGGGGGTTATAGGATAGCGGTTGTTATTTAGGTAGGGGAGTGAGCTGTGTTAGAGGTTCTACTTTTAGACCATGGTGTCTAAAAAATAATTTATATGATTCCCAGTGCCGGGTTTTCTTGTTGTTAACGATAAACGCCAAATATGACGGAGATATGCACGATTTATGACAAATGCGGCATATTTATGGCTATTTTCGCAAAAATTGATCGTTTGTGCGAAAAGCTTTATTTTTAGGATAAAAACTACAAAACAGCATTTTTATAATAGTGTTCCTTTGGAAGATGTTGGCTGTAAAGGGATGAGAATTCACTTGGAACAGTACATTAATCCGAAAATGTTCTTTTACCATAGGGTATACAACTCGCTCACTGCGGACTACCTATTGAGGCTATCAATCCCCAGAAGGAAGGGATGAAGTTGAGGAACCCCACAGGAGGCTACAGGCCACAGAGACCCGTCCTACTACTGGAGATGTTCAGAGAGGGTGATGAATTACTCGTCCGAATGCGAGCCTTACGCGTTACCGCGGAGCCAAATCGGTCGATAACATCAGAAGTTACTCAACCATACTTACAAGGAATAACGATAATATTATCACTTTCTCTACCACGTACAAAGTATGAGGCAGTATTTTTAACACTTAAATGATTTCAGTCTAATTATACAATATAAAACAAATCTGATGTGTTACACTCACATGACTTTCTCTACTCTTGTACAAACTATTTTACAAACGCTTATCCTCCATATGCTTCATGTTAATCGAGATGTTAATCTTATTGCTAATTTTCTTGTAGATGCAAGGGGAATTGGTAGGCTTTAAGCGATAATCAAATATTTTAAGAGCTGGTTGCTATGTGGAGTATTCCATTCTCTTTGCATTACCAGGAAAAAAATAAATAACGAATTGGAGAAAAAGTATGTATTGGAAAATTTAAGGGAATAATAAGCAATATCTCGAAAATGGTTTACTCAACAAAAAGAATGTATATGACATAAATTGTGTATTTTAACGCGATCTACATTTTTTGTGTAGTAAAATTTTGTCTATCTCTTATGGTTTACCAGATATGCAAAAGTCGTTTACAACGAAGAATCCTTTTGGAGACATTTCCAGAAAATTCGAGATATACATTTCATTTGTCATGAAAATATCTTAAACATATGATATTTTAATAAAAATCGTTAGCCATTTTTTTCTCGAAAAATGTTCTATATAAAGGGTATTCTGGGGTGGGAGTATTTTCTTGAAAACCTTCGTGTCGCATCTCTGGAAGATACTGAACCTAAATACCAAGTTTGGTGTTTATCCGACTGTTCGTTTCTGAGTTATGCTGTTCACAGGCACACACACGGACATGTTTCCAAAAATGCTTTTTTTTTGGATTCAGGGAGCTCAAAACATGTATTTCCGGTGAAATCTCTGTAACGAATTCATATAAGAAACCTAAAATGAAGGTTCATTCCACCTAAAAATTCGGACCCTACTTATGAAGCATCTTCATTTGCCAGTCAAATTGAAATGTAACTCGCACAAGTATGTACACTGACGTGCTTAAAAAGTTGCCCATTCCTCTAGATCGCCAATGTGCTTTTTCCCCTCCGTAAGGTTTCTACCTTCAACTTTTGACTCCATCCAGCCGGTATCAGTTCCCTATGTGACTGGCCTGTAAAGCAATTCAAGGACAAGAAACTAACCAACGAAATATGTGTATAACCTGTATGAAATGAAGGGGGATACCACCTCAATGAAAGATTTTCGCTACGATTGGCACACAAGGAAAGGCTAAACCTATTACAAATAATCCTGCCTTCTAGAGGAAGCAGTGAAGTATTACTTGTATGTCTGGTTATACTGAGTGACAACTACGGCATTTACATATTTTTTATTTTGGGACATAATTAATGTCATTACGTGTGGAATAGAACATCAGTTCGTTGGGTTGCGCGTATACGGTTGAGCCAATTTTCAATGACAGAAGAATGTAAATTAGGTCCAACTTCACGAATGACACGCGTGATGTTATTCATAAGATCATTTACTGTTTCTGGCTTGTTGACATAAACTCGAGATTTAACATAACCCCACAAGAAGTAATTCAACGGCGTTAAATCACGAGACCTCGGGGGCCAGTTAACATCATCACCACCACCACGGGAAATGATTAAACCTCTGAAGTTCTGCTTCAAAAGATCGATTGTTTCGAGAGCAGTATGACATGTGGCTCCATCTTGTGGAACCAGATGTTTCTGAGATCCATACCATCCAATTGAGGCCAAAAATAGTCCCTTATAAGAGCCCGGTATCTTTCTCCATTGTCAGTTAGAGCTTCTCCATCTTCATCTTTGAAAAAATATGGACCAATGATTCCACCATACCAAAATCCACACCACCTTTTGGGGATGAAGTGTCGTTCTTGAATCTGCATTGGATTGTGATTGCTCCAATAGCGGCAATTTTGTTTGTTAACACAACCATCCATCCAAAAGTGGGTTTCGTCGCTGAAGATGATTTTTCAACAAAAATTCGGGTCATCTTCCAATTGTTCCATAGCCCAGTCAGCGAACACACGGCGCAACCTATAGTCGTTGGGCTTTAGTTCTTGAGTTAACACCATTTTGTAAGCGTGAAACTTAAAGTCCAGATGCAGAATTCGCCAAGTTGTGGTCGGCGAAAGCCCCAATTCTTGCGCTCGACGAGCAATTGATTTGTTTCCGTTCTCGCATACACTCTCACGAACGGCGCCTATGTTTTCGTTGGAGCGCTTACGTCGATTACGTACAGGCGTTCTTTGATCGCTGACAGAACCACTTCTTTCAAATTTATCGATCAAACGCCGAATCGTTCTCTCGCAGGGACGATTATGCACACCGTAAGGTTTGCCGAAGAGATGATCCATTTTGATAATAAATTTTCACAATTTCTACGCCTTGCTGAATGCTGTAACGTTCCATGTTTATTTGTCAATAACTGTAACCACATGAAAGAAATTATTGCTGTAACTCAATAACAACGGCAGCTACCACGTGTTAAAGATAGGACGCTCCTGTTTAAGGACGCTTTACAAGAGCTCTCATCAACTACACGGAGACGAAAGTTAAGTTATTGCTGCTACTAAACGGCATTAAGAAAACGGTAGTGCAGTATGAAAGCATAAGGTTTACGTTGTAATGTTAAGCTTCGGCAGTTCGGACATACGTTGGGGGAGATAAAATACCCTTCCAATTCAATGGCTAGAATTATGCTCGAAAAGCAGCAGTGGTCACGCTGGTAGGGGGCGTGGCTGAATTTTGTGAGTACCAAAATAAACAGCTCTGTTCCATTATATCCAAAAATATATACCAAATAATTAACCATTTTTACTAGACTAAAAGAAATGTGTGCTAAGAACTAACAATTAATAATATTAAATCGTATTTAATAATGGTTTAATTATAATAATTAACGAATTATGTTCTATGAAAATATTTTCAGGATTAGGTGATTGAGTGTGTTTACTCTATTAATTTGACCACCTCTGTAAGAAAATGAAGTAACAGGAAATGGGAATATAAAAGTTCTCGACATTATATAATCCACCCCAGCATTCACCTACCAACCGGGGAAAACTGCGAGAAAAACCCAAGGTCATTGACCAGCCGAATGTGATTGAATCTCCACATTACGCCGGAGCCGCCTGGTTGGATATTTTGTAGTTTTAGAGCAATGTGAGTCATTTCAAGCTGGTAGTTTCTAGTGCATTAACATACGGTTAGTGCTTTTATAGTGTGCATGTTAAGTGTGAGATTGACGCGAATTTCTCAAAAGTGATAACGCTGTATTCATTTTTATCTGATTCTTGGTTGTCTCGACTTCGCTGCCTAATCTTTACACTAGCACTTCACCGGTGTATTTCTGCTACGTTATCTAGAACACTTATGCTTTAAGTGGCTTCATAATGTTTATCTTTCTTTTCTTACTTTGTAAGCATTTAAAGACATATTTGAATACATTTTGGTTTCTATGGTTTACATAAGAGAAAATATAATGTTTTTAATTTTTGAATGCATTTTAAAAGGCACCATGAGCGAGCAGGCGAGTAGGTGCGCAGGCAGACAGGCAGGTAAGAAAGAAAGTTAAAAGATAATGGTTTAACGTAAGCAAAGCAGTGGGTTCTAGCAAATATTAATTACTCCTGTTTACACTGTGAAATCAAAATCTTAAACGTACATTTGCATCTGCTGATATATCCTTCAAAGCTATACATATTTAATACGGGGGTAATCCAGAAGGTTCCAGACGCTTTGAAATAAACAATTAACAAAATGCATATATCAACGTTTATTATTTACATTTGAAAGGTACACTCTTAAGCTATTTTTCTACATAATTGGCATTCAATTTGCGGCATTTATCATACCATGGCACAAGCTTTTCAATACCCTCTCTGTAGAAATCTGCCGCCTGCGACTTCACCCACTGGTTTACACCGGCATGCAGTTCAGCGTCAATATCAAAGCATCAGTTTGATGCACCAAACTCCGTGAAATTTGGGGAAAATGTTCCGAAAGTTCTATAGTGAAACGACGATTTTCATGAATTTCGTCATTGATTTGCATTGACAGTTCATCAGTCATAAGGCTAGCTCTACCACTGCGATCCTCGTCGTGAACATTGGTACGGCTGTTTTTAAAATCAATCCACCATTGCCTGACTCGGCTTTCGCTCATTATTCTCTGCCCGTAAAAATCACAAAGTTGACGATAAATTTCAATTCGTTTGTCCTTTTTGGCCAACTGCACTTCACAAGTGGCGAGATTTTCTATTGCAGCGCACACTTTAACAACTCACAGAGAGCACAGTAAGGAAGGCACAGTCCTCACGCTACCACAGCTGGATGCGTACTGAATGTAGGAACGTTCTAACACCAAGATGGCGGCTCTAGCTCTACTCATCGCCACGATAGGCCAAAACGTCTGGGACTTGCTGGACTGCCCTCGTATTAATATAGTTTACAATTAGTGCTCTCGCTATGGAATTTCCCCAAATCTCACGATCACTAATTCAGGAAATTGTTACCGAGAAACTGAAATTTCGTAAACTTTCCTCTCGTTGGGTACCAAAGATTCTTACTGAGCAACACAACACAAACCGGATGGGTAGTGCACTTCAGTTTTTGACCCGTTATGATGAAGGCGGTGAAGAATTTCTGACACAGATAGTCACAGGAGATGAAACTTGGGTTTCTTACGACACCCCTGAAAATAAGCGGCAATCAATGGAATGGAGGCACACTTCATCCCCAGCAAAGGTTAAGCCGAAACAAATCTTGACACCTCGAAAAATGATGTGCACAGTGTTCTGGGACTGGAAAGGCATCTTACTCGTTGATTTCTTACCGCGTGGTCAAACAATCAAAGCAGATGTTTATTGCGAGACACTTAGGAAATTGCGCCGCGCAATACAGAATAAGCGCCGAGGATTGCTGTCAAAAGGTGTTGTTTTTCTTCACGACAACGCACGACTACATACTGCAAATGTGACGCAAAACCTCCTACAGGGATTTGGCTGGGACGTGTTTGACCATCCTCCGTACAGCCCTTACCTCGCTCCTATCGACTTTCATCTGTTCTTACATCTCAAGTCTTTCCTTGGCGGTCAACACTTCAACAATGACGAAGAGCTGAAAGAAAATGTTTCCAACTGGTTGAAGACACAGGCGGCAAACTTCTATGAAGAAGGTATACAAAAACTTGCGCCACGCTATGACAAATGCCTGTAAAATTTCGGCGGTTATGCGGAAAAGTAGTTTAAGAGTTGTAGAATTTTGTGCAATAAATAAGTTTTCTGTATCTGTACACAATTTAATTTTATTACCAAACGGAATTTACTTTCTGGACATACTTCGTATTATGCAACGAGACTATAATGGTAATAATTAAAACGCGAGTATTATTATTAACCGAGCGAGCGAAACGAGGTTAATAATTATCATACGAGCGTTTTAATCACCATTATAGTCAAGTTTCATACGACTGTTTATGCTTGACCATGTATCTAAATTAAAGGTTTCATAAGTATTCGTTTCTGGATCTGTGTCAAACAAAGTGACTAGCGTTGTGGGACGTACTACGCAGAATAATCGATACTTGCACTTTCACAATATTACGTGGCCACTTCTGATTGGTCGAATACGAATACTTTAATGAACAGATGTACTTTAATGAGGCCCATTAAAGTACTGCTTCCAGTCGTATAAATACTACATTTTGGCATGGTCGAGCATAAAAATATTTTATAAAATAACAGCCCCAAAAGATGCTGGAATAAATCTGGCCCTCTGTCCGTTTGGCTAGCGCGGTTCATTGCTGGACACACGTTTATTTACGGATTTTTTGTGCCACATTCTGGAAGATTGAAATGTTACAGCTTACCACAGATGGATAAGTAGCCCGTTTTAAAGTGTCTTCTCCTGAAGCCTTTTCACACAAATTAAAAGAGAAATTTAAATTGAACTGTGCACCTCAAAATCAGTTGTTGGCTTTGTTCCAAGTCTAACTTCCAGAATTAGTTATTTTATTAGTTAGCTTATTCTCCATCTACTTCGAGATAAACATTTGCAGAAACTATCATATTGCTAATTTTCTTATATATGCCAAGGGAATATGGTAGGCTTTAAGCGATAGTCAAATATTTTAACAGCTGGTTGCTATGTGGAGTATCATTCTCTTTGCATGTCCAGGACATAAAAAGAAACGAATAACGAATTCCCATTTGGGAAACAGTGTAAGTATAGGACATAAATTGTGTATTTTAACGAGATCTAAATTTATTGTGTATCTCTTACAGTTTACCAGTTATGCAAAACTCACTCAGAATGAAGGAGTTTTGGGGACATTCCCAGATAATTCAAAACATCTATTTCATTTGCCATGCAAATATGTTAAATATGTGATATTTTAATCAAAATTTTAGAGGCATTTTTGAGAAAATCAAAACTTTCGAAAGATGTTCCATATAAAGGGTAGTTTGGAGTGGGGGGACTTTCTTGAAAATATTTGTGTCGCATCCTTGGAAGATACTAAATTGAAATACCAAGTTTGGTATCTATCCGAGTTTTTGTTTTCCAGTTATGCTGTTCACAGACAGACACACATATACGGACATGTTTCCAAAAATGCTTTATTTGGATTCAGGGGGTCTCAAAACATATATTTCCGGTGAAATCTCGGTATCGAATTTTTGGGTGGAATACAATACTTCCCCTACTTACTATACGTAGTAGAGAAAGTAAAAAGGGGATCGCTATGTGATAGCTTTGAAATTTCATACTCTTTGTATGGCCACCAGAGAAGAACGAATAGCGACGTACCACCTGAAAAACTAAGTATTTGGAAATCTAAACCAATAAAAAGGATATCTCAGAAATGGTTAATGACACAAAAATATTTGATATACATTTTGTGCTTTAAGAGATTCCCAATTTCTTGTAGAGTAAATTTTTGTCTATACCAATTTTACAAAAGTCATTCTGAATGAAGCGGATTTAGGCTATTCCTTGAAAATTCAAGACATATATTTAATTTATCACGTAAGTAGCTTAAACATACGGTATTTTAATAAAAATCGTCACAGCCATTTTTGGAAAAATAAACAACTTCGAAAAATTGTTCCATGTAAGGAGTGCTTGGGGTGTGAGATTTTATTGAAAATCTTTATGATGTATCCTCAGAAAGTCCTAAGCTTAAATACCAAGTTTTGTATTTAATCGACTTTTCGTTTTTGAGTTATGCTGTTCACGTACACACACACACAGATGCTGACCTTTTCTAAACATGGCTTTTTTGGACTCAGGGTTTGGGACAGATTTCTCTCCGACTGCTCGTCATCTTTCCTTCCAGGCGTGTGTGTGTTGACTTGCTGTAATAGAATGCCCTACAACACTTCTGTGTGAACTTTGTGTTTGATCTAGGGCGTGGTAACAGGAGA
This sequence comes from Deroplatys truncata, assembly GCA_030765065.1. Taxonomy (NCBI): domain Eukaryota; kingdom Metazoa; phylum Arthropoda; class Insecta; order Mantodea; family Mantidae; genus Deroplatys; species Deroplatys truncata. The sequence goes on along the minus strand of CM060989.1, from coordinate 81,874,296 downwards.
CGAAATAGAAAGTTTAAGCTTACTTTAGCTGTAATTTATTTGCACTTGCTCGCAGCAAGCCGTGAATTCTATCCCACAATTATATTACTGCGTTATGGGGCTCCATCTCTCAAGCTGTACATCCCACTCTATATGCATTTCCAAAATTGCTAACAGCTTCTTCATACGCTCACCATCTCAGTGGCATGAAGTTCACCACGCGAGGAAATTGTAAAAATTTGTGAGGTTCTTAAGGCTGTGCATTATTTATACGCCCCGCAAAAGACGCTATTTTTCCATAACTATTTAAAGCACTATTGGATTGGCTGATCACCTTAGCATCGTATGAGAACATTTGCTCCCATATCTCTCCTTGTGGTGCGTTTGAACTTTCCACTCTTGTCCCAACCTCTCGCTATCCCTCTTCAACCTCCATTTCTCTCTCTCACATACTCCAGCGTCTCTGCTGGTCATGTTCAGCCTATGCCCTGTGCTTCGTGTCACCCTAGAGATATCTCCGCCTGGTACCGCTTGGCTTCATGCACTTTGAAGTGGAATATTTGTTAGTAGTTGGAAGATGCTTCATGTTTATCTGCACAACGTATGGAAGCCAATTTGTCGCGGTCACTTCGTGTTATCTTATTTCTGAGCGCCTGTTATTGTTTTACTACTTTGAATGTTGGGTTCATTGTCCTCCGGCTAGCTATTATTTCTCAGTCGAGCAAATCTCTTGATCAAGGTGTGTAAACGGAAAGGAGTTTTTACTGAAAGATAACACTGATAAAAGAATTTGTTTTTACACCTTTATTACCGTCACAATTAATTAAGTTCACATATAGACTCGTGATACACGCCAGACTGAAACTGTTATATTTTCTAATATCACTATAATCACTTATTTACTGCACCTTATTAATTCGCGTATTTCACATTTACAACAAACTTTAAGACGCGAGAGATTCTGTAGAATTGCGACGTGTAACTCGCGAACGATTCTGATGAACTAAGCGACGTTTAACTTCTGAATGATTCTGTTGAACTGGGCAGTACTTGCCTCTGACTTTAGCTTTTTATACTCCCACACCCCGATATGCCTAA